>RJWH01000110.1:787304-1492450 GCA_004363575.1 Solenodon paradoxus | reverse complement strand
ACTTGCCTTTTTCGTCAGCTTCCTTGTGAGCATCATCTAGTTGCTGTTGAAGCAGCATATTTTCCCTTTGTAATTGAGATAACCTCTCCTCGAAGGATTCCTGCTTTCTGATGTAGTATTCCACTTTACATTGTTCTTTTTGATACATGTGTTCAATTTCCATCTTTTGACATTGTGCTAGGCGTAGGATTCTCTGCAGGCGTTCTAATTCCAAAGTCTTTTCTCTGAGAGTATCTCTCATGCATTGGAACTCCATTTCTAGGTCCTTAAACTTACTTTCAGTATGAGAAAGTTGTTTAGAAAGAATCTCATTGCTTTCTTTCAGGTTGGACATATCAAAATTCATTTTTTCTTGTAAATGAAACCACTCATTTTGTGCTTTCTGGAAAGCAAGTTCTAGGTTGCTTTCTGCTGCCTGGCTTTGCTCACGATCACGTATGGCAGTAGCCAGTCTAGAATGGTATGACTCAACCTCTGTTTGCAGGCTCTCTCCATTTTCTAGTTTAGTGGACAATCCTGTATTCTCAGCACAACGATCATAAAGCTGTTTTCTATATCTAAATCTTATTTTGGCTAATGTTTCCTCATTGATTTTTATTTGCTTTTGAAGTTCCCTGTTCTTTTCCTTAAGTATTCCAATGTCCTCAAGATATTTCTTCTCCTTTTTCTGGCTCTGAATTTTTAATCTCTTTATTTCTAGTTTCAGCGCGGTGATTTCATTCTGCAGCAAGTGGTTTTGATGCAAAAGGGATTTTTCTTGTTCATGATCATCATTTACCTTTTAATTACAAAAAAAAGGAGACCTTGAGCTACTACTCAGCACAAATGATGACACCATAGCCTCTAAAATTAAAAAGCAGTGTATTTTAAACAATGACTTGATAAATGGATATCCATCTAGAAAAAGGAATTTGGATATAAACTTCATGTTTTATAAAAATCTAAGCACCCAAAAGTTCAAAAAATCAACTGAAGACAATGAATCCATGAAAGTAATACATAAACCATGAGAGACATGTTGAGAATCTCAGAAATGGAAAGAACTTTCTCTTGTAATTTCAATAAAACCAGACAGCATAAAATAAGCAACTCATGCATATATTTCAATTTCCAGATATGCTAAAAGTATTAGTCCCTGAAATTTTATATTCTATTATTTGTAACATTTTTATAGTCAGTCACAGGAACTCTGACTGTTTAATGAGAAAATGGGTGCTGCAGAGTATGTCTACATGCATCAGGGAACTTAGGTAGCTGTCACATTGAGGAATGGAGAGGTTTGCAATGTAAGCAAGCTGTAAGATTTTCCACAGGTCTTCAAACTCCACCACTAGCACCACCATTGCTCTTGCACCACATCATAGCTACGTCTCTAGTGAAAATATGCAAATACAAAAGAAGCTTTGTATTTCACTGCACTAACAGTAAATTAAGTAAGCGTTATAGAGCTCCCCTTTAAAAATCATGAAATTATTTGCTGCTTCAATAAATTGTTTCTTCATAATGTTTAAAATAGTAATGTGTGAAATAAAGAAAATGCACTGAACTATTTTACTAGAAATAAAATATCAATCATGAAACACCATTAAGTATATACTATAGTGTTTCATTGTTTTTAAAAGCTCCTTATATTGCAAGAAGCTACCTCTTCAAGCATCTCATTATTCTCAAACAAGAGGAAGACATACAAAAATATGGCCTCTGAGCTGGCAATATGTTTTCTTCTTATAATACAAATCTATTTGAAAATAGACTTGAGAAAATATCTCAACTCAATTTCTAATGAGTCACTTCTAACTCCCTTTGTTTGCAAAGGAGACCGGTTAACATTCCATCTTGCAAAATGTTGGCATTCTGTTCTTGAAAAAATGAGTCATTTTTTTCCTTTTACTAAATCGACACATATTGCATTAGGCTTTTTTAAATCTCATAACAATAAGAAATATCAGAGGTTTAAGAGAACGTTAACACAGTTGTTAAAAGGAAGCACTGTTTTAAATGCCAGCATGCTTATTCCTCATGCAATTCAAAATTTTATTTAGATGACTCCTAAGTTTGTTTTAAACAAAAATACAAGTATATTTGGTATTGTAAAATAATTTATTTATAATGCATTTAATTAGTTTCAAAGAATTGCAAGACAATGTACATTTTAACATTAAGAACACTAAAATTTATTACATAGATCTTTAAATTCATTATTAGAGATAGGCACTATGAAATGGCAAGAAAATTACAAATACAGTAGCAAAAATTCAGCATTTTACCCTTAAGCCTAAGGAAAAAGTTTAGCTATCACTTATAATATATTCCAATAATATTTCGTATTTTGCAACTATCTAAAATATTTTAATAACAAAAATTGAATAATATGTTGATGCTAAAAGACTAATCCAAACACTAATTTATTTTAGACTATGTTCCATTATTAAATTATTGAAAATAACTTTAATTGGTAGTTTAAAATTTTACATACATGTGGGTGGTGATTTTCATTTCCACTAAGTTTTTCTTGATAAACCTGTGATGTGAAGTCTAAATCCACTTCTGTTGACAAATCAATACATTTAGTTAAAATGAAGTACTTAGCATAGTTAAATTATATCCATACTTTTCACAAAAACAGAAAGAAAGGAACATTGTATTGAGGCTAAACTGCACTTAATTTTTAACTGAATACTTCTCAGACACAGTTCTAAGTATCTAAAACTTGAAAACCATTGAAGAAATACTCATTGTCAGTGGTTCAAGTCAGACAAGTTTCTCAAAGATCTATTAAAAAATTCACCCACCTAGCATCAATGAACAAAACAATGAGAACAAAACAAAATGTTAAAATACAATAGTTGCACTATATTATCTACCTGATAAGAGCACTTTGTAACAACACATCAAGTTTCAGCTTCAAAATGATTGGTTTCAGAGATTACTGCACGTTTTATGCCTTTATAATTATACATCCTTCTTTAATTTTAAATGTTTTGTTCTACTATTACAATAAATTTATTTTCCTCTTTTAAGACACAGCCTGCTTTTTAAGCCTTGCTTGCTCTCTTTCACAGATAAATGGTGTCTCCTTCTTTGGGCCTACCTTAATATTTTTGGATTGATTTTCCTTGTGTGTCTTCCCCACCTGAAGTGCAAATTATTTCCTTAGGTTTCTAGCCTCTTTATTGCAGAAGACTGAAAGAGATGTTCTTTTAAATCATGTTGTGTAAATAATGTTTATTTTAACTCAATAATGACTGAGATGCTGCTAATACTAGTTACAAGTGTATGTAGATAAAAGGTGTCAGGAATGGATTTCGTAGACATAATGCTTGAGTTGAGACAACACATGAGATGGCCAGATTCCAAGGTATAGAGGGCAGGAAAGTGTTGAAAGTAGGCAAGGTTACAGAAAGAAAGAGAGAAAAACATGATAGGGTATCTATTTGTATAAAACACAGGGACAGTTGAGGAGGGCAATGATCACTAGCAGTTCAGAATGCCAGAAAAACAGGGGTGCCCATTAGAAAAGGTTAAAGATGGAGAGTTGGGTAGAAGTCAGTTTAAGAAAGCATTTATGTAATTTTAATATTTCTGAGACATTAATATGGTTTAAAGAGTGAGTAGTTCAAGGCCATATTTCCATTTGACCTTGAAAGCTGCAGTGAGAGACACATTACAGGTGTATACAGATAAACAGAGACAATAGAAGGCAAAAGATGGATGATGCAAGCCTGAACTGAGTGACTGTGTCAAGAAATATTTAAGATATTAAATATACAAATACTGGGTGGTCCCCCCAAAACTAAGCTCTTCTCATTACTTTTTAAGAGGTACTGACTGAGAAATAATTAACAGAGCTGTTTTCAGTTGCTTTTATTTATTTTGTAGTTTTTATGCTTCATAACTCCCTAGATTAAGAGACCTTGTATAGAGAAGTTCTGCCTTAAAATTCCTGCTTTTGATCTGCCAAGCTCATGAAGAAATAGGAGCAAACAAATCACTCGCATAGCAAGTAAATAACTGGTTTTAAAGTTTGCAGTCACACCTCTAGAGCATATTTAAGACTCTTGTAATTATAACATTAATTCTACATTTGAGGTGGAATAAAAAGAGGAGGTTTGAAAAATATCATTATGATTTATTATCATGGATTTGATAATATGACTTATTAGGGCACTGAAGTAACTGGCACCTAGAGTGAAACCCATAATTGACAAAATTAATAAGTGGTTATCCTTGTAGAATTGAAGTTGAATTTCCATATTACTGCATTATTTGAATGAGAACATTGCCTTTATAGTTATACTGAATATGGTTATAACTAACGCGTTTTCAAAGAATAAGGTTGAAAGATCACATTGTATTAAAATGGGCAATCAGTAGACCTACAGCTAGTTTTCCCCACTCAGCTCAAGATTGCAAATAGTTGTTTCTTACACTCCAGGGTTTGTTAAACTTTACCCTAAGGAAATTATGCTTTCTCCTAAAACTCTTTGTCATTTAAATATTTCTGTTTAGTAAAAGAATGAAAGTATCTTGCTAATAAGTATTCTGTTTGGTAATAGATTAAAAGGAGTAAACACAAAGTAGAATTTACCACAACCTGATTTTTGAAGTCAGATCTACGTTGAAGTCATTCTAGGGTTGAATTCTCTATGCTCATGTGTTACCTTCTTTACACCCTTTGTTTTCTTGTAGTTGTGATTCACGTGGGTCACGCAGTACATCATTGTCTGCTGGAAGCACACCTCCAATATCAATCTTTTCTTTATCTATTGTGGTCTTCTGTCCAAATTCTGTGGCTGATGACTGGTATCCAGTCATTGATGGTGATACAACTGAACATTTATCATGAACTTTTAAATCCCTGGATCTTTTACAAACCTCATTAGCAAGGGATAAACTTATTAAATCCAAATCTAAAAAATATGAAAAGAAAGATTTCCTGTATTAGAATTTAAAGAATAAAGCAAATTTGACTACCTCTACAAATCATTTATTCAAAATGCAGTACAATATCCTCACACATTATTCCTTCATATTTTACACTCCTATTCCTGTCCATTTGCTACATAATGTAATGAACTATTATCTCTCATTACTGATTTTTATTTACCAGTACTATTTACTCTGATTCACTCAGCAGTTTCTATTTCATAGTCTGATTTTGATGAGTGTTGCTTACTAAGTATTAAAATTCTTCAGGGTATGAACTTTAACAACTTTACTCATAATTAAAATCTTTTCTCAAAGTCCTAATATCTTGAGAAAAAGCAATTTTCCAGCACAAGTAATTAAAATTTATGTGAAAAATGATAAGATTGAGGGACCTAGTAACGTCTATGTTCCATGTGAAAACTGGAAAAGTTTAGGTCCATATTCAGTCTAAAGATAACATAATGCCATGAGACAATAAAGGTTATAACAAAAATATTTTATTTTACAATAATATTGTCATATTTAAGCTTTCAAAGACATTTAAAATATGTAGAAGTGACTTTTAATGCTCATTCATATTATCACATGGACACTTTTTCATTGAGCATCCATCAACCTGGTACATTGTTTAAAATGATGGTGGTCATTGGAGAATCTAAGAAGTCCCACAATCCATTTTTTGAGGAGGGGACCTATTGTCAAAACTATTCTCACAAAAAAATATTATTTACCATATTCACTCTTATTCCGATAAATGTACATGGACTTTTTCAAATACATAATAATGTCATAGTACAATGGCTAATAACTTTAACAGCTAATATTCATTATTGTTTAAGTTTATATTTTAAATATTTTTATTTTCATTCTTCTTATCATGCACTCTAGGAGATAAAATCCACTTCACTAAAATTGTTTGGAATTTTCAATAGTGTTTGGTATTATATAGGTGTGTAAGTCCAAAAATATTAGAAAAGAGATTTTTTAAAATGTTTAATAATTATTCATAAATGGTTGATTACTCACCACATTTTTAATAATCAAAAATACTACGCACACTAACTCAATGATGAGAACATTTATTTGGCTTAATAGCAGTGTAGCAAAAGTTAGATGCAGTAATTAAAGTTAAAACACAATTGACATGTACACAAGTGAAGCTTTAGACTAGGTAAAGGCCAGAATTAAAATAATCATTTTAATACATTGAAAAAATTTTAGAATCTAATGAGTAACCTCAGGGAACCCTAAGTAGTGTAGAGATTCCAAACTGGGAACTTGAATAGAATATAAAAACAAAAAATATATAAATATTTGAGTTAATATTTCACATCTATCTTATGCTTCCAAATAGTATTCGTCACACATGGATAAGAATTCTATCCACATTATTTAATGTCAATTCCTTTGTTTAAATTAGAAAAAACAGCTATATGTGTTGTCTTTCCTAGCAGATAAGTCTAAGGCCTCCAGTTGACACGGTTCATGTATATTCCAAGAACTGACTGATGATGCAAGGCCAGATGAACAACGACATAAAAATAAACAGACTTCTTTCTACAAATTCTTCCTGCTTGTCTGCCTATTGATCTTCACTCACACCTGCACTTAACCTACAAAATAAATACTTATGCAAACATTTGAAATGTGGCTAGTGTACTTCATTTCTGAATTTATTTTATATGCAAAACATACCTGATTGGGATGTTCGTTCAGGAATCATGACTCTTGTTTTGTTAGATACAGAATCTTTCACCACAAAGGTAGGCTGAAAAGGTTTAAAAAATTAAATAAATAAATAATATGGATTACAAACTGTCTATTGTTAACAATAATTTGAGATAGAAATATAAAAGTTTTTACCTTTGACCAAGGGTACTTTTCATGAGACTCTGAAGAGCAAAGGGAAAAAAATCAGTATATGATTTTGTATATGATATATATGATATATATGAAAACCAACTCTAAATTCATGCAGAGGTAGTATGGAGCAGGTACCTCATGCTTGGTTTTGGAAATGATTGCGTTATGTTTGTTGGTTTGGGCTTTGCACATTTCTTTGATTTTCATTAGGAAAGAAATACAACATATATATTAACCAATTACAAATACTGAACAAAAAGTAATATAGGTTATATAAAACATTAATTTTCAAAAATAATCCAATGAATCATGTTGCAAGTGATTATAATTAAAGAAGAAAAGCACGCACATAACATTGTGACTGTGGTGGACTCTGGTATTTATTCAGAAGAACAAATCATGTCCTTGAGAGTTAAATGTGAAACTCTTGGTAGATTGCCACAGCCTTTATTCAGTGCCACACATTAGAATTGTTGATGCCATTAATCCTAGTTTGTATCATGTTCTTCAATTTGCTCTAAATTTAGAAGTTAGTTGTGATGACAAGATACTTGAATACAGTATTCATATATCATCAGAGCAAGTACTGAGAATTCATTAGCTTGGATACACACTTATACATTAGTAACTAATAAAATAATTATTCGTTCCAATCCACTGGCTACTGGGATGCATACATTTCTTTTTTTATCACCTCGTTAAACCATTTAAAGTTGCTTGATCCACTAATGCAAAGAGGGTATATAAAACATTATAAAATAATAATGCAAAAAAGATTTCAATGTTGAAATATGGTTACAAGTAAAATGAAGAGCAACAGAATAAAGTAGATATTAATATTGTTTAGATTAAAATCACTGGGATATTTACAGAACTAACAATTTTAGCATTTAAAGAAGCACTTAGAAAAAATCTGTAATTTCTTTTATTTACAAAAATAGTTTGACTATCATGTAAGACTGTAAAGAATTTTTTGAAATCATAGAAATCAGGGAGAGAAAGGAAGGAAAGAAGGAAGACTATTGTTTAGCTGTTCATGTTTCTGTCTTTTGCCCTGGTCACCAGTCACAAACCAGGGTTTCTGGACTCCACATTGTTACTCACTAGTGACAACGTCACCTGAACCAAACAGGTGTATACATGTAAAAGTTTTTGAATCAAATATATTATCCAAAGCTTACTTAGAAAAAGAATTCAATGTTTCTATATTCAAATTAATTATTTATATAGAGATAGAAATCAAATGAGTGACATAAATTAAAAAATAGTAAATGAGAGAGAGAGAACTAAATGAAACAATAGACTCAGTGGTGGTGAAAAATGACAAATCACAGCATACAGAAGAGATGGGTGAGTTGTGAAGGTAATGGAGAAAGAGGATTAATTATAAAGTGAAGGGGGAAAAGGACAGAATGGCAAATCTATTGTGTTATTTCAGTAAAATAAATTTAAAAAAGAACAAAACAAGCACAAATATTTTTGATGACAATCATGCAGAAGACACATGGGTGGCTATGGTTCATCCCACCCTTCACAAGCTCTTCTGTGTCCTATACTCTGTGAAGCAATGATGTAATCTTCGTTTTCAGAGCAAACATAGGGGAGTCATTTAAACCAAAATCTCTCAAACTCTTTAATCAACTCCAAAATTATCTATCTACTGTCTTTCTTTCCTCTTTTCCCATTACTATTCTCCTTCTTTTCAAGAGCAAAGTGTAGATCTGTGTCCTAATTCTTCCCCACTCACATTCTTTTCATGGATTACTCACAGCATGTATCATTCCTCTTTGTTTAGCAATGATGTCTTTTGTCTCTCATTTCTATTTCCTCAACTGTTTCCCTCAAAGTAAAATATTTCCTTTATTCCTTTATGGGTTAAACTTTCCAACAGATCTTCCAGATTTCTCTAAATTGGTGTTCATGCCCTCACTACTCAGGTCTGATGTTCTATAGCACTGGCGACACCTGAGAGCCTATTACATGGGTGGAATCCCACACTCACTACTCAGAAGGTCTTTCTTCTTTCCATTTCTATTAATTTTATCAAGGGAACATGACATCTTAAAATACAGGCTTGTGCTGTGCATCGTCATAAATCAACACCTGTATCTACTACAAGTATATTTCCAGCAGCCCAGTTTTGCACTTCATCATATCATCGACCCCTTTCACTTGATTTTCCCACCCTACCCCTTTTTTCCCATTTTTTCAGGCATTGATTCATTTGATTCAACTAAGGTTCCAAGATTAATATGTTAAAATTTGAGAAACCATGGCCTATATTGAGTCTGTTTTCACATTCCTGTACCCTAACTTACCCTTCTGGAATCTAGTCTCAATTAACCCAAGATCATTCCCTGAAACTAAATTGAATTAGAAAAGTTATAAACATTTCAGAGGACTCTTTTCTGGTTACAGCTTCCTAATCTTCCATGACCCTGGTCTCTTTTTTCCAATTTTCTTATTTTGGTCTGTTTGATTCTTTGCTATGATGTGATAACATTTTTTAAGATTAAATTATATAACCTTGTAACTGGTCACATGTTTTTGTGATCATATGTGATAAAATGTAGTTGTGTATAATCAGGTAGCTCACTCCACAGTATCTTTACAACAAAGAGGAAAACTGTAAGATTAGGAAATATTGTCTCTGCTTCTCAGACAAAGTCTGACATTGCAAACTCATTTTATATACATGGCACATTTCACTTACTCTTCTATAGAACAAGGAAGAACTTTAAGCAAATTTTTATTACATCTGCTACCAGCACTTGCTTCTCTGCCCTTCATTACTCCCTGCGAGGGATGGTATAGGAGGAGCTGGGTAAAACAGACCTCTCCACTACTTCTTCGAACAACTTTCTGTAGAGATAAGTTACCTTATTCCTAGTGCTGCTATTCTAATCACTTCACTTTCCCAATTACACTAGAATAATATAAGCAACAGCCTACCCACTATGCTTTAGTTAATATAATAAAGTAACTCCCCAAGGGAAATCAATGTGGGTGAGAAAGATGCCACTGCAGGGAAAAACAAATCTATATAATTGCAGACTGTCTCTAGCTGGCCCTTCCAAGCCCAAGTATCTTCATTAAAGACACACAAAGGCCTTCCTGGCCTTCACCTACAGAAGTACGTAGCTCAGACAGGGAATCTTGGCTATCACAACTCCATAGTTTAACCTCAATCACTTCCTTTTTAGAGTCCCTTTGCAGTTTCAGGTCTCTATTTTGTCAGACCCGGCAAAGGAGGATGATGGTGCCTAGTATAATGAGTTACCATTATCTTCATATTTTTCACATGCATTTTGTGAATATAAACCAAGGTCTCTGTAAATAAATACAGCTCCTGAGACTCCAGCAAAATGTCACTATCACTTCCAGGACTGTCAAGTGGTTGAAGAAATTTTTGAATGTTTTGAACAGTTCTTTAGCACCTTGAGGTCTTTAGAAAGAAGGGGGCCTTCTGCCCATGAATTATTTATAATGAACTTGAACTGGATTCAGTCTGGGCATGACCTGCTGGCCTAGAGGCTAAATCCATGATGGAATAGGCTGCATGTGTCCAGGAACCTGTGTTCCTGATGCAAAGTCCAAAGTCAGGGGGACAACCAAGATGAACAACTAAATAAATCACTTTTTCCTCTGATCTGTTTCTATCAGCTTCCTTTCATTCTTGCTTGCATCTTTCCTTTGAAAAAGAAAAATTAGGTTCAATGTGTGGCTGCTTAATGAAGAAGCCTTGGTTTCTGTCCCCTTGGGTGCCTTCCCTCCAGGTCTACATGCATGGCCTGCTACCCCTCCCCCCCAATCCCTTCTCCAGTGGAGTGACATCAGACTCTGTTTCCAATGCTGACTATCAGGTAAGTTCCCACCAGGGATTCTACATTCTGGGAGATACTGCCTTCTTCAAATAGCTTCTTACTCTCTCTCTAAAGAGTGTCTTTCTTGTCCTTGCTTTACTCCTACTTAAAAGCAAAATTTCTTGTGTGCCACTTATGGTGCCTGTTGAATTCTTTAGCTGACAAAGCAAAGAAACTCAGCTACATCCCACCACAACACTGTACTGTCTGCCTTCCTCCTTCTCCATCCCCTCTTTCCATCATCTTTATTTAATAAATTCCCTTAGATTTTAAGAGTCTATAAAAATCATTTATCATTTGACTTTTAGAGTCAATCTTAATCTGTTGCCTAAACCTATAGAAACTGTATAGCATTGCCATTTCTTTTTTCCTTACTATGCTTTAATATAAAATTTTCTTTGGTTATTGCAATGCAGCAGTATGCATGGTTTAAATCAATACTCTATCAAATGATAGCTTTTAAAAAATAAGTTCGTACCTTCTCTGTGTCCATATAATATATTTTTTCTACTTTGATCAACAGCTACAGTTAAATGATCAACATTCTTCTTAGGAATACACTCAGAGATATTCTGTTAAAATAATAACAATAATTAATCACATAAAGTTTTAGAAATTTATTTCTGAAATAATATCCAAATTCCCTAAATGAAAATCAAGACTAAAAAATAATAGTATTTTTTAAATAAAAAATATTTAAACAGAAAACCACATATATGCACTAGAGCTCAATTGTATATGTATCCTCTTCATTTGGCCATTGACTTTGTAAACTAAACATAGGAGACTGGATTAAATATTTTCATGGCATAAATATAGTCTTCCATACACATTACAAGTAGGAACTAGATTCAAAACACATGACTCTACTTAGTATTATACAATGAAATAAAAAATAATGATTATATCTGCCATAAAATATTTCTAATAATAAATTTAATATAGTGTTGAAATAGCATGATAAAAAGCCCTGTGGTATGTCACATGTAGAATCAAAAAAACTCTAAAAACTGCTTTCTTTAGGTAAATAAAGGCTTGGAAGTACATGACAATTTAATCAATAATTCTGACATGAAAAAAAGCTCAATATACTGACAAAGTAATAAGAAATACTAAATTTCAGGTAAATAACAGCATTAATTTTAAATATGTGATGGAACTCCTCAAAAAATAGTGCTGACCTTCTTAAGGGAAGAATAAGAACATTTGTTAACCACATGAAATGTGCCAGGTACCTATATATATTTTCTTTTATACATACAACAATAATGAAAATTCTTATGATGATTGCTATCTCACCTCCTTTATCCTGAACTCTGAGATGTGTGAGTAAAACAGACAGCATGACCCTGTGATCTCTGGCCAGCTGCTTTGTCTTAGACCTTTGCAACACTTGCCCTCTCACGTTCTTTAGCAGCCTCTGTCACATACAGATCTTTCCTGATCACTGAAATTCCACTCCTTCTTGCAGCCCAACCTATCCATGAAATCCCTCAATATCCTTGCATAACAGTCTCCATTTTCTCTATATGACACACTTCCTTCTCCAGCAACTACATCCTGATGCCTCAAGTTGCATTTTCAGTGTCTTCCTGCCTAGCACATAGTGAGTAACCATCACAGAATGTTATTTAAAGCCAACAGATTCAGAACATTATTGAAAGGTCTTAAGTACCAAGAGCCTCTATTTCAACAGGGCATCTCTGATCATAGTATACTGAAATAAACACTAAATTTGAAATTGACATGCCTATTTTAACTTTCCTATTGTTTTATTGATACTACTGCCATTTTATTTCCTTTTAGGCTAAAATAAATGTCCATATTAAGATGTCATAAACATCACTGGGGCCATTTTCTTATATTTATATAGTATCCACAACAATTTACAAAATTTATTGAATCCTGCTGATTATATATACCTAAGAAGAAGGTTTTAGTACACTTTTAACGAGCTGAAATAAAACAGATTAAACAAAATTCCTCCAAGATTCCACACCTCATTATATGTCAAAGCCATTATGCTAACATGTCTTCTGACTTGCGTGTGACCCTTACAACATTATGGAGCAGATGCCTAGTTCTAAGAAATCATGACCTTTTATTAACCACACTCATGATCTTAAACAGGTTAGTATTCCTTTATACTAGGGTTAATAAATATATGGCCACAAAAAGATACACTTTGCAATCTAATGTACTATCCCAAATTATTTTTACACTAAAAATATTATTATAATCCAACAATGTACGACTGTTGCCCATGTTTTCTCTTGAAATATTACTTGCAGATCTATTTGGCAATACAAATATAATAATAGTTTCAAAGGTGGTGTTAAATTTTTAAGTTCCAAGTTGTTAAAAAAATATATAGTACAAACTATTCATAATTTAAAAAATCCTTGTTACATGCAAGAAATTATTCTACTTTTCCCCAGATATACAGATTATATTTCCTGTTAACCATTAGCTTATTGATATATAGTAGCTACAAAATTAGTTCAATTAATATAATACAATAAATAAAATTAATGATTGTAGAAGGAGATACAAGAACACTGATTAGAAATTTCTATAAAAATACAGTATAGAATATTTCTAAAATTGAAAGTTTTCTCATATGATTGTTCAGAGTTTCTGGTTTTACAGCCAACTATTTTACAGAATACTCTTTATATAAAGAGTTTATATAAACTATTTATGATATGATTTAGAGACAGTGGGGAATAGCTTTGCAATATTGATTTTTAGAAAGAAAATTATAACCCACAGATACTTAATTTGTATTAATATTTTAGTCTAACTACAGAAACAAAGAAAATTGAGAAAAAACACCTCTCAACATCTGTATAGTAAGAAAGTGTCCAAGAATCAAAGCTATATATGATGCATACTTATAGTACTTAAAGGCAACAGAATGTATCTTTATATACTATAATAAATAAATGGATTCATTCAATATTTGATTAAGGCATTCAATATTTAAAATGTTACATTATAAATATTAAAAAAAATGCATTAAGAATTATTTTCCCCGACCAAAATTT
Organism: Solenodon paradoxus; assembly: GCA_004363575.1. Classification (NCBI taxonomy): domain Eukaryota; kingdom Metazoa; phylum Chordata; class Mammalia; order Eulipotyphla; family Solenodontidae; genus Solenodon; species Solenodon paradoxus. The sequence continues at coordinate 1,478,748 of RJWH01000110.1, read as the reverse complement.
CTATTCCCTTCTTTGTGGGTAGTTTTCACTAATATAATTTTACTGTCACCATATATATATATATATATATATACATACATACACATATATGTATTATATATAAATATGTATATATTCAGGTCCATGTTTTTTAAGATCCTGCTGCTAGTACTTACAAAGTAAAGAAAGGATGGAGGGAAGGAATGGAAGGAGGCAGTTAGGGAGGGAGGGAGGAAGAAACTAAGGTGACAGGGAAAGATGGATGGAGGGCGGCAAGGAGGATGGAGATAAGGTAAGAAGAAAATCAGACCACTTTCTCTAGCTTAGACAAATCAACTTTCCATTACAAACATGAAATGCTAACATGCAGGGAACAGCTAAATTTTGAGGGTAAGCACTGTAAAAAAACAAATACAGACTAAGAAAAAATCACTTCACCAGAGAGAAAATTACCTTGGGTTCAAAATCTAAATCTTCATCATCTGAGGCAGACCATGAGTCATCAGTGCCGGGTTTGTTAGAAAACCTTTAGTGACAGAACATACAATAAATTGAGTGATTTCATTTCTTTATAAAAATTAAGTAAAATGAAAGATCTTTCCATTTTCAATCAAATTTCTTGATATAATTAAAATTTGGCCACTATTTCCTAAAATGCTTTTCATTTGACATTTCTGACCTTCCTCAGCCAAACTGAAATACTGACTAGAGTCCCATTCTTAGCTCCCACAACAAAAATGAAGGCAATATTTTTGCAGCAGCAACTGAAAAAAATTACTAGCATCACAAGTCTGGAAGACTGAACGAAAATCCAGTTAATGACTGACATTGATTTTGTTCCGTGAACTGGATGTACCTGATGACCCAAGACAATTTAAAAAGTACACAGTCCCTACTTCCTTGCCTGTCCCTTGTTCAAAAACTAATCTATCCCAGTCAAAAATGCAAATCTTGGTTCTTCAGCAACAAAACCACTTATTAAGGACCCATCCCTTCACTTTAATGCAGTACACAGAGTTCCCTGAAATGTTTGAAAGTAAAATGCATAAAGGTCAAACAAAAAATTTGATATTGCTTACTTCATATGTTGTGGTATTTCCAGACATACTGAAGGAAACATTAAAATTACAAACTCAATTCACCTGCTGTACACATCACATCCTGGCTTATTCAGATCCACATAAGCTAGCAAGCGTGTGAAAACAGTCAAGAACTTAACAGGTGAGAAAATGCTCTAAAAACAGCATCTTAGTACGTGTCTCAATCTTTCCCTACATGCTGTATAAATATGTTCCTTCCTATGTTTTTCACTCCCACATGACTGTTCTGTAGGGCCCAATGACATTGTCCACCTTTTAAAATCTTAGCCTAAGAAGCATAAATTCCTGAAATAACAATGGTTTCTATTTTCCTAGTGCTGGAAAAAACGGTAAAAGGAATCTTGTGTTGATAGTCAACTGAAGATCTATGACTGAGCACACAGCCAGTCCTGCAGCTGACTAACCTGACAGGCACATGCAAATAAACTCAGTGATGTGGGAAAAGAGGTAGGAATGAGGAGTCAAACCTGCTTTTGGACTTAAGACATATGTAGCTCAGTAATCTCTAGTTTCCTAGTTCTTGAGGAGATCTAAGCCTGTTCAGTTGGGGTGAAGGGGAACCATAATTCTATTAGCTATAAAGAGAATCTTCTCCATGACTCAACTTATTAGATAGAAGCATTGAATTATTCTTTCTTTCAATTAAACAAATAAAAAGGCAGCTATCTCTTTTGAGCCCTCTGTTTAATCTGCCTTCTAAATAACCACCAAAATGTTGTATCATTCTGTTCTGCGATTTATCTAACCAACATAGACTCCCATATTTGGAAATCTTTTCTAGAACCTTTATTATTCCAAGCCATTGTTTTCCCTCTTAATATATGATCTCGCATGGGAATTCTGTTCTTTTTGTCCTTCACTATGCTCATTAAACACATTTCCCATATTTCTATTATTAAAACACTTACCTGTAGGATGATAAATAAGCCTAAATCTAACTTCTGCCACTCATCAGATCCAAATATGTCACTCATATCGAGTCTCAAATTCTCTATTTGAACAACTATGCCAGGAAACTGAAAAAAGTACTAGAGTGTCTTAATCAAATAACTGGTAAGAGTCCTTAAAGTACTGGCACACTAGCAAAAATAATAGGGCAAAAGATACACCCAAAATGGAGAGATAAAAGTATAAAAATCAAGAAGAACTTATAAATAAATTTATGTCAAAATGGGTCCACAAAACAAAGGAGAAAATAACCCTTTTTGAACTAACCAAAGGCACAATTTTGACGAGAACCTGGACTGGGAAGTCACAAAGGAGTGAAAACAGGTAGAATTGTCCTCTAAATAAAGGATGGATTTAATTAGCATAACATGGTTTATATATTTCACTTATAAAAAATTATCTCAGGGATCATATAATAAACAGCCATATACCAAAAAAAATATGGTTCTTTCTTCCTGAGGTAAAAAATGGTTCTGTGGCCATAGCTGATTGAGATCGTCCTAAAATGTCAAGGTAAACTAAATGTTGTAGTTACCACTTCAGCTGTCGAATATTTTCTGAAAAGGTGTTTCTTAGGGAATTTACAAATCAAAGTTAACACAGTTAACATATTTAACTTTGAATTGTTGTGGTTAGGATCTGTATCTTCATGCCCACACTACACAGTGAACTATGAAACTATGTTGAGGGGCAAGAGAATGAATTTGAGAACAGTTACTTAATAACTGTAGAGTCAAGAGTCAGGTAATTAATCTTCCTGAACCACAGTGGTTAATTGTAAATAAGGAGGCACACCTACTTTTTAAAACTATTGTGAGGATTATATGAGATAACACATATCTAGCCCTTTGTAAAGCACTCAACAATTCTTAGTTTCTTTTCTTAACATTCCCTTAGATAACATAGTGTATAATTTAGTTCATAAAATCCTACCTTCTTAAAACATCCTCTTCAGAATGTCCATACACTATTAACAAGAGTAAAACGTATTTAAATCAAAAGTAGAAAAATAACAGAATATTAAGAGAAATATTGATGCTTTATTCAAAAATACTTCATTCATTTGACACCAAAGGTGGAGACAATACTAGAATGAATGCAAATTATATTATCATTGGCATTTAATACATTATGAACACCTTTCCAACTTCATATTCATCAAATGTAAACACTGAATTGTATTTTTTAAATTATGTACCTATAAAGGATGTGCTGCTTAAAATGGCCAAAATCTTAAAGAAAAATGATAAGGATTATGGAAAATAGCATGTCAGCAAAGTCACTGTCTTAAACTGACAATGTCAAATTTCAATGGTACGATTTTTCTGAACACCGAATATGAGCAGATAAGAGTATAACTTTTCTGTGATATAATGAAGTATATAAATGCCGTACATCATAGAATGACACTCATGAAATACTCTACCTGTTCTTTTGTCAATTTCAAGATACGAATGAATGACTTCATGTATTCCAGTTGCATGCACACAGCACTGGGAACATGATGGGGAGAACTTTAACCTTTCATCAGAACAACAAATCATGGCTCTGACAGAATAAATGTGAGAGTTGTAGACTGCAATAGCCTATGATCAATGTGATACATTGGAATAATTTATACCATTGTTCTCCAAGTATTTATCAGGTTCTTCAACTTGATCTATACTATAAAAATAGTTGCGATGACAGGTCAGTTAAAGAATAAATCATATCTCATAAGAGAAAGTATTAAGAATTCAGCCCTTTCACTAGGAGGTATGTTCTATAGATGTACTGATGTACTATGTATAATGAGAAATACATGAAATATTCTCTTTCCTCTTAATGCCAATTTCAAAAGAAGTATGAAAGACTCCATGATGCCAGTTGTATGAAACATATCTTGAGAGAGAACGTCTTCTTCCACTGCAATCTGGACCACCCTCATAGAGCAGTTGGCCCAAACATGTTTTTTCGGCTTTGTAATGCCTGTATAATCAGATACTACACCAATGAAAAACAAAAAATGGCTAAGAACAAAGAAAATCTTGAATGGCTGAACTACAGGAAGCTGTTAAGAGGCAGTCTACTGTTGAATGCTCTATGGTCATTTCCAACTTTCATTATATCCTTTGTTTTCTGGTAGCTGTGGTTCACACAGGTTATGGAACACATCATTCTCCAATGAAAGCACACCTCCAGTATCAATCATTTCTTGCTATGGTCCTCTGTCCAAATGGTGTGGCTGCTGACTGATATCTGGTCATTGATACAACTAAACATTGCACATAAATTTTCATATCCCTCCATCTTTCAAAAGCCTCATCATCAAGGGACAAATTAAGCAAATTCAAATCTAAAAACTCTGAAAATAATTTTTTCATTTATCAGAATGTAAATAATAAGGCAAATTTCACTGATGCTACAAATTCTGTTTTCAAAGAAGCACTACCATATCCTTTCCCTCCACTTTATTCCTTCAAGTTTTACAAGTCCTATACTTTGCCCTTTTGTGTAGATAATTTTAATGAACTATTATCTCACATTTTCTCTTATTTTATTTACTAGTGTTATTTACTTTGATTCACCCAGCAGTTTCTATTACATAATCTGATTTCCATATAAGCTTTGTTTACTATTATTTATAATTCAGGTTATGGATATATGCTTTATTAATTTTTGATTTGTTTTTATTTATTATTTGTTATGATTATTATGATTATTATTAGTCCACCCTGGTGGAGCAGAGGTTAACTAAATTGCCTCTGAAGGATGCTAGCCACATAGCCCTGCATTCCAATCTTAGGTCCAAAGGGAAAAACCAGTGGAAACAAGTAAATTGAAATAAAATAGAAATTCTTCCTGCTAACTCTCAAAACAAATTACGGCCTATTTGAATTTCAATCTGCATTAAAATATTATGTACATGCATATATATACACACAATGAGTTTCAAAACTTTTGATAAATGGTACTCTTTTAAACAAAGAACTGCTTTACTCCAAATGATAGTCTTTTCTTGAGTACTAATATCTTCAGAATTTGATTTTCACAGATAAGGTAAACAGAAATTTATATGAGAAATGATACCTTATGGATTGTTTACACCTACATTCTGTTTTCAGATGATAAAATGTCATGAGAAAATAAATTATTGTAACAAAATAATTTATTTTAAAAATGCTATTGTCATATTTAAGTATTTAAGGACATTTAAAATATATAACCCATCTGTTCAGGAGAAGCCATGTGGCCAAAACTATCTTCACAAAATTACTACATGCTATTTGCCATTTTCACTCTCATTCTCATAAGTGTACAATGGGGTTTTCCAGTTATGATAATGATATAAGACTAATAGTTAATGTGCCATAACTTAAATAGCTAATATATTTCATCTTTGCATATGCTTATAGTTTAAATATTTGTGTTATCTTTTTTAGTATTTATATTCTAATAGATAAAACTACTTCACTAAAGTTCTTTGGAATTCTCAACGATTTTGGTTAATATATAAGAATGTAAGTGCAAATATATATAATGATTTATAATTTTAATATCTACCTAATATTCATTAAGGTTTGGTTAATTATTTCTCCCATTTTAATAATAAAAATAACACACACAACACACACATATAGAAACTTTGCCAGAACATCTGTTTTGATAAACATCAGTAGTGCAGCAATAATTATGATACAACAATGAAAACTAGCTAAAACACAATTGATTTGTTTGAAACAAAACCTTAGTCTAGGTTAAGGGAAGAATTTAAATAATTATTTTCATATATTGAAAAAAATCTTAGACTCTAATGAACAACTCCAGGGAACCTTAAATAGTGTGGAGATTCCAAACTGGAAACTTTATAATAGAACATTCAGACAAAAATTTAGGAATATCTGAGTCAATTTTCATAATCTACCTTCTGCTAGATAATAGTTTGTCATATATGAATAACAATAATGGCATATACATTATTTATATCAATTTTTTGCTTAAATTAGAAATAATAAAGATTTTAAGTGTATTCTGGTGCTTAGCTGATAATGTGCCACCTCCTGCTGGCAAAGGTCCTGTATATTACAGAGACTTGGTTCATTACCTCAGGACAGATGAACTAAATAAATAAAAATATGAAATATGTCTGGTATACTTCTTTCCAAAATTGAAGTTGTATGCAAAACTTACCTGACTGGGATGTTTGTTCATCTGTCATGCCTCCTGTTTTATTAGGTACAGAATATTTCACTTCACAGGCAGTCTGAAAAGTTTTCAAAAATAAAAAAAATTAGAAATCATATAGATTTCAAACTATCTATTGCTAATAATTTAAAATGAAATATAAACATTTTTACCATCAAGTGAGGATGTTTTTCAGGAGAATCTGAAAAGCAAAAGGGAAAAAATAATTTATATATGAATAGGAAAGCCAACTATACATTCAAGCAGAGTTAGTATGAAACAGAAGTCTCTTTGCCTGGATTTAGAAATGTTTCCACTAGGTTTGGTGGTTTCATTTGTCTGCTTCTTTGACTTTTATTAGGAAAACAATGTAACATAAATATGAATCTTATTTAAATACTAAAGAATAAAAATAAGTATATATAAAGCATGAAGTGCAATTTCAAAAATAATCAAATGCACCATGTGTCATGTGATTTTAATTAAAATAGTGAAACATGCACATAGATTTGGAACTTTGATGGGGAGAACTGTGATCTTCCATCAGAAGAACAATTCATGCCCCTGAGCGAGTAAATGTAAAAGCCTATCTTCAATGCAGTACATCAGAATCACTTAAAATCATTATTCTACAATTATATATAAGGTGCTTCAATTTATATACAAATTTACCAAACAGCTATGATTCCAGGTCAGTTGAACGCATAATTCATCATAGCAGGTATTATGAATCCATTAGCTTAGATTTATACATGTAGAATAATAGTTAATAAAATATTCATTCCATAACCACTGGGCTACTGGAATACCTATACTTTATGTATTCTCTAGTATAAACATTAAAAGTTTCTTGACCCACTAATGCATACAATGTATATAAAATACATGATTAAAAATTAAGTATAAAAGGTTTTCAATTCTGAAATATTGCTATCCAAATGGGAAAAATGAGCCACAGAATGGATACTAAAAATTTTTAGAATCAACATCAGTGTAAGTTTACAAAAATAACAATTTTAGCACTTAAAGGAGCACTTAGAGAAAAGGTATATTTTCTTTTATTTACAAAATATATTTCTTTTATTTACCTTATTTTAGCATGCAAATAATTTTTTAAAGAGAAAAAAGAAGGGAGAGGGTTGAACAAAAAGAAGGAGAAAGGAGAGAGGGAGGAAAGAAGGAGAGAAGCAGGGAGGGAGGAACTGAGGGAGGGAGGGAGGGAAAGAAGATTCCTTATTTAATTAGTTGTGTATTATTTTGGTTTGTCACCCTCTCCACAAGTCAAAAACCATGGTCCCTGGGCTGCAAGTGATTTGTACAGAAATTTCAAAGCCTCCTGAACCACAATTCTGCTCCCCTGTAAGGAATTTTTATGAAACAATGTTATCCAAAAAATAGCTTAGAGCAGTCAATGTTTCTATATAGAAATCAGTATATTTAGAGAACAAACAGCGCCCACATTGTTCATGCTTGATCATTATGAATAAGATGATTAAGTGGCTAAGATCATCCCAATTCTATCACACTTTCCTGCTTCCAGTGCTTTGTGGAACAGCAATGATCTAACCTTTGGTTTCAGAGCAAAAGTATGGTATCCCTCTAAACCAAATGTTCTCAAACTTCATCATCTCCAAAACTGCCTAACTACTGCTTTTCCTTTATTCCTACCTTCCATCACTATCTCCATTTGATTCCAAAGAAATCTCTAGATCTGTGGTCCTGACTCTTCCCCTCTTATCGTCTATTTCTAATGTATCCCCAAAATAGATTGGTCCTCCTTTTTAGCAATAATATCTTCTCTCTCTAATTTTTATTTCCTCCTCTGTTTTCCTTTGGTTATAAATATTTCCAGAAACAGAAAAAAAAGGAAAAACATTCCATGATACTGTTTTGTCATAAATATCAGTGGTTCGTCCAGATTTCTCTAAATCGAAGTCTGCATGCTTGCTACTCAGGTCTGTGCATCTTCAGCACTGGCATAATGTGAGAATCTATTACAAAGACACGAATCACACTGACTACTCAGAATGTCATTCTTTTTCTTTTAATTTTATTGAAGGAACATTGCATCATAATATACAGGCTGTGCATCACCATAAATCAACACTTGCATCTACTACTTTAGTTTCTTACTAGCAGTTCAATTGTTATGCACTTCACCATATCATTGGGACCTTTGCCTAATTTTCCCTCCCTACTTCTTTCCCCCTTTCTTTATGGTTTCCATTTATTTGAATCAAGCAAGGACACTGTGTTAAAACATTAAAAATAAAGAAACCATGACCTATATTGAGTCTGTTTTCAAATACCTTTACCTTAATTTACCCTTTGGTTTCCATTTATTTGAATCAAACAAGGACACTGTGTTAAAATATTAAAAATAAAGAAACCATGACCTATATTGAGTCTGTTTTCAAATACCTTTACTTTAATTTACCCTTATGGAATCTAGCTCCAAGTTCCACAGGATCACTTCCCCAAACCGAAACTGAACTAAAAGTTATACGATTTCAATGAACTTTTTTTTTCAGGTTACAGCTTCTTCATCTCCCCATGACTCTGCTCTCTTCTTCTGGCCTACATGATACTATCTTATGAAGTAACATGCTGCATATGACATTGAAGTGTATAAATGTATGGGTGGTCACATGCTCTTGGGTCCATACATGGTAGATATAATGTAGCTGTGCACGATCAGATGCCCAAAACCACAGTGCCTTCCCAACAGAGAGGAAAACAGTAAAAATAGGAAAAATATTCTCTGCTTTTCAAACAAGTTTTGGCATTGGAAGCTTACTTTGTATTCTATTTTATCACATTTAAATTATTCCTCCATAGAACAAGCAAGACCTTTGTGTAAACAACTATTTTATTTGGCCATGTTAAACAATATACACCTTCTTCTCTAGCCTTCATTATTCTGTGATGGCTGGAATAGGACCCAGTTAAAACAGATCTTCTCCTATTTGTTAGACCCACTACTGTAGAGATGTATTACTCACCATATTAACAGTGCTGCTATCTAATCATTTTATTTTCCCATCTACCATGGAGTTTTATAAACAATAATTTCCAATTCCTCAATACTGTTAAAAAATAAAGTGACTCCCCAAGGAAAGCTAGATGGGTGAGAAATGTGCCACTGCAGTGAATAATAAAACGATGTAAATTGGTCTCTAACTTATCCTAATTAATCACAGTATCTTTCATTAGAGACACATCAAGAATCTCCTGGCCTTCTACCTCGGGTAATCTGCAAATGCATGCAGCTCAGACTGGGAATCTTACCTATCACAACTCCACAACTTAACCATGAACACTTCACTATCTGAGTCCCTTTGTAGTTTCAAATCTCTATTCTGTAGACAAGTTAAAGAGGGAAGTTGAGGTGGGTTATAATGAGTTACCTGTATTTTAAATTTTCCCCAGCTTCTGAATGGAAACAAAGTTTTAGTAAGTGGGTCTGAATCCTGCTTCTCCACAAAAGGTCCCTATCAAAAATTCGTTGGATAGAAAACCCCTACTCCTACCTGTGTTCTCAGCTGGTTGAAGAATAGACTGAATCATTTCAAGTGTTATATAAATTTAAGTGCCTCACAAAGGAAGGGACTATCTGCCTCAACAAGTTATTGATAGTATCCTTCACCTGGATTCCTTCTGAGTGTGATCTGGTGGACTAGTGGCTATGTCAACATGGCGGTGTCTGCATGAGTCCAAGGGCATGGGTTCACGACCCAAAGTCAGGGAGAAAGAGCAAGAATAACTATATAAAATAAAAATGATTTCCTCTGCTTTCTTGCCTACTGTCTTTCTTCATTCCCACTTGCATCTTTCCTTTGAAGAAAAAATGGATTCTAACTATGTGTGTTTTCATGAACCAACCCAGCATCTGTCCCCTTGGCTGACTTTCCCCCAGGTCATGGTGCATGGTCCCCCATCTTCCTTCTCCCTTCCCCAATATGGCATTAGACTCTGTACCTACTGCTCTAAGGTGAGGGCCCAGCAGGAAGCCTGCATTCTTGGCAGATACCTGCCTCATTCAGACAGCTGCCCAATTGTTCTCTGAAGGGTACCTGTCTTTTCCTTGCTTTACTCTTGCTGGAAAATGAAATTTCCTTGTATGTCATATACTGGTGCTTGTGTGATACTATCCTGACAGATCAGGGACCCCAGCTGCATCCAGCCATATCTCTTTCTTATTCTTGATCACACCACTTCCTCTTATTTCCTGACTCTCAATAAAACAGAATTTATTGAAAAGGTACTAATCATTTATATCATTCAGAGCAACTTAATTTTATCTTTTGCTGCCACATCTTAGGTACTTTAGCTCCTTGTCAGTTCTCTTTTTCCTTCCTAAGCTATAACAGACTAGTTTCTTTGGCTATTACAATAAACCATTTTCCCCAGTTTAAATCAACATTGTGTCAAATGACATTTTAATAAAACACAGTTCTTACCTCCCATGTGTCCACTTAATATATTATTTCCACTTCGATTGACAGTCACAGTCAAATGATCAATGGAGCTCTTAGGAAGACCCTCAGAGATAAGCTGTTAAAATTGATATTGATAATCAAATAGAGGTTTTTCTAATCTCTTTCTAAGAAAATATTTATATTGCCTACGTTAAACAATTAACGTTTTTAAAAGTTAAAGCAATTAAGAATTTGGATGAATAAGAGCATGTATAGAAAATTAATGCTTTTTATCATATACATACACACACACACGTATATATGCTCCTCAGATCAAGTCTATCTTTTTTCTTCAATTGGCCATGGATACTTTAAATTGATCACAGGGGGCTGGATTAAGCATTTTCACAGGGAAAATAACCTGACTCAATTTTACATTAGTTACCAAAATAAAAAAGACATTTAAAATGTTTTAATTTGTATACAAACTGAACAATATTTCTAATGAAAAATGTTAGTCCTGAAATAAGATGTATGGCATAATAAGGACCATTAGAATACATCACAAAGGCTAGAAGATGAACTCAGAAAACTGCTTCATTTAGGTAAAGAAACTCTTGGAAGAATCTGCATATTTTATAAACTTTTTAGTGATATGAAAATACATCAATAATAACAACTGTTAAGACAAATTTTAAATTCCATTTACTTAGTGGCAGAAATTTCAGATATAGGATGCAACTCCTCAAAAAATAATTATCTTTACTAAGGGAAGAATAAGATACTTTATTTATTACCGTATGAAAATAGCAAGGTACTTATACACAGTTTCTTTTCTACACATGACAATAAAAGAATGATCATGATGATTATTATACTTTCTATATCCTGGTATCCTGGTCATTCCAAGATGTTTGAGTAAAATGGACATGCGATCCATTCTTCTTCCACCCAGAATGCCTTCTCCCAGACCTTTACAAGAATCCCTTCTCATTCTTCTTTTGGCAACTTCTGTCAAATACAGAGACCTCTCTCCCTCTGCAGCCCTTGCTAACAATGAACTCCTTCAGTAGTCTCTCCTAACGTTCCCCATTTTTTCTATATAAGCATTGAATACATATATATATATAATGGTTTGTTTACTACCACTTTTGCTCTTACCACCACAGCCTAACCCCTCAACTTGCATGTTTGTGACTTCCTGCCCAGCGCATTGCTGGTAACCAATAAAACATAAGAACAACAGATTTTCAATCTCATTGAAAGTCCTTAAGTATCCATTGCCTGTATACCTATAGGCCATCACTAAACATAGCCTAATAAAGTTTAGTTACATTAGAGACTCACATGCCTATTCTAACTTTTCTATTATTTTATACACACCGCTGATATTTTATTGTCTTTGGGGCTTAAACATTGTCCTTGATATTTGGATATCATTGAATAACTGTGATCATTTTCTTATATATCTATAGCACCCTTAACAGTTTAAAGTTCACAAAGTTTATGAGGTTTAATCGAATCTTTTGATTACACATACCTACGAGGTAGGGATTAGTACACTTTCAATTAACTGATATATAAGATGGTTAATGAAAATTTTCACAAGATTGATACCTAGTTAAGTGTTAAATCCTGGATGGTAATGTCTTCTGACTTGAAATATGCCCTTTGCACCATTATACAGCACAGACTAAATCTAAGACATCATGCCTTGTATCTTCTAGTTTTTAACTTACAATAAGCCATCATTACATTATATTCACCTTACTAAAAGGATAGCAACCATAAAAATGATGTAATCTATTTTATTAACCAAAATCATTTTACTGAATATCAATTATTTTAATCCTACAATCCTATTGCCCATTTCTTTTCTTCTGAAATATTCTTTGCAGTTGTACTTTATGATCCAAACATAATAATATTTAAGTACTTTGTGATCTTTTCAAGTTCACAGTTGTAAGAAACTATAGTCAAATCTTTTTCTCTCTGTACATCAACATAAGTACTAATGTATAATAAGACATTTGGAACCAACACATGTTGAATTGGAACAACAGAGATGCAACTTCAGAACTCAAACTGATTCATTATGGCTTCTAAGCCTTAGTTGTTCACTAACAAACCTAATTCAAAACTCAAGTCTTGCAAATTAGCAGACAAGTACTATGCAGTAGTAGCATATTTAGTACATACTTATTTTTTATGAAATATAGGATAAATATACAAGGAAGTAATCTATATGGGCACATAAAAAGATGAGAAGTGAATGTCAACATTTGTCCTTTTATGTCTAAACATCATTCAATGCTTTTATTTTAAAATAACAGTAGTAGAGTATAGTACCTTGGAATCCCAAGGTGATTCTATAGCTTTCTTTTCCCTCAGTTGTAAAGCTGACATTGTATCTATAAAATGCAATCATGGATATATTAATGTGAACATGAATTACTATGAATTTTAAATAAATATACAAGCTCTATCTCCATAAAAGGATTTTTTATAAAGATATAGTAGAAAGAGACATTCAGAGGCTTAAAGCATTTTAAGAAAAAGAGTTGGCATTAGTTGGGAATCTCATCATGAAAGGCAACAAAAGCAAAATGATTTAAATAAATGGATATTGATCTACCTACAGATATTACACTTGAGTATACTATCACTTAAGCAGAGGAAAAATTCAGAGCATTTCACCAAGTTACCACTTCTATTATTTTTGTGCTTCATCAACGTAAGTCAAATTGTCATTACTTGTTTGTTCCTGTGGAGCACTTTCAATACCATAAATACCTTTTTCTTTTTTTCCACTTCCTTGCTTTGCTGCTTTCTCCTATAAAATAAAACAAAAGCTCCACTTCAGAAAAGGTAATATTCGCTCATTTGCTTATTCATACAACCAGTCAAAAAGACATGCCATATCGCTGGATCTCTCAAGTCATAAACACTAGACTGGGTGAAACTGGAAATGTAAGCAACAGACAGATACTGTTTATATTCTAGTAAGTTTTTAGATACAGGAGAACAAACAAGAACAAAAAAGCATCATTCACTAAGTCCTGCCATTGAAATGAACCAGATACGCTGAGGGCACAGAGCTTAAAACAGTCACTTGTACCTGGGAATCTCAGGAAAATTTGGAAAAATAAGGCATTATGGAGAAAGATATACAAAGTGCAGAGGGAGGCGTGAAGGGCAGTGTAGAAAGGGTAGTCTGAACAAACTGATGAAGAATAAAACAACATAGTGAGGGCAGCAGAGTAATGGGATCAAACTGGAACACAGTCATGGGAATGGGAGGGAGAGATAACACTAGAGACTCAGAATTAAGTCCAAAAAAACATTGTCATGCCTGTCTCTGAACTTGAAATTCTACATGGAATGACAATCTCAGAAATAAGGTTATGACTTACATTTTTGAAGATATAATTTAGAAAGATTGCTGTGGTAGCACTGCCAAGACATTAAGGGGGAAGTGGAGAATTGTATTTCAAAATATAACTAAAGTGAATGTCAGTAACCACATATGGAAGAAAGGTATGGACACAGAAAATAGTGAACTTGGTGAGGCTGTGGATATGGTAATTCCATGCAAGGTTGGAGTTCTGGATTTTTCTGCCTCAAAGTTTCAATGATGTGATAAACAGTAGGACTGCAAAAACAGATGACAGAGTAAGTTAAAAAGAGACAGGAACAATGAAAAGGTAAAACAGAATGATCTTTGGAAATATACTGTGTTTGAGGCACCCAGGGCAGTTAGAAGAAGTGAGTTAGAAGAAAGATATGGATAAAAACATTTGGGGTAGGAATAGATTACACCTCACTAAGATGCTCATATAATATTAATTCAATAAATATAGTAAAATATACAATAATGGCAGTACAAACATGAATGTAAACATAACTAAATTTTGAAAATCAAAAAAGGAGCAGGGAAGATAGAAACGAAGCATCAATTTTTCAACGCGAGTGTGAACTACACGGGATCTAGGTATACTTGACTATTTTCTCTAAGTGGTTTCCACAGTCATGGATTCAGTCCACTGAAAATGTCAGAAACATGCATATCAAGGGTTGGCTATAAATTATATATGGATTTTGGTGCACACCTGTGAGTTGCAGGGAGCTATGTTTCAGACCATGTCAAGTCTAAGGTCATGGTTCTAAATCCAGGATCGGGGCTGGTAGAGGAGATTAAAAAATGCAAACATACATACATACATATGCATATATTTATATATTTTTGTTTATACATATAGACTCCATAGCATTAGCACCTTAACTCCTGTGCTGTTCAAGGGTTAATTGTATATATTTGAACACATGTTTAAAGGATATCAAAGACACGGTTTCATGCATATGTGAAAATGTTTCTTCAATATAATAGCAGTAAAATTTTCAAAATTAATGAAAATACTTCCTTTACGTCTTTCCACGGTTTAGTAAATCAAAGATTGGTAAAGCAACTAGTATATAAAACTAATTAAAACTATAATTATCCACATAATAGATTTAAAAGTCTTCAAATACATCCATTATTAGCCATTGGACCCAATAGTCACAAAAGGAAGGAAGACAGAAACTAAAAAGAAAGTCACCAATATATTTATGCTTCAGTTATGAAAGAATTTAAATGTTATGTTTCAGTTAAATGTTCAGTTTCAATTATAAGTATATATAAATATAAAAGCTAATGCATTTTTAAGATTTATATTAAATAAGCCATTATAAATATATTTCAACAGTGCTCATCTTCTGTAAATATTACCTATGCTTAAAATCTCTCCATAATTTATTCTACAACAGGAAATTTAGACTAGGATAAATATGGCATAATGTAATTTCATTCATTGTTGTTGTCTTCTGCATATTATTGTGTAACAAAAGTTAAGAATCTATTACAAAATAATTCTCAATCTTTTGGACTTAGAACTTACATTTATTTTCTCATTTAATAAGGTTTAAGGTTTCATTTGATATGGGATATGCTTATATCAATTAACGAAGAAAATAAATAAAATGTTGACTTATTTCTATTCCTGTCTCAAAGATTATCTGAAAACCACTCTCAAGATTATACTGAACAATAAGTTAAAATAGTTAATCATGAAAAGCACAGTAAGGCAGAAACGACAAAACACAGAATTTTCACATATACATAATCTATGATTAATAAAAGACCCAAAATAAATTTTACTTTATATTATGTATGTACAAAGATTTTGCCATATTAAATATATCACTTAATTACTATTCAAACTAGTGAGCATTAAGTTTTTCCTTAAGTTCTACACTCAAATCAGCTCTTAGTCATTAAAGAGCATATGAGCCGGTTTTTATTACCTGGTTTGTACATCTTAATTTTATATCTTAATTTACATTGAAAGTAATTTCTATCACATATAATTATACAGTGTTCTTGTTCTTGCTTCATCACACTAGTACTTTTGAATTTTATAAGCTCTCGTCTTTATACTCCTGAGGTATCTTTAACTTGCCTTTTCTAAATTCCTTTACCACCTTCTCCTCATTTCCATAATCATCTAGTTTTTCACTATTTTCAAATTATTTACTTCCATAAAACATGGAGAGCAATTGTTTACTCTTCCCAACCTTTGCAATTTTCAATCCTACATATATACTTCATTTGTTATTATGCTTGTTTCCTATGGACTTTAGGATTTTCATTTCTATCTATTATTCTTTTCATCATACTATCAATAAGGAACACAGGATATTTGTTTTGTGAAAAAGGGGGACCCAAAATCTTACCTTGATTTTTTTAGACATTAATAAAGACCTGGTAAAATGTTTCTTAGGCGACTTCAGTGATGATGGAGCAGTAGAAAAGGGATGTGTTGGCCTTTCACTGATGGTTCAGGGTGAGTATGAACCAAATTACATGATGCTTCTTCTACATTAAAATCAGAGTAAGGAAAACACAAAATTTGGATAATTTCAAAATACTGAATATCCAAAGTTTGTATGGGTTTATATAACTTACTGTTTTTCTTGGATCGGTGAGGAGTTTTTAGCTTGCCTACGTTTGGTTTTGGACCATTCTAGAAAAAATAACGAGTATCAAATTTGATAAAATAATTAAAATATTCAGAAATCCTTTCTGAGTCACTCAGATGTAGACACATATTTGGATCCTGTCACTTACTAAAGTGCTCTCTATCATACCATCAGGTGAATATTATGAGATATTACATAGGTAGCCCCTAAATTCTACTTCCTTTAAACTTAATTAGTACACTAATACCTGCTTGGCCATTTTATAAAAATATCAAAAAAAAAATTCTTTGAGTAGTTTGAAGTATTACTAAAACTAGGCATCTTAAGAAATTTAAATCGGTAGAGTTTTAAGAATGGATTTGTATTCTTTATAGTTTCAGGGACAAGCTCTGACAGGAGGTAAATATCATTTTAGTTTCAGTCTGACGCCTTAGATTGCAAAATAAATAAATTGCTTCCAATCAGTCAAATATCTAAAAGCGATTGTTTTCAAGTATTTTTATGTAAGGTGAAATGTATATGTATATTCATGCCATGTTTTTTGTACAATATATGCAGGTACATATATAGTTCATAATGAGGAGCCTTTATTCACAATATAACCCTGGTACTACTGATTTGTTTAGTGCTACTGATTTGTTTATACTACTAATTTGTGGCACTATAATTATTTCTTTATAACTAATATTGTAAAAAGTTTATTTTCTATAAGTAATTTAACTAGAAGTGTGGTCACCTGTCACTAAAGGAAAGCTGAAAATCACTTGTAAATAGAAAAATAAATATTTTATTATGCAATTATCCACGTGATGTTATAATTAGCAATAAGAATTTTAAGGAAAAAGTATTGAAAATATATACTTAATAACATAGACTTTGGTTAAAAATGTGGTTGACAAGTTCCAATCTAAAATACTAAGCTTACTATCACAGGATAAAAAACACAATAACAAAATTTTGGATGATTTCCAATTTGCTTCTTATATATGACATATTTCCTCAAAATTACCCATGTGATATTATACGCATTGCCCACAAAAGGGAAGAGATTTAAGTCACAGTTTTAGAATTTCAAATAGATTTAACTATGAGACATATTGTGCTTATTATATAATTATTAAGTTCATTTACATACAACTCCATTTGTCAGTTGATTCAGTTACATTGAAAAATATCAAAATACTTCTTACTGGCAAAAGTATGTCTACTTGGTCCTGTATATGTAAATTATGTTTCCTATTTGCCATTACTGATGCGCTGAAGATACTGTTTTCTAAATTATAATGCAAAATATTTCTGAATTTTGATTTTTTACCATGTGAATATTAAGAGAGTCTGCTTTTAGAATTGGTGATTTTAAGGAAAACATCATTTTCAATTGGATAAAGACCCTCATGTATACATTTAATGATATGATTTAGAGAACACTGTGAAATTTCTTTCCAATATTAATTTTTGGAAAAACTTTTTATTTCTAAATAAGTATAATTTCTAATTAGAATTTAGTTTAAAAATGATCCAAAGATAGAAATAAGGGGAAACAAACATCCCATACCAAATATACACGGCAAAAGTTACCTCAGAAAAAAGTATATATGTTCTCTAATTTTAGCACTTGAAGGCAACAGAATATTCCATTATATACTATAATAAGCAAATTGAATCATTCAGTATTTTAAATGTTGCATTATTAAGGTTTTAAAGGACATTAAGTTTCTTTATTCTGGACCAAATTTCCTCTTCCTTCATTCTGGGAAGTTATCCACAATATAATTTTACTGCCACCATGGATATTCCACCCTATACTTTTTAATAACTCCAAATTTTAGTATTTACAAAGGAAAAAGAACAGAGAGAGAAAAGAAAGTGAAGAAATGTCTCCAGATCTGAAAATCAACTTTACATTACAAAAATGAAATACTGATAAGTAGAATACTGTTAAATTTTAAGAGTAACACTACAGATGAAATAAATTCAGAGTAAGAAAATTAGGTCTACCAGACAGAATATTACCTTGGGTTCATGTTCTAAGTCTTCATCATCTAACACAGGACATGCATCAGTAATGCCAGGTTTGCCAGAAAGGCTTTGCAGATAAAATATAAAACAAACTGAGTTATTTCATTTCTATATAAAAATTAAGTAAAAGTGAACGATTTTCCATTTTAAATGTTGGCTCTTGATATAATTAAAATCTGTCCTCTATCTCTTAAAAACCGTGTACTTTTCTCTTTCTGCCCCACCATAATGCCTAACTGTACAATACTCACTAGAGATCCATTCTGGTTCTCATTACAAAGAAATGAAAGCAAAACAGAAGAATTAAAAAATAATTTGTTCTCAACAAGTCTGGAAGACTAAACTGAAAATCCAATAATTGCTGACTTTAATTTTATTACAAAAACTGGATGAAATCAATCACCTAATAAAAGCTAGGAAAATGCACAGCCCCTTCTCCATTTTCTGTGCTTTGTTCAAAGACTAATTTATCACAGTCAAAAATGGCAATCTTGGTTCTTCATCCTGAAAACTGTTTATTAAGAAGGATACATCCCCTCCTTTAAATACACTAGAAGAACCCCGTGAAATGTTTGAAAGCTGAATCATCAAAGTTCAAATGAGTAAATTTATATTGTTTAATTCATGCTATTTTATTCTAGGAGACATTGAAGGAAATAATAAAAATATAAAGTTAGTGTACCCCAGTGGTCCAGGGCCTGGGGGAAACAACCAGAGTAAAAGACTAAATGAAAATAACATTAAGAAGCACTTCTCCTTCCTTTCTCTTTCTACCTTCCTGCCTGCTTGCCTTCAGATACATTCCAGCCTGTACAGTTCCTTTAAAGACATAAACCAAATTTTAGTTGCTATATAAGTCCTGGCTCATTCAGGTCTTCATAAACTAACAATCATGTGAAAACAGTCAAGAACACGCAGGAGAGAAACTGCTCTAAAATGAGTGTCTAAGTACTTGTCTCTCTCTTTCCCTATGTACTGTCTATGCATGTTCCTTCCTCTGTCTTCCATTCCCACAACACCCTTCTGTAGGACCCAATGACATTCTCCACCCTTCAACATCCTCAGCCTAAGAACGCCCACATTCCTGAAACAAGGATGGGCTCAAATGACCAAGAGGAAGAGTGCTCTATCTTGCTATTCATGGAAAACCACTGAGATGTAATCTCAGTCACCCACTCCCAGCATTGGCATGTTGACAACCTGAAGAATAAAGACTGAGGAGACAGCCAATTCTACAGCTGCCTCAACCAACAGGTACAAGTAAAGGACCTCAGTGATTTAAGAAAAGAAGTGTATATGAGGAGACACCTTTTGACCAGATATCTACATTCTGAGTACACTCCAGTTTCCTAGATCTTGAAGAGCTGTAAGCCAATTAAGTTTGGGTGAAGGAACAGTATATTGCCCTCTGCTACAAAGATAATCTTCCCAGTGTTTCAAATTATTTTATAAGTTTTGACGGAAACATTGAAGTATTCTATTCCCTTTGATTACACAAGCAACGGAGACAGAAAACTGTTTAGGCTTTTTTGAGCTTTCTACTTAATATGCCTTTCTAAACAACTCCCAATCTATCATATCATTAGTTTCTGATTTTTCTAACTTGCCATAAACAACAATATTTAGAACTCCAATTCACAACCATTATTACAACACCCTTTTTCCCTCTAAATATATGACCTCCCCTTCGATTTCATTCCTATTCTCCTCCACTATCTTCACTAGACTGAATTCCAGCATTTCAAGGATTAAAAGACTCACCTAGGAAATAAATAAATAAACCTACATCAAATTTCTGTCATTCAGTAAATCCCAGAATGCCATTTACAAATCCCTTTCAGTCTTAATTTCACTCTAAGACAACTTTGTTGGGAAGTTTAAGAGGGGTTAGAAGTTCTAAAGGATTTTTCATTAAGAAATGTCTAAGATTTATTAAGTGTTTTGAAATTATATTTCCTTTTGACTGTGTTCATAAAAAAACAGTATATCAGGCTGGCAGAGAAAAGAAGAACAACTGATAGGATTGAAATACACCAAAAAGCAGAGAAGTTAAGAAGCCATGTAAAGACCATAAACAAAATTATGAAAGTAGATTTTAAAAAACCATCAAAAAAGGAAAAAAAACATTATAGAAATAAGCAAGAGTACTATTCCAAAGAAAACCCAAGTATAGAAAAACATGAACTAACCTCTAAATAAATGTTGAATTTAGTTAACCTAACATGGCTAATATTGTTCACTTACATCAAAACAATTCATCTCAGGGAGCATATAATAGCCTTACACCTGTGGAAAACTACCTGATGAGGTCTTCCTGATTGTAAAATATATGATTCTATGACCATAGCTAACTTTGAGACGCTCCCTAAATCTCAAGGTAAAACCAAGTTATAGTTACCAATGCAGTTGTTAAACATTTTCAGAGAAGTGCTTCATAGGAAATTCTAAATTAAAGTTAACACAGAACTAAATTTAACTTTGAATTGTTCTGTTTAGTATCTGCATCTTCTTGTGCGTGCTACACAGGGGCCTGTGAATCTATCCTGAGGAGCAAGAC
The DNA here is from genome assembly GCA_004363575.1 of Solenodon paradoxus. Lineage (NCBI taxonomy): Eukaryota > Metazoa > Chordata > Mammalia > Eulipotyphla > Solenodontidae > Solenodon > Solenodon paradoxus. The sequence continues at coordinate 1,457,545 of RJWH01000110.1, read as the reverse complement.
AGTAAATGTGAGGGCAGGGCAGACTGATGGTCAATTAGTGAGGTAGCTGTTTGCTAACTATGAAATCAGGGGTTCATTAGTCAATCTCCTTGAAACACAGTTGTCAGTTAGTAAAAAGTAGGCACACCTACTTTACAAATACAACCTAATGACTATATATGATAACACATCTCTAGCCCTTTGTGAAACACTTGACAAGAGGTAGTCTCTCCTCTGTATTCCCTTAGGTAACATACTATTTAATTCATGAAGCCATACCTGCATAAAGTGTCTTCTTCAGAATGTGCATACACTATTAACAAAAGTGCAAAATACATGTAAATAAAAAATCAGACACACAGAATACTAAAACTATAAAACGTATGCTTTGTTAAAAAATGCTCCATTCTATTGGAGAGCATACCAGGAGACCATACTAGAATAAATCAAATTATATTATTGTTGGCAATTAATACATTAAGAAATAGTTTCCTACCTTATATTTGCCAATACAAAAAAAGAACAGTATTTATCAAAATTTGGTACCCACGAATGAACTATTTAAATTGATTACAATCCTAAGGAAGCAATATAACAGAATCAATATTCGAAACTGACAATATGAAACTTAAATGATGTTTCTGGACTTCAAACAGTAAGTGCCAACAGAAGTGTGTATACCACCATCACTCCCATTGTTCATTAGCCAACAGTTTCATTTAGGTTGAAATGCCCTACTATTACAAGTAATTATGCTACATAGATGCAGTACTTCATAAAGAGACGAAACACCAGAAATACTCTCTGCTCTTATTGTCAATTTCAAGTTAAATATGGAAGATTTCATGATTATGATTTCATAAAACATTACTAGCTAAGCCAAACTTCCATGGCTAGAGAATCTATCTGGGCCACCCTCTTAGAGTAGGCTGGCCCAAACAAGATTGTTCAGTTTTGTAATTTCTCTGTCATCCTGTCAACAGATATTATGCAAAAAATACCAGGTAAGAACATTTTGAAGGATTGAACTGTGGGGAAACCATGCACAAGCAGTCTAGGGTTGGTCTCTATGCTCATTTGTTACCTTCTTTGCATTCTTGTTTCTGCATTTTGTTTTCTTCTATCTGTGGTTCACACAATTCACGGAACACAATATTCTCTAATGGATACACACCTCCACTACTAATCTTTTCTTCATTTAATCCAGTCCTCTGTCTAACTTCTGGGACCGATGACAGAATTTTGATCTTTGATTGTGATGTAACTGGAGATTCAACATTCAAATCCTTGGATTGTTCACAGGCCTCATTACTAAGAGGCATAGTAATCAGATGTGAATCTATCAAATATGAAGGACAGTTTTCATTTAGTAGAATATAAATAATAAAATAAATGTGACTAACTCAACAAAACTTCAAAAAAGCAGTACCATACATATTATCCTCTCCCTCCACACATGAACATTCATGTTCTACATGACCTAGAGTTGATTTTTCACATAGATAAGTTTCATGAACTTTTTTCTCTCATTTGGCTGCTTTTTATTTATTAACATAATTTATTTTCATTCACTCAGCAGTTTCTATTAAATACTTGAATGTCCCTAAGAGCTTCAATTACTAACAGTTAACACTCTTCAGGGTATTGATTTGTTTGCTACTAAACATGTTACTGTACAACCATTTAAGTTTAAATATGCATGAAAGTGCTACATACGCTCTAGAAAAGTGGGTTTTTAAAATTTTGCTGAATAGTACTATTTTAAATAAATAACAGCTTTACTCAACAGGCTAGTCTTTTTCTGGAAGTGTTAGTATCACCTAAATTCAGTTTTCAAGCCTTAAACAGAAATTTATATGAGAAAGTAGAGCCTTGAATAGCCTAGTAATTTCCACGAAAGAACAGGATAATTTTATGTCCACAGGATGTCTAAGGACTAAAGAATGCTATGAAATAAATGAACACAACAAAAATATTTTCTTTTAAAAATAATATTGCCAGACTTGCATTCAAAGATATTTAAAATATGCAGAAGTGAAAAATGAATGCCATTCATATTCTCACATGGACCATTTTTCATTTGGTATCATGATCCCCCTAATTTGTATAAAACAGTGGTAGTCTGTGGAGAACCTAAAAAGTCCCGAGATCCATTTGTTCAGGAAGGGAATTGTGGCCAAAATATTTTCACAAATATGCTAAATATTATTTGCCAGTTCACTCTTATTCTCATAAATGTACAGTGGAGTTTTCCAGATGCATGATAATGTCATAGTACTCACATGCAATATGTCATGAATTTAATAGCGAAAAGAATAATTCTGTATATTTATATTTTAAAAATTTGTATGCTAGCGTCTCATATCATAGAGTCTAAAACTCACTTTACTAAAGCTTATTTGGAACACATAATCTTGTTTTAGTTTAAGAATATAGGTCCAAAATATTTTTAATTAATAATTTAAATGTCTGTGTCTACTAAATATGCTTAAGTTTTAATTTATTAGTTCCCCATCTTAAATAAACAAGGATACCACACACACAGACTCATAGATGAGAACATCTGCTTTGCTTAACATCCACAGTGTAGCAGTTCTTAGATTGAATAATTAAAGTTAAAACAGAATTGAATTGTTTGCAAGTAAAGCTTTAGTCTGGATACAGGTCAACCACCAACTAATCGTTTTAATGTGTTTCAAGCAAGGTGTTATTGAGGACGGGACATACAAATAACTACATGAAAGGAGTAAGAATGCTTCTTTTGAATTGCTCTTCATACTTACCCGGCTATTTGCTTTCATTTCAGTCACACGAGAAGCATTTGAGATATGCCAAGGGTACTTCTTTCCAGAATTTAATTTGTATGCAAAGCTTACCTGATTGGGATGTTTTCCAACAAGTCATGCCTCCTGATTTATTAGATAAATTTTTTTTCACCTCAAGAGGAGGCTAAAAAGATTTTGAAAAGGAAAATGTTTTATACATGATGGATTTCAAACTGTGTTTAGTTAATAATTTAAGTAGAAACATAAATGCTATTACCTTCAAGTGAGTATACTTCCCAGGAGAATCTGAAGAGCAAAAGAGACAGAATCATACATATGTAAATATGAAAGCCAATCAATGAATATATTAGAAATAGCCAAGAACAAAAAGGAATATTCTTATTACAAAACCTGAAGTTACAGTTTCAAAAATAATCAAATGGATATGTTTGAAAAGATTATAATTAAAATAGAAAAGTATGCATATAGGACCACAAACAAGATGGGGAAAACTCCCATCTGTATTCAGAAGAACAAATCATCACCTTGAGGAATAAATATGAAATCTAATGGTAGACTGCAACAGCCTATCTGTAATGCAATATACGAGAATCACTTATGGCATTATTCTGCAAGCATTCACCAGTTCAATTTGTTCTACAATTTAAAAAATACATGGTTGTGATATCAGCTCACATTGAATGCATAGTTTATATCTCATCAGAGGAAGTATTAGGATTCATTAGCTGGCATGTACACTAATGGGGTGACATTAGAGTCTCTATCTAACGCTAACTCTCTGGTGAGTTCCCACCATAGGGCCTTTGCCTCCCTATGCAGATGCAAGCCTCCCTCAGACAGCTGCCCACTCTTTCTCTAGAATGCCTTTCTTATCCTTGCTTTACACTGTCTTACAAACAACGTATCATCATGTGCCACTCGCGGTGCCTGTTGAATTCTTTCCCCTGACAAAACCAAAGACCTCACCCCAACACAACACTCTATTTTCTGCGTTTCTCCATCTTCATCCTCATTTTCTCTCCTTTATTTCCCAATTCCCTTAGATGCGAGAGTAGCTAGAAAAACATTACCTGTCATTTAACACCATTAAAGGCACTCGATTGAATTTTTGCTTATCCCATTATGACACTATACCCTTGTCACTTCTCTTTGTCCTCACTATTCTTTAATAGACAACTTTCTTTGGCTATTATACCAGTACTCATGGTATAAATCAACACTGTCAAATCACTTTTAAAAAGAAATACAGTTCTTACCTTCCACGTGTCCATTTAATACATTTTTTCTACTTTGATCTACAGCCACACTTAAAAGATTAGTATTCTTCTTAGGAGGACCCTCAGAGATACTCTGTTAAAATTAACATCAGCAATCAAATTCATAAACAATTTTAATCCCATTCTACTGTAATACCTGAATTTCCTGCCTTAAAAGCAAAAAAGACCTAAAATAATTAAACCATATACTGAAAACCAAAGCTTTTAAACATAAAACCATATATATGCTCTCCAGATTAAGTGTATATTTTAACTTCCTTTTGTCCTTGGTACTTTAAACTTAGTATAGAAAACAGGATTAAATTGATTCACAGGAAAAAATACTGACTTACAGGAGCATTGCAGAAGAAACCAGCTTCATAACACCCAAGTCTACTATGCGTTTCCCACCAAAATAAAAGTCATTTAAAAATGTCAATGAGTGTACCCACCATACACTATTTCTAGTGAAAAAAATACTTAGGGCTATAGTAAAATTCAAGGCAAGATAAGAAACCTTGGAGTATGTAATACTGATTTTCAAAGAACTCTAAAAACTGTTTCCTTTAAGTAAATAAAGCTTGGAAGTATATACCTATTTAACAAAAATTTTATTGACATGATAAATGGTTCAATAAATCACAGTCATAAACATCTAAATTCCACTTAAATAATGCCATAAATTTTAGATGCACTATGTAACTCTTCAAAACAAGCGTTGTTACCCTTACTAAGAAAAGAATAAGAACCTTTATCAACCATATGAATTTTACCAGGTACTAAATAAAACGCGCTTTCTTTTCTAGACACAACCAGAATAGCGAAAATGATTGTTAATGGTTATTACACTCTCTGGATCCTGGTCATTGCAAAATGTTTGAGTAAAATAGGTGTGATCCACTGTGCTCTATGGACAATTTGCCTTCTCCTAGACCTTCACATAACTTGATCCTTCTCATCCTTTTCTACGAGCTTCTGTCTCATGCAGAGATCTTTTCAGATCACCTAAATGTCACCCCTTCTTGCATCCCATTCTTAATATGAACCACAAGAGTCTCTCTTAATGTTCTCCATTACCTCTATTTGAAGCATGTTATACTGATGTTCAATGGGTTGTTTGCTACTTTATATGCTTTTACCACCACAGCCTAAACCCTCAACACATATTTTCAGTGACTTCCTGTCTTGGAAATAGTTGGTAATTAAAAACAAAGATTATTTTAGATCAACAGATTACAATCTCATTGAAAGCCCCGGTTCTCTATACCAGTAGGACATCTCTGATCATAGCCTACTGAATATTATACACACTAAATTAGAAATTTGCTTGCCTACACTACCGTTTCCTATTCTTTTATTGAGACTTATTGTCTTTTTGGCTTCAGTTTCCTCAATATTTATATCACAAACCTCTGCGATCATTTTCTTCTAATTCTATACTACACTAAAAAGCTTTCAAAATTTACTAAATCTGTTGATTACACATACCTATGAGGTAGGTATTAGTACACTTTTAATTAACTGATATCCAAAGTGGTTAATGAAAATTTTCACAAGATTCACACATTAGTTAGGTGTCAAATCCTGGATGGTAACTTGTCTTCTGACTTGACATATGCCCTTTGCACTGTTATGCAACACCTGCCTCTACCTAAGACATCATGCCCTATATCTTCCACAGCTTTTAACTTAAAATAAGCCATCGTTACATTATATTCACCCTACTAAAAGGATAGCAATCATAATAATGTAATCTATTTTACTGTCCAAAATCATTTTACTGAATAACAATTATTTTAATCCTATAATCCTTTTCCCATGATTTCTCTTCTCTTGAAATACTTTTGCAGATTTACTTTATGATCCTAACATAATAAATATTTAAATGTTTTGTGATCTTTTCAAACATCATTCAGTGCTTTTATTTTAAAATAATAATAGTGTACAGTACCTCAGAATCCCAAGGTGATTCTGTAGCTTTATTTTCTCTCACTTGTAAAGCTGACATCATATCTATAACATACAGTCATGGATGTATTAATGTGAACATGTATTACTATGAATTTTAAAGAAATATACAAACTCTAATCCCATACAAGGATTTTTTAAAAAGTATTAGTAGAAAGATGTTTTTAGAGGCTTGAAGCATTTTAAGAAAAACAGTTGGCATTAGTTGTGATTCTTATCATGAAAGACAACAAAAGTAAAATGCTTTAAATAAATGGATACCTACAGATATTAGACTCGTGTATACTACCGCTTAAGCAGAGATAAAATTCAGAGCATTTCACCAAATTACCACTTCTATTATTTTTGTGCTCCAATAAATTGTCATTACTTGTTTGCTCCTGTGGAGCACATTCAATACCATAAATAACTTTTCCTTTTTTTCCAATTTCTTGCTTTGCTGCTTTCTCCTATAAAAATAAAACAAAAGCTCAACTTCAGAAAAGATAACATTCCCTCATTTGCTCACTCATACAACTAATCAGCCAATAAGGCATGCCATGTCACTGGATCTCTCAAATTCATAGGCCCTAGACTGGGTAAAGATGGAAATGTAAATAACCATTCTATATTCTAGTAAGTTTTTATGCATAGGAGAACAAACAAGAACATAATAGCATCATTCACTAAGTTCTGCCATTGAAATAAATAAGATACATATTTCTTCAATATTGTAACAATAAAAATTTCAAGAGTAATGAAAATACTTCCTTTATGTCTTGCCACAGTTTAGTAGGTCAAAGATTGGAGGAAGGAACTAGTATATAAAATTAATTAAAACTATAATTATCTAAATAATATATTTAAAAGTCTTCCAAATACATCCATGATTTGCCATTGGACCAAACAGTCACATAAGGATGGAAAGCAGAAACTAAAAAGAATGTCACCAGTATATTTGAGATTCGGTTATGAAAGAATTTAAATGTTATGTTTAAATGTTCAGTTTCAGTTATAAATATATATATAAACCTAATGCATTTTTAAGAATTACATTAAATGTGCCCATTAGAAATATAGTTCAACAGTACTCATCTTCTGCAAATATTTTCTATGCTGAAAATCTCTCTATAATTGATTCTATAATAACAGGTAATTTAGACTCACGTAAAAATCACATATTGCAATTTCATTCACTTGATGTTGTCTTCTGCACATTATTATGTAATAAAAGTTAAGAATCTATCGATAAAAATAATTCCCAAGCTTTTGGACTTACAATGTACATTTATTTTCCCATTTAATAAGGATTAAGGTTTCATTTGCATGATGGCAAATGCTTATATCAATTAATGAAAAAAATAAAATGCTGATTTATTTCTATTCTTGTCTCAAAGATTATCTGAAATACAACTATCAAGATTATACTAAACAATAAGGAAAAATAATTAATCACGAAACAAGCAGCAAGGTAGAAGCAACAAAAAACAAAAGGGTCATATACTCATAATCTATGATAAGTAGAAGACCTAAAATACATTTTACTTTATACTATCTATGAACAAAGATTTTGCCATATTAAATATAAGACATCACTTAATTAGTCTTCAAAGCAGTGAGCATTAAGTTTGTTTTTTTTCAGTTCTTCACTAAAATCAGCTGTAAGTCATTGAAGAGTATATGAACAGGTTTTCATTACCTGGTTTTTACATTTTAATTTACATTGAAAGTGTTTTCTATCATATATAAATACATAGTGCTCTTGTTCTTCATCTCATTAATACTTTTGAATTTAATGAGCTCTCATCTTTATACTCCTAATGCATCTTTAACTTGCCTTTTCTAAATTTCTTTATCCTCTTCTCATTTCCATAATCACTAGTTTTTTTTCTAGTTATTTACAAATTATTTATTTCCATAATAACATGGAAAACAATTGTTTACTCTTACCAATCTTTACAATTTTCAATCCTACATATATACTTCTCTTGTTATTATGGATTTTAGGATTTTCATTTCTATCTATTATGCTTTTCATCATAATATCAATAAGGATAAGGGGGTATTTGTTTTGGGAAAAAGGATGACAAAAAAACTTACCTCAATTTGTTTAGACTTTAATAAAGACCTGGTAAAATGTTTCATATGTGACTTAAGTGTTGATGGAGCAGTAGAATAAGAAATGTCATGGCCTTTCACTGATGGTTCAGGATGAGTGTAAACCAAATCACATTGTGCTTCTACTACATTAAAAACAAAGCAAGGAAAACATAAAATTTGTGTAATTTCAAAATACTGAATATCCAAAGGTTGTATGGGTTATATAGCTTACAGTTTTTCTTGGATCGGTGAGGCGTTTTTAGCTTGTGTAAGTTTGGTTTTGGAACATTCTAGAAAAAATAACAAGTATCAAATTTATAAAATAATTAAAATATTCATAAATCCTTTCTGACCTTACAGAAAACACACAGAGCACATGTTTTAGTCATTCAGATGTAGACACATATTTGGATCCTGCCATTTACTAAAGTGCTCTATCACATCATAAGGTGAACATGATGAGATATGACATAGTTAGTCCCTAACTTCTACTTCCCTTAAACTTAATTGATTAGTACACCAAAATCTGTTTGGCTTTTTTTACAAAAATATCAAAAAAACAAAAAAAATCAGTAGCTTAAAATATTACTAAAACAAGGTATCTTAAGACATTTAAATTGGTAGAGTTTCATAATGGATTTGTATTCTTTATAGTTTCAGGGACTAGCTCTTTCAGGAGGTAAATATCATTTTAGTTTCAGTCTGATGCATTAGATTGAAAAATATATAAATTGCTTCCAATCAGTCAAATATCTAAAGACAATTGTTTTCAAGCATTTTTAGACACAGTGAAATATATATCTGTACATGTATTCTGAGTGTTTTATATAATATATGAAGATAAATACATATAAATGAATATATATTCATAAAGTGGCGTGCTTGTTCATAATATAATCCTAGTACTACTGAATTTTTAGTACTACTGATTTGGTGTACTACTAATTCAACTAATACAACTATTTATTTATAACTAATATGGTTTAAAAAAGTTTATTTTCTATAAGTAATTAGGGACTATGGTCACCTATCACTATACGAAAGTTGTAAATTACTATTAAATACAAAAATAAATATTTTAATATATAATTTTACACATGATGTTATAATGAGCAATCAGAATTGTAAGGAATAAAGTATTGAAAATATATACTTAATGACACAGACTTTGGTTAAAAATACGGTTGACAAGTTCTAATTTAAAATAAACTAAGCTTACAGTCAGGGATACAAAACATACACGGTAACAAAATTTTGGATGATTTCCTATTTGCTTCTTATATATGACATATTTCCTCAAAATTACTCATGCGATATTATATATATATTGCATGCGAAAAGAGAATAGATTTAAATCATAATTTCAGAAATTCAGATACATTTAATTATGAGATATATTATGCATATTAAATAACTATAAAATCATTTGCATATAATTTTGTCAGTTGATTTAGTCACATTGAAAAATATTAAAACTCTTCTTACATGCAAAAGCTTATCTAGTTGATCCGTATATATGTAAATTATGTTTCCCTCACCATTACTGATGCACGGAAGCTACCAAATAATTTAAAAATATATATAATATGAAACAAATGAAATTAAAAATCATAGAATGATATAAAAGGGTCCTAATAAATTTTTTTCTAAATTAGAATGCAAAATATGACTGAATTTTGATTTTTTACCATGTGAATATTAAAAGTGTCTATTTTAAGAATTTTTTTTAAGGAAAACAATTTTCAACTGGATAAAGAGCTTCATATATACATTTAATGATATGATTTAGAGAACACAATGAAATTTCTTCACATTATAAATTTTTGGAAACACTTATTTCTAAATAGGTATAATTTCTAATGCGAGTTTAGTTTAAAAATTATCCAAAGATAGAAATAAGGGTAGACAAACATCCCAGAACAAATATAAATAGAAAAATTTACCCCAGAAAAAAAGTACGTATGTTCTCTTATTTTAGCACTTAAAGGCAAAAGAATACTCATTATATACTACAATAAGCAAATTGATTTATTATATCTTTTAAACATTACATTATTATGGTTTAAAAAGACATTGTTTCCTTATTCTGGACTAAAATTCCTTTTCCTTCATTTTGAGAAATTTTCCCTAATATAATTTTACTGTCATCTTAGATATTCCAGTCCATACTTTTTAATAACTCCTAATTTTAGTATTTAAAAAGGAAAAAGAAGAGAGAGAGAGGAGAAAGTGAAGAAATGTCTCTAGCTCTGAATATCAACTTTACATTGCAAACATGAAATACTGATACTGATAACTAAAAGACCACTAAATTTTAAGAGTAACACTGCAAACAAAACAAATTCAGATTAAGAAAATTAGGTATATCAGAGAGAATATTACCTTGGGTTCGAATTTTATGTCTTCATTATCTGACACAGGCCATGCATCATCAATGGCAGGTTTGCCAGAAAGGCTTTACATATAAAATATAAAACAAATTGAGTTATTTAATTTATCTATAAAAAATTAAGAAAAAGTGAAAGATCTTTCCATGTTAAATGTAGGCTCTTGATATAATTAAAATCTGTCCTCTATCTCTTAAAAAAGGTGTACTTTTCTCTTTCTGCCCCACCACTTTCCCTATCTGTACAATATTCAATAGAGATCCATTCTTGCTCTCATTACAAAGAAATGAAAATCAACACATTAGAGAACACAAAAACAATTTATTCTCAACAAGCCTGGAACACTAAACTGAAAATCAAATTAATTGTTGACTTTAATTTTGTTACAAAGACTGGATGAAATTGATCACCTAAAAAAAGCTGGGAAATGCACAGTCCCTTCTCCATTTTCTGTGCCTTGTTCAAAGACTAATTTATAGCAGTCAAAAATGGCAATCTTTGTTCTTCAATCTGAAAACCACCTATTAAGAAGGACACATCCCTTCCCTTAACACAGTAGAACCCCATGAAATGTTTGAAAGTTAAACCATTAAAGGTCAATGAGCAAATTTACACTGTGTAATTCATATGTTATTTGATTCCAGGAGAGTTGGAGGAAACTATAAAAATCATAAAGTCACTGTGGGAAACAACCAGAGTAAACAACTAAATGAAAACAACAAAAAGTGCTTCTCCTTCCTTTCTCCTTCTGCCTTCCTGCCTACATGCCTTCAGATACATTCCTGCCTATATGTTTCCTTTAAAAATACATACCAAATTTATTTGCTGTATAAGTCCTGGTTTATTCAGGTCTTCATAAACTAACAATCATGTGAAAACAGTCAAGAACATTCAGGAGAGAAACTGCTCTAAAATGAGTGTCTAAGTTCTTGTCTCTCTCTTTATGTACTGCCTATGCATGTTCCTTCCTCTGTCTTCCATTCCCACACCACCCTTCTGTAGGACGCAATGACATTCTCCACCCTTCAACGTCCTCAGCCTAAGAACACCCATATTCCTGAAACAAGCATGGGTTCAAATGATCAAGAGAAAGAGTGCTCTATTTCACTATTCATGGAAAACCAATGAGATGGAGTCTTAGTCATCCACTCCCAACATTAGCGTGTTGACAACCCAAAGATTGATGACTGAGGACAAAGCCAATTCTTCAGTTGCCTCAACCAACAGGAACATGCAAGGGACCTCAGTGATTTGAGAAAAGAGGTGGATATGAGGAGACACCTTCCTTTGACCAGATATCTATATTGCTCAATAATCTCCAGTTCCCTACATCTTGAAGAGCTGTAAGCCAATTAAGTTTGGGTGAAGGAGCAGTACATTCCACTTTGCTATAAAGATAATCTCTTCCCATTGTTTCAATTTCTCATATATTTTGACAGAAATATTAAAGTATTCTATTTCCTTTGATTATACAAATCAAAAAGGCAGAAAACTGTCTAGGCTCTTAAGCTCTCTACTTAATATGCCTTTATAAAAAACTCCCAATATATCATATCATTAATTTCTGATTTATATAGCTTGTCATAAACTACAATATTCAGAACTCCTTTTCACAACCGTTATTATTACAACCCAGTTTTTCTTCTCAAAATATGAGCTCTCTTGGCAATTTCATTCCTAAACTCCACTATCTTCACTAGACTGAATTCCAGCATTTCAATGATTAAAAGACTCAAACCTATGAAATATATAAATAAACCTACATATCATTTCTCTCACTGAGTAAATCCAAGAATGCTGTTTAAATCCCTTTTGAGTCTCATTTTCACTGTAAGAACAAAAACTTTGTTGGGAAGTTTAAGAGGGTTAGAAGTTCTAAAGGATTTTTATTTAAAAATTCTCTAAGATTTCTTAAATGTTTTGAAATTCTATTTCCATTTGATTTTGTTTATAGAAAAACAATATACCAGGCTGGCAGAAAAAAGAAGAAGTGATAGAACACAAATACATGAAAAAAACAGAGATGTTAAGAAGCCATGCAAAGACCATAAACAAAATTATAAAAGTTGGTTTAAAAAATGCATCAAAAAGAAAAAGAAAAAAAGTATAGAAATAAGAAAGAGTACTAGACCAAAGAAAAACCCAAGTAGGTAGTCACAAAGTAGGAAAAAAGCTGAACTAGCCTCTAAATAAATGACGAATTTAGTTAGCATACGTGGCTATTATTTTTCCCTTACATCAAAAGAATTCATCTCAAGGAGCATATAGCAGCCTTATGCTTATGGAAAACTACCTCATGAGTTATTCTTAATGAAAACTCTACGGTTCTATGACCATAGATAACTAGACTCTCTCTGATCTCAAAGTGAAAACAAGGTTGTAGTCACCAATGCAATTTTGATACATGTACATTTTAATAAATGTACTTCATAGAAATTCTAAACTGAAGAAAACAGAGCTAAATTTAACTCTGAGTTGTTTTGTTTAGTATCTGTATCTTCACGTGCATGCTACATAGGGGCCTGTGAATCTATCCCCAGGAGCAAGAGAATGAATTTGAAATCAGGACAGACTGAGGGTCAATTACTGAGGTAGCTGCTTGTCAACTGTGAAATCAGGGGTTCATTTAATCAATTACCCTGAAACACAGTTGTCAATTAGTAAAAAGTAGGCACACCTACTTTACAAATATATCACGATGACTACACGTGATAACACATCTCTAGCCCTTTGTAAAACACTTGACAAGAGTTAGTCTCTCTTCTCTGCATTCCCTTAGGTAACATATTATTTAACTCATAAAACCATACCTGCATAAAGTGTCTTCTTCAGAATGTGCATACACTATTAACAAAAGTGCAAAATACATGTAAATAAAAAATTAAACACAGAATATTAAAACTATTAAAATTCACACTTGGTTAAAAAAATACCTATTCTATTTGAGACCATACCAGGAGACCATACCAGGATAAATTGAATTATATTATTGTTGGCAACTAATACATTAAGAAATGTCTTCCAACTCCATATTTACCAATACAAAGAGTATTTATCAAATGTAGGCACCCACAAATGAACTGCCAGTTAAATTTATTATAATGCTATGGTTACAGTAAAACTCTGAAAAAAGGGACTCATTAGCAGAATCAGTATCCTAAACTGACAATATGAAACTTAAACGATTTTTCCGTACTTCAAACAGCAGGTACCAACAGAAGTGTGTATAACACCACCACTCCCATTGGTCATTAGTAAACAGAGTTTCATTTAGATTGAAACGTCCTACTATTACATGTAATTATGCTATATAGATGCTGTACTTCATAAGAGACAAAACACCAGAAATACTCTCTGCTCTTATTGTCAATTTCAAGTTAAATATGGAAGATTTCATGACTCTGGTTTCATAATGCATTACTAGTTGAGCCAACCTTCCATTGATAGAGAATCTATCTGGGCCACCCTCTTAGAGTAGGAGACCCAAACAAGGTTGTTCAGATTGGAACTGTCTCTGTCATCAGATCTAATGCAAAAAAAACAGGAAAGAACATTTTGTTAAGGACTAAACTGTGGGGAAGCCATGGAGAAGTAGTCTCGGTTTAATTCTCCATGCTAATTTGTTACCTTCTTTGCATTCTTGTTTCTGAATTTTGTTTTCTTCTATCTGTGGTTCACACACCCCATGGAACACAATATTCTCTAATGGAAACACAACTCCACTAGTAATCTTTTCTTTATCTAATCTAGTCCTCTGTCTAAATTCTGGGATCGATGATTGAAGTTTGGTCTTTGATTGTGATGTAACTGGAGATTCAACATTCAAATCCTTGGATTGTTCACAGGCCTCATGACCAAGAGGCATAATAATCAGATGTGAATCCATCAAACCTATAAGAAAGTTTTCATTTAGTAAAATATAAATGATAAAGTAAATGTGACTATCTTGACAAAACTTCCTTCAAAAAAGCAGTACCATGCATATCATCCTCTCCCCCGCACAAGAACATTCACATTCTACGTGTTCTAGACTTGACATTTCACATACATAAGTTTCATGAATTGTTTCTCTCATTTGGCTGTCTTTTATTTATTAACATAATGTATTTTCATTCACTCGACAGTTTCTATTAAATACTAGAATGTCCCTAAGAGTTTCAAATACTAACAGCACAATTCAGGGTAATGATTCATTTGCTACTAAATATGTTACTGTCTATCCATTTAAGTTTGAATATGCATGAAAGCACTTCATATGCTCTAGAGAAATGAGTTTTTTAAACTTTGCCGAATGGTACTATTTTAAATAAAGAACAGCTTTACTCATGATGCTAGTCTTTTCTGGAAGTGTTAGTATCAGCCGAATTCAGTTTCCAAGCCTTAGACAAATAGAAGTTTATGAGAAAGTAGAGCTCTGATTAACCTAGTAATTTCCATGTAGAAACAGGAAAATTTTAGGTCCACAGGATGTCTAAAGATAATGTTATGAAATAATTAACACAATGAAAATTTTTCTTTTAAAATTAATATTTCCAGATTTAAGCATTCTAAGACATTTAAAATATGCAGAAGTGAAAAATGAAGGCCACTTCATAGTCTCCCATGGACCGCTTTTCATTTTGCATCATGATCCCTCTAATTTGTATAAAACAGTGGTGGTCTGTGGAGAACCTAAAAAGTCCCAAGATCAATTTTTTCAGGAAGGGAACTGTGGCCAAAATTATTTTCACAAATATACTAAACATTATTTGCCAGTTCACTCATTCTCATAAATGTACAGTGGAATTTTCCAGATATATAATAATGTCATAGTATTCATGTCTGATATGTCATGACTTTAATAGTGAATAGAATAATTCTGTATCTTCATATCTTAAATATTTATATGTTAGTCTAATCTCATATAGTCTAATAGATAAAACTCACTTTACAAAGCTTATTTGGAATATACAATCATTTTTGATAGTCTAAATATAGGTTCAAAATATTTAGAATTATTTAAATTTTGTGCATACTAAATATGCATTAAGGTTGAGTTAATTACTCCCCCTTCTTTAATAAACAAATATACCCACACACACACGCACGCACGCACACACAGAGATTCATTATGAAAACATCTGTTTTGCTTAACACGTGGAGTGTAGCAGTACTTAGATGTAATAAAGTTAAAAGAGAATTGAATGGCTTGCAAGTGAAACATCAGGCTGGATACAGGTCAACTACCAACTAATCATTTTAATATGTTCCAGGGACAGTGTTGATGAGGAGGGGCCATACAAATAACTAATTTAAAGAAGTAAGAATGCTTCTTTCGACTCGCTCTTCATGCCTACTTTGCTATTTGCTTCATTCCAGTCATGCCGTAACTTAAAGTATTTGAGATATGCCAAGGGTCCTTCTTTCCAGAATTTAACTTGTATGCAAAACTTACCTGATTGGGATGTTTTTTGACAAGTCCTGCCTCCTGATGCATTCGATAAAGAGTTTTTCACCTCAAGGGGAGGCTAAAAAGATTTTGAAAAGGAAAATGTTTTATAAATGATAGATTTCAAACTGTCTTTATTTAATAATTTAAGTAGAAACATAAATGCTATTACCTTCAAGCGAGTATACTTTCCAGGAGTATCTGAAGAGCAAAAGAGACAGAATCAGACACATGTAAATATTAAAGCCAAATCTATGAATATATTATAAACACCAAAGGACAAAAAGGTATAAGGTTATTACAAAACCTGAAGTTACAGTTTCAAACACAATCAAATGGATATGTTTCAATGATTATAATTAAAATAGAAATGCATGCATATAGGACCACAAACATGATGGGGAAAATTGTCATCTGTAATCAGAACAAATCATGACTCTGAGGAATAAATATGAAATCTAATGGTAGACTACAACAGCCTATCTTTAATGCAAACAGGAAGGTCATTTATGACATTATTCTGCAAGCATTGATTAGTTCTTCATTTCGCTCTATAACTTAGTAAGTACGCAGTTGTGATATCAGCTCACATTGAATGCATAGTTTATGTCTCATCAGAGGAAGTATTAGAAATTCATTAGGTAGCATGTACACTAATGGGGTAACATTAGAGTCTGTACCTAATGTTAACTCTCAGGTGAGTTCCCACCACAGGGCCTTTACCTCCCTATGCAGATACATGCCTCCCTCAGACAGCTGCCCACTCTTTCTCTAGAGTGCCTTTCATTTCCTCCCTTTACACTTTCTTACAAACAACGTGACATCATGTGCCACTCACGGTGCCTGTTGAATTCTTTTCCCTGACAAAACCAAAGACCTTAGCTACACTGACAAAACACTCGATTCTCTGCATTTCTCCACCCTCATCCTCTTTTTTCTTCTCCTTTAGTTCCCAACTCCTAAGATGTTAGAGTCTCTAGAAAAGCATTACTTATCACTTAGCGCCCTTAAAATCACTCTTAATTTAATTTTTGCCTACCCCGTTATGACACTATACCCTTGTCACTTCTCTTTGTCCTCATTATTCTTTAATAGTCTATTTTCTTTAGCTATTATGCCAGCATTTGGGATATAAATCAACACTCTGCTGAATGAATTTTTAAAGGAAATACAGTTCTTACCTTCCACGTGTCCATTTACTATATTTTTTCTACTTTGATCTACAGACACACTTAAAATATCAGTATTCTTGGGAGGACCCTCAGAGATACTCTGTTAAAATTAATATCAACAGTCAAATTCATAAACAATTTTAATCCCATTCTACAGTAATATTCAAATTTCCTGTCTTAAAATAAAATAAAACCTAAATAATATAACCATAAACTGAAAACCAATCCTTTTAAATAGAAAATGATATATATGCTCTTCAGATTAAGTCTCTCTTTTAACTTCATTTTGCCCTTGGCACTTTAAACTGAGCATATAAACAGGACTAAATTGATTCATAGGAAAAATACTGACTTAAAGGAGAATTACAAAAGGAACCAGCTTCATAACATCCCTGTCTACTGTGCATTTCACACCAAGATAAAAAGTCATTTAAAAAATGTTAGTGAGCATACCCACCATACAATATTTCTAGTGAAAAAAAATGCTTAGGGCTAAAATAAAATTCAAGGCATGATAAAGAACCTTGGAGTATGTCATACTGATTTTAAAAGAATTCTGAAAATGTTTTCCTTTAAGTAAATGAAAGCTTGGAAGCATATACCTATTTAATAAAAATTTTCTTGAGATGACAAAGGGTTCAATAAATGACAAAGTGATTAACATCTAAGTTCCACTTAAATGATACCATAAATCTTAGATGCACTATATAAAACTTCAAAACAAGTAGTGCTACCCTTACTAAGGAAAGAATAAGAAACTTTATTAACCATATGAATTTTACCAGGTACTAAAGCAGGTTTCTTTTCTAGACACAACTACAATAGTAAAAACGATTATGTTAATGGTTATCACATTCTCTGGATCCTGGTCATTCCAAGATGTTTGAGTAAAACAGGTGTGTTCCACTGTTCTCTATGGCCAGAATGCCTTTCCTAGACCTTCACATAACTTGCTGCTCTCGTCCTTCTATAGGCAGCTTCTGTCTCACACAGAGTTCTTTTCACATCACATACATTTCAGACCTTCTTGCATCCCATACTTAATATGAACCTCAATATTCTCCATTACCTCTATTTGAAGTACATTATTTTGCTATTCAGTGGGTTGTTTGCTACTTTATACGCTCCTACCACCACATCCTAAACCTTCAACATGTATATTCAGTGTCTTCCTGCCTGGGAAATTGTTGGTAACAAAAAACAAAGATTATTTAAGATCAACAGATTACAATCTCATTGAAAGGTCTTAAATACCAATGGCCTCTTTACCTGTCAGACATCACTGATAATAATCTACTGAATCTTACACACACTAAATTAGAAATTGGCATGCCTATACTACCCTTTCCTATTCTTTTACTGAAACTTACTGGCACTTTATTGTCTTTTTGGCTTCAGTTTCCTCAATATTTATATGACAAACCTCTGTAATCATTTTCTTCTATTTCTATACTACACCAATCAATTTTCAAAGTTTACTAAATCTGTATATTACTCATGTGTAAGACTTAAGTTTTAGTACCTTTTTTAATGAAACAATATTTAAACAAACAGCTTAAACAGAATTTCCCACATTTTCGTGCTTAGTTATGTGTCAAAGGCAGGATACTAACACGTCATCTGATTTGACATACGGCCCGTGCACCATCATGAAGCAAATGCCCAGTTTTTTCAGAGAACATGCCCTTTTTTTCATCCTTAAATAGGTCTTTGTGGAGGAGCAACTAGGTTAATTGCCTCCAAGGAGCAAGCCACACACCCCTGGGTTTGAGTCCCAGGTCTCAAAGTTAACAACTAAATAAAAATTAAATATACTTCCTCCTGTTTTCTTTCCCTGCGCTCTTACCTTCATTCCTGCTTGAAATTTGCCTTAAAAATAGGTCAACATTACATTACTTTATATTAATAAATGTAAGGCGACCATATATACAATGCTATCTATTTTATATCCAAAATGATTTTCACCAAAAAAATCGCTATTATAATCCTACATATTTATGATCATTGCCCATGTTTTCTCTTCTCCTGAAATGTTGCTTGAAGATCTACTTGACCATCAAAATATATCTTTTCAAGTTCTAAGGTAAAGAATACTATAGTCTGCTTTTCTCTGAATCTCCTCAGAAGTGTTAGAATCACACCTTTGACCATAGATTAACCCAGAATAAATCATTAGTTTTTCAATAACTTCAGAAGCCAGACTGATTCCTCAATTTCTCAGTCTGTTTTTTTGACACTAACCTGATTTAATTGAGTCATGTCAGTTACCAGAAATTTACTATGTGGTAGTAGTAGTATATTTATCACATAACTATTTTGACTAAACATAGGTTAAAATACAAGGAATTCCTTTTTATAGGCACATGTAAAGGTGATAAATTGAAGTCAGTATCTCTCCTTTAATGACTTAACATCATTCAATGCTTTCAATTCAAAACAAAAAAACAGAACACAGTACCTCAGAATCCCATGGTGAATCAGTATCTTCATTTTCTCCAAGTTTTAAAGCTGACATCATATCTATAAAATGTAATCATGGACACTTTAATGAAATAATGAATTACCGTGAATTTTAAATACATAAAGAAGCTTATGTCCTTGCAAGTATATTTCAATAAAATAATAGTAGATATGATTTTTAGAGGGTTGAAACATTTGAAAATTAATCTGATAGCAGTTGAGGTACTTACAATGAAAAAAAAACAAAATACTTAGAAGGCTAATAAAAGTAAATACATATTGGAATTGTGCATGCTGCCATTTAAGCAGAGAAAATATTCAAGACTTCCACTCAATTACTAGTTGTATTATTTTTTGCCTCATCAACATGAATCAAATTATCATTACTTGTTTTCTCTTGTGGAACACTTTCAATGGCATTCATACCATTTTCTTCTTTTGCATTTACTAGCTTTGCTGCTACCTCCTATAAAGTAAAACAAAAGCAACCTCAGATTACATCATATTCATTCATTTGCTCACTCACTCAACCACTCAATCAAGAAGATATTCCTCATGTATCATGTCTCTCAAATCATAGGCACTGCTGTGGGTGAAGATGGAAATGCAAATACAAGCTACTCTTCTATAATCAAGTAAGTACAGATATACAGGAGAACAAGAGAAAAGAAAAGTATCATTCACTAGGTTCTCCCAATGAAATCAATAATTTACACTAATAGCATAACGGAGAGAACAGTCATATATACTTTGGAAGCGTAGGAAATGTTGCAAAGACTTTATCTCGAAAGACAGACAAAATGCAGAGGGAGGGTGTGAAGAGTATTCTATGAAGCCATAGAATACATAGATATAAAAACTGCTGAGATTCAAAATCACTGTGATATTTACAAAACTAATAACTTTAGCATTTAAGGAAGCATTTAGAGAAAAGCTACATTTTCTATTTGCAAAGTAGGTTAACTTGGTATATCATGATAGGCATTAAATACTTTTTGAAAGAGATAAAAAAAGGAGGAAAGAGAGAGGAAGAGAGGGAAAGTAGTATGACAGAAAGAAGTATGAAACAACATAGTAAGTAGTTTACTGAAGTGATTGGATTAAACTGGAACGAAGTCATACAAATACAGAGACAACACTAGTCAATGTCAGATCAAAGAAATCCAGGGTCATGCCTGTCTATGAATCTTCCCATCCACTTCATGTGTTGGCAAATGCTACAAAAAGGCTATGATTTAATTATTCACAAATTAATGTAGAAAGGCTGCTCTGTTAACATTGTCAAGAGATAAGGAGGGCAAAATCAGACAGGTGTATATCAAAATGTACTTAAAGTGAATTTCAGTTTTGAAATACAAAAAAAATTATAAATATAAAGAAAACACAGAACTTGGTGAGGATGTGGATATGGTCATTTCATGGAGGGTTGGCATTCTGCATTTCTCTTCCTCAATGTTTCAGTCAGGAGAAAAGAGAAAGGAAAAACGGATGACCTTTGGAACATATCAGTGTGAGGCAACCAGGGAACTTAGAAAAAATATTTTGGTAAACACAGTTTGGGTAGAAATAGATTACCTTACTAAGAAACTAAGAAAACCATGTAATGTTAGTAAGATAAATATTAGCAAACTATTTACCCTGTGTAATTAAGTAATACTAACATACACATAAGTCTGAAATCTTGAAAATGAAAATAAGAGCAGGGACAATAAGAAGCATCAATGCTTCCACACGAGTTTTAACCGCACAAATACTTGGGTATATTCCACCCACTGTTTCCATATACATGGATTCAATCCACTGATAATGTTATTACCTTCAAGTGAGGATTCCTATCAGGAATATCTGAAAGACAAAAGGGATATAATATCAATTTTATATAAATATGCAAGGCAATTATACATTGATACAGAATTTGTATGAAGCAGAAGACTCTGGTTTGGAAATGATTGAATAGGCTTTGGAGGTTTTAGGGTTTGCTGTATATTTTATTGTTATGAGGACAGCTACATAAAATGAATGTGAATTCATTATAATATACTGAAGAACAAAAAGGAATATAGGTTTTACAAAATATGCAGTTGCAATTTCAAATAGGATCACACAGATTGTGATTCAAATGATGAAAATTAAAGTAGCAAAGCGTGCAAACAGCACTTGAACAGCACTGTGAACATGACTGGGAGAGTTGTGATCTTTATTCACAAAAACAAACCATGACCCTAAGACAACAAATGTGAAAGTTGCTGATAGAGCGCCACAGCCTTTCTTCAATGTAGTACATTGGAATCACTGATGCCATTATTCTCCAACCATTTATCAGGTTCTTTGATTTGTTACATAATAGAGGAATTTGGGGTCAGTTGAATGCATCATTCACATCTCATCAGAGAAGGTATTATGAACTCAGTATGTTGAATATACTTGCAGAATAACAGTCATTAAAATATTTATTAGACACATATCCATTGGACTACTGGAATGCATACATTTCTTATATCCCCTAGTTTAACCATGTAAAGTTGTTTGACCCACTAATGTAAAGGATATAATAAACACATCATAAAAATAATGCATTAAAGGTTTTCAACATTGAAATATGGTTATCAATATGGAAAAATTACAAAGTCATAGAATACATAGATATAAAAAACTCTAAAAATAACCTAGCTATTGCCTTCCTATCCTCCCTCCTTCTCATCACTATCACCCTTCTTTTCAAAAGATAGCTCGAGTTCTGTGGCCCTCTTTCTTCCTCTTTCACATTCTTTTCATGGATTATCCCCGCCATGGATCATTCCTCTTTATTTGCAATAATATCTTCTGTCTCTAATTCCTATATCCTCATCTGTTTCCCTCTGGATTAAAATATGCTCAGAAGAAGCAAAGTAAAATATTTCTGTTATCCTTTATATGAGTTGAAACTATCC
Organism: Solenodon paradoxus; assembly: GCA_004363575.1. Lineage (NCBI taxonomy): Eukaryota > Metazoa > Chordata > Mammalia > Eulipotyphla > Solenodontidae > Solenodon > Solenodon paradoxus. The sequence continues at coordinate 1,435,100 of RJWH01000110.1, read as the reverse complement.
ACTAGATCGTCCAGATTTCTCTGAATCAATGTGTATACATTTGCTAATAAAGTTTCCATGTGTGCAACACTGGCAGCACCTGAGAGACTTTTACAAAGGCATAATCAAAGACTCACTACAGAGAATGTCTTTTTTAATTCCTTTTACATGAATTTGGTTGAAAGAACATTGCATAGTAACATGTAGGCTTTAGCTGTGCAGCATTGTAATTCAACACCGGTGCATTCTACACATTAATTTATTACCCACAATCCAATTTCTGTTTCACCATATCATTAACTGATTTTAACTTATTTTCTCACCCTACTGCTTCCCCCCTTTCTTTCTGGTATCCAGTAATTTGATTCAAACAAGGTTCCCACATTACCTTACAAAATTTGACACATTCTGTATTGAGTTGCTTCCACATTCCTGTACCTTAAGTTAAACTTCTGGTATCTCATTTCAAGGTCTCCACGAGCATTTTCCAAAACTGAGACTGAGGTAGGAACTTTAAACATCCCAGTAGCCTATTTATCTGGTTATAGCTTCCTAATCTACAAATGACTCTGTTCTCTTCTTTCCAATACTGACTTGACTTACACGGTACTATCCTATGAAGTAATAACATTTTGCATGGCATTACAGAAAATAAATCTATAACTGGCCACAATCTCCTGTGTTCATCCACAGTAGATAAAATGTAGTTCTGCATGATCAAGTACCTCAATCCACAGAGCTTTCCCAACAAAGAGGAAAACAACAGAGACAGGAACAATTTCTCATTGCTTCTCAGATATGTTCTGCTATTGAAGTTCACCTTATATTCTGGCCATATTTAGATATTATTCCTTAGAACAAGGAAGGCCTTTAAGCAATTATTTTATCTGACCACCTTCCATGTTATAGACTTGCTTCTCTAGAATTCATGACTTCCTGTGATAGCAGGAATAGGAACCAGGTAAAAATAGGCCTCTTTCCTATTAGTTCATTTTAGATAATTAGTGTTAATTTAAAAAGTGATTCAAATCTAACACCTTATTTTCCATCTACCCTTGAATTGTATAATCAACAGTTCCCATGACTGGTACAGATAATGGAATAAAGTAATTCCAAAGGGAAAGCAAGGTGGTCAAGAAATATGCTAACGCAGGGAATAACAGAACTAATTGCAGACTCTCCCTAGCTAGCCTTCCCAGTCACAGTATCTTTCATTACAGACACACCAAGGGACTTCTGGCCTCCAACCTAGAGTAATCTGAAAATGTATGCAAGACACACAGGGAAACATACCTATCACAACTCCGTAAACTTGATTACCTCCCTTTTAGATTCCTTGTGCAGTTTCAAGTCTCTATTCTGCCAGACCAGTCAAGGGTGAACGATAGTGCAGAGTATCATGAGCTACCAGTATCTTCAGCTTTCCCCCAGTTGTTTTTCAATAGAAACAAAGTCTAAGTAAATCAGTATAGCTCCTGTGACTCCAGTAAAAGATCACCATAAATAATTGTTTGTCAGAAAGACCCCTCCCCATTGTAAGACCTTAAAGTGGTTGAAGAACAGGTTAAATCTTTTAAATGTGTTCTTCATCAACTTGAGAGCCTTGGATGGGAGGGGGATTTCTGCCCAAACAATTATTGATAATGAACTTGAGCTAGATTCATACTGGTTGTGATCTGTTGGCCCAATGTTTAAGTTCACCAATGCATAGTCTACATGCATCCAAGGGCCTGTATTCATGACCCGAAGCCAAGATGAACACCTAAATAAAATAAAGTGCTTCTTCCTCTGATCTTCCTACCTCACTGTCTGCTTGCCTTTATTCCTGCTTTCACATTTCCTTTGAAGAATAATTCAGTCTGTGTCTACCCTCCTGAAATATCCTTATCTGTATCAAAATTTATTTCTTCACAAAGATGTCTTGCATGGCTCCCTTCCCTATGGGGCAGCCTTAGACACTATTCCTACTGCTCATTCTTGGGTGAGCTCCCACCATTCTTGGGACAAACCTGCCCCCTTCAGACTGCGTCCTGATCTTTCTTTACAGAGTGACTTTTTTCTTTGCTTTATTCTTGCTGGAACATTTTTTAAAATAACCTCATGTGCCACTTATCAGTGCCTTTGAAATACTCTCCTGACAGAGCCAAGGACCTCAGCTTCATGCCACAGCAACACTCAATAGTCTGCCCTTCTCATTCTTCATCCATCTTTTCCTCTTTGTTTAATGACTTCCCATAGAACTTAGTCTCTTGAAAAGTAACTAATCATTCATTTACTTTAGAGGCACTTCTAATTTAATCTGGTACTCATACCTCTTAAGACATTATCTCCTTGTCACTTCACTTTTTCCTTACTATGCTTTAAAAGATTATCTTCTTTGGCTATTACAATACACAAGTATTCATGGTTTAAATGAACAGTGTCAAATGCCTTTTTAAAAATAAAATATAACTCTTACCTTCCATGTGTCCATTGTAGGCATTTTTTCCACTTTGATCAACAGCCACATTAAAATGATCACCATGCTTCTTAGGAAGACCCTCAGAGATACTCTAATAAAATTAATATCAATAATAAATCACAAAGATTTCAATCAATTTCTAAGAAAATAACTGCCTTCAAAGCAATTTAGACTTAGAAATAATAGAAGTATGTATTGAAAAAATAACAGAAAACCATATATAAAGTCACTAGTTATGTCTCTTATCTTCCATTGGGCCATTGACAACTTAAACTGAGCTCGGGGGACTGGATTCAATATTTTCAAGGAAAAATCCTGACTTACATGTGCATTTTAATGAGGAACTAGCTTCAAAACACTGGACTCTATATTGCATTCCACCCAAAATAAAAGAGGCATTTAAAAACAGTTTAGTGAGTATACCCACTGCTAAATATTTCTAAAAATTTTTTTTTAACTTAAATAAGATTCTGGGCATGATAAGATCTTTGGAGTATGGCAGGTAGACTATAAAAAGACCTCTAAAAGCTGCTTAGTTTAGTAAAGTGAAGACTTGAAAGAATTTGCCTGTTTCATAAATTTTTTGACATGAATAATGTTTTACAAAATGACAAAGTAAAAAAACTGAAATTCTATTTATTAGTTGCAGAAATTTTAGATAGCGCTTATAGCTCTTCTTTTAAAGTATTGTTAGGTTTGCAAGGGAAGAAGACTAATCTTTATTAACCATATGATGTGGCAGAAAATTATGCACATTTTCCTTTTATTCACATTGCAATATTAAAAATTATGATGATGATGGTTGCCACAATTTCTGCATCCAGTTCGTTCCAAGATGTTCAAGTAAAATGGACAGCAGAGATCCAGTGCTCTCTCTGACCAGAATGCCTTCTCCCAGACCTTTACAGGACTCACTCCGTAGCATTCTTTTCTAGACAGCTTCTGTCACAGGATCATTTCTGAATACCTAAACTGCACTCCTACTAGCATCACAACCTAAGTATGAAATCTTTCAATATTCTCACCTAACATTCCTCTTTTTCTCTATGTAAAGCACTTTGCACTGACGTATGTATGTGCATACACATATATATGGATTATTTACTTCTTTTCTGCTCCTACCACTGCATCATAAATACTTAACTTGTGCTTTCAGTGTCTTCATGCCTAGCACATAGTTGGTAACCAAAACAAATATTTAAGGTCAACAGACTTGCTGAGAAGACCTTAAATACCAATTGCCCCTATACCTACAGAATATCTCTGAGCATAGCCTACTGACAGTTGCACACTCTAAATTAGAAATTTCAATGCCTCTATTACCTTTCCTATTATTTTATTGAGATTGCTACCATTTCATTGCCTTTGGGACTTAAAACAGTGTCATTGATATTTAGATGTCTTCTAAAGATGTCTTCAGAAGTCCTCTGTGATCATATTCTATAGTATCTTTTACAGTTTACAAAGTTTATTCAACTCTACTGATTACACATACTTAAGAAGAAGACTTTAGTATGCATTTAATAAACTGATATTCAAACAGCATAAACAATATATTCCCAGATGCAATACCTAATTAAGTGTTAAAGTCAGGATGCTATCATGTGTTCTGATCAGAGGTGTGACCCTTGTACCATTATGTAGATCTTGCTTACTCCTCAGAGATCATGTCCTTTTATCTTCCACCAGTCTTTACTTAAATAACTCATCATTACTTTATACTTGACTTAATAATAGTATGTCTATCATGATGATACACAATGGGATCGATTTTCCTTTCTAAAATGCTATTACACTAAAATAAATTATTATTATAATCTTATACATTTATGATTATGGTACATGTTTTTTCTTCTCATGCAATACACCATGCAGATCTACTTTACCATCCACAAATAATAATATTTTAAGTGTGGTGCAATCTTTTCAAGCTCATAGTTTAAAAAAAATTATAGTACCAACTTTTTTCTTTCTTAATAGTTTTTACATATAATCATATATTTGGGTAAGAATCAACCTGGAATAATTATTATTTTTTAGATATAGAAAAACTTCAGAACTCTGACTGATTCTGTATCACTTCTAAGTCTTAGTTTTTCACTAACTAACCTGATTCTAATACTTGAACCTTGCCAAGTAGCAGACATATATTATAGAGTAGCAGTATATTTACTACTTAATTATTACTAAAAATACAGTAAAATATGAAAGCCATATTGTGAGTGCATATAGAAGTGAGGAATGAAAGACAACATCTCTCCTGCTATTCTTAACATCATGCAATGTTTTTACTATAAAATAACAATGTTAGAAGACAGCACCTTAGAATCCCCAGGTGATTCTGTATCTTCCTTTTCTCCTAATTGTGAAGCTGGCATCAAATCTATAAAATGCAGACACAGATGTATTAATGAGAACATTTATTACTATGACTTCTAAAGACATACAAATCTGTATCCCTTTAAGGATATTTCAATAAAAGTAATGAAAATATTTTAAGAGGGTGGAAGTATTTTGGGAAGAAACACTTGGTATTGGTTGGGATAATTACAATGAAAATTAGCAGATGAAAAATGCTTTAATGAAATTGATCATTGAACCTCTATAAATTACATTTGTTTATACTACCATTTAAGCATAGGAAAAGTCACATCTTTTCCATAAGTTACTACTTCATTACTTTTTGTGTTCTATCAACGTAAGTCAGATTGGTATTATTGTTTCCTTTTGTGGAACCCTTTCAATAAAATACACACCATTTTCTTCTTGTCGACTTGCTAGCTTTGGTATTTTTGCCTATAAAACAAAACAAAACAAAAGCCTAACTTCAGAGAACATAATTTTCATTCATTTGCTCACTCATTCAACCAATCAGTCAATAAGACATGCCACATTACTGGATCTCTCATATCATAGGCACTAACCTGGGTGAAGATGGACATGCAAATAAAATGCAGGTGATATTCTATATTCTAATAGTTATAGAGATAAGGAGAACAAACAAGAACATAAAATATCATTCACAAATTTCTATCATCAAAATGAATAAAGTATACCAAAGGCACAAAGAAGAGAATAGTCACTTGTACTTGGGGATCTCAAGAAATATTGCAGATTTTATCTGTGTAAAGAGCAAAGATACACAAGGTGCAGGAGGGATGAAGGGCAGTGCTGAAAGGGGAGTCTAAACAAGTGGATGTGATATGAAACAAGACAACACGTAAGGATAGCAGAGTAGTGAGATTAAACTGGAACACAGTCACAGGAATGGAGGGAGAGATAGCACTAAAAAATCAGAATTGAGCCAAAAAAGCCATTGTCATCTGTGTCTCTGAACTTGCCATTCTTCGTCACATAATGACAATCTTGGAAATAAGGCTCTGATTTACATTTCTGAGAACATATTTTAGAAAGGTTGCTATGGTAGCATTGACAAGACATATAGGGGAAGAACTGGAGAATTATATTTCAAAATATAATTAAAGTGAATTTAAGTAATAATATATGAAAATGATACATAGGAAGAAAATTTGAACTTGGTGAGGATGTAGATATGGTCATTTCATGGAGGGTTGGAGTTCAAGAATTTTCTGTCTCAGTGTTTCAATGATATGGTAAAATACTTAGTAGAACTTAAAAAAAAGATGACAGAGTAAATTAAAAGGTAACAGGGAAAAAGTCAAAAGTAAAAAAGAATGGCCCCTGAAACATCAAGTTTGAGGCACCCAGGAAACTAGAAGAAAGATTTGGGTAAATAGATTTGGGGTAAGAATAGATTACTTTTTAAAAAAACATGAAATGGTAATTGGATAAATGTTAGAAAAATATACTACACTTGTATAATTAAATAATACAACGTATACATAATTATAAAAATTTGAAAATCAAAATAATGTCAGGGAAATAAAAATGAAACATCAATGTTTCAACAAGAGTTTGAACTGCCCAGATCTACTCACGCTTTGGTATATTCTATGCATTGTTTCCATGTTCATGGATTGAACCCACTGAAAATTTCAGAAACATGCATATCTAGGGATAACTATAAATTATACATGGATTTCGGTGTACCATTGTGGTGAAAGCAGCTATGATTCAGCCTATGTCTAGTCCAAAGACTTGAATTCTATTGCCATGGCTAAAGGAGGGGCAAGAGGGTAAGAAAAATATATACATAGAGATATAGACATTATATATAATTCATTGCAATATTGTACACATGATAGTATATATGTCTATATGAATATGTAATATGTATATAGGTGCATATATGTGCGTACATATACATATATATATTTTTTGACTCCATGGCATTAGAACCCCTAACACCTCTTCCTCCAAGTGTTAATAGTATTCATCTGAACATCTGTAAAAGGGAATAAAACGACACTTTATGCATCCTTGAATGTATTACTGGAATATCATAGCAATAAAAATTTTAAGATTAATGAAAAGATATCCTTTATGCCACATAGTACAGTATGCAGCTGTCTGGAGAAAGGATCTAATCTTCAAAATCAAATACAACTTAATTATCCAAGTTATATATTTAAAAGTCTTCAAATACAACTATGCTTAGCAAGCTGGACCCAATATTGACATGAGGAAAGAAGACAGAAACTAAATTACAAAGTAACCCAAATATTTGAGATTAAGATATGAAAGAATTAATGCATCATGTATTAATTATGTATATTGTAGACATGTATTTTTCAAATAATTATGTTCAGTGTGACCATTAGGGAGATATTTGAACAAGTACATTTATCTTCTTAAAATATTTTACATAGTCCATGTTGGAACTTACTTGTGATTGTATAATAACAGATAATATAGACTAGGATAAATATCATAAATTGGTTTAATTCATTTGATATGCAATCACTGAATATTAATATGTAAATATTTTAAATATCTACATAAAATCATTTCTTATTATTAAGAGATAACTTAAATTTATTTTCCCATTCAATAAAGTTTTAAGACCTTCATTTGCTTAATGGGAAACACTTATACTAGGTAATGAAAAAATAAATAAAATGTTGACCTATTCCCATTCTTGACTTAAAAGCTACCTGAAATACCACTCTCAAGATTACACTAAACAATAATAGTCAATTCAACATATACCAAACACTAAAACTGAAACAAGACAGAGGTGTCAAGTATTTGTAATTCATAATAAATATGGGACATAATATACATTTTACTTTAAATAATCTATAAACAAAGATTCTGTCATATTAAATATAGGACATCACTGAATTACTCTTCCAATAATGAGCATTAAGTTTTCTTTCAGTTCCTCACTAAAATCAGCTGTAAGTCATTAAACAGCATCTGAGCAGGTTTTTATTACCTGATTTTTGCATCTTAATTTACATTGAAAGTAATTTCTATCAAATATTATACAGTCATTCAGATATAGACTCCTATTGAGATTCTGCCATTTATTTATTTGCTATGATTTCTCAAAAGGGGAAAATGTTGAGAAATGACATAGGTAGGCCCCTAATACTACTCCAAAACATAAATGATTATTATACAAATAGACATTTTTACAAAAATTACCTAAAACAAATATTTATTACTCATTATTTTGGGAAAAGCATTGCTAAAATAATTCATATTAAGAAACTGAAATTTAGAATGTTTGTGTGCTTTATATTTGCATGGACTACCTCTAGTAAGAGGCAATAACAGTTTAGGTTCATTCTAGTGTATTGGAATAGAAAATGCATAAATAGCTTCTAGTTAATTAAATAGCCAAAGTAAAATAATTGTTTTCAATCATTTCTCATTTTTATTATATACTTCAATATATATGTATATGTATTCACATCTTACTGCATAATGTATACACATATTTATAAACAGAGGCTTTTGTCCATATTATCCTACATCAACTGATTTGCTTACACTACACTTACAACTTTTTAAGTGTCATGTTAATAAAAAGCTATAAATTAATGCTAGAGAAAGATAAATATAGAAAAATATATATCCCTAATTATCATGTTCTACATGATGGTATAATGAACAATAAGGATTATAGGGATACATGTTTTATTCTTGAAAATATATATTTGTATTGGCTAAAAATGTGGTTGAGAAGTTCTAATCTAAAATGCATTGCTTACAGTCAAGGATACAAAGCATACATATTAACAACGTTTTGTATTTATCACTTCTTATTTATTTCCTTCTCATCTATGACAAATTTTCTCAGAATATCAGTTGCAATTATACACCCTACCCATGAAAAGAGAATATATTTAAGTCAGATTTTCAGAAATTCAAATAAATTTAATAGGAGATATATTATTCATAATATGTAATTATAAATTTACATTATATAATTCCATTTGTCAGTTGATGTATTCACATTTAAAACATTAAAATCCTTCTTACATGCAAACTTATTCTAGTTGAACCTGGATATGTAAATTATCCTTCCTACTCTCCATTGGCTTTGATAAACGGGAGCCAGAAAATGATTATTTAAAATACTATGATATAAAAAAATGATACAATTGTATGATTGAAGAATTCAGAGTAGACATTTTTCTATATAATAATGCAAAATATTTCTGAACTGTGAAGTTTTAGTATGAAAGCAATAAGAGGGTCTGCTTTTAGAACTGTTTTTTTTAGGGAAAACATAAATTTCAATTAGATAAGCAACTTTATACATTCTTTTAATGGTATCATTTAGAAAATACAGTGGTTTGCTTTACTACATTCAGTTTTTAGAAAGAACATTTCTATTTCTTAATATACATAAATTCTACTAATATTTTTGTGTAAATACAAGCCCAAAGATAGAAATAGAAGAAAAAGCCTCTCATAACAATACAAATTACAAAAAAATCATGCAAGAAAAAACGTCTATATATGTTATGCAAGTCTATTAATTAAGGACAAAAGAGCATTCTATTAATACTATAATAAATAAATCATTCCATTGAATATTTTATTTAGGCATTAAATATTTTAAATATTACATTATTAAGATTTAAATATACATTATTATTCTTGACCAAATGTCCAGTTTTCCTTCATTGTGGGAAGTTTTCCCAATGACAATTTTATTGTCACTTTATATATTCAAGTCCATAATTTTTATAGATCTCAGAAAGAAGGGAGGAAAGGAGGAAAGAAGGGAAGGAAGGAAGAAGGAAGGAAGGAAGGAAGGAGAACAAAGACCAAATTTCTCTAACCTTAACAAATCAACTTGCCATTACAAACATGAAATGCTAATGGGTAGAACACAGTTTAATATTAAGAGTGAACCCTACAAAAAACCTAATTCAGAGAGCATATTACCTTGTGTGAAAAATCTAAGTCATCATCATCGGACGTAGGCCATGAATCATCAATGCCAGGTTTGTTAGAATGTCTTTTCCGATAAAATATAAAAACAAATTGCATGATTTTATTTCTATATAAAAAGCAAGTAATGGTGAAACATCTTTCCATTTCAAATTAAGTTTCTTGATATAATTCACATTTGCCTATTACACATTAAGTCTTTAGTTTTATATTTTACCCAACTCTCCTGAATTGAAAACATAACCAAACAGACACACATTCTTATCTCCCATAAGAAAAATGATATCCAGTACATTGGCAGAATCTGAAAATAATTTATTCTCAACAAAAATCTGGAAGGTTAAAAAAAATCCAATGAATGGTTGACATCAATTTTGTTACGTGAAATCAACAAATATAATCTAAACCACGGCAGAAAAATATACAGCCCCCTTCTCCATTGTCTGTCCTTTATTGAAAGACAAATCTGTGGCAGTCACAAATGTCGGTCTTGATTCTTCAGCATGAAAACCACTTATTAAAAAGGCCCTGTTTCTTCCCTCCACTCTAACACAATGCAGGAAGTTCCCAGACATGTATAAAAATTAAAATGAAAAAAACATTAAAGAACAATTTTATATTGTTTCATACATAGGTTATTCTATTCCCCAGGGAGACTGAAGGCAGCATTAAAAATGATAAAATCAAAATCATTTGCATTACACTCATGTCTTATACATAAGCAAGCAAGCACGTGAAAACAGTCAAGAACATTTAGGAGAGAAACTGCACTGAAAACAGGTGTCCTGGTAGTCGTACCTCTCTTTTCCTATGTACTCTCTAAACGTGTTCCTTAATATGTCTTCCACCCCCACAACACTCTTCTATAGGGCCCAATGTCATTCTCCACCCTTTTCACATCTTCAGTCTAAGAAAGCACAGATTCCTGAAAGAAGGATGGGTTCAAACAATCAAGATTAAGGACTCTATTTCCCTCCTCCTGGCAGCAAGCTACTTGGAGTCCCACTCATCCACTCCCAACATTGGCATTATGAAAGCTAATCAACAGAAGATCTGGGACTGAGTGGACAGTCAATCCTACATCTGCCTCACCCAACAGGTACGTTCAAAGGTCATCAGTCAGTCACTTGAGAACAGAAGTGGGAATGATGAGATACCTTCCTCCAGCCATAGAACTATGCAGCTCAGTAATCCCTACTTCCCTAGTTCTTGAGGAGATGTAATTCAATTAATTAGGGGTGAAGGGATACTATAATACTATTTGCTATAAATAGAATCTCTCATAAACTGTCTACAATACTTGTTTACAACCTTTATTATCCTAGCCCAGTGTTTTCTTCTTAAAATTTTCCCTCCCCCTGCTAAGTCCATTCTTCGTATCCTCTACTGTGTTCAATAACTCATTTCCACTTTTATATTACTAAATTAATCACCTATGGGATTGTAAATTGTAAATAAATAAACCTAAATATAATTTCTGTTACTTAGTAGACCTACCACGAGTCTCTAAATCACTTCAAGTCTCAGATTCTCTATTTTAATAACACTGGTAGGATGATAAATATAGGTTGAAGAACTTAAGGATGTTTTAATTGAATGATCTCTAAGATTCATTAAAGTATGAAATTCTACGAGCTCATGATTTTGTCTAGTCATACAAGGTGTTTTAAAAACAAGATGTTATCTCGCTGGCAAAATTGAAACATTAATAGATGAAAAAGTGTACCAAACAAACCAAGAGGCGCAAATAAAAATCAAGAAGAGAATACAAACAAAATTATGGAAAAGGAAAACATCAGTCCACCAAAGAAGGAAAAAAGAAACTTTATGAAACTGAACAAGGACACTACCCTGAAGAGAACCAGAATGGGACGTCACAAAGTAGACAAACAGAAATAGCCTCTAAATAAATATTTATTTAACATAACATAGTTCATATTTCCCTTACATAAAAACAATATCAATAATCTTATACCTAAGCAAAACTATCTGATTATGTCTTCCTTAGGTAAAACCCAGGGATTTGTGTCCACAGCTAAAATCTTCCCTAAAATAACTAGGTGAAAAAAAAAGATTTGGTTACCACTGCAATTGCCATACATTCTCCATAACACGCTTCTTAGAAAAAATTCTAAATCAAAGATGACATAAAAGTAAATTTAAATTTTAGTTGTTCTAGTTAGCATCTGTATCTTCATTCCCATGCTAAACATGGACCTAATGGTCTATCCATGGGGGTAAGAGAGAGACTTAGAGAGCAGGCAGGCTGGTGGTCAATTAATGGGCTAGCTGCTTGTTAATATGGAATCAGTGGTCAATTAACCAATCTCTCTGAACCACAGTTGCTAATTTTAAAAAGAAGGTTCACCTGCTTTGCAAACTTATTGTGACAACTATATGAGATAACATATATCTAGCCTGGAGTAAAACACCTAACATGTGGTAGTTTCTTTTCTTTGCATTCGCTTAAGTAACACATTATTCATTTTAATTCATTAAAACCTACCTGCTTAAAGTGTCTTCGGAACTCCCATCCACTATTAACAAAAGAGTAAAACACATAAATCAAAACCAGAAAAAACACTGATTAAAAGTGTAAGATTGATGCTTTTTAAAATAAAATACTCTTTTGATACCACATCTAGAGGCCATACTACAATTAATACAAATTAAATTAGTTTTGACAATTAAACTCTTTCCCTACTCTATATTTAACAAATGTAAAAGAGAGAAACATTTATAAAATTTGGTATCTACAAATGAACTGGTGTTTACAGTAACCATAATCCTAAAAAAATACTATCAGGCTGATGGAAAACAGAATCATTAGAATCAGTATCCTAAATTGTCAGTGCCAAACTAAAATGGCAGTACTTTTCTGAATATCGAACATCAGTAAAAGTATGAAGAGAGTATAATTATTTTCAGTGACACTATGCCAATTCTCTAGCACTTTAGTCAAACTTCAGTTTACGATGAAATGCCTGATTCACAAGGAAATATGGTTGACAGATTCTGCACTTTGCAGCATGACAACACAAAGGAAGCACTCTCTCTTCTTATGATGATATCAAATGAAACATTAAAGAATTCATGATTCCAGTTGTCTTAAAGCATAACCCATTAAGCCAGCTTTCCATTGTTAGTCTATCTGGACCATCATCTCACAGTAGCTTAGTCCAAACATAATTTTTCAGCTTTTTAATGTCTGTGTAATCAGATATTATGCTAACTAAAAGCAGCAACAAAAACATCAAAGGACAAGGAACATCTTGAATGAGTGAACTGTGGGAAGCCAAGGAGAAGCAGACTAGGGTTGAATTCTCTATGCTCATTTGTTACCTTCTGTACATTCTTTGTTTTCTTGTAGCTGTGGTTCACACAGGTCATGAAGCACATCACTTTGAAATGGAAGTGCACCTCCAATATTAATCTTTTCTTTAACTATTATTGTCTTCCGTCCAAATTCTGTGAATGATGACTGAAGTTTGGTCTTTGATTGTGATATAAATGGAGATTTAACATCAACTTTCAAATCCATGGACTTTTCACAAGCCTCATTACCAAGAGGTATAGGAATCAAATGTATAGCTGTAACATCTAAAAGAAAGTTTTCATTTAGTAGAATATAAATTATAAAGAAAATGTGACTATCTCGACAAAACTTCCTTCAAAAAAGCAGTACCATACATATTATCCTCTCTCCCCACAAAATAACATTCATATTCTACAGGTCCTGTATTTGACATTTTACATAGATAAGGTTAATGAGCTGTTTTCTCTTATTTCTCTGCTTTTTATTCATTAACATAATTTACTTTCATTCAGTTTCGTTAACTAGTTGAATGTCACTAAGAGCTTCATTTACTATCAGTTAACACTCTTCATGGTATGGGTGTATTTGCTGCTAAACATGTTATTGTCTAGACATTTAAGTTTAAATATGTGTGAAAGTACTATATATGCTCCAGAGAAATGATTTTTTAAAACTTTGGTGAATGGTACTCTTTAAAGGAAATAATAGCTTTAATCATGATGCTAGTCATTTCTCGAAGTGTTAGTATCACCCGAATTCAGTTTTCAAGCCTTAAACAGAAATTCATATGAGAAAGGAGAACCTCGATTAACCTAATATTTTCCAGGTAAAAACAGGATAATTATAGGTACATGGGTATCTGAAGATTATAGAATGCCATGAGAAAGAAAATTATTAATAATATAGTCAGACTAAGCATTTAAAGACATTGAAAATATGTAGAAGTGAAACTTCTAGGCCTGCTCATATTATCACATGGTCCACTTTTCAATTTGTATCTATGAGCCATCTCTATAGTTTAAAGTGGTGGTAGTCTGTGGAGAATAGAAGAAGTCTCATGATCCATTTGTTCAGGAGGGGAATTTGGTAATATTTTGAAGAGTATAATTATTTTCAGCATCACTCTGCCAATACTCTAGCATTTTATTCAGGAGAGTTCAGTTTAGGATGAAATGTTAATTTCACAGGGAAGTATGGTTGATAGATGCTGTATTTTGAAACATGGAAACATTCTCTCTTCTCTTAAGACATTTTCCATATAAGCATTAAAGATTGCATGATTCCTATTGGCCTAAAGCGCAATCTGTTGAGCTTGCTTCTTTCCGTTGCTAGAGAGTCTGTATGGACCCATATCATAGAGCACGATGGTCCAGTTATACTAGGCAGTGTGATGTCTTTGTGTCAACCTTCCCATTTTGTGTCATTGTCAGTAGAAACTATATTTTGTCAGCTTGCAATGTCCATTTCATCAGACCCTACAGCAATTAAGAACAACAAGAAACCCACAAAGCACAAAGTCCATCTTAAATGAATACAGACTTGATTATATTAAAATTTTAATTTTTAAATATTCAAAAATATATCCACTGTATGATTCCAACCATATGACATTTTGGAAATGTTGAAACTACGCAGACAATTTAAAAAAAGACTTGTGATGTCCAGGGGCTAGGAAAATGGACAGAATTAATTAGCAGAGCACAGAGCATAAGTTGTGCAGTAAAATATTCTACAATTGTGGGTACTTGTTATTGCACCATTGTCAATGCCTGGTGAATGCCCATCACGAAGAGCTAACCCTAATGTAAAATATGGAGTTTGAGAGATAACAATGCACCAATGTCGTGCTTTGTAAAAAAATACCAATGAGATGTAGAATGTGGACTGAGTGTGAGCCTGTGCATAGTGGGGACAGGGAGTAAAAGAAACTCTCCGTATTCTCTATTTAATTTTTCTCTGAACATAAAACATCCCTAAAAATAAGAATGTATGCTTTTTTTTAAAGAGACCCACTGAGTCTGCTATTACCATATGTCAAAATGAATGCCATAATAAAGATTTTCTTTTTGATAATGCAGATAAAATTTGAATGAACAGAATATAGCTATTATATCCCATCACTGATTACATGAAATATAAATATATATATATATATATATTAGAATTGTTCTACTACCATTTAAGTAGAAGAAAATTTCAGAGCTTTTCACTCTTACCTTTGGTCTTATTTTTCTGTACTCCATCAACGCAATTCAAATTTTAATTACCTGTATGCTCTGATGTAGCTCTTTGAATAACAGGAACATCATTTTCATTTATTCCCCATGCTAGCTTTGTTCTTCCATTCTATAAAATAAAACAAAAGCCCAACTTCAGCAAATATCACAACCCTTTATTTCCACACTGAATCAGTCAGTCAGTAAGACACCCAACATTTATATTATGCATCATATCATAGGCACTAACTTGGTTATAGTTGGACATACAAATAAAACACAGATAATTGTTTAAATTCTAGTAAGTGTAGAGATAACAGAAACAAAAAAATAGAAAAGCATAATTCACTGTGTTCTAGCAATGAAATAAAGTATAGTAAGGGCACAAAAGAAGGCCGAGGAAGTGTTCCAAAGAGGACATTTTATCTTAAATGATATATGAAGTGCCAGTTTCAAAAACTGTGCCTAGTAGGGCACAGGAGACCTTCCTGGGACAGTCCAGGCACTGGAGAACAGTAAAAAGGGAGAGTAATCTCCATCTTAGTCTTTAAGGTATCATTCAGAGGCTGAAGACAATCCTGCTCCCTGTCCTAGAGCTAGGGGCAGTGAGAAACAGCACCATCTCCCAAAGAAACTACAGTAACTGTGTATGGGAGTAGAATGTGACCTACCTGAACCCCCTGAACCTCTTTCCACTGTGCTAAAGAGCTGTGGTTAGTGGATCCCATACCCCAGGGGGATCGAAACAGCTCACAGGTATAGACACTGAACTTGGTACTTGCCTGGAAAGTCACAGGAAAAGAGAAACAGGCCTACATCAGAGGATATTTCAAAACCTGTGCTAGACAGTTCACAGGGAACTATCCTGGGAGATTACAGGTGCTAGAGTACATTGTGGAGGGAGCCCCAAACCCAACCTGTTTTTAAAGGAGCACACAGAGGCCAAAGACACACGTTTTCCTTGACCAGAGTTGAAGGATTAAGAATCTGTCCCATCTCCAAAGAAGCTACAGAAACTGCACAAAAGTGAATGATGACCTACTGGGGAATCACCCACCTCCCATGATGGATATCTGTGGTCCTTGGATTGGAGGCCTTACTATTAACTGTGTGCAATTAAAGAATTGCTCCCATTACCACGGAATCCAATGGAAAACTCTGAAATAGCATTTCCGATGCATCAAAATAGAGCATGTAGGAGAGGGGATTCTGCTGGTACTGGCCACACCAGGACCCACCATCACCACTAAAGAAGAAATCTAAGAAAAAGAAAGGCACAATGTTAAAACTATGACAGATAACGGAGTCATTCCAAAAACTGAGTGAAAGAGAATAAGCTGTCAATACTTTCCCAGAGAAATACTCCATTGATGTTGAATGGGACAACCTAACAAATACTTCCAATCAATAGTTATAAAAAAGATTATGCAGGAAGGAGACAGGACAACCCAAAGAAAATTGAAAGACCTCAAAAAAGTGTCAAATTAAAAGGAATATGTCACCAAGGAGATTGAAGTCATAAATAATATCCTATCAGAAATGCTGAAGATAAAAAGACAGTCAAGCAACTGAAGATAAACATGGAAAGCTTCATAAACAGATTCAATCATGAAGCAGAATGAATCTCAGAAATTGAAGACAGGATCATAGAGACAACACTCATACTAGTATCACTGATAAATGCAGATGCAAAAACCATCACACAAATCCTAGTCAACAGACAAATTCAAAGATATATTAAAAACAAATACACCGTGATCAAGAGAGATTCATTCCAGGGATGTAAGAATGGTTCAACATACACAAATCAATCAAAGACACCACATCAAAAGAGAGTAATAAAAAATCTTATGATTATATCATAAGTGAGTATGGCTTTGTGAAAAAGGAAACAGAAATAAAATAATTATACCTAGAAAAGTAACATCACTACATGTAAGTTTCAATCCTACAGCAAGCAATATATTTTATCAATTTTCTTTAGGTAAAATATATAAATTAAATAAAAGTTACATCTAATTTTCCAAAACAGGACTTAGAGCTTAAAATTGATATTCCCATTTAATGGATAGTGATTAAAAACCTCATTAACCTAATGAGGAAATTTTATTATTTATTGATGAAAAATATGAATAAAAATGCTTGTTTGCACGCTATTCAAAAAGACCTACTAAGTTGATACTATACAATGAGATAAAATGGTTAATTAAGGATATGCTAAACAGTAGCTTAGATCCTACAAGAAACGGAAAGGTCAATTCATAAATCATAATAAATATAAGAACAAAACATGATTTAATTTACATAGCTATAACCAAACATTTTAGTGTATTAAATATAAGGCATCACTTTATGAAACTTAAAAACGTGAACACTAAATTTTCTTGCACTTCTTTATTAAAATCATCTATAAATCATTCATAAGCATCTAAGCAGTTTTTTAATACCTAGCTTTCTTATACTGATGTACATTTAAAGCAACATCTCTTACATTCCTGCTTTGACTTCATCTCATATTAATTTTGTGTTATAATAATCCCTCATCTTTATATGCTTATCCAACCTTTAGGTTTATCTCTCCAATCTTCAATAAATTCTTCCCCTTCTTTCCCATCCCCACCTTCATAATCATCTAGCTTTTCTGTATTTGATTTATAATTCTTTCCACAACGGTGTGTCTAAGAATTATTTACCCTCATGAACTTTACAATAACCTTAATCCTACACATATATCCCTCTTGTTATCAAACTGGTTTTCGATGGATTTTAAGACTTCCATTTCTTACGTGGATCCTTTTCATGAATATGACAAAAAGAATCAGGAGAAGGATGGATTGGTGTGTGAAAAGCATGGGGAGAAAGGTAAAAATGCCTACCTTTACTAGATCAGGGATTGCTGAGGACTTGATTAAAAGTTTTAGACACGATTCAGGAGATGGAACGGTAAGATAAGAAAAGCCCTGGACTTTGAAAGACGGTTTTAAATTGGGTTTCAATCAATTCATTATTTCCACAATCAATGTTTGTAATCTCAAATAAGG
Organism: Solenodon paradoxus; assembly: GCA_004363575.1. NCBI lineage: Eukaryota > Metazoa > Chordata > Mammalia > Eulipotyphla > Solenodontidae > Solenodon > Solenodon paradoxus. The sequence goes on along the minus strand of RJWH01000110.1, from coordinate 1,416,755 downwards.
GTCTATTTTCTGTTCTCACAATTTTATGAATTAAAGGCATCAGAAGGTTCCACTGCATGCTACAAGTAACTGCGTCCATCATATAATTCATTTAGGAATGAAATGTTTAAAATATCACATTATTAAGGTTTAAAATATATTAATAATCCTTATTTGACAAAATTTCCTATTTCCTACATTGTGAGAAGTCTTTCCTAGAAAAATTTTCCAGTCTGTTCTTTTTTTAAGCACCTACTTTTAGGATTGACCAAAGCGAAGAAGGGAAGGAAGAAAGAAAAGAGGGATTGGGGGAGGGAAAAAGGAAGGGGAGAGGCAGGAAGAGAAAGAATACCAAATTTCTCTAGCTTTGATACATTAATTTTCAATTGCAAATAAGAAATCTGACAGGGATACTATTTCTAAATTTTAAGAGTAAACAATACACAAACTCAATTTAAAGTAGAACAATTGGTTTCACCAGAAAGCATATTACCTTTGAGTGAGAGTCTTTGTCATTTGAAGCACAGCATGATTCATCAATTCTAGGTTTATTAGAACCCCTTTGAAGACAGAATATACAACAATGCAACAAAAATTGAGTGATTTCATTTCCATATAAAAATTAAGTGAAAATAGCAAGCAATTTACATTTTAAATCAAGTGTACTGATATTATTTAAATGGTCTTTATATCATAAGAAACTTTTAGTTTTATTCTTTCTGCCCAAATTCTCCAAAATGTAAAATATCCAATAGAGACCCATTCTTCATTCTGATAACAAAAAAATGATAGCCTATATGTTGGCAGAGTAGCAAATAATTTGTTCTTCCCAAACATTCTGAAAGCTAAATTGAAAATCCAATTAACGGCTGATATAACTTTTGTATCCTGAACAAGAAAGAATTCCATGACCTAAATGAGAGACAGAAAGTTACTCTTCCCCTTCTCAATTGTCTGCCCCCAGATCAGAGACTAATCTATGTCACTCAAAATTGCAATCTTGGTGGTGAAGCAAGAAAACTGGTTGTTAGGAAAGATCCACTGTTTTTGTCTAATGCACTACAGGGAGTGTCCTAAAATGTTTGAAAGTTAAATCTGAAAACTCAAAGAACATATTTAGATGATTTAATCCGTATACAATACACTTCCCAGAGAGACTGAAGTTAACATTAAAATGATAAATTCAAATGATTTTTTCCATAAAGGTTCTAGCTTATTCAAGTCGACATAAACTGCAAGCTTATAAAGAGAGTCATAGACATACAGGAGAGAAAACTGCTCTAGAAACAGAGTACTGGTAATTGCGCCCCTCTTCCCCTATGTACTCTCTAAACATGTTATATCCTGTGAATCACACTCACACATCACTCTTCTATAGGGACCAATGAAATCCTCAAAACTTTAAAACCTTCAGCCTAAGAAAGCAGATTCCTGAAACAAGAATGTTCAAGTATCAAGAGCAAGAATTCTTTCTTTCTCTCTTCCTGGCAGACAAGCTACATGGAGTCTCAGTCATCCACTCACAACATAGGCATGCTGGCAACTACTCCTGTGAAGCTGTATGACTCACCTTATCTGTACTTGAAAAGGACAAAAGTGATTCGAGAAAAGTGGTGGAAATGAGGAGACATTTGCTTGGGCCCATATCTCTATATAGTTTAGTGATCTCTAATTCCCTCTTAACTGAGGAAATCTAAGCCACCTAAGTTGAGGTAAAGGAAAGAACCACATTCCTATTTGCTATTAAGAGAATCTTCCCAGTGGCTCAAATTATTTTTATATATTTTGATAGAAACTTTGAATTATACTAGATCCTTCAACTAAACAAATACGAAGTATGCAAACTGCTTAGACTTCTCTTCAGTCCCCTATTCAATATTCCTTAATAAGTGACTCCCAAGACCCTGTATCATTCTTCCATGTGATTTATCTAGGATGCCACAAACTCCAATATACTTCACTTTTTAAAAAACCTTTGTTCATTCAACCAATGTGTTTCCTCTTAAATTACGGTGTCTTCTGCTAATTTCATTCTTATTCGTCTTTGTTGTCACTAGACCCACTCCTCAAGTTTCTATTATTAAAACACTCCCCTATGGGAAGATAAATAAAACTAAATCAAATTTCTATAACTCAACAGATCCAAGTATGCTATTTAAATCACTGTGACTTTCACATTATCTATTTGAACATCCCCATGTCAGGAGGATGAGTACATGTTGGAGTACTAATCAGTATTTTAATGAAATAATAACTTAGGTTTTTCAAATCTTCAAAAAATTTAAGATTAATATTTTGATCTTTCTACAGAAAAATGGAATATACCTAGCTGACAAAATTATAATAAAAAGTAGACTAAAATAAACACCCCTGAAACACAAAAAATTCAGAGAAGTGAATAAATCAATAAAATATTACAAAGAAAATTTTGAAAGAAATAGAAAATAGTTCCTCCCATAAAAGAGAAAAAAAACTTTATGGAATTAAGCTTGAGTACTAGCCTGAAGAGAAATTAAATTGTGATGTCTCAAATTATACAAACAGCTAGAATTAGCCTCTCAGTAAATACTGAATATAATTAAGAAAACAGAGTTTATATATTTCATTTATAAAAATCAATTCATCTCAAGGACTCTAAATATCCTTATACCTAAAAATTGCCTGATTAGATCTTTCTTATGTAAATCCTGTGGTTCTGTGATATAGGTCATACAGATTACTCCTAAATCACAAAGTAAGAACCAGGTTGCAATTAGCACTGCGATCGTCCAGTGTTTTATGAAAATTCTAAATCAAACATCACACAAAAGTAAATTTAACTTTAAGTTGATCTGATTAGGATCTGTATCTTCATGCCCGTGCTACAATGAGGTAACAATTGACGTTAAAGACAAGAAAATGAACTTGAGAGTTGGAAGGCTAATGGTCAATAAATGGCTTAGCTGCATGTTACCTAGAGAGTCACAGGCCAATGAATCAATCTCCCTGGATTACAGTATTTAATTAGTAAAATGTAGGTTTTCAAACTTATTGTGATATCTATGAGATAGCAAATGTTTATCTTGCAGTAAATTACCCAAAAATGTTAGCTTCTTGTCTCTGCATTCCTTTAGTGTACATATTTTCTAAATTCATAAAATCATACCTGATTAAAGTGTCTTCTTTCGAATGTTCATCCACTGTTAAAGAAAAAATTAAAACCCACTTAAATCAAAATTCAAAGAACGTAATATTGAAATGTAAGATTTCTGTTTTGGAAAATATACTGTATTCCTTTGGGACCACACCTGGAGACTATACTTGAACAAATAGGAATTATACTATTTTCAATGCATTAAGAAATCTATGCCTTTTAAATATTTATTAAAGGAAAAAGGTAGTGATCAAAATTTGATACTTATATGTGAACACGGTTTGCAATGACCATAATCTTCAACAAATACTATGAGCCTGACAGAAAACTAGCAAAATTAATATCCTAAAATGCAGTGTCAAATTTGAATGGCATGATTCTTTCTCCACATCAAATATCAGTAGAAGTTAGAAGTGAATATGGTTTTTCTGCTATGACACAACACATTTCTCTAGCTCTTCAGTCAAAAAAAGTTCCATTTAGGATGTAATAACTATCACAAAGCATATGGTGTATCGTTATATTTTGCAACATGACAACACACAGGAAATACCACTTGTGCTCTTCCTGCCAATTTCAAAATAAATATGAATGACTTCATCATACCAGATAGATAAAGCATATTCAGTTGAAACCACCTCCTTCCCTTGTTAGAGAGTGTATTTGAACCAACGTCATAGGGCAAGATGGTCCAAACAGTTAATGTGGTATAACAAGTAGCCTATCATGTCTTTATGCTAACCCTTCCCATTTTGCTTCAAAGTCTACAGAAAAAAATCCTTTCTCAACTTGCAGTTCAAATTTCACTGGATCCTATGCTAATGAACAACAAATGACCCAAAAAGAACATCTTGAATGACTACAGATTTGATTACACTAGAATTTAAATTTTTAAACATTCAAATTTATATTTTCTGTATGATTCCAACTATCTGACATTTTGGAAATGTAGAACTTATGGTGACAGTAAAGAAACATATGGTTTTCAGGTGTTAGGGAGAAGGAAAGGATGACTAGGCAGAACACAGAGCACTGTTGGTCAGTGAAACATTCTGTATAATTGTACAATCTGGATGCATGTTATTATCCCATTGTCAACATTCATAGTATGCAAAACACTGAGTCAACCCTAATGAAGACTATGGGCTTTGTGAGACAATGAGTTGATGTCATAGATTGTAATGAATGTACCACTGAGATGTAGAATGTCGACAGGGGGAGGTTGTCCATTTATGGGGACATAAAGTAAATGAGGGATCTCTGTACTTTCCACTCAATATTCTTATTAATCTAAAACTGTTATAAAAATAAGGATAACTTTTTTAAAGAGATCTACTGGGCCTTCAATGACCACATATTAACTTACCAATGCCATTTTGAAGACAACGTTTCAGAAACTTAAGATTAAATTTAAAATTTGAATATTATCTACCCAATTTGAGTATGTGAAATACACAAAGCAAATAATTGCATGTTTCATTAAAATTAATTAGAAAATCTGAATACCTTCTTCTATATCAATAGAGATTTAGCACACTCAACAAAAATTGGATCATCCATATAATTAAAAAACAGAATTTTATTCTAATTTAAAATCAGAAACTATCTAAAATTTACTGACATATTAATCAAATAAAGTGACAGACTATAGTTACCTGATATGACCATAATCTGTTACCCATAAATGCATTTAAATATTTATCAGTAGAGAGTAACAACTATTTTAATTTATGATGAAACTGAAACCAGCTCCATATTATATCTTTATATTAACTGATTTTCAAATAAAATTATTAGACAACAACGAGTGATAAGTCAGGGTTATACTTATGCAGAGAAGACTTCTTAGTAATGTCCTGAAATTTCTATTAAGATTATAATGAGATGAAGCAATGAATTTATCTGAGGTTGTTTTGGGAGAGTGAAGGGAAGGATTTAGGGGAAAGGCAGTGGAACTCTCTTGGTTGGTATAATGGGATGTAAGACTTGAGATGCAATTTCAGTACCATATTGGATGTAGCATTGTGAACAACAGAAATGCATCACTCTAAAAAATGGAGAGGTCCTGCTTGATTTGTGTCTCGGAACTTGGATTCTAGGACAGCACCACCACTGTGTTTACTCTGTTGGTACAAACAATGTGGTTTATGCCGAATATTTGCATTCTAACTGGGGATCAGGAATTTAAATAATTATAAGCAGAGGTTGCTTGTGACTAGCCTCAGGTACTGACTCTCATAAGACTCTGGCCCTGATAGACAATGTAGCACATGTGTTACAATTTGGTACTTACATCCTGGTGTCTGCGCAGGGAGAGAACTCTCAGAAGCCTGTGCCTGGTTTGCTCCAGGTTTTCCAACATTAACCTCTCTCTTCGCTGAGTTCTCATAGGCTTTCTCTGAAATAAATCACAGGCATGAGTACAACTACATGCTGAGTCCTTTCAGTTATTCTAGTGAATAGCTAATCTTGGACTGACTTCCAAAATGTTAACACTGCTACATTATATGAAATCACTATGATTTGGGTTGATATGTTATACATGATTATACTTAGATATGTTGTACATGATCATATACAGAATATATTGTTAAATCTCTTTTTGTTGATCTTTCCTTGAAGATTCCTCTTTTTCTATGCCTATTTGAATAAACATAAAATAGATAAAATACCAAAATATAAAAAAGTAAAAATGCTCTTAAATTAAAGAAACTTAATGACTATGTTCTAGTAGTTAAAAGTTCTTATAAAGAAAATACCAAGATCACATAGTTAATGTTATACAATTAAGAAGGATTTTATTCATTTTGGATACTTATGAAAATATATTTGTAAGCTAATCAGTAATCAATCCATAATTATAGAAAATGCATATAACCATGCTATAAAGTATAATAATGTACTATGAGTTAAGGAGTATAGTGTGTATCTAATTTTTTCTTAATTTCTTTCAAACCAAAGTCAAGGATTACCTCTTAAAATTAGTTGACAGGACAAAACAAAAATAAGGTAAACTACATGTAAAATATAAAAAGAGTTATCCACTCCATCCTGAAAATAGTGGATTTGACCATTTAACATCAATAAGATTTTTAATAGACTTGGGAGAAAGCAGTGGCATATACAGAGATGGTTGAAACAACTGCCAATCTATCTGAACACACACACATTTTGAGGCACAGATTACTCAATTCTAAACAAAAGTGAATACCATTAAAGAACTTTACGTTAAAAGTAAGCCAGATAAAACTCAGTTTGCATTGAAAATACAGAAGACACTACATCCTGCAGACTAGCACTGTCATTTAGCAGATGAAAGTACTATGAGTTAAACTGTAGATTAGGCAGCCAATTGCCTTAAAATGAAATATACTCTTTTGTCAAACACATGGGTATTAGTAATGTGTTCTAAAGCAGACCCCGAAGTAAGTTTCCTTAGAGAAAAAATTCACAAGAAATCAGAAATAGCGGAGACAGGAAGGCAAATGAAAAGAGAATAAAGACAACGCTAAAAGACAGGGTCTTGCTTTTTTAAATTAACACCACTAAAATTATAAAAGTAGTAAGAGCTAGTATATTCCACTCATCTTTTAATCATTGGTATTATACTAGTTTTCTGGAATAAAATATGTAAAAGATAACAGTTCCTTCAAACTGCTGAACTGGAAACAATTTCTGATCAGACCTGAAACAAATTGATCAAAACAGCAAACTGTTAAAACACGTCTCTGTCATGAGCTTGGTCTAACAGTGCCTTCCAGTTCTTGCTGCCAGAATTTTTTGGTTTTCATCCAGAAGAGCTTCTCCTGGACTTGATGCACTCAAGGGTTTCCATAGGAAGCAATAAAGACAATGTTTTTGCTCACACTTAAAACTCATAGGTTTTGACAATTATTGGAAAAGGTTGACAAGTGTACTCACTAATCTAGACATCTCCCCTGGCACTGTGTGTAGAGGTGATATAATTATGAAAAAAAAAAAAGCTGGCAGAATCTTTGTAAATGATTCCATACATCGACATCAAAACTACTGAGTATAATCAGTAGACTTTACATATTCACAATTGTCGTAAAATAGGACACCCTGAAAGGGTTTTTAAAGTAAAATTCAAGTTAATTTTCAGTCATTTCACTTGACACTATTGATACTCCCACCTTGAAATTCCTTGTTGTTGTTTTATAACAAAACTTCCTCAGATTCCTTTCCTCTTTTTCTCTAAGCATTTTTCAGTCTGCTTTACTGACTCTACTGACTTCTCTGCCCACCACTGACATACTGATGTTCCCAAGGCTTTGTCATCAGTCTTCCTCTCATTCTATATTCTCTCTCTCCATCAAAGGCAAGGGCGTTCAGACCAATGGCATGCTAATAACTACAGTCAGATGATTGTAAAACCCATCTCCTGCAGTGGAGTTCTATCACCAGCTAGATCTCCTTTTATCCAATTACCAAAAAGAGCCTACATGGATGTCCATCAAAGTTAACGTGAGGTGGAAAAACTTATTTTCCTAAAGCCCAATCTCATCTCTGTGCATATGACCAAGTTCTACTCATTCTTCATGTGCAATTTAAATGCTAGCACAAACCCCAGAAACTTAAAAAACATCCTCTGTTAATCAAAAAATCTTACTTCTTTTACAGATTTTTCTTTGTATTTCCACAAACAATTTAATATTTCCACAAACATTAACCTAGTAAAAAATGGGTGTTCATCAAAAGTTTTAAAGAAAAAATTCACAGTATTTTCTATTTCTAGGATGAACAAAAAAATGAAGCAAAACAAATGAGAAAGACATAAGACCAAGACAAAGACCAATATTTTAACATATGTACATTGAGCTTCTGAACTTAACTTATTTCAACATTAAATAGGTAAAAACATCACAATGCACTGTGGTGGTCCAGGAAAGAAAAAGCTTTCTTTCTCTCTCCACTTTTTCATGTGGTTTTCTTCAACCCATCCCTTTTATAAGGGTCAGCAAATTATGGCCTGCAGGCCAAATTCAGCCTGCCATCTGGTTTTGTAAATAAAGTTTTACTGAAGAACACTCATGCCTATTCGCGTACTTGTTCTCTATGACTGCGTTCTCAAAAATAATAACTGGGTTGAGTTGCTATGGAAGAGACCACACAACTGAAATATCTGCTCTCTGTTTCGATACAGAAAATCTTGCTGACCCCTACTTTATACTATAAAAAGTGTCTGAATACACTATTCTTGTTATTCTTATGCTCAAAATAATCCAGGAAATCCTGCGGCAAATATTGCTACTTCTCTCCAGAACAATCATACCTCATTTTTTGTTCTTTCTGGATAACCACAAGTTGGGTTCCCTCTTCAGCTCCCAAAAAAGAAAATGATTATTCTAAGTTAAACATAATAATAACTTCCCTTTATCAGTGATTGGTTTTAAAAGAAGTGTTATGAGGTAAGTCAATCAATAAGAAATCCTAGATAATAACACTGTATTAAAAATAATGTTAATTCTGGCTATCTTTTTAGGTGGGTGCTGGTCTGTGAGACTGATTTCATGCTGTTCTATGTGTTTGCTCCTGCCCTTGATGAAAACCAGGAGAAAATATTTTTACCTGGTTGGGGGTTCACATTACTCAGATCCTCCAGTGTCAGGGGCCTAATGATCCAGCCATGTTGGTAAGGAAAAGAATTTCCACTTGGGTGAGTCACATTTCTAAGCATCTCACTTATCAAGGACCTGGTGATCCAGGTGTATTCATGTCCTGTAATATGTGCTAGTTACTGGATTAAAATTATGATAGATAACCTATGTACAATTATTATGGAAAATCAAAAGAAACAAATTAAATTTTAATGACAAGATATTTTTAGAAGAATATACTCTCTACTTTTTTAAATGGAAAAATTCAAACTAAAATGAAGGTGTTTTCCCTGTCAAACCATTTCTATCACCTTGATGCAAAGCAGTAGTAGCAAGAATGGTGAATTTTTTTGACAATTTTTCGTCAGGACTCAGTGACCTCTGACGTGGCTGTGAACTTCTGCCTGGAGGAGTGGTTATTATTGGGTTCCACTCAGAGAAAATTGTATAGACATATGATGCTGGAGAATTATGCAATCTTAACCTCAGTAGGATAGAGGGTATTCAAACCCAATGTGACCTCTTGGTTGGAACAAGATAAAAAGAGTAGAAGACAGTGGAGAGAGGAGTCATTCAAGAATGGAAAATGCAACTTAAAACTAAAAACTTATTCAAAATATTCATTTTGGGAGGAAGATATCTAAATGGATATAAAGTGAAAGAATTTCAAAGAGGTGGACCCTCTATGAAATGAGAATACTGGAAAAGACTCTAGTGGACATTCCTGCTGGAAGTTCTAAGGAAACCTGAAAATGAAGGGGATTCTAACAATCATGATCAGCATGGAAAAAACTTCTTTACTCCACAGACGAAAACCTCATGTAGAAATGCCTTCGTGAAACTTGTTGAGCTTATTGAACATAAGAAAATGCACACTGGTTTGAAGCCCTTTTCTCATGAGAAACTTGAAAAATTCTTAGATGTTCCTTGCTCCTTCAATCAATCTCCTAAAATCTTTTGAGTATGGATTCAGGAGACTTTAAACATCTGCACATCCTATCATTCACAAGGGAATTAACTCTGGAGACAAACCTAATGCACATATAGAATATTGGAAAAGATTTTCCTGTTACCTCACTGCAGTGATCATATAATATTTCAAATGGGAGATAGCATTTGAAGTGTGAAGCATGTGCGACAGCATTTGCTACATTTTTATCCATTAACTAGGCATTTTAGTTCTCATAGAAAGTGGAGGCCTGCATATACGCAGAAAAACATTTACACACTCTCATATATTACTATTCGTAGCATATACACACTGCAGAGAAGCCCTATCAATGGAAGGAATGTGGCAAAGTTTTTAGATAGTCTGAAGAGAGGAAGGTTCACAAGAGAAGCCATACTAGAAAGAAACCCAATAAATGTAAGGAATGTGGCAAGTGTTTTGTCTACTCTGGACTTCTAAAGAGACAGACGTGAATCCACACTGGGTAGGAATACTATCCATGTAGGAGTATAATAAAGCCCTCTTTCTATCCTCTCACCTTGCTACTCATATTAAAACCTACATAGGAGAAAAGCCTTTTAAATATGAAACATCTGAGAGATGCTTTGTTACACTGTTTACCTGACATATTAGATCTCACATTATTGAGACACCCTAACAAAGTAAGGGATGTTGACGAGACATCCATTTTCCCAGTACCTTTACTGCGATTACACCGCTCACTTGTGAGGCATCCAATCAATGAAAGACAAGTGGTAAATTCTTTTTAAAATTAAAAAAATTAAGGAATAATGTTAATTTAAAATGACAATGACCTCATGTAAGATTCTGAGTTTTCGTCCTCTTTAAGGAAACATATGAAGAAAGTACCCTTTCAGCCTTCAGTATTGTCATGTGAGAATATGAATATGCTTGGAACTATTATTGATGAGGAAAGGAGACAGAAATAAAACACTATAAACCTGACAGCTGACAGAAAGACGACTTGGATCAAAATGACATACTGAACAACCCAAACCTTTCTAGTTGTTATTGCTTTAACCACCTTCAGGTCAACAAATATTTTCATCTAAAATCATTCTTCTTCATACATTTCCCAAGGTCACATAGTAAGCATGAATGAAGTAAATAATAAAAATTAATGATAATAACAAGCTCCTGGAGACAGGGACTGCATTTTCTTGATGTTTGTATTCTGCAACACTAGAATAATGCTTAGTGCCTAAAAGACATTCAGTAATCATTTCTCAAGTGGATAGTGAATAGATGAATAAAAATTTTCTTTTAAATTTCCATTAAAATAAAATAAAACATAGAAATTAACCAGGATAGTTCTATGACTAACATTTTGCAAACCAAAACTATTTGTTGCATCATATCATGTATTTTTAACTACAGAAATTATTTGATAAAGTCCTACTAAGTGAAAAAAGTCATCATCTGGCTCACATGGTACAAAGCACTAGATGTTACTGTATGGGATATGGTAACACTTTTGTTATTGTGAAATATTTCTGTAATTTTATTATATTTTTTTAAGTTCAGATACGGAGCAGTTGAATAATTATTAGAAACGTGATCTAGCAATAATATGACTAATGGCAACAAAACATCTTGTTTTAATAAATTCAGAGTCACAAAAACCATCCAATAAAGAACATCTTTTTCTCATGTAGTCAAAAATTCTATTCTGGCTAATAAGGAATAGAGTTGATAATAGTGAGAACTTGTTGGTATGACGTTATGCAAACTAACCAGATACTCAATGTTGCATTGCTTTACTAAACTCTACTATCATCAAGTATCTTCAAATAAATAATATCTTCTTGGCACTGGCACACACTGTCTAAATTTTGCTGTTCTTATTGTTTTCTATTTGCTGATAATACCAGAAAGGTATTATTGAGTTTCCAGTTTTAAAGATGTGTTTATATTTTAATTAAACAAATTACTCTGTAATAGCTAATACCCATTTACTAAAAATAATATACTTGTAAAATTAAATGAAAGATCATTTTATAGCAAGTACAGTTTTTACAATGTGTGAAAAAAGAATACAATGTACTCAGTTAAAAATATGTTCTCTGTACACAAGGCCTTATATGGGACTTTAAGGGTTATGACTAAATGAGTTTCTTTCCAAAACAATACTGTCACACATCACAATTTACCTATTCTTAATTTCTTAAATATTTATGAAAATTATATTAAGTAAATAATTAAGAAAAATCATGCATATAATCATAAATGTAAATTTCATATTGCTCTTTTTCAGCTGTCATTATCAAAACTTCCTTACTCTTACTTTCTTTATCTATAATAGGATCACAAAGAATAATTCACTATCTGAAATCTTACCTTGACATTCACTTATTTCATCTCTATATTTCTGAAGTAGTCGTAAGTTGCTACAAATAAACAAAAGTTGATAAATAATATTAAAATGTAATACTGATTATGAAAGACATTTAACAACAATAAGCTTCTGACAGTATTTCAGATAATATCAGAGATCTCAAAACTTTAATTACTTCATACAATTTAAATTTATATTTTCTACTAACTTTATGAAGCATTTAATTAAACAACAAAAAAGCAGAACAAAGCAATCAAGAATGGAAAGAATCATCACTCAATAAATCAGTGAGCTTGACAAAGAAAGTGTCAAACTCAGGAGAGTTTCTAGCTCTATAACCAAGTTTTCCTAAATAAATCACTTCTCTTGGGTTCAAGTTCTTCCTCTCTATAGCAGGGACCTAATTCCTATAATTTAAAAGAATGTTAAAAGACTCCATGAGATAATATACCCAAAAATGTGCTCAGGGAAATAGTGAAGCTGTGGAATAATTTTTTCTTCAACTTTTGTGGAACCGTTTTGGAATTACTAAATAAAATCCAATGTGTATTTTCATAGCATCTAACATTCAAAGGTCATCATTTCCAGAAAATGCTATTTTAGTTATTAGATGTTCCTTCTTCGTGGTTTCCAATTCAGGGCATCTTATCTATTATACAAATTTATATAATTTATGTATAAACATTATAAGCATATGACCTCCTTAATTAGATAACATAATTGTCCCAAAGAGCAAAAATCAAGTCTGACTTGAACTGCTCCTATTCCTTCTCTACCCAATCAAACTCTGAATCAGAAAATCCTTATATGAATGAGGCTCAATCACTAAGTTTATCTTCAGTTGGCTTGGAAAACATAGCCCAAGTTTTAGTCATGGACACTGATGAGACACAGCTTTTTAATGCCAACTAGCCGATATTACATTCAGAGATGTATGCTGCTGAATGGCTTCCTTGTGAAGGAGAATCTGAAAATATTTTGAAAGGTAGATAAACACAAAGTTCTTGTGATATTTTCATAAATATATGGAAAATTGAACACTTGTGGGTCAAACATAATTTTGGTTTCTCAGCCATGTCAATGCCCTCTAATCTGGGAAGGACAATGTAGATGTGTCCACAACATAATAAAGAATTCTCCAAAGGGGTAGAGATGTGGTAATGTAGGAGAAAAGAATGTCTAATCTCTTCCTGCTGTATTATGTTAGTTGGTAACATTCTATGTTGTCATAGAGGTCTATATAATACAGAAAATACTAACAGAAATACTACTATATACTATATAAATAGTACTATATAATACAGAAAATACTAGTGGAAAAGAAAAACAAGTTCCTCAAAGGGTTACTCATTTTGAAGATCTGGGGTAACATAAGGGCTCCACATAACATTTTAGAGTGTGCATAGAAGGGTATGTGTGGCTAATCTAGGAGACCAGCCACTAGAACAGGATCTTGGTGCTTTGGAAGAGTGGCTGAGCATACAGGGATAGTTATGTGAAATAAAATAAATATGTACCTTTTAAAGTCTAACTGGGAATCATGATGAAGACTGAGGAACAAGGATCACCAAAGTCATTCTGAAAGCAAAGTTCAATCAGGACTAACTATAGGATCAATTTCTATAGCAACGCTGTAGCAACAGAATTAATGGACAATAAAGAATGAGTAATGATTAAAATATCATTTTAACCCCTCCTTCTGATTTATAAAAGAGGATTGTCTTCCTTGGATTTAGAGAATCCTTTAAATTCTTGAAAAAAATTAAGGGGGAGATCATCAAAGATTTCTGCCAGGGTATCTAGTACCAGATATTTGTTGTTAAAACGAAAATTTTAAGACCCAATTAACAAGTTGAAAAAATCTCCATGCAACATTATTTGGACCCCAACATTAGGAGTTATGATGAAATGAAATGGATAACATTAGATCTTGACTGGGAAATGGTAATTGCTTTTAACAGTCCTCAGATCAATACTGTGCTTTTGTGCCTGAAGTATAGGCTACATCGAGCCCAGGAACCCCAGTTCATGGCCTGAGGCCTGGGGAAGCAAAAGTCAAATCCAAAACCAGCACCAAAAAGGACTAAAATAAAATTAAAATAATACTAGACCTGTTGCTACTTCTAACTAGTCAGGACTTTTGCATAGCTTCTACCTGATGACATGGACTAACCTACTCATTCTTAAAAATCCCTAAATCAAACTATGAAATCTGACCTGTTACATAAGAACTAAACCCATTTCGTGATACTGGCATAGTTTTTAATGTAAACACTTACGTCTTAACATCACTTAAATGAGCATAGTCTATTGCAGAACAATTAGTGGCATCCATAGCAAAAATATTGACACCTTGCTCAAGAAGAAACCTGGTTATCTCTGCTGACTCCAAACGTGCGGCAAGCATGAGGGCTGTTCTAAAGTAACAGAAAGAAAAGGTCACCCTGAGCAACTTTAAAATATTTAAACAGGTTCTATGATATAATTTACCAAGTTAATAACTTGTCTATCTGCAGAATTGATCATTTACAAATTCAAATCTTCATCTTTGTTACTTACTTCCAAAGCTAAAAGGGTACTTACTGACCCACACTGGGATATTACATAGGAAAAGTTGTTCGTTTTTTGATTGATAAGAATGTATGCCAATATTACTTATAAGAAATAGGTGAATATTTAAATGAAGAATTCCCCCATGTCTTTAGTCTGATACAATTTGAAGTCAGCTAGAGGTCAGGTAAATTAAAGCTATTTTCAGTATCAAAACACACTATTAGTAACAGTGATAATACTTTCACTTAATGATGAAACTCAAACCAAAGAATCATCCATAAATTAAAATCAACTGTTTATCTTTATTGTGCATATCTTAAGGAATAATATATGAGAAGCAGACATTAAAGTAGTACTATAAAAGGGGTAAGAAGTTCCATATTATATCATAAAGTGAAAGTTAGAGTCCACACATTATTAAATAAAATCCTTTCAGCTAATACAAGATCACAGAAACAAAAAAGAAGGTAAATGACATCAGTCTGCATTCTAAAGGAATGTGAATCCCATATGCTGTGCCCAAGTAGAATGACTGCTTTTCCATGCAACCAATGTGTTGATTTTTTCACTATATTTGAATAAATTAATCCTCTTTTTCATTTAATCTTTCTGATTTGAGTGACTGTTATTCCTTAGACAATACTAAGATTTATACAAAAGGATCCATCATACCTCTTGATGTAATCTACTGCATGTACATTTCCTCCTTTTGTTATTAAAAATTCTACCATCTGCAGGTTGTTTGCTTTAACAGCTTGTAAAAATGGTGTAAATCCCTTCTGTAAAAAGCGAAACAGTTTATAATTTACAAATTACATATTTTAGATTGAATTTTCAAACATACATGAGATCCTCCAACTTAAATGATAATAAAGTAGACCAACACTGTCCCCTCTCTCACCACCCCTCTGTAATTTCCTATACTGCTTCTCTTTAACACGCCCTTCTCCTTTCCAACAGATGAACGGCAAAGTCATTCTCCAAAACTCAGTTCAAACACCCTGCATCCAAGATTCTTGCTTCCTTAACAGCATTCACCATGGTATGCGGTGGTTATTGGAATGCTGCCCATATAAGCCAAGAACTTGTTGTGGACAGAGGATATTTCTCCCATTGTAAAACATGAGCAGTAAGACTTAAGAATTTTTATTCAATTACTATTCTAAATCTCTGGAGATGCCCCTTAAATTATTCCTCATTGTGTATACTTTATTAGACGTACTCTGCCTAACAGATACATTCCATTCCAAGATCATCTATGTTTGAGAAATATTACAAAACTATGCATTACATCTAATGCCAAATAAATTGAAATCAATTTGCATCATCCCTAATTGACAACATTTTTTGTGGGAAACATTAGCATTTGAGGAAATAAGAGTTCCATGGGCAGTTTGGGGAATGTTCCAATAAAGGTGGAGGTTCTTTCCAGGTTGTGCAAACTTGCTTGATTCTCTTCTATCAATGGCATCAAGATCCTAGATATCAAACTCAGACACCCCTGTTACAAATGAATCACTAAGAAAAGGGCAGTGAAAAACACTGGTGAAAGTAAACTGTGATCAATAATTAAGGAAAAGTTCATTGGTTTTTCTCATACTGTAAGATGACAGATTCTTATCTCAGATATTAGCTCAATAATAACTTTTATTCTCAATGACAGTAACCATCCAAAAACCCTACTGCATATCTACCTTTATTAAAACTTCATTTCTGTCATGCTTTCCATTTAATTGCTAATTTAAATGATATATTTTAGGTAAAATGAAAGTTAATAATAAGAACGCTGTAGCTAAACAATAACAATTCTAATAGTGGTCCACACCCAAAGCTAAGGGGTCTAAAATGGTTAAGGTGTAGGTCATGGAAAGCCCAAGGATTCACATTGCTTGCATCAGGCAGGCAGTAAAAAAACATTCAAGCATGGATATATATGGATTAATTTTAGTATAAAAAAAAGCTCCTAATTCAGTAATTCTTATCCAGGAGACGTATTCAGAATCACAAGGAAATATTTCTAAATAAGCATGTGCAGGCTTAATTTATTTTATTCAATTGAAATCTTTAGGAGAAACTCTAGGCTTATTAATGTTTTCAAGTTTCCCCAGGTCATTGTGATCTACCAACACAATTATAGATGAGAACAAATTAGTGTAGCAGACAATCACCCCAGTCTCATCTCACCTATAGGGAAACTTTCTAAGTTATTCAAGGATTTCACAAAAAAAGAAGAAAACCAACTGAGGTATGACACAGGAAAAAAACTGCATTTAATTTTCCTGGGCAGAAAGTAAAACAGGGAATGCTAACCTCGCAGTTCAACTTGCTGTCTTTATTTCTAAATCCCTCACTTCCCAGCAAGACATTCTGGAATTGAGAGCCTTATCCAAATGAATATTTCTGCCAGAATGTGTTAATGTTAGCTTATTTGTGCTTCCACATCTTTCTCACTCAATTACAATGTGATAATGCCAAACTGGATTCTTCAGAATCCTCCTAACATTGATCTCCAGTAAAGTTTATAATTCAGCCTCAAACTATTCATTACTGTCACTGAAAATTGAAGGGCACATTCCTTAACAGATAAACTAAAGGGCAAAACAAAAAACCTCTTGTAAGTATGACCCTCAATTTCTAAATTTCCAACCTGATCTGCATATTTCCTATTTTTTTCCTTTTCCCTTTTTTCCCTCTTAAGATATAGCCAAAGAGAGATCAATACATATATACATATATATATATATAAAATTTTTAAATAGAAACTTGTCAATAGCAGGAAGATGTCTATGATAAAATGATTTTCTTATAAGATAAAGCCCATTTTGCTTTCCCGTGTTCTTTTACATAAAAGAAACAAAAATATGGGTGACAAAACATGTGGGGAAAAAGTTAAAAGTTATGTTTAAGCATTTTGGGGTTTTCACAACTATCCGCCATAAACACATAAGCAAAATCTATACCCTGAGTCTTCTTAAGAATATGAGTATTTAAAAGGAAATCTTACAGAACTAATTCAAAAGATTCCTATTCAGAGAATGCTTGAGCTTCAAAATATGTAAAACTGACCCTACCCATGTCATCCAAGGGCATGCCTGGCGGGCTGCAGCAGTGGAAGGTAAGGGGGTACAGAAGAGAAAGCAGGAGAACCTGTGCTGCCATCACCTGCCCCCATGTGCAGCTCTGACCCCAAGAATAGCTACTGAGGTTCTGCCAGAGCTCCTCTCTGATGTGGGGGAACCCATGATGGCTCAGGGTAGGCAGAGTGGTAGATAGCACATATGGATGCTCTTGCTGAATGTCAAAATGTGCTCAGACCCTTTGCCTTGAGACTCAGAACTGTGGAGTCCTGGAGGGCCCAGGGACCTCTGCCTGCTGCTGCACCCTGCAACTACTCTCATTCAGCTCCCTCTGTAAACACTGGGTCTCTATTCCTCCTCCTACCCCACCCAGCAGCACTGTTTTCTAAACCCCTGAATAAAAACCTGCAAGCCAGCTCCACCATCCCCTACTGGATCCCTAGACATTCAGTCCTTTGTGAACTCCTTAGCCAACTTCTCACTCTCAGGCACTAGTGAGAGGTTTTACCTTCTGGGGTGAAAAAGTGGCTGGGAGAAAAAGCTTTGTCCTTTTCTCGGCACCATGGATCACTAGATCTCTCTGATGTAGCCTTAGAGTTCTTTCCATGGAGATGGGCTGCTGTATAGACGAATATGTGTGGATATATATACAAAAGGGAGTCACATGTAGATAGGTAGGTACTTGTATAGATGGCAAATAGATCCATAGATATCTGTATATCTTATATACCACTTTGTGGATTAAAAGAGCAAATATTCTGTGAATCAAATAGGTTCATCTGTACCTTATTTCTTTCTTCTATATAGGCACCATATAAAAGCAGCTTTTCTGCTATTGCTATACTCTGGCCGGAGACAGCATGGTGGAGAGCGGTGTTGCCAAGGATATCATGGATATATACGTGAGCACCATGTTCTAGCAGAAAAGCTACACATTCTTCATCCTGGTTCTGGACCGCCTGTCAGTATCATAAGGAGAGATGGTAAATTCTAGGAAATCAAAGGGAGCATTCCACAGGTGTTACCACTTGGTTATACTTCAATGAGTTACATTCATTTGGATCAAAATATGTAAATCCCTTCCATGTTGACATAGTTAACTCCTACTTACTGTCATCAGAGCTGACTGCTTTTTGTTGTCAAGGATGTTAACATCACATTCTCGCTTCACCAGCAGAGTCACCACTCCTAGATGGCCGTTGGCACAGGCCAAATGTAGGGCAGTCCTAGGAGAGTGAGAGAACTTATTAAGAAATGATACTCTTTCACCTCAAAACATACAACTCCAAGTTATTAGAAACATGAAATAGTATGCTATTGCTACATCTTCAAAGGAAAATGTTCTTCTACAAAAGTATACACTTAGTTCTTATTATTCACCACAAAATGAAAGAGTAGCCTATCTGAACAGAGAGGACCCTTAGATTCAGCTCATCTTAACTTTAAGTTCAACCTTAGTTCTAATCACTTCTTAGCTATCGCTTCACATTTCTGTGTGTCAATTTCCCCAACAATAAAATAAGGATAAAACAGTTAATCTAACCAGACATGGCTATCATTGTAAACAGGAATCCATGAAAAGTGTTTAAAACACTTTTTAGCACATATAGTGCAAGTTTATTAAGATACAACAATATAATTATTTCTAAGACTACCACTAACAAAGAGAGCATTCCAAAGAAGTTATAATATGCAATTATACATAGTTTGCAGTTATGTTTTAAGAATTAAAGAGCATGGTATTTCAAAGATTCTAAGATGCTCATTTTCTCACATTTCATATCCCTGATATTTGCTGCAGTGTACAGTTTCTAATGTCTTACCACTATAGCTGATAATGTTTAATTTTTTTCTTAGTGGAATATAAAACAATGGGCCATTTCAGGATCCATGGTGCCTTACATCAGATGAAGAAGTGTATATGCAAAAGGTCTATGCAGTTCTATCATTAGACTAGCATGTAAATACGTGGTAGTTCTTAAAAGACATTATGAGGAAATAGGACTAAAATAACTAAGCAAAAAAGGAATTTCTTTAAAAATGACTCTGGTGCACCCTGATGGGGTAGTAGTTAGGTCCACTGCTCTGACTGAGTGCAGTCCACATATATGCCAGGGACCCAGGTTCCTGTCCTGGGGCTGGGGGAACAATCAAGTTGAACAGCAGGCTACCTGCCTGCTTGCCTGCTCACCTTCGTTCCTGTCTGCATCTCTCTTGAAAAAAGTATTCCTTTGAACTTCAAATAATTTAAGCCAAAGAAAACTCAGGAATCATATTAATAGGTAATAGGTAAGACTCATTTCAACATTTTCATGTGTAGATGGTGTGATAATCAGTTATTTCCTTGATTAATATGAGTATCTAATATTTAAGTTAAACTTTTAAAAATGGGAATACATTTTATCTTTTACACTTCCATATTTTCTGAAAGTACTCTTTAAACGAAGGGAGAAAAATCTTCCACTGAAATGGAATCCTAGCACAGTAAACTTCAACATTCTCAACTTGCTCAATTTGAGAAAGAGTTTTTCAGAATTCCATGTAAAATGAAGATTTATTTTCCAATATAATTAGGCTGTAAACATATCATAAGCACACTGTCTTATTTTGTTAATGTTACACTCTGATAAAGTTGTATTTCTTTATGCCTCTAAATGAATCTTGAAAATTCTTCCTGTTGAGTCATTCTTAGAAAGGAAATTAGTCACCACAAAAAATGTATATCTAGGCATTTGTTTTTCCTTCTGGTACTCTTTGCAATCTGTGTATTAAGAAATTTAATGTATATTCCATCTGGAACTCTTTCTAATTGAGGCAAAAATCTGAAAAATCACAGATGCATAGGTTCACTCCTCATCAAATAAATACCAGTCTGAATGCCAAATGTCATGTTGACCTAAAGCCCTTCCCATTGGTAGAACACACTTTTGTGAGATTATAAAAATTTAGGTAAATTTTTCTAAATCACTAACTGGAATTTCCCTATCATTTATGAATAATTCATTTTTTATTATGTCAAAAATGTCAGTTTCAAATTTTGAAATTTCATACATATTTAGGAGTTAGGGCATTTTTCATTCTGTTATTTCATGGCTCTATATTTTCACTTATAGCAAACCATTTGTAGAAACTGACAGCACATTTTTATATACAGAAGTCATCAAGGCTTTGCTTATTATGCGAATTTTTTAAATTTCAGCAATATAAGACAGTACATGTAACTGAAAATAAGGTTTTCATATTAGTATTGGTTTACATGAAATTAATAGAGCTCAAAATTTAAGAAAAATAAATTTTTTCTTAAATAAATTTTTCTTAATTTTCCCTCTTCAAAATGTCCTTTTAATGTCCCTCAGAAAAGAACAAACACTATACATATAAGAGTGAAGTGAAATAAATGAATATTGGTGTCTATCTAAAGAGATTTTAATCTAGAAGTTGACCGAATATAGGAATGACAGATCTTTCTTGTTATGTGCTTATCTATAGTATAAATATCATAGTATGAAAATGTGCTCATAAGAATAAAATACTCTATATGATTAATTACTTTTCTTTCTATTCTCACTGATTTCACTTAACTCTCTAAAGTGATCATCTAAGTGCTCTATAAGGATAATCACCAATGGGTTCAACACCAGCTAACATTTTCTGCTGTGTAGCACATAAAGGCATCTGGGCACTAGCTCTCATGTGGTTTCCACTGCCCAGCGTGGCAGGGCCTCCAGAGGACCACAGCCCAGAGCCTAGCTGACTGGAGCTGTGGGCTCCACTGGACTGAGTCACAAAGGCACATGCCTCTTTGAGTTATGCCAGCCTCCCCACAATTACCTTTTCTTCTTGTCTCTCGCATTCAATGAATTTGGCTCAAGCAAAAGTAGCTGATTAACTTTTGCTTCACAGCCCACTTTGGCAGCTATGTGGATCTTTCCAGAATATTTTTTTTCATGTTGGAACCAACTATGTGCTTTACGGGTCTCTTGCCTGGTGCCAGATGTCTCTGGCTTTTCAATGGAGTCCTGCAAGGACGACATGTCCTTCTTACTCCAGATGCTAAAAATCTTCTTCATGGTGGGGCCTCTGGAGCACGGAAACCCTTCATTTCTTCCTTGACTTGTGATAACCTCCTAGCCCAACGACAGTGCAGCAGAGAAGTCCACAGTCTCTTCACAGCACTCAACTGGTGAGCTCAACAGTTTACAATCTTTAGACCCAGAACACCTGTAACCTAGCAACGCTGCTAAACCTAACTGCCATGCACATGCCCACCTTGGAAGAGGGCCTCTCTGTGTCTGTGAAGTTGGAAGCAGCAGCAGCATCTCAAATGACTGCAACTACTTGTGTACAGCAAGCGTTTCTGGACTCACAGAAAACTGCAGAAAGCAGTCTGTATACTACTGGGTGAGAGTGGCCTGGAACTTCAGGATGCTCGTGGCTTCATTCCCAGAAAAATGCTCAAAGAAGACTCCTCAGTCTACTTACTCCTCAGTAATCACACTTCTGCAGTCCTCATGGGACCCCTGCACGTCCCCATGGAATTCAGGCAAAGTGAAAACGAAGGCTGTTTTCCTGGCTTCAGAGGCTGCAGCCACATGTGTCATCAAGTGCACACATGTGATGAGACATTCATTCACGTTCTGCAGGGGAAATGAAAACACATTTCCTCATGCCTTCAACCCTCCCCTGTAGCCCAGCCTCAGGTTTACATCTTCATTTCTCTCATTCGTTTCTTTAATTTCACCAAATCATTTTTTATCAGTTCAAGACATATTAAAGCATGGTGTAACACTTAAGAACTTTAATGAAAGACTATTAAAATATCATGAACTATCTATACTCTCCTAATTAAAAATACTACTTTTTCTTATATTAAATTCTCCTGAGTTGTTTCTGTTCTTGCAGTTTTGTTTCTATTTCACTGAATGGTCTGCTGCTTTTTGTGCTCTCACTACACTAGTTTAACTTTCCTAAAAAATGTGGTTTAATTAAGTCCAAGTTCCTTTTTCTGTTCTTCCTTTTCTCTTCACAATGTTTGCCTATCAATTCAGATGAGATTTTACTCACTATGCCAAGTTAACAGTAATCAGCTCTTTACTGTAAAGGATAAAAAGAGCTCATTTTAACTGAGAATCAGCCTCTTGAATCAGTGTACCCACCAAGTCAGCTCTCGTCATCTTAAGCGTTAAGTAGTTTGTTGGTCGGGTTCCATTTCCTTATGGAAATCCTGCATGCCTCTGGATCCAATTCTTAAACTCTTCTTGATTTTTGTATGATGATATAATTTTCACTCTACTTTGTATTTGATTTTTGTTTTGATAACTGTATTTACCTGAGGTCAGAGCAAAGAACTTTAACCTATAGATTTATAACAGGAGGAGTTGAGAGTTTATGGCTTGTACGTATGGAAGGTACAAACTGAATGAGAAATATTTCATGAGAAGATGAGATACTGAGAATGGCAGAACACACCCCATTGACTCAGGTGGCTAAGGCGCTGGCACACAAACCATGTAAAGCCCAAGGACCAGGGATTGCAACCTGAGGCCACTGAAAAACAAAAATAACCAACTAAATAAATATACTTTTCCTCTGTAAATAAGTAGTATTCCTCTCTCATGGAGCTACACATGTACCAACTCCAAGTATTCTATGTGAGCCTGTGTAATTTTGTTAATACTGAGACGAACAAGAGCTAAATGTAGTTTCTCTCTTGAAAAGTGTCTTTCATCTCTTATTTCCTCTAAGTGTCATTAACCTAGAGGGTAGCAAATTTATCTCAAATACTCTGAAGTATGAAGACTGATGTCCAATCCTTGGAAAGAGAGAACAAATCAATAGACAGCATCTGTAAGATGGCTTTGAGTCTGTTAATAAGGTTTTGATGCTGTTGGTCTAATGTATGAGCAGAAAGACATTTCTCAACAATAGGAAGATGTTCAAACTGAACACAGTGTGTATGTGTATATATATATATATATATATATATATGTGCGTGTGTGTTTATGATATTGCATGTATTCTGAGAAAACAAGAAAAAATAAAAATAAAAAATATATAGGATGAAGGAAAGGATAGAGGGAGAAGTGTCCCAAGAGACTAGAATGCACTACAAGGGAACATCATTTGAAGCTGGTGTAGAACTGGAATGGAAAGTTGGATGTATCAGTGGAAAAGAACAGAAAGCAGAGTTGTGGGATCAACAAATCTAACACATCTCAGAATTCTAAGCAAAGAAACTTAATATGTTTAATAACCAATTTTAATGTGACTGACCACTTGGTAAAATAGACACATATCATTTATTGAAATGTAAAACTGGATGCAAATGGAATAAGACATTAACAACAAAAATGAAAACATTGGAATATCATAGGAAATAAAGGCACTCAATGCGATTGAATAGCCTAACTAAGATACAAGTAACAGTAAAACCACAAAAAAAATCCAATTATAAATGTATATCAAAATGAATGAAAGCTTAGTCAAATCATAGAAACATATCTGTTTTGTAATATTTTTCTTTTAGAAGAGAAATTAGAATAAAGTAAAAAGAGACATAGAAAAAAAGGTTAATAAACTTATGAAAAATTTTAAAAATAAACGATGAAATAAATACCAGGTTAATTTTTTAAGCAGTTAAAAATCAATTAAAATAAAATGAGATTATTTTTCACCCATCATATTTTGAGTGACAACAAAGCCCCAAAATGGGGAAGGTGCGAGATGAAGAGTATATGTGTGTCCTGGACTACCGAGGGTGGCAACCCTACTGGGCAGCTCTGAAAACACACAGCAGGCTTCAAATGCTTCCCATTTGCTCTGGAAATTCTGCTAGATGTCCTTCCATGTACTGTGTGCCCACCAGCCTCCTCAGTGCCAGAGAACAGCAGGAGAACAGGGAGTCACTAAAGATGATCACTAGTCACACCAGCTACCAGAGAGAACAAGATACTGTCGCACACACACATACACGAATCTCACATGTGGGGAAAGACACCTTGTGCTAGCCAGCATGTATTTTCAAAGTTATGACTCCTGTGCTCTATGTCCTTATCATCAAACAATGCAATAAAAACATTAAATTAATATGAGCATTAATTAGCATTAATATCAAGAAAAATGCATTTATACGATCCTATAAAAGTGACTTAAAAAAAACCACTGGTTATGCTAGTAATAAAAATATATATGTGTGTGTATATACTTGTATAGATACACTAACACATATGCATGTTCCTGTAAACACATATACCTATATCTAGCCAGTCAGATCCTCTCTCTCCTCCCTATCTAGATATATTGAGAGAGAGACAGAAACAGAGAGAGAGAAATCCTATCCTGAGAATATCTGCTTCTGAGAACATACGTCCACCTTGGAAAATCCACAGAAAAATACACAAATGAAATCATGGATTATATTGTTGGTGCCTAACTTTAATAACAAATGCATATATATTATTGTATGGCAAAAATGTAATAATGTGTGCTGATTCCTCTTTTTTTAGAAGCATTTTACTTATTTATATTGTAGCTTTTTTAATCTTATTTCTTTTCCAGCCCCAGGATACAATCTTAGGTAGTTGGGATATGAGTGGACTGTGTTTAAATTTGTTGGAACCTAACGGTTATACCACCAGGGCACAACATGAATGTTCTTGAATAATTATTGCAAAGGAATAGTTTCAACTTGTTTTTGAACACCAGGAAATAAACATAATTTAGGTCCTCTTCCAGAAAAATGATTTTATGAGCTGGACATATGAAAAGCCAAGACTTTATCAAAGAAAAATTTTGATTATCTAAATTCAGTATAGATAAATGACTTCTAAATGCCATCATTCAAATTCATCAACATTGCTACAAAAACGAAGAAGAGATGACACCACAGAAATAAAAAAGTTCAAGTCATCACTAATAACTGGTTTGCAGCAACCAACTCTGATTCCTTACGAGTGTATCAACTCCTAAGCAATGTCTATGAGAAAGTTCAGCTAAGACTTGAGCATACTACTGAAAAAATATGACCTTAAGATATAACTAACAAAGGGAATCTTTCTTGCCAAGTTGAAAATACAGTAACCCAGAAATCCAATTGCATCTTTTAATTTTCCTGTCACTATTTATGCAATGTAGAAGATATATATAATTCACCAAAGTGATTTAATAAATTTTTTGATATTTTAAGACATGATTATTCAAAAACAGTACATTTACTAAAACATGACAACATAGAGACAGTTCAAATTTCTCTTAAATGTGAAAAATGAGAATTTTAACAAGTGTGCAACAACAGTATCGGTAAAATGCTCTCAGGCAAGAAAATACACAGGTTTAAATAACATATCTTTTTTTTCTCTAACTGGATAGAGATGTCACTGTTTGACAAGAAAAGTGAAACACAAAAATCACTTAAATATGTGCGTGTTCTCTTTCTTGTTCACACAAATATAAACACTTTATATGAGTCCATGTCAAAAGAGGTTCATGTCTCTCATTTGAATATTGCAAAACGTGTTAAATAAAATACAGCAAATAGCTCAAGACGTAAAAAAAAAACCAACACCCAACCTTCAAAGAGAAAACTAGTACAGAATTAGAGTTCAAGTCCATTTCTATACATAAAGTTTTGCTAAGCTTTGAGTTAGCAAATGGCTCTTAAAAAAAAAAACAGAGTTCAGGAACAACAGGACAAATTATCCAAATCTCACAGCTTATCAAAGTCCCTTATAAGAGCTTGTACTTAGTAAATAGATGTGGAACTAATTTGAGATCTGGGAAACCGGGTAATTACAAGTAAGACAGGCACTTTATAGACCTCTCCCAAGTGAAAGGAAAGAGTATAAATAAAATTGATTTCAAGAATCAAAAAGCAGAATGGTAACACATTCTAATTCAATCAGGAATATTTGCAAAACTTGCAATAAGCAGAAAATCTACTTTATTTGCCCCTCTCTGACTCTGTCTCCGATGCCATTCAGAAGATAAAAATAAATAATAATAAAAGCAATCGAGCACAAGAAGGATGGAAATCATCAGCAACACATATGGAAAGCCCCACAAGACACACAACTTATTAGAAAGTATCGGTTAAAATCGTGCCAACTTTGACTGAGATCATCAAATAACAGGAAAATTATACTTTGCTTCCAAAGCATATTTAGAATCCACACTGATTTTCCATATTTGAAGACACCAATAGCCCACCTACTGTCAATCTGTCAGATTTTCATAAAGAGGGCACCTAAATGATTTAAATGTGACATGTGCATTTATACAGATCCTCCTGTATGTGTACAGGATTTCTTAAACCTCAGGATATTATTTTCCCTTTTTAGACCCTCTTATGGCAAAATGAAATTAACATTCTTAAGCAGTCGTGGCTATCTATTCTGAGAAATAGGTTGGTCCTCACACACCCAATAATGCAAGTTTATGAACATGGATTAACCCAAAAAGCAAGACACAGGACTGTGATTGGGGGATGAGGTAAGAGGAGAAAAGGTGGTAGTAAAGGTCATTGAATTCTGGTGCTGAGTGTGGTGTGACATATAGACCGAGATTCAACTCGTTATCCTAAAATGAACACAGTGTACTAGAAACAAAAATAAGTTATTAAAAAAGTGGATTTTTTGTCTTACTTGACTTAATTGAATTATAATGATTTCAACTAAGAGAACAAAATTAGTAACTGGGTCAACGCTGAAGTTTCACTAAACCTAAAAAAAGTAATCGCATCTATTTAAGAAGTTAATACATTTACAAGTGAGTTATTAGCATTGAATAGAAAAATACATGAGCACACTTACATGAAGTTAAACTTCAAAGAGTAAAAAAATCAGTTGAGAAAATTTTAAAACAAGCAGGATGGAGCAGAGAAGTTTCCACTAGGTTATGCTTAGGCATTTGGGAAACAGGCATCATAAGCAGCAACAGGAGTACTGGGAATGGCCCCAGAACTCCCTGTTATGAAAACCCAATACTAACATTAGCCACAGGAGCTCTAAGAACCAGGTAAGACTGAGAGCAAGAGTGAGCAAGGAAACCCAGGTCAAAGGGGACAGGTGTGGGGACCACTCCTGGGAGAGAGATGCTAACTAAGCAGGTAATCAGATGCACCTGCACCACTAAAATTGTTGTGTCTTTATTTGCAAAAATTTGAGCAGATCAAGACATTCAGTATATTTTCAACTAAATTCAGTTTGGTCTCCTCGTGATATTTCTTTGTGTTCTTAAAACTTAGGAGTACTCTGGTGGTGTAGTGGTTGGCCAATCACCTCCAAAATAGCAAGCCACATACCCAGGATTCGAATCCAGGCCAAAAGGAAAAGCACCCAATGTGAACAAATAAAAACAAAATAAAGATAACTTCTTCCTGCTCTCTCCTCCTGCCTAGGTACTTAGCTCCGTCATTTCTATCTGCACTCTTCCTATTTTAAAAAAAGTGGGAAAATTAGGTTAAATAACGAATATTGGAACCCCTTCCAGTGACTAGGAACCTATCTGACCCATGGGCGCCCTCAACCCACATTCCAAGTTGCAGACAGGTCAGACCCTAGTTGTGCGGTCTGTCTATCCTCTGGGCTTCCTTTTTGGGTTCTTCTTCCTGGCTACTCCTCCAGGCATCCCTGCCATCGGGTGGCTGTGGGTGACAGGATGCTGGGACCAGACAGGGAAATGCCGGCAGACCTTCCCTGGAGCTCTCTGGTCCCTCCAACAATAAGTTGTGTGCAGGCGGGTGGGCGGGTGACACGGCAAATGGTGGAACTGTGGAACATGGCCAGTGCAGGCTGCAGGGCTTGATCTTAGCTGCCTGGCTTAAACTAGCCGCCCAGCGCCACACAGTGTAACATTGCACAGGTGTTGGTGGCAGAGCAAAGGGTATCAGCGCTTGCCTGGAGGAGGCTGGGCATGGGGTTGTGCATGCACATGAGTCAGTGCGGGGCGCGGTGAGTGCCTGTGGCCAGTGGGGTGTGCTTGGTGGCAGTGAGAAGGCCAGGGAGATAAGCAGTTAATCCTGCCACCTGAAGGCTAAAAGGCAGCGGTCATGCACGCGCCAGGCTCTGGTGGGTGCAGCTCATGCCCTCCTCGCCCCCTGGTTGCCGTCCTGAGGCCCTTTTCCCCTGCCCCTCATCCGATCTGCCTGGTTCACAGCCTTGGCCAGGCCCAAATTCTCCAACTAGCACTGGCCCCTGCAGCACCATGAAGAAAACGCTGCAAGAACCTCGACTGGGCCGACAAGTTGGCTGCAGAGGAGCTAGGGTGTAGCAGGCAGGTTTAGGCCCGACTGTATCCCAGGGCAAGACCTCGCTTGAGCCCAGAGTTCAGGCTGCTTGTGACCCGGTAGGTTCAGAATTTTAGCTTTATGACTTTGAGATTCCTGCCGGACTCTCATAAAACGCATAATATTCTACACTAGAAATTTCCTCCTCTTAGGTGACATCCCTACCCTATTTTGGTGCACCCCTGTAGCCACTTTTTTTGTTGTTTTATGAGTCCGCTGTGAAAGAACGATCTTCTGTCTACTTGAATAATTCACCATAGTCAAAAATATAGTGGGTCACCTTTGAAAATAAAGTGCAAATTAAAGTTGCTTGTCATTCTGCCACATAGAGATAAATCAGTATTGTGTCTTTCTTTTTTATTGACTCTTACTTGGCTAGGGGTGAAAAATATTAACAATAGTTGCAGTTGAGTAAAAGGTAAGATGTGGAGCTTTGTGGCTCATGCAAGAGGGTTGTGATTTCATCCAGGACTTAATAGTAAAGCTCTCCAGGTGAAGTTATTCTTGCATCTGATTATGAGTAGGTTATACTCTAGGCAATATTTGTAAACAATATTTGAATTCCAGAAGCTGCACACAATTTCATAGTTTAGTTGTATTTCCTTATACATTTAATTGTAAATCACTTTTTAAATTATTTCATGCAGTCTTTTACATTATCTTAACAGGAATTCCATAATCTGATGATTTACCTTTTTGTGTGGGTGTGACCATTTTTTCTTGAGTTGTGACCCTCATTTAAGGCCTGTGAAATTGTTAATTTTGAAGTTTAAAGGATAATTGAAAACTATTTCAGGTGGTTCAGCTCATGTATAGCAGATTGGCACTTAAAAAATATATTGGGGCACACCCTGGTGAGTAGTGGTTAGGTTCACTGCCTCTGGCCTAATGCAGTCCACATACATTTCAAGGACCCTGGTTTGAGTCCTGGAAGGGTGGGGAGAGGGGCAACCGAAATGTACAACTAAAAAATTAAATGAAAAAAATTCATATATTGGGTGGATACCTGACTAGTTAACCTGTGTTACAATTTTCTGGAAGGTTAACTGGAAGTATGATTGACATAGTTGAGATTCTTGCCTAGAGTAAATTCTATTAAGGAGATTTATTGATTTCCTTAGTTCCATTTCTTAAGACAAACTTACTTGAATCTAATCTCTCTTAAACCTTTCCTTGATACTTAATTTGTAAATTATTGATCACTACAAAATTTTAATACCTTTATCTCATTAAAGAAGGATCACATTTAGGGGGAAAGTTGGCTTATTTTCCTAGCTAATAAACATTATCAGTGTATGTGATATGCTCTGGAAAACAACCTTCAACTTTTATCTTTTGGGGTATGTTGAGAATAAATGTCTTATAAGGTGAGTTAGTACAAAAATTTTGTCATGGATATATCTGTGAGGATTGTTTTGACCAATAGTTTATTTATATTTCTTTACAGATCCAGAGTTAATTGAACTGAAAAATTACTTGTGTTGTTGAGAAATCACCACAAGAAATGTTATCTAACTCAGATTTGTGGATTGTTTTTCTAGCTTATTTCAGACTGTTGGAAAGTAAAGTGTACATGATACAGCAGCTAAGAGATCAGGATTATGTAACTAGTAGTGTGTGATACTTGAACACTTCAGGCCTTAATTTCTTCATTTGAAGATTAATATTGGAATATAAATCTCTCAAATCCTGTGTAACATTAAGTGTATAAGATTCCGGCGTTCCTTGATGACTTAGCTATTAGTCTGCTGCCTCCAGCTGATATAGTCCACATTCATAATCCACCCACATTCATGAGCTGGGACCAAGAGAAACAAGCAAGATGAACAACTAAATAAAATAAACAAATGCCTCTTCCTCCTCTCTGTTCCTACCTGCCTGCCTGCTCACCTTCATTCCTGTCTGTACCTTTTCTTTAAAAAGAGAAATAAATAAAATTATTTGGTTTTATGGCTACCCATGATGAAGTAAAGAAGTAGTAAAATGTTTCAGAAACTGGAAAGGAATGTAGAGACCTTCCCTTAACTAAGTTGCTATCCCTACTATTCCCCCTCCCATACCCAACCTTTTTGACTGATGTCACTTGTAATTTAAGAGATGTATATTGTTGTGATGTACACTTTGTACATTGTAAATTTGAGAAATTGGTGGTGGTTACTCCTTTCTGTAACTCCGCAGAGAGTAATTTTGCTCCTTTAACTTGGAAAATATGAAGGCTTAAATATATATTCCTTTTAGGACTGATTCTTAATCATTTTAGTGGCTTTGTATTCCTTTCAAATGTTAGAGAAATACTCTTTGCCTACAACCTCCTGGCTATGGTCTGCTGTCTCATACTCAGAACCTGTAATAAATTGTTGGCTCTACATAATGCCAATTCTGTGCCTTTCCTAACTAAGTACTATTTATTAATCACAAGGTTTGTTGTAAGGATTAGTAGTTATGTGAAAAAAAACCCTGGCTCAGTGTCTGTTGCATTGTGAATGTTCAATAAGTAAGTCAATACCATTGGTATTTATATTATTATTATGGCATTTTTAATACTACCATTCTACAAGGTTATATTAATCTATATTTTGGTGAATGATATTTTCTGTGGTGACCAAGTATAGATACAGACCTCCTTAATTCTTAAACTTTGGGTAACTGAAATTTTTAGTGAAATCTCCTCTTTTATTAATTTGAAGTTTAATGTTGGGAAGAAGAAAAATTTTACAAATAGCTTTTTAGGACTCTTGTAAATTCTGTCGTGAAGCTTGTTGGAAGAAAGTACAAATACCTGTAATTAAGATGATTCAATGTTAAGTAGAAAAATCTACAATTTGATTCTTCTATTTTCCATTGCTTTGGGTACTTGTCTTACAGTGAATATCAGAAAGCAAAACCAAGAAAGGCGGAGTTCAAATGCAATTAAAAACACTGGGTTTGGAAACTACCAAGAGGCCATTATGTTTTCCATTATGCTCTGTGGGAAAAGAAATTCTCCAGCAGCGTTAATTGTGGCCTGTAGAAATACTCATTTATTTTTTCTGGAATTCAGATATCCGCTGTTGCCTCGATTTTATTTGTGCAAACAAGTCAACAGAACATTCTTGTTCTACTTGAGATAGTTTAGGAATGATGACTTCATAAATGTAGGGTTTTAACAAAGACAAGTATTATTCTTGAAGAATTCCTAATAACTGATACTTCTGCTTCATATTAAATAAAATAATTCTGGGGGACATAAAATTTTAGAGTACTCTTCTAACCTGGTTTATTTTGCTTCCATTTCATCTCTTCCTTTCTAATTTCTTTATGATTTCCTAGGTTAGTCTTTTGTAATCTCTTGACATAATTGTGGCGATGTTCTTCTGTTGACTTTCTTACTTTTTTTTTAATTGTAGGCATTAACTTTTCAAGATATGGAGTGATTCTTGCTATTCCTTTCCCTGAAAGCCTTCAGTAGCTCCCTGTTGCCCTACTTTATTTCATATACCCTACCTAGTAGTTATCAAAGTATACCACTTGGGTCCTTATGTGAATTTTCTACCCTCACTTTTTTTTAAGGTACAGAAATGAAGGTGACCAGGCAAGCAGGCAGGAAGAGACAGGAGGAAGAGGCATTTTATTTCCTGGGTTGGGAACGTGAGTCCTTGGGATGTTTGTGGACTATACCAACCAGAGGCAGCGGATTATCAGACCACCAGGGCACACCTCTGCCCTCACTTTTTTACTGCATCTTGAATTTCTCCCACTTAAGCAGTAGTCATATTAGCTGTTCCAATATTGTAGACCTTTATACCTTTCATTTTTTACTTGAATTCAGAGTGGAGTACACAACATATTTTTTATTAGTTTTTATTAGTTTTTTTATATTCCAAGAGACTTATTTTTACCCTTTTGTCCATATCAGAATTAATGCATGTCTTATTACTAATATTTTCACAGAAGGACACAACAGCAGTGTTTAAAAAAAATGAACCAAAAATGTCAGAACCTTTTCACACTTGGGGAATCATGTAGGGGGACAGAGACATATTTTCTAGTAAACTGCTTTACTCTTCAAATTCTTTAATTCTTAAATTGTCTTTTCAGTGTTTAATTCCTCTGTATATACCTGCACTGCATTTGATTAGGAAGAAAAGTCAAATTCCTAATCTCTCTTTCTAACATCTGTTTTAACCTGCTCTGGAGGTTCCAAATGATACTTTTGATCCAGAACTTGCAGCAGCAATAGGTAAGCCGATTTTTAAAAATTCAATAGAAATGCCAAATATTTTCTTGCCTTCAAGCTGTCTTATCTAACTCCCCCCATTTTGACCACCATACAGCTTCCATGCTTCCACAGGCAGGAAAAGATGATGAGGATTTCTTTATGTGGAAGGACTAGAGGAGCAATCAGTGAGTTTCCCAAATAGCCATGCTGGTAAAAGCATGGTGCCCAGTCCAGGAATGGAGACATCCCAGTGTTGTAAGTATGGATGGTTGCACACCTTGCAGTAGAGCAAGGAGAAATGTCTCACCCGGGTACTTGCCTTAAGGCTCCAGAAGAATGAGAGTCTCAGGTACAGAGGTATATAAAGTGAAGAGTTTTGTTGCAGTAAGAAAGATAAGCAAACAGCTCTTGCACAGAGGGGTCCTGAATGGGGAGCCCAAGTGAGAGCTTTTGGGGGAGTGGGGAACTTTCACCGCCAAGGGTGGAGGTAGTCTTACTTACATGCTCTGACTGGGGTGAATTTTACAGTTATTGGCTTTTAGCGCCAGCATTTTTTTCCAGGCTTTTTCTGTGGAATTTTGTCCCTGCATTTTGTTTCCCAGGGTCCACTGGTTTGGGCTTCCTTATAAGGCGCGGCTTCATTTAGGGGTCAGCCACTTATTCCTGCCTACTATAGTCCACCTCACCAGCCTGTGTAGAGCCAGCAAAAACCTCAGAAAAGAACATAGATTCATGAAACTTTGTAAAACCCCAAACAGAGATTTTACGATGCACCATATTTTCCCTAACAGTTCATAAAAGACTCCTAAAGGTAGACATAAAATGTTCCCCACTGCAGCAGCCAAAGACTTTCATTCTGAGTTCCAGCTGGAAGAGAGCAAAGGGAGTGGGGTCTCCAGTGAAACTTTGGGGGAAATTTGGGGTGGGAGGGGTGGAGAAAAAATGTTGCACCTGAAACTGTGTTTTCTCTAGTTTGCAATTTCAAAATGCTCTGGAGAACTTACAAAGGGGAAGTTTCTGTTTCTGTAGTTGGTTGGGTCATCAGTGGAATAGCTAGCGCTGATGAATAGCTCTCAGTGTTCTCACTTCCAGAACACTCAAAGGTCTAAAGATTGTGAAAAGACAGAGCCCAGCAAAGTGTTAGCTTTTTTACTGCAATTTGGGGCAAAGATCAAGGCTTGCTGGTTAGCTACACTAAGTGACCATAGAAGCCAGCTTCCCAGAGAGAAGACAGCCGCTCACCAGCTTTTCAAATGAACTGGGCATGTCTCGAGTCATTGGAGTTTTGTTTTAGTCATCAGGCTAAACCTAGAAGCCAATGTCATACTATCCAGTGTGATACTGAAGAACTGGAGACATACAGAGCTACCACAGTTGACCAAGCATTGCTTTCTAACCACAGGGCCATCTGCTCAACAGGTCATCGGTACATGCAAGCACTGTTATTACTGGTAGATTATGTAACAGAAAACAAGAGCAATTAAATTACTGGGCTAGAATGCAAAGATGAGATGTGTACAGTCCGAGTGGTAAACTGACCAATACCCCAAAAGGTGGGAATGGACAGGAAAAGTATATACGTTTTGTGGTCTGGGCCTGAACAGGATATAGGACATATGGAACTATATCCTCTTTGTCCAACAACCAATGAGCATCCATGCAGGACTGAAAACGTCATGCAAGTGACTGCGGAAGTCTTCAGTGAAGCAGAGTCCAGAGAAAAGATTTGGGTGGACAGGGTTGCTGTCTACATGTTTGAAGAGAATCAGATGATGTTCAGCGGGGAGCAGAGACCATGCAAAATCAAAAGGGAAATTTCTAGCCCCCTAGATTTTCTAGCAGCAAGATCTAAGGGCTTGCTTGAGAATAGAGCACTTCTGTTGCCCAGTGTGTTTTAGTGGAAGCTGATGCATGTGGCAATGACTGCAAAGCACCCATTCAATCCAGCTGAAGTCTGGACTAGGACTTTTACTTTCCTGGATGCCAGGCATCAGGCTAAGGCCTTTGGACATTTAGAGAGAATCCTCACAGCCTGGTTTCATCATGGCTCCACGTAACAGATGAAGAAATCTGGGCTCATCAGAAAGGCTCAAAAATCTGCCTAAAGTTATCCAATGTTTACGTGTCTTTATTTAAACAGGACATATTCTTTCTCATGCTAAAAGAGTTGTGAATTCCTATGTCCTTAAGGAAAAAGGGCATAAATTTATGTTATTAAAAATTCCACATTCCTAGAACTGTAAAAGAAACTCTTTCAAATATAAAACGTAGAGATCCCCCAAATATCTGATGATATGCCAATAGGCCTTCTGCTGAAAATCCTTTTGTTTCATAATTAACCATTGGAAATAAAATTAGGGGACTCTTGCTGAAATTTCTACAAGGAATCCCAGAAGTTAAGCTTATGTTATTCATATCATAAAATCAATGCAGCACTAGTTCTTGAATAAGACTCCTATGGTGTTGGCGCTACCACACTTGTTTCATTATGTGATTGTGCTGTCTCAAAATGTGGTCGAGGGACCTTAGGTGTCCTCAAAGTCCTCTTAGGGTTCACAGATCAAAGCTTTTTCCATACAAATAATGGTGCATTGTTTGCCTTTTTCACCCTCATTGTATCATTCTAATTTATTTTTCTGGAGGTGACTCAACTTCTAATATCACAACAGATTGAATGAAAAAGCAGATATGAAAATTCAGACACCTTCAGTGAAACCAGACATTAAAGATATTTTCAGTGCACCTTGATAGAGCACCAGTTAGATTAATTGCCTCCAAAGGACTCAGGCTCCATACCCCTGGTTCAAGACCCAGGTCTGGGGGGGTGGGGGGGAACAAGAAGTGTGAAAAAATAAAATGGAAATAAAATGCTTCTTCATCCTCTCTCTTCCTGCCTGTCTGCCTTACCTCCATTCCTGCTTGCACTGTTCCTTTAAAAAAATAAAAATAAAAGATATTTTCAAAATCATAAAAGAGTACATCTTTGGCAGTATTTTTTGTTTTGAAAGATAATTGTTTTAATATATTTTAACGTCATGGTTCTATTTAACTAAAATAATAAATAAACAAATATTTTTTAATTTCTTAGTTTTAAGTCCTCATGCCATAAATATCAATAACTATTATAGCCAAAAACCAAGAGCATTCTGGGATTCCTTATAAACTTTCAAGAACATAAATGTTTACGTGATATATGTTTATGAATTAAACATCAGTTTTATAGCAATTGGCCTTTGCTTTGAATTTCATATATCATAAAGATGTCTACCGCCTTCTGTTTCAGATGTTGCTACCACCAACACATCCCTCTAATAGTTTCCAGAAATGTGAACTTTCTCATCTGTTCTCATAGGGTTTAGTCAGGGCACCCACAGAGGGAACCCACCGACCTGGCCTTCTAGTAATTATACTTGTATTTCTCAGTTTTGTGAGGACACTAACTTTTGAAGGTTGTAAGTTGAGCATTTATTTCCTTTATCTCATTGGTACCTAACTGTGACTTGAACTTCTCAGTCTTCTGGAGAATATGTCATGTTAATCACCAAGTGTGAGTCACTGATGGTGCTCTTTGTATTCAGACAAATGCTAGGAATTTCAAATTATTTCTCAGAAGGCAATTGATATGCTAACATTCCCTGCTGGTTAAAGAAGAAACTTTTCAGAAGAGTCTGGGCTTGCCTTTCTTTATTATCTGTTGCAAATTAGTAGCCTCATAGTGGAAAGAACCTGAGATGGAGAGTTAGCAACAGCTGGGTTTACAATCCACCATTAATCACAGTTGTGTGACCTTGGGCAAGCTGTACCCTCTCTGAACTTCAATTCCTCATCTGAAAAATGGGGATAAGAACACCTACCTCCATTTGATTGCTGTAAGTAAGTGAAGAGCCTGGCACAGCACCTAGTATGGAGTGGGTGCTCATAAGGTTTTATTGTGTTGACAGACGGGGATCACAACTTATTCTCCACAGTGTCAGTTATATATAGGTCATCAGTTCATGCCTGCTGATAAATTTGTACCCCAAATTGTAGCTCCATGCCCACTTAGAACAGGACACAAAGAATGTTGTTTAGAGAGTGGATTCCAGAGTTCATATGTGGACTCCGCATTTCCCAGTGGTTGATCCTGGACACACCCACACTCTCTGTTTCAGCTTAGTTTGGAAGTAGAGAAGAAAACCCACCTCACACCACAAAAAAAAAACGATAGACCGCCTGCCACTTTGCACTAAATAATAATGCAAATAACACTTAACCTCTTTTACCAGAAGGGCAAGTCTGGAAACCAATCCCAACCTGAAATTCAAAACTAATCAGGAAATGCAGGTGTGTATTTTTAGAAATAGAGTGATCTCCATAGTTAGAGGAACCTTCTAAGAAGAGGCAGCTGCCAGAACAGTAAGGCTCAGCTCCTAAGATTCCTGTGTTCTTTTCTGTAGAAAAATAAACTGGATGTCACTGCAGCAAACTTTTAAAAGATCTGCCGATGAATCTTGCGTTTATAGAGCAGGTCCTTATCAATAGAATTTGTTAATTTATTTTTCAAATTATAGCAGCAAAACAATTTAAACCTTTATCTGATCATGAGAGGATGTCCCTTGGGAGATACCCCTAAATTTAAGTAGAGTCCTTCCTAATAATAATACAATAGACCCTTGTTTTCATGATCAATAGAATAATGAGACCCACAGATCTCCAAACTTATGACATCAGAAACAACCCTTGAGCAGGTAAGAGTTTTTTCATACATTATATTTGAGTTGTTGTTTTTTGTTTTTTGTTTTTTTTTTGCAGACCTACGCTTGTTAACTGTTGCAAACTTTTTAAAAATTAAATTGTTTTCTACACACATGTCTATCACCCCAGGTCTCAAACGGGTCCCTGATTTTTAAATAGCCCATTCCTTAGCCACTTGAGCCACAGGGCTGCACCCTATTATTTGAACTTTTAAGTACCTTATCTCACTCGATGGTCATTTTTCATGGAGCTACTGAATAACTGCGGGACTGCAGCCAGGCTCTCTCAGCCCAATTTGGGTTCATATGTGCTGACTGAGGGACCATGGATATGCACCCAGGGTCTCCAGGCCCACACTGGCCGTCATCTGGCATCCAACCATCAAATAACAGCCCCTACTTTGATGCATGATTGAGCCTCACCTAGAACAGCTTGAAACCTGTGCTTTAGAATTGAAAATCAAAACAACAATGAGATGTTATCTCACACCTATGAGAATGGCTATTATTTAAGACTGGAAACAATGCATGCTGCCAAGGCCCTGGAAAGAAAGGAAAACTTTTATCCTGTTGGTGGGAGTGTAAGTTGGTGTAACTTTATGGAAAGTATTATGGTGATCCCTCAAAAAAATAAGAATGGAAATCCCTTATGCTCCTATCATCCTACTTCTGGGTATGTACCTAAAAGACATGAAAGCCC
Organism: Solenodon paradoxus; assembly: GCA_004363575.1. Taxonomy (NCBI): domain Eukaryota; kingdom Metazoa; phylum Chordata; class Mammalia; order Eulipotyphla; family Solenodontidae; genus Solenodon; species Solenodon paradoxus. The sequence goes on along the minus strand of RJWH01000110.1, from coordinate 1,378,178 downwards.
TGATTCGCAGAGATACATAAATTAGATGAAGAAGATATGGTATATATGCACAATGGAGCACTACACAGTCCTAAAAAGACGAAACCCTGTCATTTATGACAACATGGATGGAACTAAACGGAATGATGCTAAGTGAAATGAGTCAGAAGGGGAAAGACAAATACAAGATGGTTTCGCTCATTTGTGGAAATAAAGAAACAAAGCAAAAGAACAGACAAAACAAAAACCAACCCTTGGACATTGACAAGAGAACAGAGGTGACTGGTGGGGAAAGGCCTGGGAGGCCCAAGCAAGTGGTGGTGGAGTTCAATGGACAGTGGTGAAGGGCTTTTGATAATTGGGTGGCGGGCATGGTGTGTTGACATACATTTGATGAATGGTGAACCTACACACAAGGGCTTACATTATTTTGTAAATCAAAGTTACCCTAATAAAATTTTTTTGAAAGAAGGAACCTGCCCTTTAGTGAAAAGAGTTTACCATGTGATATGAATCCTCATGTTCGCTTCCAACTAATATTAATACAAAGATTGCAAATCTGTAAATTGTACAGTATTACTAGCACCATTTGTTGGAGTGTCTTATATGTTTCAGGTGCTTATATTATTAGTTCTAATCTCTCCGGCACCACTCTAAGTTTATTATTGCCTGTGTTTTGTAGAAAAGGAAATTGGGGTGCAGAATGATTCATTACCTGACAAATGTCACACAGACAGAAAAAGAAGGCTGCCACTCTCTGCAGTGCCATATCCTTTGTTAGACCACAAGGTCCTTCCGCAAACCTCATTCAATAGTCTAAATTGAACATCTGCTCCATAGCAGGCCCAGTGAGGACCCCAACCTCAGGAGACCCATCCCCTAAGTCATTATTTACTTTTCCTTCCTCACAATTCACCAGTGACCAGGTGATACTGTTTCTCAGGCTCCTGATTCATTTGCTATCAGGCGCTAAGGTTTATTTGCCTTGTTAGCTGTTGTCAAGCAAGATAGGTCACCAGCTGCCACGATGAATTCAACTGTCATAGGGCTTGGGGTAAGGAATAGTCTTTCCTGAGGAAAGGGAGAGTTAAATAGGCCACAGTCAGCAAGAAAAGAGAAGGCATGAGACTTAGCTTCAAATACTAGGTACAAATAAATAGACAACATAGAACGGATTTCACAGAGAAAATTGGAATGCCAGAGACTTTGGGGGATTGGATTTCCAAGAATTTATGAAATAATACAAATCTTGAAATTCAGTACCCTACGCATCAGCTCCACTCCCCATAAGTGTTCCAAATCAGTAATGAAGACTGTACTCTCCTGGCCCACTATGTTTCTCTGTGGGAATCACCTCACCCCCTACTGGGTAGGCCTGCCTCGGTTCACCCACCAAGTTCTAAGCTTCCCATGTGACTCAGAATGCTGGGCGTTCTAAGTCCATTCTCTTTGCCAAAAGTAAATCTAGTTGATTACTGCTTTCTATTGGCCCCACTCTCCTGGGATTAACCATCATGCTTTTGTTATTTCCCTGAATCCCTGTGCAAGGCTGTACTTTTGTATTCTGCTGGCCTTTTTTTCCTATGCCCATCACAATGCACTCCATGATTTCACAACACATGCTTTGAAAAAAAATGCCTTTAGTGTAAAAGCTCTCAGAAAGCAAGGGTCATCTTCTTCTCATGCTTCATCACACACTCAGCCTTTGAGGGAATGCATTGCTGATTACATATATGAATTTTCAAATGAGTGCCAGCCACGGAAGGGCCTCCTTAAAAATCAAGATAAAGATGGCATGTGTGGAGCAAAGCTGAAATTCAGGGGCTAGTTCTTTTTCTTCATCTATTATATTAAAAATAAGGAAATAATGTTGATTTTGGTTTCTCACTCTCATATCTTCCCATTCACCCATTTTCTAAAAGAGTTTTGTGGAGAATTAGGATATTAAAGTTGATAATCACAACTGTAACCTATTTAATAACAGAAGAATATTGATCAAGTATTCACCTTTGGGGCAGGGAGGAGGTTGAGGGATTACATCTGAAACACCAGATTAATATTTTCACAGAAAACGATTGTGGATACTCCTGCCTGAGTAAGATGTGATCAGGCCATAAATAGAGAAGGTGGGCCACACGACTTCCCCAGGGACTTCTGTGATGTTTCTCAGCACAGATTCTTGTGTATGGTTTTGGATAACATGGTTCCTTCTACTCAAGGTTGTCTTGACCTTGAAGAGAGACCTGGAAGTCCACCATGATTCTGCATTTTGAAAACTCATCACTAGATGGCATCACATACTTGCCAAGTCATTCAGGGGAAACCACCTCTTGGAGTTTTTAACTAACCTCTAATGAACAGCACTGGATTTTGGAGATGTATTTTCCTTAGTGGTCAATGGCCTGTTGAGATTACTTTTTGAAGGTATTTCTGTAATGAGCAACATTCAGCCCAGGAGGTAGTACATGAGAGCCCTACGAAGAGTCCAGAGAACAAAACATCCTCTCCACCTATGCCCTGGCTTGGTAGCAGCTCTCTATGAACTATGCTTATTAGATTTCTACACAATTCACTTTTATATGCAGACTTAAAGACTAACAGCAGAATGGGGTGTGCAAATGAAAGAGTAAACAAAATTCAGTAGAAATTAACAGCATACAGTGTTCAGAATTTATATTTCTGGTGTTGAATCTGTGCCTTTGTATAACACTAAAAATAGTTTCAATGGGGTCACGATATGATGCCTGGTTTATTGTTTCTGTTGTGCTTTCTCTTTCTCTTTCTTTTCCTGCATGGAGAATGTCAAGCACATGAGGTGAGTCTGAAGACATGAATCTCTAGTGACAAGCAGACTTGACCTTTTGGGACACTGAGAATGAGACTCATCATTAAGCAACTAAATTATTACTCTTCAACTCTTTTGTGTGAGTCTAAACACTCTCCAAGCTAATCATGGCTAACACTTACTGAGCACCTACTGCATGCAAATTTCATCCTACAGGAAAGCTTTGAAGGAGGTACAATTTATATCACAGTCATTTTATGGTACATGGAGAGAGGTTTATTGACATAATATTAATCTGGTGTTTCAGATGTAATCCCTCAACCTCCTCCCTGCCCCAGAGCTAGGAAGTAGTAGATCTAGATTCAAATCCAGGTCCAACTGATCACAGCATTATACGCCTCTGTTAAGTGACAGCCTCAGAGTATTCAGGGTATGATCTCAATCAGATCCCGGTACAACAAGGGTAAGGAGAGATCAAAGAGAAGGTAGACCACTCCATATAGGTAGGGGACAGTTTTAATACCTAAGGAAACTTACTTGAGAGGCTTTGTCTTAGCTGACTTGCCTCCACACCTGCAAACCAAATCTACAAAGTCTGTAGAGGGGTCTTTACTGGGTCTCATCATGTGCACCGTCTATGTGGCCTCAGCAACACATCTCATCTCAGGTAAGTCCTTGGGCAGCTTCTGGGACAAGGAAGGCAAGTGGAGCAAACATTCCAAAAGCAGGAGAGCGACAAGGAGCTGCCAGTTGCCCAGGTTCAATTCACCAATCAATGGTCTCCCCCAATGCACTACCTAAGCCCCATAAACTTTCAGGAAAAAGTTTTAAAACTCTTCGTGGAACTTCCCAGTAAGACAGCAAGAGAGTTTACAGGGACTAGCAGGCAAGGCCAGTCTTGGAGTTTTTCTAGGGTCTATCCACTAGGAGGTCTCCAAGGGGCCCAATCACGTGACCTCTTTATAAAAGACTCTAATGGCACCTTGGATAAACTATTTTCATAGAATTGGGAGGCAGAACATTTACTAATAGATGCAAAATCTCTTACAGGTGCATGTGTTTCACGTTAACGCATGTTGTGAGAAATTGGACTTAGGTAATGGAGAGCCTTATATCATTATAGTGCTTTATACTTTTCAAAATATTTCTCTCACTCCTCATTTAGTTCTTGCCCGGTATCATAAGGTAGAAAGAGGAGTAGTGTTATACTATATAATATTCAATAGCTCCTTGCAGGGCTGGCTTCATTGGTTTATAACTGTGTGATCACACAGGGCCCCACACACCAAAGTCCCTGAACATGGGGTGTAATTGTTTCTTAAAATTCTTGCCAATTGGATCCTCGAATTTGTGTTTTTAAGTAATGAAATCTGATAGGACAATGAAACAAGTGTGAAGGTTGGAGCCTTGGCTTCCCCGCCCCCTGACCTCTTTATCTCCCCATTCTCCCAGCCTCCCTTCCAAGTGCCCCCAGCTAGCTGTTTCCCTGTGAATGGTGTCCAGCAACTGCTGCTCCCTTTCACCTTAAGCATGGAAATGGTCCAGAGTAGGACCACAAGCATCACCTACCAAATGCCGCAGTGGGCATCTGGGGTGTCTCTGCTTACCCTGCAAGTATCTCTATGACCAAGGGACGAGACGTAAGAGAGAAAATAAAAAGCACCTTGGCAGCTCAAGAGGGAGACTGCAGAAGAAAGAAGAAAGTTTTCACCTGCTTTTAGACAAGAAGCCCCATATTTTCACTTTGCACTGGACCTGGCAAGTTAGGTCCCCGGGTCTGGCTCAGTGAGTCACTCAAGATTTGCAAAGCAGTGAGGAGTCATGACAGCTCGTTAGACTGCTAGCCTGCTAGTCTTTCCATTGCAGCAGGTTAGGGAAGAGCCTGTGTCTTACCAAAGATTTCTGTCAGGTTTCCTTAAGTAACAGTTTCCCTTGGGACATTTAAAACTAGATTGTGTCCATAAAAATGCATTCCCGCTCACCAAGAAGGAATGTTCCCCCAAGTGGGGATCTTTTCTTAGTAGCTAGTGTATCCTAAATGCTTACAACAGTGTCCAAACATGTCAACATTCAGAAAAGTATTTGGTGAATAAATGAATGAATAACTTTTCAGAAATGCACCTGTCGAGAGGTATTTTCCAGTCCTCTTGGAACCGGCACAGAGCTGATTAGAACAACCATGTTCACTTTTCTAGCCGGTCAATTTGTTATCAATCAAAAACGCAAAAGTCAATGGAGTATCTTCCCATCCGATGAAGACTCACCCGTGGTCTCTGCACACCTAACTGCTCCCCAGAGCCCCAAGCAATGCCACGAGATTGCTCAAATGCTCACAGATCCTGAAGTGGTGCCCAGGATGGAACTCCCACTGAAGAGAACATGAAGAGCTGGCACTTCACTCAGTCTGCCTGGTTGGGTTTCCATTTGCCCCTGGTGGAGGCCTCAGAGAAGAGCAGCCCGAGTGGGAAGGCAGGAAGTCACAGTGGTGGTGAGCCACCGTCCCAGGCTGCATTATGTCACGGCTTTCACAGAACGTGGATTCAGCTCTTGTAAAGGGCGACCACAGAGCACTGTGACTTGCATGCTTTGCTCAGGTTACCTGAAACCCTGTTCCCAGGAGTCCGTGACGCACATTGTTTCAGAAGAGTGCCTGGTGGAAACAAAAGGATTCATTTCTCTCAGAATCCCTCCAGTTAGTTACATAGGTCTTTCAGAAGGACACTGTAATCCTGTCACATCACACCCAACTTCATGCAGAGAACTGTTTCTCCAGCATGGAAAAATGGGGTTGTTCACCCAGCAAAGAGCTGTCAAAGAGCCAAGTTAACTAAGTACCTTAAAACATAGTTGTTTTTAAAATTGACAATCAGCTGTGCCCTGTATCTACAAAAGGCAAAACAGAAGGAAGTAGATTCACATTTTTGAAAAGAGTTTTTGATTAGACTGAGCAGGAGATTTTTATGTAAGGATAACTAATATATCAAACAGACTTCCAAGAACAATAATAAAACCTCCTTCCTACAGGGACAAGACAGGTACTTGGATATTCTTTCAACAAGGATTACAGTGAGGCCCTAACAGGTCCATAGCACTAAACTAGATACTGGGGCAGACATAAAAGAAATGCCAAATAGGGGCTAATAGGGGAGGTATAATTCACCTGTGACACATAAAAAAAGCATCACATTCATTCGACATACATGTAAGTTCCTGCCATGTGAAAGACTTGTAGGAAGATTCTAGAGCAGTTTATAAAGCTAAATAAGAGATCTGCTTCTAAGACTAAAGTGGACCAAACATCTTGAAACCTTATTGCTACCAAACCTAAAAATATTAGATTAAGTATCAAGTCTGATATCTTAAATAAATGGACACGCTATTGAGAAACTCCCACAAGAATAAAGTGGGAACACGAGTTCAGGGAAGACATCAATAATGACACTGGCTGGTCTAGAAATAGCTGTCACTCCAGATGGCCTCTGTTTGAACAGCTTTCTTTGGGACCCAAGAAACACTTCATACCCTACATACATGCACGTATGCACCAGATCCAGGATAAGACTAAAGCCTCAGGGTAAAGTGAGAAAAGAGAATCTCCCTCACAGAAGCATAGAACAAAGAATAGGTCTATATCTTCTTGGCTCGAGGACAGGTTTTAAGATTGTCCCTGAGTGTTTATGGTCACTGACCAGCCTTCACATCCGTGCGGCTCACACAACCAAGAAAATCACTATCGAAGTTTTGATGTAAAGTGGACAGGGTTGAACAATGTCTTCAGAACCAGGAAGAAGCAAATGCAAATCCTTTCTGAAAATAGGTATATGCAAGCCTTAATGCCCATGGTAGAATGACAAATAGTGTGAACTCACATTCAAAAATGATAATATACATGAGGAAATAAAATATGAGTAAGAATAAGCAGAAAAAAAACACAATAGGAGAGTCTACCAGAAACTCTTCAAAATTGGTTATCTAACACTTTAACTACCGTAATAAAAAAATGGAAAAAAAACACCAGGTTACACACAATTAAATAGTGAATTAGTAAAGTGGAAGATAATTTTAAGCAAATTATCCAAACAGATCCTAGACAAAAATTTTTTAAGTAAACTGTTAAAGAAAGGTGAAAAGATAAAACAGAGTAAGACAAATGAACAAAAATAAAATTAGGAAACAAAAATAAAGTAAGGACAAGGAAATATTGGAAAGAGTAATTTGAGATTTCCAGAATTGATATAACATATTCAATAAATTCAGCAAATCTCAAGCAGAATAATTTCTAAACACATATCTATATTTCCAAGCTGCTAGAGAGTGTCAACTTAGAATTGCCTATTCAGTGAAACTATCTTTCAAGAAAAAGAGTAGAATGGAAATATTTTCAGGAAAAGATGAGAATAATAATCATTATTCACTCACACTCAAAAGAAAACTTTCAAAAAGCAACATTAAGAAAATGGATATGAACACAGAGACAAGATCTGAGATAAAAGAAAATCTGATGGGTAAATAAGGTATAGAATAATCCTGTGGGGAATTCTAAATATATACTATATAAACCAACAAAATATTTGATATAGAAAGTTAAAAATGACTGAACAACAGTTGCTTATGAACTGGGAATACAGAGATTGATGTCAAAGAATTCTGCCATTCTTTGATTTGGGAAGAACAAAGTTCATTACTTAACTTTGAATTTTATAGTCCTGTTGAATCATCAAGGACACCAATAAAAGAACAGATAACAGTGGAGGGGGAAAGTGGATGAAAAAATGGCCTCTATACAAAAAAAAATGTTGGCAAGGATGCAGAGAAAAGAAAAATTTTGCACTGCTGGTAAGTGTTAGTTGGTATAACCTCTATGAAAAGCAGTACAGAAATTCCTCAAAAAAATGTTTATAGAATTTTCATATGCTCCTGCTATCCCAGTTCTGGATATGTACCCCCAAAACACAAAACCACTAATTTGCAAGAATATGTGCACCCCATGTTGATCGCAGCATTAATTACAATAGACAAGAATTGGAAACTAAGTGCTCATTGTCAGATGAATAAATAATGAGGATGTGGTATATATATACATGAAATACTACATAGCCCTAAAAATATGAAATTCTGTTACTTCATATTTTTATGAAATGAGAGGGGATTATTCTAAGCAAAGTAAGTCAGAAGGAGAAAGACAAATATTGGATGGTTTTACTCATATATGGAACATAAAAAAAAAAAAAACCAAGAAGACAAAACAAAAATCAACCCTTGGGCACGGACAGCAGAACTGAGGTACCAGCAGGGTAGGAGCTGGGAGGCAGGAGCAAGTGATGGGGCTCAATGGACAGTGGTGGAGAACCTTTGGTAATTTGCTGATGAATGTGATGTGTTAGCATGTATTTGATGAATAGTGAACCTGAACAAATGAGCTTGAATTGCTTTGTAAATCAAAGTTACCTCAATAATCTTTTTTAATGTTAGAATTTAGGCATGGAATTTTTTTAATGCCCTAATCCATATGGCTCAACCTCAAAAATAATTTCATGCCAAACCGAGTTCACACGGTTAAAGCAAATATAAGCAATACACTTGATTTAATATGTATAGAGTCAATGAAATTACAAAGAAAGGCAACTGTTAATGGTAGGCATTGTGTGGCACATACATTTGTATGGTATGAAGATATACCCTTAAAGTTGATAGTGTTGTAACCCAGTTACCTCAGAGTTTTTTAAAAAGGTAAAAGTGCGATTAACAAAATTACAATCATAGTTAACTCTTGGAAGAGATGTGAAAAATTATTTGGTAATGTTTCTTTCTTAATGCGATAATGCATATATGCTTTTTATTAGTATTAGTTTAAGTGTAAGTATTTTTATCTAAATGAGACATAGGCTTATAAATATTATTCTAAAATTTTAAGTGTGTTTTTACTTAAATTAACTTGCTATTGCCACACCACCATACAAAAACTCAGTGGTTTTAAACCAGAATTGTTTATAACCACTTATGCATCTGCAGATTATATGTGGTTCAGCTAATCTAAACTGGTTTTGACAAGTGACATAAAAATAAACCCTACCATTTGGGAGGAACCGTGAAGTCAAATGGCAAAAGTTATGAATAGAGAAGTGAAAAATTGAGGTCAATAATGCATATCACAGCTCTTAAGGAGTTAGTTCAATAACTCAACACAATGATATCCCTTTTACATGTAAAATACACATAACATGAAATTTACCACCTTAACTATTTCTGATTGTGTAATGCAGTATTATCAAGTAATTTACATTTTTATGCAACCATCACCACTATCCTCCAGGACTCCTTTCAATTTGAAACTCTATATGTTAAACAACAATTTTCATTTTTCCAACACTCTAGTCTCCAGAGACCACCATTCTACTTTCTGTCTCTGAATTTGACTGTACCAGGTACCTCATATAAGTCAAATCACATAGTATTTTTGTTTTTGTTTTTTTGCAACTGACTTATTTCACTAGTATAATCATGTTATCAAGCTTGAGTCATTTTATGGCATGTGTCTAAATTTGCTTCCTGTTAAAAACAAAATAATATTCCAATACATATATATATATATATAATATATACACATATACATCACATTTCTTTATCCATCCATCTATTAATTGACTTGTGGGTTGCTTCCATCTTTGACCTGTAGTGAATAAATGATGCTAAGAAGAATGTACATCCCTTCAAGTGTCTGCTTTCGATTATTTTTGCTATATACCTAGAAGTGGCCTAAGTGGATTAGATGGTAATTCTATTTCTAATTTTGGAAGAGCCACTATTTAGTTTTCCATTGCAGGGGTATCATTTTACATTTCCAAGACCACTGCATAGGGTTCCATTTTTCCATGTGCTCGCCAACGTGTATTGTTATTTTCTGCATTTCTTTTTTGGTTTTATAGTTGCCATTCTCATGGGTGTGAGGTGGTGTCTCTTTGTAGTTTTAATTTGCATTTTCCAGTTATTACTGGTGTTAAACATACTTTCATGTGATTATTAGTCATTTGTATATTTTCTTCAGAGAAATGTCTATTCAAGTCCTTTGCCCACTTTTTAATCATGTTGTTTGCTGTTGCTGTTGTTGAGTTGTAGTAGCTCTTTGTATAGTCTGGATAATAATCCCTTATCAGATATATGATTTGCAAATACTTTCTCCCTTTATGTGGGTTACCTTTTCATTGTGTGGATTATGTCCTTTGGTGCACAGAAGTTTTTTAACAGTAATGTTAATTTATCTATTTTTTTCTTTCTGTCATCCATGCTCTTCATATCATATCCAAGAAGTAATTGCCAAGTAGAATGTGCTGAAGTCCTTCCACTAAGAGTTCTATAGTTTTAGCTCTTATGTTTAGTCTTACATTTAGGTCTTTGATTTTTGTATATGATACATGACAAAGGTTCAACTTTGTTCTTTTGCATATAGAGATTCATTTTTCACAAAACCACTTGTTGAAAAACAACTACGCTTTCCTATTTGAATATTTCTGGCACCTTTCTAAAAATCACGTGGCTCAGCATGCTCTGGTGGAGGAGTGGTTAGGACAATCATCTCCAAAGGACACAGTCCACACACTCCTGAGTTTGAGTCCCAGATCTGGGGGGAAACAACCAGTGTGAACAACTCCTCTCTCTTCCTGCCTGTCTGCTTGGTTACCTTCATTTCTACCTGCACCTTTTCTTTAGAAAAAATCATTTAACTATACATGTGAGATTTTATTTCTAGACTTACTATTCTGCTCTTTTGGTCTATATGTGTGTCTTCAAGCCAGTACATCTACTTTGATGTAAAATGGATCCCTTAGTCCAAAACAATAATTAAATAGAAGCCCATATATATACATTAGATATTTTGTGATAATGTCTGATCAGTGGTTTGGGCCAAAGTTCTGTAGACAAAAAAGGCAACCCCATGTCCAAAACACTGGTTAGTCACAGTCAGGGTGAATTATTGTTCTTTCCAATATTAAAGAGGTTTGATTAGTCAACTTGCCACCAAAGGATAATAATATATCCAAAGCTCAACATAGGTCTCTGGCATATCATTCTGTACTTGGATCAGCCTTGGTGAAAAAATCCATAACTGTTGGATGAAACTGCTTCTTGTTCACTCCATCATTTCTACTCCATGATCACTGCAGTATTATGGACATTGAGGACAGGAACCCACTGGCAACTACTGACCAAGTTATCCTGTCTACTGGTTGTTTAGTGCCTCTTATGATGGATGCTCTTTTGTGTGCATTAACAAATGATACAGAGATTCTCATATTTGTGCCCTCCTCCCATTCATCTATCCATATTCTTCTTCTCCGAACATGCTTATCTCCAATTTTTCAACCAGGTTTCTACAAAATCCCTGACAAATAAGCAAAGCCATTCATCACTACTCTGTAGTCCACATATATCCTTTCTTCTTTGTTTTTCTCTCTGCAAATACCCTGATCAAGTGTACTACTTGAAGCTCTTTCAATTAAGAGGGTTATTTATCACCACTCTCCTTTCAACTCCAAAATGGTATTCTAGAATAACAGCAGTCCACTTCAGTTGATCTTTTCTTACAGAGCTAATATATTTGTGAACTAAGCTTGGCTTTTCCCTCCTCCATCAGCTGGGCAGAAGAAATCTCCCATTCCCTCTCTCCCATGAGTCCAATAGGTGTGAGCTGAGAAAGGAATTTGGGCCAGGTCTGAGAAGGAATATTTTAAAATTTAGATGATCAGTAATGAACATATTTTATTTAAAATATCCTATTAAACATTTAGTATGTCCTATTTTAAAATGTTGTTAAGTGGTGAATGATACAAAACTTACATGTGCCCTTTGAACTTTCTCTATCTCAATCCCATACTATGTCCATTTTACGACATATGCTAGACACCTAATTAAGACTTGGTGAATCTAAGAATGCCCAACTAAGGGTGGAAAGTTTTGACTTCATCATCATTCATTGTCATTAGGTGTCACTTTTTTGGATTCTATCTCTTCCAGGACCCAGAAACACACCAGGAGATGCTATTTAATGGGGTAAAATGTTCTCTATTCAAGATGGCATGTTCTTGCTCCAAAATCCAAAGGAGCTCTGACTCTTCTACTAAAGTTTGGTAGAGACTCCACAAAGTGTGCTTGTCTCTACAGACACTTCTAGTACCAAGATCTTCTGAGTCATATGTCCTAAGTAGTTGGGCTACTCATAATTTATCCAAGACCTGTCAGAGATTACTTTCTGTATCTGGACCCCATTCAAAACCAGCAGCCCTTCTGAATCAACTGAGTCAGAATAGTATTCTCAAGTATGGAAAATGCTGACTTCAAAATTGAAGAAAGCTACCAAGCATTGAGATTCTTCTGAATGAAAGGATATGTAAGGTACAACTTGGCATTTAGAGGGAATTCCCTGTCATGTTCTAGACTACTGGGCCATGGAAAGTAGCCCAATGAAGAAGTCCCTGATACTCTGTAGGGTTTTTTCTCTACCTTCTGGAGCAAGTGTCTCACTTGCCACTTCTTGTTCATCTTTTTGATGAACATCATGCCATCAAAAAATGAACCAATGTGATTTTCTCTGGAATGCCCTGATGATCCTTTATGACAGAAGCAGAAAATGTAATGTAAGTAACACTAAGGCAAGACAATGAATGTATTGTGTTCATTCTTAAATGAATGCAAAATATTTCTGATCTTATTTTCCATATTTGGAAACCATTTGCTAGATGAATAACTCCATACCAGAATCTGTAATAATCTGCACTAATCTGTTCTAAAAAAAAATCCTACATCTGGTGCAGCAACTGTAGTAAAGGATTATAGTTGATAAAATTTGCAGAAGGTCACTATCATCTGTCATAATCCATCCACTTCTTGTATGGACTAGACTGGTGAAGAAAATTGATATGATAAGAATACTATTCCTGTATCCTCTAAATCTTTGAGGAAGCATTGATTACCCCACCATGATTTCAAGGACTACTATTTGTCTGTTCTTACTGTAATATCTCTCACACGAAAAATCAAGAAACAAATCCAGTTCTATTTATCAACAGGTATGTCCACTCTTATCACACATTGAGAATTCAGGAAATAATCATTGGGTGAGTCCGTACACTTAGTGGCTACACTGCAAGATGGACATAAGCTAGGACTCCATTTATCACCTAACCTTCAGTAGGTACCCGTGCTTTCACGCGTGTCCAGAATGGCAGGTATCGGCTCACATCAGCTCTAAACCCTATCATCCTCAAGAGATGTGGGCCAACTGCTTTCTTAATTGATAGCTAACAAAGTAAATCTTTTGGGAAATGACTAAGAAAGTCATTACCATAGTGCTTCAGGGTCATTTAGGGTAAGCTGGTCTCTTCTTCAGTCAATGAGTTTTGTGTCTAAGAAGCTATTTCAGATCTAGAAAAAAATGGATGCAGGTGGGCTGAGTTCCAAAAGGGAGTCTGGCTTCTGAGAGTTAAATGCTCCCATCTGGCATTGCCATGGCTAGTAGAGATCTCAATTCTCAAAAAATATCTTCTCCCATCACCCCTGACCTGCAGAAGACAACCTCCAACAATGACTGTAACCCATCACTTTTTCTAAGCAAAGCCATCTGGGAAAGTCCTTGTCCCTTGGATCCTTGCTAGGGATGTTTGTTCTATATAATGGGAGAGTCTATCTGTACTGACAAACATTCCCTTATCTAGATATACATGGATCCACCTTGACCTCATCCACACTGGACCTCAAGATGTAGATTTCTTGTTCCCACTAGTACTCAGTAGTCAGGACCTATGTAGCTCCTCTTGGATATTCTTACAGTCAGGCCTGGCTCATAGGTGCTGAGCCTGAGGTTTTCTTTCTTCAAAGCATCTATTGAAGTCCCCAGTTCCATATTTCTTTTATTATGATATACCATTAAACATACAATATATTCTATTAGGCTGACCATACGTACCATTTTAAATAGGGCAGTACCATTTGTTTTCATATTTCCTGAATGCCAATTTTGTCCCATTTTTAATAAAACAAGGTTTTTGTAATGTGGGGCAAAAGGCGCAGTCTGTTGAGGGGCCCCAAAAGCCCCACCCCGTTTATGTCTCAGTTTATCTTTAAGTCAGTGAATCTATTGCTGCCTAGATTTCAGTCTAGTGTAATACAGCTAAAAATCCAGTACTCACCTGGTACAGCACACCAGAGTCTAGAAATATTATCCCTGTGAAGGTGGAATAGCTGGGCTATTCATCAACAGGGACTGGTAATTATGTATTATGGAAGAAAGAACAAGAAAATGCATCCTATAATATACCATACACAAAATCATTTACAGATGATTATAAATCTAAATGTCAGAGGTAAATCAGTATCTTAAAAAATATGTTTTGGGGCACCCTAGTGAAGTAGTGGTTAGATTAGCCACCTCTGGAGAAGTACAATCCACATACATCCCAAGGATCCAGGTTTGTGTCTAGGTCTGAGGAAAACAACCAATGTGAACAAATAAATAAAAATAAAATTAAAATGTTCTTTCTCCTCTCTTCTTCCTGACTGCCTACTCGCCTTCATTCCTACAGCAAATTTCCTTTGAAAAATAAATTTTAAAAAATCTTATAACCTTAGGTCAGGAAAGGTTTACTTAAACTAGATACACGTACATATGCATGCACACTTGGAGCCCAAAGAAACTTTCATATGCATGCACCAAGAGACAAAAAAAGAAGGTTCATAATATTGCTTAAAAAATAAAAATACCAGAAACAACTCAATTATCCCTCAACATGAGAATGGATAAGTAAACCATAATATTCTCTTATAATGGTGTACTCTATATTACCAGACCAATAATGGAAATGAATGAAAAACAGCAACCTATATCATATGAATGAAATCTCAGAATATCTTTAAACCAAATTTCTGAAGAAACATATGAAAGTATGAGAATTTTCAAATTAATTCTATTGAGGAAACATTACATCATATAGGTTAAATATGTGCATCATTATAAATAAACTTCTGTATAGAATACATTAACTTTACCACCACAAGCCTAGTTCTTATAAAATTCAAAATAACCCCCCCCCAAAAAAAATCAATGCTTAGGAAGTCATATAAACATAGCAATGATTATTATAAATTTATGATGGCCTTCCAGTGAGAGAGGAGGGTGGGATCAGAGAGGAGCTTGCAGGATGTTTAATAATCTCAATCTCATTACTAAAATGTGTTATATCCTATAATAAATATATACATCCATATATATGTATAATTCATAATTTTAAATAAAAAATAAATTATTAGACACAGTCATTCGCTTCAAGCTGCTCATAATCTAGAGAGTTCTCTCTCAAGCATAAAAACAAACACTAATAAAAAATGGATGAGACAACTGCCACAAGGAAAGGTAATTATAACCGAGAAGATCAGGAAGTTTGGTGTTATCTAAGATGAGTCTAGAGTAGGTTTCTAAAGAGTAGAGAGGGAAGAAAGTTACCATCCAGGGTGAGGGCATGTTAGGAGAAATCACAGAGGATGCTGGAAAAATGAGGGAGTAGGTATTGATGCTAACGCCTGATCTTTCTACCATTAGACCTAGAAAGAGACATAAAAAGAATGCTCATAACATTGCTTAAAAAGCAAAAATGACAGAAACAACCCATTAGAACAACCTCTCCCATGTTTTGTTTTCTCCAGCAAAATTGAAAGAACAGGTCTTTTGAAAGGTGATCTGAATTATAGCCCCAACTCCTGGGTTAATTGCGACCTCAATCTGACTTCTCCCCTTTCAAATGAGCAGATGCCATGTTTACCAGAGAATTACTTCAAGGTTTGAAAAATGTGGCAATGTTAGCTATCCTAGTTTCAAGACACATTTCTGTCAGTGACTTGAATTTTATCTTTGAATCTTCATCTGTAAGTTCTATGTAAAATAGATACTGCTTCCTTCAAGAGAAGGTGACTTTAGTTAACCCAGCCATGACATGTTTGATTTAAGGGAAGTTGTTTAACCTCCCTGAGTCTCCACTTCCTAACTTTAAAAGCAGGAAGAAGACTGAGACAGAGTTAGATAGCTAAGTTTCAGCTCACTTGCCATTTTCTAGCAACAGGCAGTGGCTGGCTGCCTGGCACATCCAGGAAGATTTCTGACTCTGCCTGGAGCCTAGGTGGGGGAGAAGGTCCCCAGCAGTTCATGTGTGATCTATGGGCTGCAAGCCAGGGTAGCACTCTTTGTCTTCTTCTAAATTCCTAGGAAGTTAGAGGCAAAATGGAACTGTTGCTCAGCCATCCAGACAGTGTAGACATTGAAAGTGATGATGAACTCCAAGGTCATCCAGAATCTCTTTAATCTAAGTAAACAAGTCAGTTTATGGCTTAGGTTGATATCATCCCTAAAATGAATGTCACCGTAGAGTTGAGTGTACTTTTAGGAAATGTCCCCTTTTAAGTTCATCTCTAAGGTGACATCATGCTGAGGCTTCCTGATGGAGAGGTATCTTTTTTGGAGGAAAGTTTTGACCTTTGGATAGGGGTGTTAAATAGTCTCTCTCTCTCTCTTTCAACCAGGCCTTTTGGTCCCAACATTGATAATCAATGCCCAAAACATTTAGATGTGAAATGCTGATTTGATATATGAGAACACCCTGAGCCAACATGGGACAGGGGAATACCCTGTGCGCTAGAGAAAAACCTCACCCTAGAAGGGAAGGAGGTGGAGTGAGTCAGACAATAGCCACCCTTGAGAATCTCTATGCTGATACACCCCTCACTTATCTCAAGTAACTGAGGGGCTTTTTTCCTTTGTTAAGAAAAACCCACAAGGGGGAAAATACACATCAATATATCAACTGGGACTTCAAAAGCTAATTTCCAAATCAAATCACTACATCTTGAATTCCTTTGAAGGAATCATTTGTTTGTTTTATCTTTTTATTATGGTACATTTCAAAAATACACAGAAGCAGAGAGATCAATAGAACAAATTTCCAAGTACTGATCACTAAGTGTTAAGTAGTTATGAATTCTCAATCTTGGTTCACTTACCCTCCCACTTACATCTCTCATTCCATCCCCTGGGTTATTTTAAAGGAAATCCCACATCATATAATTTCATTAGTAAATTCAATGGGGAGTTTTTTTTAAAGGAAAAGTGTTGGCAGGAATGAAGGTGAGTAGGCAGGCAGAAAGAGAGAGGAGGAAGAAACATTTTATTTATTTTCTTTAATGTTAATCTTGGTTGTTTCCCTGGGCCCTGGGTCTTGAGCCAGGAACCTTGGGATGTACATGTACTGTGCCTGAGTGAACTAACTGACTGGGCATACCTGGCATTGGGGGTATACCTCAATGGAATTTTCAACTTTTTTTTTTTTTCAGAAATTGAACAAGCTATGATTAAGTCAAATCTATCAACATTAAAAACTCATCTTATAATGCTTCCCTCTTACGGATTGCGACATGTCCCCAGTCACAAAGGCAGTAAGCAGAGCCAGGGTATAATTCCCACCAGTCTGCCTTAAACCAGAAGATAAGCTATTTAAACATGGACGGTAGCTGCTAACTTGCATAAAATAGGTGCAACCAATATTTTTTTCAAGCACCTACTATGTTCATAATACCCACTGTACATAAGTAGTGTTTTGCAATGTACAAAGCCTTTTAAGCTTCCTGATAGGCCCTCTTAGAGTTATGATTGTGCATAATTTAGGAAGGAATAAACTGAAGTTCTGAACTCCCAATGAAACCTCCAGACATTCACTAGTAAGGTCTCAAACTTTGACTTCAAGAACAACTCTCCGTTTAATGTAGTCTTGCTTTCAGCAAGAGTGCCCAGAAAAGGAAAAAGCTCTGTACAAATGTAAGATATCATGTGTCTTCCTCTTTACCAAAAAAAAAAAAAAAAAAGAATAAAATTTAAAAAGAAGGGACTAAATAGAGTATCAACTCCTGAGCTCACTACAAATTACTTGTAGCTCATCTTGTGGGTACCAGACATTCATGCTGTCATAATAAACTTGAGCCTGAGTAGATGAAATGGGAACTCTGTAGGAAATTCTGAATTACTGAAAGTCACTGCAGCTTAGCCTGATTCACCCCAGAGGAAAGAGTCTGCTTGAATGCTTGAGACATTACAGAGTCATACAGAGAAAGTTCATCTGAGGAACAACCTTAAGGGGAGAAAAAAAATACAGTAGAGAAAGGAATGTCAAAAGGCCAAAGCAAAAAAAACAGAAGCAATGAAATGACATTTCCTGTAATTCCAGGGAAAACATTCAGTATCAGTCTTTGGATCTCATCCTTAATTCTGCTCATGGGAAGAAGGAGAAGGAAGGGCGATGTGTTTCCTGCTTCATCACACAAAGTCTTACAAAACCACCCATCCAAGTCATATTTTCGGGTTCCTCAAGCAAAATATGTAAATTGCTCTTTCCAAAATTTGCTACTTCTGCTTACTGAAATGCATGTATTAGTTTTTTCAGTGTGTCAAAAGAAAAAATGCTTACTTATGCTAAGTATGTTTCCTTAAACTACTTTTGCATAAAGTACTCAAAAGAGATATTTTAAACAATCAAATATCAGCTACAAGTGCATTTTAAAGCAACATAGGATTGTCCCCCGCACCACCCCTCCTCCTGCCCCCAATTGTTCGACTAGGCCTTTCTCAAGATGTCTAGCTCAGGCTTTTTTCCAATAATGACACCTGGGTATGTGGAGTTAAGGTTAATCAAGACTCTCAGCTGTTACTCTTGCCACAGACACTTAGCAAGCCATCTCCAGAGACAACCTTTTAATCAGGGAAAACTATCTCAAAGGAGGGCAAAAGTTTAAAGGCAAGGTTCTGTCATACAAACCATCCCTTCCTGTGAGAATCACCTCCTCTCTCTTCAAGGCCCCAGTCCCCTTTCCCACTCCACATTACAGGGCATAAGTCTTTGGTCTGTCCCATTTACCTCAGAATTTTTCTGTCATGTAAAGTCTCCATATGCATGTCATTAAGTTTCATCTGTTTTTCTACCAATCCTGACTGATGTTAATGTGTTTATTTGTCCAACTCATGCAGAACCTCAGAGGGATAAGTAAATTTTTCCCTTGTCCCAAAATTAAGCAACTAGTAAATTCTAACAAATGATTTCTCATATCGTAGATTTAACCACAAATAACCCTTTAAAATGATAGTCATTCTTTAAAAATAAAAACTAGTCAGCTTTCTTTAGTATCTTTGCTAAGTTATAATTTTTGATATTTTTTAACTTATCACATATATAGACCAGATAAAAAAAATTGCTTACTAGAAGATACTTTTTAAATTATGGTAAAATAACCAACCCCAGATAAAATGGGGCAGATAAAATGTAATCAAATTCTCTTCTGTGAAGATGTTGAGAGGTGTAGCTGCCTTTCTAGTGGCTCAGAAAGATACCCTAGGATGAATGAGAATCAAAGCAGGAAGTCACTGTGGGAAAACCTACACATGATAATGAACCTGGTTTATGGGTGGCATGACCTGGTTCCTGACATTGATCGTGCTTCCAGCCCTTAAAAGTTTGTCCCCTGCTGATTTCACTAAAATGAGACATCAAAGTCGCCCCAACTCACTCTCTGACCTCCCTCAAAAAACTAGTAGCCTATATTCAGCTTTTCTGTTGTTTCAAAGGATCTAACCAGATATATTTTTGTCCCACATGAGCCTAATAAATGCTAGTTCACTGCTTTTTGCTGGTTCCCCTGAGCTTGGGACTATGGTCTGGTGGGTATCATAGAGGATTTGAAGGTAAGAGTCTATCCAGAAGTTTATGCTGACAATGGATTTATTTTTTAAGTAAATACTTAAGTAGCAGTGTTGATTTTATTTTTTTTTTTGAGAAGCAGAACTATAATAACTACAAAAAAAGAGATAGGCCAGAAGCACTTCTCTTCCAAAGGAACTAGTATTAGTTTTCCAAACAAATTTTAAACCACCCTATCCCCACCAAATATAGAAATGAATGAGTCATCTAGTGCGGGTACATTCTCTAGAATATTGACTAACATTTGATGAGGTCAGGCCCTATACCAAACATATGTGCATTGCCTCATTTAATCCTTAAAACTTTCTGAGGCAACTGTGTTATAATTCTTATTATACAGATGAGTAAAGCCAGAGCAAAGAGAGTTTCAGTAACTTTCTAAACCAAAAAGCCATGAGTGGGGTAGCCAGGACTCAGACCCTGACGGTTCACTCCTTAGTTCATCTGCTGACTGCTCCTCTGTAGTAGTTAACATTAGAGTTTTCACTGCACAGATGCCATGCTGAACACTTGACATGCCTTATCTCATGGAAACCCATCAGCTGTCCTCTGACTTAGCACTAGCATCCTCATTTTCCATGGAAGATTCTGATGTGTTTACTCAATGACCTAAGTCAACTTTTGCCACCACATGTATCCCTTTATCAAACCTAGCTTTTAAGCAGCATATAGTCACTATACGCACATAGAACTTTGTATACGTTACAGATACAGGCAACCCAGCACTGTGCACATAGAAGGTGATACTGACATTCTTTGTCTTCGACAAGATCAGAGGGCACACTCGGAAGTTTAGGAATATGGCACATACTATTCCATATGCACTAAAAGGACTTGAGGTTAAATATTAAATTGTTATGAATAATTATTTGCTGAGTCAGCTATGTGCTCAGCAATGCTTAACACAAGGTGCAATCATTGATTGGCAGAGCATGGTCGATAAATGATATTCTATGTAATATAGTTCAGTGGTTCTCATCTTACACCAAATACCTCCCTTACTATCCTGATGTGAATTCATAAAACCTATACACGTATCCAAATAATACTTTAATGTACAAGGATTTGTTCTGGATTTAAGAGAAATTATAAAATGATTTGTTTTTTCATTACAAAGGAGAGATTTGTTGTACATTACAACTGACTTCCAATTAAAGATGGTGGGCTGAGCACATATTTTAGCCACTACACTCTTCAGAGACAACACTAATATGACAGCAAATATTTTTTAAAGTCATAAATCATAAAAATCAAAGCATGGAAAAGGATACTGGGAGGGAATGGAAAGCAAAAATATATACGGTAACTGAAATAAGCTGTTAGAATCCTGAACACTTCCAAAAAGCTGAAGAAATGGCATAATTTAGTACTTGTAGAAGAGCTAAAAACAGGAGATTGGGTTAAAAATCTTTTTAAGTAGCAGTAAGACCTCGATATTTATTACTCACTCTTAAGACTATCCCCTCTCCATCCTGGAGCAAGACTGAAGGTGTACTCTTGGGAAAGAGTTAAACAGGGGGGCCTGGGCTGGGAAAGTCAAGCATAATCAAGGGTGATGCTTGGGTTCCAAGAAAAGAAGAATTAAGTGAAGATATGCTGAATGTCGAGACCCCAACCATCTCCCACACTCTGCTCTCTGAAGGCTAATAGCTAGGATTATATCATCCAAACAGGACACCAGAAAATCTAAAATCCACTCTAAATGAAAAGAACTAAAGATAGAAGCATTGAGTTTTTCCCAATGAAACATCAAGTCCAGCTCATACTTGCTATAAATTTCCCAAATATGAAAAGAAGTCTTCAAATTAAAAAAGATTCCGAATACTTTGCTAAGACACATTATTATGATGTTTTAGATAACCAGAGTCAAGCAGCAAGTTTGTAAATGACATCAACATTGTCCAGACCAATACCAGAAGACAGAAGAAAATAGAATAAATACCTGCAAAAATTTGGAAGAAAGTGATTGAAACATCTATATTCAGTCACTATAAATTAAGCATGAGAGTAGAAGAAAGACTCTTTCAAAGATGCAAGTTCTCAAAAACCTTTAGAGGAAACTTTAGAGAAAGTACTCTATTGAAATGAAAAGAGTAAATAAGAAAGAGGCCATGATAAACCATGATGTGATGGTAAAATCTGCTCTCAAGATTTCCAGCCTTGGCGTGCCCAGGTAGAATAGCAGTTTGGTCCACTGCTTGTCCTGGGACAGGAAGGAAACAACCAATGTGAACAACTAAATAAAAAAAAAGTAAAATAAAATAAAATTCTCTTCCTCCTCTCATCTTGCCAACCTACCTTCATCATTCTTACCTGTACCTTCCCTTTAAAAAAATAAAATAGTAAAATAACTAAAACTCCAGCCCCATTATGTGGCCTTAGGGGGCCGAAGGCACGAAGATGATCAGAAAACCTTGAGCTCAACCAGTCTGTGATGATATGAGGTAAGCCCCTCAACGATCCCTTGAGGAAAGAAACTTCGGAAGGAGAGAAGACAGTGACAGTCACTCACTGGGGCAGTGCTTTCACCAGGTTGTTTGTAATCAGTGCCTGAGCATGACAGGGTATGACAGCTGGCCATTTCTGCCCACTGTTGGATTCCTCTAGTAAGTCTCCCAAGTGTCTGTGCAGGGGCCTCCTCAGGGACGCACTGCAGTCTGAGGTTCTTCCTACCCCACTTTTCTTCCTGACCCCTCTGCCTTCACAGGTGTCAGACCTACATCCTGATCTGAAGTATTACCCTGCTTCCTCCTGCTCCCTCACCCCTCTCTTTCCACAGGCCTTTTTTTCCTAAAAAGACTTTTGACCTTCTAATAACATTATAGAATCTGCTTCCCAGAGGACTCGAACTGAAACAAATCCAAAAAATGAAATAAAATGTATCAGAAGGCTCCTGGGAAAGATTTTTCAAGAAAATTTTATGCATTGCATTAACACAAGTGGAGGAGAGTTGGAGAACAATCATTCATAAATCCATCATATAATTAGTCCCTTGGCCATCTTCCCCAAAAGGCAGCAGATAACTCTAGTGGAGAAAGACTTAGTTTACTATATGACACAGCTCTAAGTGGCATAATAATATAGTAAACGCTTCACATAATCTAACTGAAATTACAAATTATGTTGGAAGACTAAGGAGAAAGGATATAAGGCTATGGTAGAGTGGATTCTGAAAGAACTAAATCTTCATTTTTCATATTGAGATATCAATAGATAATGCCTACAACAAGAGGATAAAGAAGTAGGAAGTATGTTCTTTCATGATTAGGCAAGTATCACCAAAAGAATAGTTTAAAAGACTGAAAGTAGTTACTTCTAGAGAGTAGGAAATGGAGGAAGGAGTTCAGGGAACTGAGGTTTTTTGGTTAAAAATCGTAAAGAAAACTTTAATCAAACTATATACAGTTAAAATTTTCATAAAAATACATTACAAAACAGAAGATGACTTACAAGGAATCTAAGTATGGAATGCAGAAATAATCTAAGTAGACAAATGAAAGAGAAGGTAGAGTTGTTAGCAACAAGGAAACAGGGAGGCCTACTACCACAATGAATAGCATGGGCTGTGTCTTTAAGGCCGTAAAGAGTTTGGAAATGACTATATGGAAGGTCAGCATGGCTGGAGCGTGGTGAGCAATGAGGAGAAGAGCAAAGAGGAGCCAACACAGATCATTGGGGCCATGAAGGACCTTGTCAGTCACATTAGCTTGGGACCTTATCATGACAGCCATGAGAAGACTTTGATGAGTTTTCAGTGGCAGGATGTCTCAAGTTAATGCTGAAGATCTGTCTAGAGTGCTGAAAATGTGTTAGAGGGAGACAACATGAGCTAAGGGAGATGGGTTTCCCAAATGATAGACAGTTGTCTTCCTTAAGATCCTGAGAGATAGCTGTGATGAATGCTTATGAAGAAAGCATGTAACATATAGACTGAGGCAGAAGATTTAAGAACAAAACACACAAAAATGTCCAGTTTTTGTAAAGGTGGGTTTAAGTTGTCTGAAAGTCATTTTAGTCAAGATGTCAAGTAAGTAATTAGACTCACAAGTCATGAACTTGACAGAAAAATCTGGCCTAGATATGCAAGGTTAAGAGTCATTAATATATAGATTCATAATTACCTCACTCATCTGTGGAGTATAAAGAAACAAAGAAAATGACTAGACTAAACAAAACAAAAATTAACCCTTGGGCATTGACAACAGAACTGAAGTTACCAGGCAGAAGGGGTTGGGAGTGGGAGCAAAGGGTAGCAGGGGTCCAAGGGCAGTATGGAGGATGACCAGAAATGATGGTTGGTGTGGTCTGTTATCAGATCTGTGATGAAGAGTGAACTTGCACATTCAAAACTGATACTTTTTTGTAAATCAAAGTTACTAGATTAAATAAATAAAAAGCTGTGGTCTAAAAAATAAAATAAAATAAAACCCTAAAAGCACATAGACACATAGTAACTAAAATCCCCGTGAGTAGGTGAGACACCTCAGGAAGAGAGTTTAAAGAGCAAACATTACACAGATCCCTGGTCAAGTTATTGCAGAAGCAGCCAAAGAGAAGGAGCATCCAGAGTGGTAGGATGGTCTCTGTGTTCCACTGTGACACATAATTCAGATAATTAGATCTTCATGTAGAGCTCTCTTATGACTGGAGTTTAGCCGTAGAGAGAGAAGAGCCACAAGAGTAGATAAACACAAAACAAAAATGGCCAGATGTCTGCAGGTGAGCACCAGAAGCTACTGAAATTAGGGGCAGAAGGAAAAGTAGACCGAATCCCCTCCCCGCATCCTCAGGAGTGAGCCAAAAACTTGTAATGCTGGTCACAAAGATGAAGCACAAGCAGAGGGCTGAAATGATGCAGAAAATTAAAAGAGAATAGAGAAAAAAAGCAAACTAGAAATTAGTTAAACTTCTGGGACTTTTGAGACCTGCCTTGCTAGGTGAAAAACTTAAAACCAGTGACTTTATAAGAAATAGTTTAATCATAAAGACTAGATGTGTGATTTCTTTGTTTTTTTTGTCATTCATTTGGGCAGATGATGTAGATTCTCATAGGACTCAACATTAGCCACTGAGATGTGTCATGCATGGATGGTTCCTCCTGTCACTGGGTGGCCTGGGGCATGCATTGTCAGAACCTCCACTTCTGCCCTTTTCTTATCACACTCTGACTGTCTTTTCAACTGCTAAAACCACTTCCTATGCATGAGAAATGACAGCTTTCTATTCAGGTAAAATGAAAAATATAAACAGAAGTCCTCAAGAAAGGGAAACTGAATAAAATTATGTCAAACTGTAATATCTAATTTAAAAACCTAAAATTAATAACTCCTTTGTTGAAATCACTTATCAATTGCTATTTTTCTCCACCAGCTGTCATAAAGCACCATGAAAAAGGCATTATAATCGTATACATTAGCAGGAGAAAAAAGTCAATGAAGCTTAATATGCATGTATTTCTGGTCCCTGGAAAGACAATGTGAGTATGCTCTGCATATCGTCTTGATGGCTTAGATGCTAAATAAAAGTAAATACCTCGGGAGAAGAATGTTGAGTGCTACCTAATACCAAGTGTAGGAGACAAATAGGACATCAGAAAATCACAGAACACTGGTTTTGACCACAGGTCACAGTTGGTATGGTCATCTGCTGCAAAATAAAGGAAACGCTTGCTTCTTTTATTTGTTCAGTCCTGAAACAATGCTTGCTAAATGATACTTTAGAAAAAATAAACTATGAAACATTTTTCTATTTTTCTCTATTTGTATTCATATAATTTGGCTGCCTGAAAATGTAAGCAAAAAGAATAAGTGAGTTCAGATCCCCAAAATACCTATATTATTTGGTCAAAGTCTTTGGTTATAAACAATAAAAATTGACTCCAGCGAACGTATTTAAATAAGCAACTTTTTGGAAACATAGTGAATGGTTCACATTATTAAAAAATAGACAGCAGCCAAAGCCAGGCAGCTGAACAGGTTACAGGAATATGCTACTTAGAATGCAGTCTCAGGCCTTCTCTACCAAATCCTGGCCACTTTTCACATGTGATCAGTTGTCCTTCTGCCCCCCATCTATCACCAATTGTATTCTGTAAGTGCCCTGAATACTCTCAGCTTCACCTCTTAAAATTCAATCTTTTTGTGTGCCCTGGTGGAGCAGTGGTTAGGTCAATTGCCTCCAAAAAAGCAAGCCACATACATCTGGGTTTGAGTCCTGGGTCCCAGGGCAAGCACCGAGGGTGAACAAATAAATAAAAATAAATAAATTAAGGTGCTTCTTCCTCCTCTTTCTTCCTGCCTGCACCTTTTTTAAAAAAATAAAATAAGATGAAATAAAGATTCAAACTTCTGGAGAACATTGACCCAGCCTTGATCATGGCTCATACCCCTGACTCCAGAGAAGAGGGAAAACCACTTTCCCACTCCGCATTCTGTGGAGGAAAACAAGACCCTGTCCCATCCAGACTCTGACAGTTCTGTATACTCCTAGGCCAGAAGTGGAGTTCCAATGCTGGGCAAAAAAAATATGGCATATAAACACTGTAACAAGTTTCAGACTTTGTTGATTATTACTCCTAGTGAGAAATACATTTTTATAGCATACACCAACACACAAATACTTGTGTACAGGCATATAAATGAAAGTTTCCCATGATAATACTTATCATTACTAGTCAGACACATCACCTACTGATTTATTGAAATGGTCTTATAAATTGATCTTTTTCTCTGCCCACTATCATAATAAAACACATCCAACAGCTTGAGGGGAGGCATTATAATTTTTCACTTAAAAAAGTCAGTGAAGCTTAATGTACATGAGTTTCTATTTTGGGGAAGAACCATATGGTTATGTTCTGCATACTCTCCTCATATATTCTGCATATTGGTGGTATATGAAAAGCACTGTCCACATAGACTACAGTACAAGCAGCAGTGTGTAGTGTGCATTCCTGGCATCCTATGTGCAATGCACTTTGCATTTTTTCTTCTGTTGAATTTTTTGCAATGGTTCACAGCAAGCTAATAAATTGACTTGTATATACCCTACTGTGAATCAAATAGCATCCTCCTCACCAAATTCAGATGTTGAAACTTTAACCTCCAATGTGACTGTATAGAAGTAGGGTGTTTAAGAGGTAATTGAGGTCATAGGGTTGGGCCTTAATCTGATAAAAACCGAGGGCCTTCTAAGAAGAGAATAGTCTCTCTTCCTCTCTCTCCCCTCCCCACCTCAGCACCCCGCATTTCACACTACATGGTAAAAGGCATGTGAGCACAGAACTAGGTGAGACGGCAGCAGTCTGCCAGTCTCACCAGAGCCCAATCCTGCTCACACTTTAATGTCAGACTTCCAGTCTCCAGAACTGAGAAAATGCACTTCTGTTGTTTAAACTATTCAGTCCATGGTGTACTGTTGCAACCACCTGAGCAGACTAAGTCAACTCACTAACAGATCTCAACCCCAGTGTCTGAAAAGCACTATGTTTTGCGATTTTCTGGGCACAGTGACCCCTTCTAAAATCTACTTCTGGCTTCAGGGGTTCAGATAACTCCAGGCTGCAGCTCTTCCTTGGGAAAGCCTCTTGGGAACTCCCACCCCCACCCCCACCCCATGCCCTGGTGGGGCTCTCCCCTGGCCCCTCTGGTTTGCCATTGACCTCCACATTAACTCCACCCTGGGAAATCAAACAGGCCAACTTGCTTCTCTCCTCCTTCTTGCCTTTGCTCCCACTTCCTTCATTACTTTCTTTAATGAATGGATCTTCCAGATCTCAACACTGTGTAAGCTACAATATCCAGGGAAAGCATTTTTATTAACTCGATGTGGGTTTCGAGTACATAAGGATCAACATTGAATATTTGGTTTTGAAAGCTTTGTTGAAATTTATTCTCTGCTGACTTGAACAAAATTATGACTTTTATACAGTAATAAACAGAAAAACTTATGACTTTTATACAGTAATAAACAGAAAAACTAATTCTTTAAATTTGAAGACAAGCAGTCCTACTCACTATATAAAACTGACCTACATGTGGTCTGGATTGGGACAGAACCAAAACTGGTCTCAGGGATTCAATTAACGGAATATAAAAAGGGAATAAATTAAGAAAAATTACCTTAAATTATGTGTTCCGACTACCCTGTACCCTGCTCTTATTCCTGTTATTTCATCTCCTTTTAGCATTGGTTTTCATTCCGCATTAGAATGTATTTTTATTTGCCTCTTCTTTTCAATTTCTCCTTTGATACCTACACCTTAAAATGTTAAAAGGGTTGGAGTGCCCTGGTGGCCTAGTGGATAAGGCCACTGGATGTCGTCTACATACATCCCAAGGATCCAGATTCAAGACCCAGGGCAAACAGCCAAGATAAGCAACTAAATTAATATATATATGTATATATGTATACATATATATACATATATATATATATAGTTTCATCCTGCTTACCTGCTGGCTCACCTTCATTCCTGCCTGCACCTTTCCTTTAAATAAAAAAATCAGGCACACTCTTGTGGAGTACTGATTAGATCAATCACCTCTAAAAGAGCACAGGTCCCAAATCCATGGAAGAAAGAAGCAGTGTGAACAACTAAAATAAAAATAAAATAAAATGTTTTTCCCTCTTCTCTCCTCCTGCCTACCTGCTCCTTCCTTAAAAAAAAAAAAAAAAAAAAAAAGATGTCAAAAGGGTAGAGCATTGGTGTATCCTGGTGGCCCTGCTGGTAAGGCCACCAGATTTAGTCCACATATATGCCAGAGACCCGGAGTGGGGGGAACAACCTAGATGAACAACTGTATAAAAATAAATAAAATGCTTCCTTCTCTTTCTCAAAAAAAAAGGGGGGAGGGGGCTAGAGAATTACCTTACATTTACTTTTATTACATTCCAGTTACTTTGCATGTATTATCTTACACCCATGGGGTAAATACACTTAGCCCCACTTTACAGGTGAGAACTTGGAGAATCAGAGGATTAGCTTCACATTGTGGTAAGTTTCTGATCCTTATTGTCCATTTCCAAAATCTGTGATTCTTTGTTCTACATAACATTTTTGTTTCAATCAGGTCATTTCATTCAAAACCAGCCAGATTTCTGTTTTCCAAAAATTGTGTATTTATTCATCACGGTGCTCTAGAAAAGGGGGTACCCAGGTCTATTGCTTTTTAGGCACCCACAAGCCCAAGTTCTGATGGTATGTACTGCATGAAAGTCCCTGCATAGTAGTGTTTGTCCCTTAAGAGCTGGTGATATCTGGCCAAATGAATTTCCATTGAAGCGTGATGTTAAATTCTGAAGATACATCCACCAGGTTGAAAGTTTCATGGTTACCTTATTATTTGTCACAAAACTTCTTATATTTCACTTTGAAAAATATCTCTAACTTAAGTTCACACATCCTCATCCTTCCAACCTAAACTCTGATATAATAGACTTTTTTTCCGTCAATGTTTTTTGAACCATGTTGTTGGAGAAATGGTACAAGGCCTGCTTCTTGTTCTTAATTTGATTTTGGCAATTCTGGGTCTTAATTTAGACCATCAGCTGACTTTCTTGGAAGATAAGCTCTACAGTTCAGAAATAATGAAAGTCTAAGAAATCGTCTCTAAGGTCTCTTTCTGCCTGAAATTTAAGAGATCCTTTTGCCTTATCACATATTATCAATTGGTTGTTCAGGGCAACCTATTTTTTTGTGTGTGTGCCTGTTTCAAGGGGAAAAAAAAATGGTACTAAACTATTCTACTTAGTTCTAACCAGTCATTAGTTCTAAATAGCTAATTCTAAATGCAGCAGTGTAGAATAAGCACTTTTTCTAGAATGGAATAGCTTGTTTGTCCAAAGATGCCGATGTTACTATGTTACTACTATATTGTCTCTACTTTGACAGCGAAAGCAAGGGAAGGCGTGGGAAGGAAGTGGTGAGGGCAGGCAAGGGCAGGTTACTCAAACAGATAAACAATGGTCAGTGCAGAGCCGGGAAATTTCTTTTTCTGACCCTGCAAACACAGCTGCATGCTAGACTGACTCCCCAGACATGCCTCTGAAAGTGTCCTCCCCCAAGGCCTGGCTGAGGGCCTTGACTGACCTTGAGCTTCCATTGGATGGCCAAGGAGCTCCCCTTACTCTTTCTTTTCTCCTTTTCAAATGGACTTTCGGTTTTTCAAGAATTAAAGCTTCAAATGAAATTTGGTACAAATCCAGAAGCCCATCTACTTAAAAACTCACAACTTTTTGAAGATGCAGTTTTAGCAGACTTCCAGAGCACCTGAGCCCAGAGGACACTTCCTGGCACAGCAGGGCCACTAAGCTCTCCACTGTTTCAGGGAACTTCCATGCGCTTTGGTTGATCAAGCAGAACTATTCCCAAGGTACACCCAAGTCCAACACTCTAGACTTTGGGGAAATTTGACGACATAGACCAATAAAGAAGATGAAGAAGAGGAAAATTAATAGAACTCTTAACAGAACCATTCAAAGACTCAGACCCCTTGGGAGCCTATAGGTGCCCAGATAGCGGCTTTTAACCGACCTGTATTAGGGCTGGTGAACATCTGAGATACAAGAAGAATTACCTCCTTTCTCCTGGACCAATATTATAGATGGGAGGGATACAGCTGCCTACATAGCATGCTTTGAAGAGCCAGGAAAGATAGGCCCTTGCCATTCTCCCTACAGCACATCCTCACCTACAATGACACCGATCATTTGTACCCTGTAGTCAAGCATTATCTCTTCTCTAGTTTTCATTCGAATTATACTCTTGGAAAATACAGAACTTTATTATAAATAGTGCCAAGAAGCAGACCACTGTCTGAGGAGAGAAATCAGATAAGAGGGGAAACATACATGGCAGAGTAGCCCGTGGCTAGCCCACACTTTATGCCCTTTGCAAGGGAAAAATCTGAGATCAACGGAGGCGTTTTCTTGAATCATTAAAGAATCTTCCTGAGATGGCCTGTATTTGAAAACACAATGGCAAAAGAAAGAGACCTAATGAGAAAACCAACGTTGAGCATCACCTGTGGTGTCTGTCACATCATAAGTGTCCAACATAAAAGTTTCCTTCCTTCTCTCTGAGTACTTCATGGATCTCTAGTTTATTCTGAACATAGATACATTCCCTAGAAGTGCAGGTTTCATGTCCAAAATGACCAGAAATGCCAAACAAAACTCATAAAGATCAATCTATGAGGAGCTGTTGCATGGACATTCTCAGGACATTCCCACAGCTGTTCAGCATAGCCTGGGGCTACTCCAGCTTAAAGTTTACTTGGAGGTAGGAGTTTTAATAAGATAGCAAAAAGAAGGGGTCAAAGAATACATTATTATGAAGGGGCTAGGACAGAACTGACTTCTCTAACTTTTATTGTTGCAAATATTTCTGGACCCGGTCATTTATAAGTTGTAATTGCACAAGGCTGATTACATATAATTTGAAAACTGACCCCTGAGTAACCCGCAGTGGTCTGTACTTTCAAAGGAAAAAGACCTTTCTTCTTTTCTTTTTGATACATATGGGATAAAGATGCCATCTTCTCCAGCAAACATTCAGCCAAAAAATGTCCTCACCAACAGATTCTTTTGAATTCCCACAGCACAATATGCCATAGTTTTCATTCTTTATCAAATTCTCGATCCCTCTGGCTATGCCTCTAGCTTTCCTATTCTTACCAGTTTCTTTCTTCTTCCTTCACCGTTTCATTGGAGCATTCTTTTAGGTGTTTGCTTCATTTTTTTGTCCTTTCTTCTCTTTCCTGATCCAGAAAACTCTGTTTGCTTCTTCTTGTTTGTGCTTTTCTCTCAATTTTGTGTTATTCCTTTCTGTATTCACTCATTGAACACACATTATGTGCTTGACACAGTAATAAATACCTGGGTGCCTGGCACAACCTTTCCTCAAGGGACTCAGAGTTGAGGGTGACAAATGAGTAAACCAATTTTTGTCACACAGAGGCGACACTGCTTGTGGCAGAGAAACTTCTCAGAGACGTTAACACTTGAGCTGATTCTTAAAGGACCCACAGTCAGAAAAATCACAGTGTTTAACCAGGGAGAGCAAGGGGCTGGATGATGGGAAGGACATCCAGGCAGAGAAAACAGTATTTGTCATTGGAGGGGACAAGAGAAGGCATGCAGGTGGTCACCTGCTATCAGAACTGCCAAAATGAATGGGTCGGAGGGAGAAGTTATTAGGAAACTGAGCTGGAGAAGAGCCGGGGCAGGCCATGGTGCACTGCATGCAGGGCTAGGGAATTTGAACTCTGTGTTCAAAGGAGTTGGGGTATTTAAACAGTGAAGACATGCTGAGACCACACTGCCAAGGCCTGCCAAGGAGGGAAGCAGGAGAGCAGCGGGAGGCCCATGTGGGGCACAAGAATGGCACCGTGGAGTAGGGGAATATTTCAGGATTTGGCAAATGGGAGGTGTGTGGTGGGGGAGAGTTAGTGTGGTTTTCAGAACTGCTGCATCAAGGTGCATAATAATGCACCCTAAGACCTGGTTACCTAAAACATAGGGAGAAGTGGTTCCTTTTGATCCACCCCTAACTTACACATGCGAGGCATCCAGATGGGGCAAACAGGCTGCGGAGGGAGTCTAGCTATAGGTACTGATTGAGGAGTCTCAGGTGAGGTAGTAGCAAGAGTGCAGATGAGGCGAGCCAGCCGTCTGTGTGGCCTGGCTCTTCCTGCCTCTATCCCCTCGCACCGGACCGCCACGGTGGCCACTGACATTTCTTCAAGCTGCCCAAGCCTCTTCCTTCCTGAGGACCTAGAGCCTGGTATCCTGTCTACCTGGAAAGTTCCCTTATTTCTCCCGCCTTCTCACCCTTTCATTCTCTTCAGAGAGGGCTTCTCTAGTCTCCTGGCTACATGAGTGTACCTGTTACTCTTGGTAAAAGCACTGGGCTTATTTCCAACCTGATACTATGGGTAATTCGGTATGTTTCACTCTTCTTTTTCTCTGTCTCACTAATGTGGCAGAGATCTGGTTTGTCCTGTTCACCGTGGCACCTGAGTTAGTGTAATCCTGGTACCACACGGACAGGCAGGAAGTGTTTGCTGAGTAAACAAACAGATGATGAATCCAAATCTGTTCCACACTGAGGACGGTAGCAGCAAGGCCCCGCAGGAGAGAATGGCAAACCTAAATGGAGCAGAGTGTTGTCAAAGGACTGCTTATAAAGCTGTAGGGAGAGTCAGCACCTCAACACAGGATGTGGAGGGAGTGGCCACTGAAGCCTACAGGGAGATCAGGGAGGAGAAGAGGACCACACAGAGCACCTGCAGGATCAAGGAGCTGCAGGACCCACAGCTCGACCTGTCCTCCTTCTAGTACCTCACCTGCATCCAGCCAGAATGTGGGGAGGGAGGTGGCAAGTGAGCCCAAATGTAGGTCAGCTCTCTTGGTGGAGGGCAGTGGAGAAGGTGGAGAAAGGGTCTGGAGTACAGAATACACTGCACAAGGACCAATGGATACAATACTACTCTTTTCAAATAAAGCAATAGATAGCTAATATATTAAATGTATGAAAATTGAACTCTCCATGGTCACCCCCATGCATCCTGGCTTCCTCTTCTGAAAGTCAGGTGACTTCTTTATTAAGCTGAAGGATTTCACAGAACACAGTAAACACTGTATTGCTGTGAACGACAGGTCACCAATCTTGATGAATGGGCAGAAAATAAACAAGTGAAGTCAATGGCATCAGTCCTGGATTATCAGCAGTTGTAGGGTTGAAGTGAACATAAGCGCCACACCATTCTGTAAATTCTGTAAAGCACTCAAATTCAATGAAAATGCACAGGTCAGAGAAAACACTCTAGAGTTCTAGTTTGTTCTAGAGGGTGCTTTCATGATTCATGGTAGACTAGACATTGTCACACTATTAGAAGGATTTTTGCTCATTTATTGTAACGATGATATTTAGTGACAATACTGCTGTGCTCTTTAATGTTTCTAATACCTCAAGTCCAGTAAATGATAAAGTCCTACCTTCTGACAGTCTAGAGAAGTGCTTTCATATCTCTGTCAGTGACATTCTAGCCTTTTGCATTCTCCCTGAATGCAGAGCATGATGTTTTTCCATGCAAGATCATTTGTTTTCAGATATCCATCTGCTTGTTTTCTACCTTATTCTGAATACACGCGCTTAATGAAACAGAAGAGGTTGATAAATGAGGCTCATCTCTATCATAAAAACTCCAGGGTTATCAATATTTATTTTTTAAAGGAAAGGTGCAGGTAAGAATGAAGGCAAGTAGGCAGGCAGGCAGGAAGAAACATTTTTTAAATCTTTATTGTAGTTGTTCATCTTGGTTGATTCCCCCCACCCCTCAGCCCTCGGTCTCAAACCTGTATCCTTGGAATATACGGTATGGGAACTGTAACCAGGGGTTTCATCTGCTAGGTCACCAGGGCATGCCTAAGTATGCATATTCTTAGCCCTTAATAAAATAAACCAGAAGATAATCTTCAGGTAGTATAAAATATCAAAAACATGGAAAGCTCCTAATGGAGACTTTTACCAACCAAAAGAACATGGCTGTATGCCTAGAACTTATTGCAAAAACTCCCTTAACCCCAGGGAAACTGTATTTATTAAGGGCAGCCATGGGCCATGTGGGTCATATTTCCAAAGTCTATTCTTAGACGTGTCTCTCAAAAAGAAATCCTGTGATACATGAAAAAAATGGGGATCATAGTCAAATTCAGAAAATTCTGGGTTAAATTTGTTTTCATTTCAAGGTTTCTCAAGGTTTTACTGTTCTAGTGTACATGGTTGATTTCCAGAAGAAAGGGCTTATTGACAGCATTTCGGGGACGTGTTCTTCACCTGAGAATTGCCCTATGAAGCAGGCGACTGCAATTCTAGTTCCAGACCTGCGACCATCTGACAGTACAGACATTGCAAGACGCTTAGCTCTTTTGGATCTCATTTTACTCATCAGCCCCAGCTAAGGGGTAGATCTAAAGTGTTCATATTTTTAAGATTCAGTGTCTAGCCCAGAGTTAGGTTTTCCCAGTAACTTCAGAGAATTTCAAACAACAGCTTCCTGGGAGGACTCACTGCTGTCTGTCTTCTCCCCTTAGCAGACCTCAGTCCTGAACTTGTTTGTCATCAGCTCTGAACAGCTCTGGCAGTGACACACACTGACCCGATTGCCTGTAGTGAATTACTCAGCCCCAGATTCTGCCCCGTCTGGTTCTACCTCCATGACTCACTCATCTGTCTCTGTGACATTTCAACCCTGTCCAAGATCATCCCGCTGTGCCTGGGATCACATATCCTTGTGATTCTGAGCTCACCAGACCTCACCAGCAGCTCCACCCATCTGTCCTCAGCAGTTTTCTTCTAGTTGCTTATTTTTTTCCATAAGATTTTGTTTATTCTTTATATCTTTCTCTCTTTTTTTCTCTTTCTTCCCATAGCTACCACTTTCCTTGTCTCCCCTCACTGCTCCCTGGGGCACCTGTGTATTCCTTTGGACAAAAGTTACCATTCCCCTTCTCTACTGAAACCTGACACTCAGTCTTCCCTTCATCTGTGACACAATACCAAATTAGCTGTCTACTAAACCAACTGTAGAATTTACCTTTCAACCCAGGGTATATTGAATCGGAAAGAGGGTGCTGTAGGAATAACAAAACAGTAAGCATAGATCAGAACTGCTCCAAATGGGGTTTTATGGTCACCCCATTGCTGCAGGCATGAGACTGAAATTCCATATAATTTTCTACTATGAGAGGCATTTATTTCCTAATCCTGTAAGTTGGAAGTGCTATTCCTGATTGCCTGGTTTCTTGAGTCACATTATTGTATGTCTCTGACTATCCCCTAATTCAGACTGTCCTCGAGTCAGCCAAATTCCTTCACTAAATGACATCTCCCCAAATGGGTGATTAAACCTGCCTTCATACTCACGGCCATAGGCACTGAACTGACAGAAAACATCAGCATCTGTATCTCTGCCTATTCTCTCTCCCCTTCCTGGGTCTCTTTGATACCTCCATTGACCACCCTGCCCCAACTTTCCAGTTTAATCTGACTGTGTTTGTTTTTGTGTTTCCACTGGCATCTAAGGCAGTATACACTGGGACATTTCCAAAGTCAGGAGCAAGGACTTCTGATTATAAATACCCAGATACCAGGCTGTTTCTGCTTGAGATTTGTTTTCCTCTTCCTTAGCAGCCAGATTCCTTTTGGCAAGTGTCTGCTTGATTTCACTAGCCCATGGTACTATTTTGATAGTAAGAGATCAAACCCCAACTCAGGCTAGCTTAATCCCAGAGAGGAATTCATTGACTCAAGGACCTAAGAAGATGTTTGATGATGAGAGGGACAGATATGTATCTGGGGCTGAGAAAAGACAGGAATCAGAGATCTGAGTGCCACCCCCATCCCTTTTCTTATTTGGGGCCATCAGTTTAAATCTTTCTCCTAGATGACTCATTATCATCAGCCAAAAAATGCAGTCTCTTCACTCCCTAGTCCTTACAGCTCAGTGTTGTGTGGATGTGTGTATCTGTGTACAACCACAAAAATACAAATCTTCCTCATGATACATGAGCACACTGTAAGTTGAAAATATGGTAAGTCGAACTGCCTTAAGTTGAACTACCCTGAACAAGCAGACAAACCAACACTGACAGCACAGTATGCTGTGGAGTCTCCATTGCTTTCCTTCATGATCTCATGGCTACCTGGGAGTTTTGGTTTGCTGCCATAGCCCAGCACCATGAGACAATCTCATACCACTGATATCTTACCCAGGAAAAGATCAATATTCAAAATTAAAGTGTGGTTTCTACTGCATGCATGTTTCTACTTTCCCATCATTGTAAAGTAAAAAATATTATAAATTGAAACTTCCTAAGTTGGGGGCCACCTGTATTTCCATTTCTTTCTAGGCATGAACTTGGGGCATGCTGACCAGGAGCCCCATGGTCACATTGGCTGTGAGGGCACAGCAGGTCTCAGCATAGTCTCTCCTCTCTGACACATTGATGAGGTGTTTTGCTTGGATACAGGAGAGAGTTCTCCTAATTGTCAGTTATTAAGGCCCCTGCAAGAAACAGGTTTGTTGGTGACATATGTGCATTAACAATTTTATTCTCAGATTCTTCTGTCAGTTTTTGTTGATGACTGGGTAAGTCATCAACTTTTGTTTAACAGATGTGCTTGGAGGATGTCTGGCATACCTTTGTGCTTTGACACAGAGATAGCTAACTTCAGGGTATTAGGTCTCCAGTCCAAAACCCCAGGTAGGAGCAAGCCTGGACCTGACTCTAGACACTGCAGCAAATCAGCCAGAGTAAAACAGGCAGTGGGATTTCTAAGAAAATGGATTAGCAGGGCTGAGGGTTCCAGAGATTTCTGGACACTGAGTCTCTAGCTCCCACAACCTCCAAGTGCTTTCCTAAGTTAAGGAAGTCCATCAGGCTATTTCCACCTTTTATCCTCCTAGATGAGTGGCATTCTCCTGCCCCAAAGCAGCACTCAGTCAGAACAACTCCCTCTACCTTCCTTTGGTGTTTTATTTGTTATTATCAGCTGTTGGTGAGGTTATGTTATTTTGAGAAGGTCTTTATATGCTGTCATTATATCATTGCCCCAGCCTACTCTAAACAAGTCAGAAATTGTCCACTTACCTCCACCCAGTTTCTTCCAGCACAACAAACAACTTCTCATTCCCACCGCCTGCCTGTTCTCCAGTTCCTCCCTTCCGGAGGCCACCCACTGGTCAGTCACATGCAAATTAACTTTCAGTTCAGTTTCACCAGTGGGTAGATTTATCATCTTGGTTGAACTCCCAAGTTTCCTTCACCTTTGACACACTGAGCTGTTTTTCAGAAAAAAAATCTAATATTCTCTTTTCTCAAGCTGTATCCCTTGAATTTCAAGGGATTTTCCTAGGTTGCCCATGTGAACTTTGACCCACACCCATCACCACCACCACCACTTGATTTTCTCAAAAGACACCTAGTCTTCTCCCTCTTGCACTTTATGGATGTCAACCAAGCCATCTTTGTCCCAGTGGGAATTCTCTGCTCCTGGCTGTCCTTCACTGCTCCTTGGGTTGTCCCCATCCACTTCTTCAACATCTCTTCAGGTTACTTCAGCAGTCACTGGTCATCTTTTCTCCCCATTCCCATTCCTGCCCATAAACACTCTTGCTGTCTTTTCCTCTTTCATTCTCAGAGTGGTCCCCTGCTTGTGATCTGGCAGAGACTACCAGCCTGCTGTTTCATTTCCCTCCTCACTCTGGGCCCACCTCTGTTGTGGCCTGCATATGGATTGTTTACATAAATGTAACTTCCCTCCACTGAAAGAAAGATTATTCTAGCACCCCAGCCTTTTTTTTTTTAACTTTAATCATGGTAACAGGCATTGAGCTCTACACCCAATACTCCACTGCACAGTTAAATTCAGATTCAACTGAGATGGTTGAATGACTTCCTCTTCTTTTTTCTGTTTCATTTTTAAAATAACCAAGTGATTCTTTGTCATTGTAAAAAAAAAAATGCATGTTCGTAATAAAAATTTAGCAGTTAAAATATTAATATTTTGTTGTACATTTTCTTTCTCTTGTTTAAAAGGTATGGTTTTCCGAAAATAAGATATACACTTGTCAATTCCTTCATTTTCATTCAGTATTATAGCTCATTCATCAAATTTTCACAATGTGTGAAGGATTCTATCAGTCTACAATGTTCCCCAATCCCATTGAGCTTATGGTCCAGAGTCAGAAGTAATGGAAGATTTTCAGACTGTGTTTGTTGAAAGCACCACATTCAGTGCCCACCAGTCTGGTTGTGAAAGGATGGTCCCCTAGTGAAGTCAGGTCAAGTCAGTTCAAGTAGTTGTTACCTGGGCAATAGGGAAAAAATATTCTAGGTAAAAGGAACAGCGTGTGCTCAGCATAGAAGGAAAGGGGACAAGAGAAGTTTTGAAAGTCAATTCAAGATATAATAGACAAGGTTTGCCATATCATTGAACTTCTATTTTCTCAGAGCAATGGTGATTTCTTTTTGAGTCTAATCAGATTTACAGATACGGCTTCTCTAGCTACAATAAGGGAGTATGGATGAACTCTTATGTACAATTATAACTTCATAATATTTTTAACTGGTAACATAGGTGTGTCTATGTGTGTTTGTGTGTGTGTGTGTGTATGATATATTTCTCTTTGGCTATCCTCTACACAAACTAAAATCCTTTGGGATGTTAATTGAATAGTCTTGTCTATGTAATTAAGCCTATATTTTCTTTGTTCCAGATTGTATTTCATTCCTCTAATCCAAGTCTCAAACTGATCTACAAATTTAACAGGACAATTTAGAACAGCAGCTAAATTGGGCATCCCACCTACAAATGACCTTCATGATTACCTACCAATGTCCACTACCAAACTTTTACTGGAGAACTTAGCAGGACAGCAGAAACATGGTATATTTCACAATAAAACGAAAATTCCGTGGTCTAGATTGCATGTGTTTATGAAGGAAATCTGAATTTCTAATGGGGAGGAAACACTGTGAAAAATTGACAGTATACACCCTGACCGAAAATGTACTAAAATTTGCACCAACCATTTCAGCCCCCTCCTCTTGTTTTTCAGATTTTTTTTTTTAGGTATCCCAACTTAGTTCTTAATTGCCATCAGTGAGTATAGAAGAGGAAGGAAACAAATACCACCCTTTTTGAGTAGATTTTAAGTCAAGCATGGGATATTCACAATTGAAACTTTAAGCTAAGAATTCTTTTAAACTTCATTATAAATTACTAAATAAACCTCATTTGCCTGATTTGGGCTTCAAAGAACCAAAAATGTGTGTTGGGAGTTTCTAGAACTATTTAGATAAGGTAATATCTCTCCTTTTCCATGGTATTTTCTACTCGTTGTGTTTCCTCTTGTTATTTAGTCTTTTTTTTTTTTTTTTGCAACCACTTAGCTTCCTCTCAAAGTATATTTTATTCATTCAGGAAACACCCTGCTTTCATGGTTCATCATTTCTTGCTAACTAGGTTATTTACGACTAAAACGTGAAAACCACACCAAAGTATATACTTCTTCCAAAAACCTTAAACTAATAAACTGTCTCATCCTTGGTACATTTTTAGTGTATTTAGTGTATTTTTTAAATCATTTCTAAGTCCTGTTAGAATTCCATATGCTCCTTTCTTCATCCACTTATTCATTCAGTCATTCATTCAAAAATTGTTTATTAAAGCACCCGCTATGCATAGGCTTTATGGTATATAATCAATTCATTATCCAGCTAAAGTGAAGAAGGACCAGGATCCCTTCCCCAATGTCAAACTTTGATCAAGTGTAAGAAATTATTTTATGTTCAGAATGTCTTAACAAAAAAGACCTCTTTATACAACTTGCAATGATGATTCTATCACAGAGGCACACTTAACATAGCACCCAGGTTATTTTTAACACCCTCTCCCTCTACATGAAAAAATTAGTTTTAGTCAGAATCATAAAATAAAATAAATAATAGTTATGACCAGAAAAGAAGCACATGAAAATTTCAAACTTCAACTATATAATCATTCCAGTAAAATAATTAAAATTAAAATACATACTACAGTTAAAAAGAAAGATTTGGGGGATTTAATGTTTTTAATAGCATTAATGTATTTTTGAAAGAAAAGAACTGTATTTTTTTCTGTTGCAGCAAAAATAATAAAGTTTCTATTGTACGACTGTAATTTTTACATATCTGTTAATGACAGTTTGAATTTTGATCGATCAGCATATAACGTGCAGTACACTCTATGGTATAATCAAATTTACCTATCTATCTTCACCCATAGTTGATTAAAGAACAATGTTTATTAATTTTATCAAGTCACATGAGAAACGGATAAATAAATAGCTAGAAAAGATAAAGAAATGTCTATACCATCAATATTTTTATTTCCTGCA
This sequence comes from Solenodon paradoxus, assembly GCA_004363575.1. Lineage (NCBI taxonomy): Eukaryota > Metazoa > Chordata > Mammalia > Eulipotyphla > Solenodontidae > Solenodon > Solenodon paradoxus. The sequence goes on along the minus strand of RJWH01000110.1, from coordinate 1,337,688 downwards.
GAATGATCACAGTGGCTTTCAAAAGTCTGCATATTCAGAAAGTTTCCATTATCTTCCAAATGTCTTTAGAAAATTCACCATAAATTTTTTCTATGTTTTCTAAACACTTTCAAAGGTTTTCCTCTTGTGAAAAAAATCAGAGAGTAAATACTGATATTATTTGATGTATTCCTTTAGAATGAATGTTCTGTTCTTGGGAAAATGAATTGAAGTATCAGACATGGCCCTTTGGCTTTCTTCTGGTATAGGAGGGCTACCATCTTCTGCCTTTCCTGTGCATTCTTCAAAAATTAATTCTATTTCCTGTTTAAAAAATTAATCTTTGTGGTAAGTACATCTTATCTGGGAAAGGCTGTTGGTTTATTACCTACATTCTGCAGCATTTTTCACTGGTGAGGTAAGACTACTAAGAATGAATAAAACTCCATAACTCCAAAAATATCACAAACATGCAAAAGAAAGAGTAAAATATGCAAATGCGCAGAGGATGGTTTGCAGACAGTGCAAGTAAGGCCTCTGATTGAATTCTTTGATCTTTGCTGGACATCCTGTGAGCACTTGATCAGAGCTGCAGTGTTAACCTTGACCAGAGAAAGACATTTCTTTTCAATCCAATTATATCCAACTGCTCTAAGATATCTTTCATTCAGCAGCAGTCTTGCCAAAAACAGATAAAAAGTTTCCCAAAACTTATTATTTTGACTTAAACTTCTTCAATATGGACACATCTATTTCCATTATTAAAAAACTGAGACATATCAGTACTGTTTACTAACAAACGCCAATATATTGTATTTTTCTAGCAATGAATACTATTTTTAATTAGATGTAATTCCCTAGAAGATGAATAAATGAATTTGAATTTGGGGGGAAATATGTATGAAATAAAACAGTCTTAAAAGAATAGTATACTCAATTTTTTATAAAATGTTCCTTCAAAACTAGACTGCAACCATCGATAACATAGCTGCTGTTTTACCACAGAAAGATTTTGTTTGGCTGAAAATATAATTAGGCCCAAATGATGATATACAATTTCACCATTTTTTTTTCTTTATCTGTTTTTGTTTAATTGTTTGTTTTGTTTTAGGAATTCCCTTGCAATTTCCAGGATTTGTTTTATTTCCTAAGCAGGAAAAATACGATTCAATTTTATCACTTTCAAAGAACTTAAGATTTAATTTCTACCATTTTGATTAAAAAAAAAAAAACTCATCTGAAGTCTCCAACAACAACAAAAAAATTTAAATTGTATAGACCATCTATGTTCTCTGTACTTGCAGTACATGGTGGACATTTATGAAACCCTGAAGTTGACAAATGTTCACTGCCCACTGCATTCTTTCTCCTTTGTGTTGAACAGTAGAGAAGAATCCACTTTTATTCTGAGGGTCTCATTTCCTTTCTTTATTTTTAAGGAAAGGTGCAGGCAGGAATGAAGGTGAGTAGGCAGACAAGCAGGAAGGGAAATTTTATTTATTTTTGTTCATCTTGGTCATTGCCCCAGTACCCGGCCATAAACCCAGTTCCTTGGAGTGTGCACAGACTCCCAGTGGATTCATCTATTAGGCCCCCAGGGGATGGCTAATGTTCTTCATACCCAGGTCATTGCTCAATCGTGTGCAACCATTATTGCCCTTCTCCCCCTAAGATGTTTTATTTTCTTGACTCGTTTATAGTTTTGAAACCAATACTTAGCAATAAAAACAGAAAAATTGATTTTAAAGATGTTCAAATTGAAAACATTCTATGCTTGAACCGAAATATACACAGAGCAAACGATAAGAATTTACCTCACAGTCTATATTTTGTTTTTCTGTTTTACATTTTAAACACAATTAAGAACTTTGAATGGTGACATAGGATGGACAGAAATGGAGTGACTCTCAAACTATTTTCTTCATTAAAACCATTGGGCTATCACTCATTGTTCACTCTGAATCTCCTGTGCACACATAGGGATGTATAAGAGCACAGGGGCTGCAGACACCAGCTACACCTGCCAATTCCTCTGCTCTCATGTGCTACTAGAAACGTACTTTTGGAACAAACACATGTGACTGAGTTCTCTTTGGAGATACCTTTGTAATTCATTTCCCAAATTAGCTACCATATAATGTTGATGAAAGATAAATAAGATTCCACTCTTATGCAATACTTAAATCAGTCAAATTCAGAGACAGAAAGTAGAATGGTGGTCATCAGGGGCTGGGGCGAGGGAGAATGAGAAATGAATGTTTTATGGATACAGAGTTTGCAAGATAAAAACAGTTCTTTGGATTAATGATAGTGATGCTTGCACAAAAATATGCCACTGAGCTTCAAAATAAGAACATATAAAAATAGGTAAAATAGAAAGTTTTCTGTCTCATGTGGTATAGTTACCATAATTAAAAAATTTTTACATTAAAAAGATAATTAAATGTGCTAACTTTAGCCTGTGCATATTATTAAAAGTCAATGGTTACCACAGCAATTATTTACCACTTAGATAAACAAGAAATCTTTTTTTCAGGAAAGAGCATTTTGTCACTGACCAGGGTACAGTAATAGTCAAAAGCATGTTAACTTTTGGTTAATTTTATTATTGAGTGAGAGTTTTCCATAGACAGTGTACCATCCTAAGCCCCTGCACTCTGGAGGGCAGCTTCCAATACCCCACCCACTACTCTACTCTTTATAACTTTTGTCCACATATGTCAAGATTAGAAGAGATGAGTAAGTAGTGGATTTTCCCAATCTCAACATGTCCCAACCAAAGCCCATCATCACACCAGTCCCACCCCAGTCCTAAATGACCATATATCTCACCTCCCTCTCCCTGTCGAACTCATCAACATTTCTCAGTCACCCAAACTAAAAAAAGCATGTTTACCACTGGTTCACTCTCTTTCACCTCCATATCCAATATGCAATCAATCCCTACTAACATTCCCTCTGAAGCACATCTTAAGACTCTCACTCTGTCATATTCAAATCCAGGATAGCATCCTCCTTTTCTGTATTCATTTAAATTTCCCTCCTAGACTGTCTGAATCCAATTTCTGTTTTTTCCTAAAGGGAACTTATTTTTCTGCCTAGGCAGGTCTTACTTGGTGCTTGCTTTCATCTCAAGCCTTCAAATCACAACCACTTTCTTGCCACCCTAAGGAGGAACTGGCTTGCCTATTTCCAGGATCCTTCAAAGTGTGATTCCATCCACTTACAGTATTTCTCACAATCCTTCATGTCATGTAAGAGAACCCCTCAATGCTGCACACATTTGCCTACTCATTCTGGACACAGGCATTTGCTTACCCAACATTTCTTGCCTGTGGCACTCTTCTCCACCCAGCTACCTCCTATTCAGCCTGCAAAGGTCTCTCCTGGTGCTATAACCTTGAGCAAGCTACCTTGTCTCTCATCTAATAAAAACATGGCTGAGTTGAGAAAGACCTAGACAAGTTGCTCTCTGAGGCTCTGCACTGAGTTCTTCAAGATGTCCCTCTATATCATATTGGCTCACCTCACTCTCTAACTCTAACCCCTGGGGTCTGACCTGTGCGTACTACCTCGGTGGACTCTGGCTGTCTAGCATCTCACTGGAGCTCTTAATCTTTACTCCGTTTTGTAAGACTGCCCTTGGCTTTGATCCTTGACTAAAGGTCACTAATCCTTTCAAGGTGATCTCTACTGACTGTCCTCCCAACTTCAGTAATTTCTCTCTTTCCTAAATCCCTCCAACCTGGAGTGGATAATGGTTTTGCTGCTACTAGCTCAGAGCTGTCAAATTACCCCGTTTGTCCCCCTACACTGCTATCTCTAGAGAAAACGTCATTGTGAATAAATTTTTCTGTGGTTACTTATTCATTGAGACTACTGCCCACCCCCACCACTGCCCATTGTCACGCTGCCCCCACTAGGACTGTGGGCATTGAACCATCTACAAGCATCCACTAGGAGGAGTGTACCAAGCTCCAATATGGCCTCCAGCACTCCTACTCCAGTGTAGCCACAGCAACTCTAAATCCCAGGACTGATGTGACCAGATAGCTCTGGTCCCTCCCCTCATATATGGATTTGGATGACAGCATATGGAAAATGACTTCTTCGGCAAATGCTTGAAGGTATCTGAAGGACAACCCAGAAATGTAGGGAAGCTAACTGTCATGGGAAAACCTTAACTAATGACAAAGAAGGCAGGATAGAGAGACTGAATTCTTCTCCCTTCCTCCTTCAGGGGGTTGTTCTGGGACACTGAGTTTCATATGATCTCTCCAAAGTTATTTCATGAGACTTGACAACCAGCTGTGTTTTTTTTCTGAAGCTGTGGCCAGTTCAGAGATATATCACCTCTTTCCACATCCTTTCTTGTTTCACTTCACTCTCTTTCTTCTTTCTTCTCTCACTTCCCTGGCGGAATTGTACCTCCCACAAAATATTAGCACTTAAGCTTTGACCTATTTTCTAGGAAGATTAATCTAAGGAAGATCATATATATATATATATATATATGTATGTATAAAAATTACTATAATATATAAATAGTATATATTATTATCTATATGTATTTATATAACACTCTATGCCACACAATTATGTCCTTAATTAATTGAATATCTTGATCTCTACTTTTATGAGTCCTGAGCTTATTATGCAGAGTGCAAACTCTTTATGAGCTAAGACCACATTCCAGACAGTTTGTATTAAAGGAAAGGATATATCCTAGTAACAACCATTATAATAATTCAAATAACTTTATTTCCAGAGGTAGGAATAGTACAGGGTCATAGGATTTGGAATCTCATCATAAACTTTGGTAGGAAAATCTCTTTCTCCTCTTCCCACCAGGGAAATAATGAAGCGGTAGAGTTTATGGGAGGGCAGGAGCTTTGGGGTCAAATAGATCTGGGCTCAAATATCAGGTCTGCCATGAAGAGTGTGTCCTCACATCACTTGCCCAAACTGTCAGAGTTTCAGTTCCCTAGGTCCTGCTAATACTTGTACAAGTAGTTTCAGAATATTGGTCACAATATCCACGCTCAGTAAATGTTGGCCTCCATATCCTCTGAGGTTGTTCCTCTGTTTGGCAATATAAAACCTTATATGACAATGACCACTTCTAAGTGAACAGGCTTTGCAAATCCTGAGCACAGACCTCCCCTGTTCTGGCCTAGATTCTGGCTTATAGGAAGCAGGCTAACCCACATTGGCCTCTAGCCTCTGAAATTTGCCTACCAAAGCACACACGAAAGACTAGCGATCCCCAACACGCCGGCCAATTCTAATGTCAAGCTTACTTTGGAAGAGCTTTGCTTTTTGAACAGTTGGTATAACTGTGCTGAACTTATAATTTACTGTGATGCTATTCATTCTAAACGTAATTAATAATGCCAAAGGGACAGTATGTTTTACATGGAAAGGATTTAGATTGCCATAGAGTTCATTCATTTTTATATGCCTGTATCTTCACACAACTGTACCCTACAGTTCTTGGAAACACAGCTGGTACCTAGGAACATTTGGTGTCATTGTTAAGTTAAAAGAGCAGCTCATGTCTTTATTTCCTTGTACTCAACACCATCAATTCTTCTCCTTTAATATCCCTTGATGCTTGCCTTCATGTGTAGAAACTCTTCTCCCTTCCATCCTTTACCCCGAGCCTATACTCACCCACCTGTATCTCATCTCATGATGTCAAGAGGAGTTAGGATTCAGCTGTTTAGTATCAGTAGAAGGGAAACTAGATGAGTGTAACCAGCTAACCATGTAATTACCCCCAAAGCCAACACCAGTATAAACTGCTGTTTTGCTTCTGCTCTGGGATTCCCCAGGCCCTGAAGAGCCAAAAAGGAAACAGTGTCAAAGATCAGTGTGATCTGGTGGCAAGATCCTGATGCTAGAAGTCGAAGACTTCGCTTTTCCCATCCCTGTTCTGTGAACAATTAAAATTGGACCTTAGGAAGATGCATAAATTTGTTGTCATTCAAATGCCTTCCCTGTCAAATAAATCCTAAAGATGTTATTGACAGAAAGCAAATGGGAGGTCATCTGTTTGCACCCCTCAATTTCCAGAGGAAGGCAGAAGCTGGAGAGCCTCATGGCAGAAATGGGTTAACAAATGCAAGATTCCTCTTAAATAAGATTGATCTTATTAAAATACTTCTTTCTGTAATCTCTGGAAAAATCTTATAATAAAATGAGATGTAAAGTGAAATACAAATTATGCTTCCGTGTGTGCATTTTGTGGTGACGGTGGTTTTATGAAGAAAGAGGGTGCTGGATAATCATCCCTGTTTGTACGTGCATGGACTTAGCTAGCAGCAATCGCTTCTGGAGAGCCGCCCTGGGGACTGGGTGGGACCAGGGTGCTGGGAGTGGGAGAGAGAGGTGAAAAAGAGAATGAGGAAGGCACTTGGCAAATCTTTCTGTTTTGCTTTTGCCTGCTGGTCAGACCGAAAAAGGAACTCTGGGTGTCTGTGAGAAAAATCTCAATTAATTACTCTGTTCTCTCTCTTTCTTTCCCACATAACTTAATTAAAGGAGAAATATTTGGGGTTTTCTGGTTCCCTGGCCCTAGTAAGGACTCACCAATAAGTCCTTAGGGGGAAGTTATGTGCAGTGCAAGGTCACTCTTAGTTCCTGAGTTACTGCCCAGCCCTCTGTCCTGTCGGGAGCAAAACTCTGGCAAGACCCAAATTTCCCATTAGAAGAAATACTCAGGCAGAAAGAGGAGGGAGAGTATACATGTAGGGATTAGACTATTTCCTCCACAGACACACCCAAAAGAAGACAGAAGCCCTTCTTAGCACCAGGCCTGGTCACTATGTAACCTAGCCATCATTATCAGTACCTGTGGCTCACAGTCCCATAGTCTGAACAGGTACTTTGTGGAAAGCAATAAAACTGGAAGTCAACTCCACTCCTAGCACCGAGGCCTCAGTAGTGTCCATTAACCCCTTTTCCTAAAAAGAGTCTTTTCCCTTTCGATCTCCTTGATGCCTTAGAAGAATGTTAATTGAGCTCAAAAGAGTCAAGTCTCTTAGACCACAATACAATCTCCACTCTCTGAAATTCTGCATTCATGTAGGAAAGGCATTACGCTTCCTGGAGAGAAAATTTAGCATGAATTAATAAAAGGCAATAATAATAATGGCAAACATTTGCAGAGCAATCTCATAACTCTTCTAACCTTTAGTGTCATTTGTATGTTGGTACAATTACAAGGTACACTCAGGGGCCTTCATGAAGAACCAGACTTTCTAGCTAATTCCACAATGATTTGCATTTCCAGGTGACTTCCCTTGTACAGAAACCAGAATTAGGATTCAATGAAATCTGCTATCTTGCTCTGGGCACAATAGTCAATCACTCTGTCTCTGTAAGTACTGGGGAAACAGATGTCTCAATAGGTTAAGTACTCAGAACTTACCCCAACCCTGAAAATATTTGAAGCACATGCTCTATTCTCATGTGTGACTCCTGCGTGGTCATCTCTTCCTTTGATTTTGAGGTGGGACATAACAGGTTTCCCGAGTTCAGGTTGGTCCTTAAGGAGAGACTAGTCACATTCCCACTGCTGAGGGTGAGTAAGAAAAGTCCATTCCTCCCTCCTGAGTCTTCCCTTTATTCTCACACCATGACCATTCACAATACTTCTGACACCAGATATAGGCAGACAGGCCCCACTGAGCAATTCTCTGCCACACCAGCTAAGAATCTTACCAGTTAACTCAATCCTGACATCATCCACCTGGAAATAGCAGCAGATACCTCAGGTTCAGGGCACAACCCTCAACCTACCAGACTGTTCATACCCCATTTCAGATGCTGGTCACAACTCCACATTGTCACCTGTGTCACCTGACTGATAGGGTATAAACTGGAGTTTCCCAGTACTCCTCCAGTTCTAGTAATTGACTCGAGGAGCTCAGATAACTCAGGGAAACACAGTTTATGACAGGATCTGATGAGCAGCCCAGTGAAGAGATACGAAGGGTATGATCTGGGAGCATCACAAGCTAAGAAACTTCTGCACCCTCCTGGCAATATTTGTCACCTGGAAACTCTTGGAATCTGCACTAGAGAGATTTTTATAGAGGCCTTTGCATCTTGGTCTGATCTATCATCAGCTTTCTCTTCAGCCCCTCTCTCTTTTCTAGAGAAGTCAGGGTCAGGGCTTCTAATCATCACTTGGTCTTTCCGGTGACCTACCCCCATTTAGGAGCCACCCAGAGTCACCTCAATAGAACAAAAGATGCTCTTAGTGTTCTTATCACTTAGAAATTTATAAAGGTTTTAGGAGCTCTGTGCAAGGGACTGAGGACAGACAACAACATGTACACACACACACAAACACACACACATACAGGGGGTAGCTGCTGCTTCAAGTTTGGAGGCCTCCATACAGCAGAGTAGAAAACACAATTGTAGGATGCCCTCTCTTCCCTCTTCGCACTCTCACCAGCACATCCTCCCCAGAGAGGGGTCAAAGAAAGCTGGTGACAGTGGGCACAAAGAGCCTTGTAGACAACTGCTTTGCATTTGGTCCAAAATGGACTTTTAAACATAATGCCGATGTCCAGACCACATAATTACAATCATTGTTTTATGTACATTTAAGATTAAATAGATATTTGAAAATCTAGCTCACAGCAAAAAGTAAAACCTGCAATAAAAAATTGGCCAAAACCACAGTGCTTTAGGAGACAGCGGGGATGTACTTCAAGACAAAGAACCTTCTAATAATTCCAAAATAGACCGTGCTTCCTTTCATTAGGGACTGGATACTTCAGAGGAACCAGCCAAGTTCTTTGCCCAAAACTTCCTCCTATTCACAATCATGTTGCAGAGCAGACCTATTTTAAAAATCCCACAGACCCTCCAGAAAACATGGGCTTTCATATTGGACTACACTACAGACATTTGCAATCAGTGAAGATCAATTGGCGTCAGACTGCCAGAGAGTGGGCATGCCACAGCAGGGAACCTAGGGGCTGGCAAAACCAGTTCCACTGACCTCAGGTCCTCTGCAGTGCTTAGTGACATGGTAGACATCCAGTGGAAACTTAGCTCTAGGGGTGCAGAGTGCTGGCTGATCCCCACACAGGACCGATCTTTCCCAAGACTGGGCAAAGGCCCGTTTGGTCTGGTAGATTCCTGGCAGCCAGTTTTCATTAGCATCTTAAGATTATTTTACAGACATCAAAGCAAACACAAGATGGGTAGAGGGTGATCATCAGAAGATGAAGGGCTAGAGCTGGCCATGGGATCTCCAGCAAATTTTGTGATCTTGAGCATCGTTACCTGGCCTCACTATACTGGCTTCCTCTGAAAATACCCAGAGGTAACAACAGGTGTGTTGAGGATTACAGAACAGCATGTTTGATGTAACCCAAGTAAAAGTGTTTTATACTATTTACTCAGTGTTAGTCAAACACCCAATCAACAGATTTCCTTAGAATATGGTATATGTGATTTAAATCTTCCTTATACAAAGTCAACTATTCACTTGCCAAACAGTAATAGGCAAAGAGCATGCAAGCATATGTTCAAAGGTAGAATAAATATATAAAAACAAGATGTGATTGGAGTCTGAGGCATGCAGGCCAGGAGCTACCACAACCCAAGATTGGAGCAGCTCTGGGATGGTTAACAGTTCCTCAGGTCTGCAGTTAAAAATAGCCTCCCATAAAACTACTTTGCAAAAAAATGGAAAAGAAGCAGAATGGAAAGAGTAGAAATGGTAAAGAGGCAGAGTCTGAAGAATTTGAGGTGGAAATAATACTGGTATAGTGAATGGGATGGTGGAATATTTCCTGAAGAGGAAAAGATTTACAGATGCTGTCAATACTTGGGAAACTGAGGGAAATTTGGTTTGTCCATTGTTGATTGAAGCACTGCTGAATTCTCAAAAAACTGGTAAAGAAAAAGATGGTACAAAAAACAAAAATCTTTGACACTGAAACGGATGATAGAAAATCGAAGAAGGAAAGAGATGCTAACTAACCAAGAGGCTTTGCCAGAGGTTTCGATCCTAAAGGCATAATCGGCACCACAGACAGCAGTAGAGGGTGTAAGTTTTTCATGACAGAGGCAGATGCGGCAGTCAGTGTTGGCAATACAGGCGAATAGGAAGTGTCTTCAAGTTGTAATCACGTTTTAAGAAGAAAAATTAACTTGGCATTCTTATCCAAAAGACAAAGCTCAGTAATTGTAGGCATTACTTTATAAATATATAATGCATACATAGGCACACATACATATGTATGTATAATATAGATAATCTGGGTCTTGGTTTTTGATTAGTGTGAAGAAATTAACTACATTCTAATGAAAATCAAGCTTGATATATTTGTTCTGAATGGTATTCTGAGTTGTTGGGAATGTTCGGGTTGTTTTGTGTTTGTTTTACATCTATAGCACTGGTTACTGAGCAAAAAAAAAAATAAAAGCTTTCTGTAAAGTTGCTGCCTTTACTAGAAAAGACATTTGATACTGTAATTATATTATTTCCTCTGTGTTGGAGAATGACTTTTCTAGAATGTTAGGGGAAACCTCCAGTCATTACTCTATCAGAATTTGTGTTTAACTCATATATGCCTAAAGCTCATTCTGGATTTTTTGTACCGTTGTCATGAGTTTTATTTTTTGTTGTTGTTGTTTTTGGTATGTGTGCACACATTAAAATATGTCAATGATTTTCATTTTCTTTTTTTAGACATTTACCAAAACAAAAGTGCCATTTTACAACCACTGAAACAAGTCCGTTTCTGGCATGCCATCATTTTGAGTAAATTAATAAACAAATCACTTCAAGTTCAATTTAAATTTTTCCTGAAGCCTTAGCTTCAAACAAATCATTTTCAAGTCCATTGGACAATTTAACTAATGTAAACAATTTATATTTAAAAGCAGCTGTAGCAGAATTTATCACTATCTATAGCCATATAATGAACTTAATTTGCAAAATCCCTGAAAGGAAAACTTTATCACATCCAACCACCTCCCTACCCAAATGAGAAAACTGCTGTTTTAATTAGCCAAACAAGACTTAGTTAAATGGACATTTAAAGGCTCTTTCTAATGAACTATTCTTTTACAAGAAGTTGAAATACCTGCGGTATCTTGACTAAAAGATCATAATTTATGATCTTTTTAAAACTTTATTCATGGAAACCAAATGGTTAGGGATGTTGGCAATTTAGAGCCTGCTGAAATAAATGGGTGAACAAACTTTCGTAATCTAAACACTTGATTTGCATGTTTTTTTCTTTATCCCAATTCATTCTTTACATGTAGGCCAATCTTTTTAGTATTTGAGTTCTGCAGGTCAGGAAAAACAACTAAATTTGTAGTCATCAGAATGTTACAAACTGTATGCTATTAACTTTATTGTAAGTACTGGTGAACAGTGGTCAATAAATAATTTGATATTCCTTTTTAAAAAAAAAAAGATGCAAAATAGGACTACATTTAGCCTGACCCAGTGGCTCACATTTGAAGATGTGAATCCAGGTCCCTAGGATGCACAGGGATGGATGTGGACTGTGAGCTTCCTGAGGTGGCTGATCTAACCATTACTCCACTACAAGACACCTCACAATTACTTTTCTATCTCAACATACCAAAGGGATGCAATGCATTCCAGATGACAACAAAGTCTTAACATAGTTGCACTAGAAGAGGTGAATTTGATTTACAAAGCTCTTGGGTAAGTTTTGCCTTCTCATAACACATGTTCCTCTTCAAACTATATCCCAATTCCTATAATTCATCCCCAGTCACAGATGAGAATTACACTCTTTACAATAACTAATGTAAAATATTTAATTTATTCCACTGATCTGGCCAATTGTGGTGATTGTGTTGGTTTCATTTACATGATGTAAAAACACATTTTAAGTAGGAATATTCACATACTTTACAATGTCAAAGATATATATATGAGAAAGATTCATGAAGGCATTTGATATAAAACATACACAGTATGCTATTTGAATGTACAAATGCTTAAAAGAAAATAGACTCACTAAGAATTACAAAAGTAGCCTCATTAAGAATTTATAAAACTTTCCATTTTTCTTACAGGTCACATGTTCATCCTTTGGGATGTACAGAAATTATGTGGTTTACATAGTTTTATCCACATTCAAAACATCATGTTTTAAATGTCTTAAGCATAGCAGGTACAGTATGAAATATTTCCATAGGAACATAACAGAACCTTTCACTAGTGGCCTGGTATCAGATGGCTCTTTATCAGCCATTCTTTAAGACACTAGTTGAGCTTATTGCTACAACATTCAGGTTGTTCTATTCACCCAAAATATAATGACTTTATACTAGAATCTATCAACAAAGGCTCAAAGAGTTATCATATAATATATACCAAGACACGCAAAATAACTATTTTGAGTTAAACGGCATTCTCATACTTAAATTAGAACCAAGAATAGTAATTTTGGGCTAATATATTATCCTTATGATTGGTATTTTTAACATTTTGAGCAAAGTGCACAGTGAGTGGACTCAGTAACCAGAAACGATCCTTCTCTGAACTCTCGACTTCTTTCCTTTGAGTCAGACTACCAGAGAAATGAGAACTTTCAGATCTGGTCAGTACCAGGGTAGCTTCACAAATTGAATGTAGAGGAGTCAGATGGAGTCACATTCAGGAGTCATGGGAGCGTCCCCTCACTCAGTTACTAAAGAGCATGATTCATCATCCAGAGCCCCCCATGTAGAATCAACAGAATGAGCTTCCAGGAGATAAATGCTGAGTCTTAGCTTAGAGCAAACAATGTCATCAATCAGCCGTATTCCAATGTTGGTGGCCCCCGCACAATATTGAAATAGCCAGCCAGGGCTCCAAGGTCTGTGTACAGAGAACGCTGCCTCTTTAGCATCTCAGATTCCTCAGTGCTTCCTGTGCATGAAGAATCTGAAAACGGAACCATGGAAAAAAATAAGTGACCAAGAACAAGATCAATAATTATCCCCCAAAATAATGATTTGGGCCTAATAAATAAATTAGAGTCAAAAGCACTCTGGAATTAGAATCAAAGCTCTTGTTTGATTAAAGACCAGACTTTGGACAGTATGGGCTAGTTTACATGACATAGACAAAAGAGGTCAAAAAATTGTCAATGACAACAAAAAGTTAGTGCAAAATCCTGGCATATTTTCCAATGCTCCAGATGGTTTCTTTAAATACAGAAAAGTCAGACAAGAAACAGAGAAGTGCAAACAAGCATTCCAGGCTTGACATCTGGGCTTGGACCTGAATGGATTAGGAATGCCACAGATTTTAATGATAAAAATAGAAACTCCTCTGCATGCATATTCCATGCCTCTGGAATGTACACCGACTTCCTAAATGGGAAAGATTCAGAGCTGACAAAAAGACGTTTCAAGCAGAGGAAGACAAAAATGCAAGCTGACTTCAAACTCATTATTTTATCTGTGCAGAGTGGGGTCATGTTTTCAAATGAGACTGGAGTGGTTCACCAGGACTGAAATTAACAGAGCCCACACTTAGCAGCAGCAAAACTGCCATTTCTTAATTGACTTAATTATTTGTTAAGTCCAATGGTATCTCTATTGTAAAGAAAAACAAGTCTGAACAATTCTCAATAACTGTGTCACTTCCATTTACACTGAAAATTTGTTACAATTTTCTGGTAAGTTAACCAATTTTTTGTAAAGGCTTCTATCATTCTTGCTGAAATTTCTCAAACAACTTAATGCACTCAAGAAGTCACTGTATCCTTTTTGTCAGGTGCTTTCATGAACTACTTCAGAGGTTCGCTGTGGGCAGAAACAGTGCATAATAAAGCAGGAGTCCATACCAGTAATGTTCTCTGGAAGTTCCAACTCCTTCCTACTCAAGAGCCTCTTCCGCTCAAAGAGGGCAGAGTCCAGACTCTGACAACGTGGCTGGTCTTCCCTGGGGGGGTTCAGGGCGTCATGTTTTAGCAGGTCTGCTGCCGTGGGGCGTTGGTTGGGGTTCCTCTCCAGGGCGGCCTCCATCAGTTCTCTCATGCCAGGACTACAGTCTTCTGCAATATCTTCTAGCGGAGGCGCTTGCTTGTGGATCTATCAACAAACCAGCTTTCTTAGTATCACTGAGAAGGAAGGAGACCCTCACCAGGAAAAGCACTCTGGAATTAGGACCTAGTCATTGTTTCCCATGACAGATCCTGCAGCCAACACAGTTCATTCCCTTAAAGTAGTTTCTCTTGAATTTTCTAAGGACATGGATTTTAACCCATCTTTGGGTTTAATGTCATCAAAAATATGTCAGGATTGAACAAACAGCTTTCCATGTGAACAGTGACCTCATGCTACAATGGTGTGGGGGTCAATACAATGGAATCATTTTTTCTGAAAGTGTTCACAGAAATACACCACTTCCTTGGCTTAAAGATAGGTGTTAGCCTGATGCTAATAAATGACATTCTATTATTATACACAAAGAAATAGCATATAATTTATGTTTGAGGACCATTTTAGTAAGTCTCTACTAAAAGAGCATTGTCTGCTTTGCACAAATGGGGCTTCCTTCCTTCCCGATGGAAACAACTTGTCACTTCACCCCAGGGTCACCATGCTGCTGTTGCCCTACTCAGGTGGGAGCGTTACAGGACGGGGCACCTCTCTGAGCAGGTGGGAGGCCCCTTCACCCCGAGTCCTGGTTGACCCACTTACTATGTACAGGTAGGAGGGGTAGGCTGAGCGAGGGTAGCGCTTCACCCAGGGCGGGGTGCCCGTCTGCATGTGGATGAGTGTGGCCCCCAGGCTGTAGATGTCTGCTTTAGTCGAATGACCCCTGCACAGGATCACCTCTGGACTCATGTAAATCTGAAAAAGAAGCAGGAAACACCAGTCTGACTCCCCTCTTTTTCTGAATTTCCACTTGCTCATCCAGTTCCAGAAGCTGCATACCTTAGACCATATTTACTGTACACTGAGATCCTTTTCAAGAGTACAGCATTAATGTATTCCTTATGCTAAACCCAAAGTAATGCAGACATCTTTGAGGAACTTTTGTCCTGCAACTGGACCGGAAGCGTGTTTTCCACAGTCTGAGCTCATGGTTTACCTGGCAGCAGCAGGCCCTCAGCCAACAACCCATTGGGAGATCCCATTCCCCCAAATTCTGCAAAGCACTGACCAATGTCATGAATTTTTCTATTAAAATACCAATTCTTTTCATATATAAATGACACTACAAATGTACTCCTTCGCGGCATGTTTGTCACAAAATGCCAAACCTCTAATTATCTGTAGTAATAAGAGGTGGCACAAGCCCACAGCATTTTAATACCCATCACTTGGAAGAGTCAAACTTCAAGTATAATCTTGCAAAAGTGATCCTAATTAATTCTTTCTGTGAACGACTTCTCATTCCTACCTACAAGGCAGCCCAGTGACTAAATATCAAAGGCATGACGCATTAACACTGTATATACTTATTCTACTTGGCTTCATGAGTTGATGCTGAATAATTTTACAAATAATTTCTCTAAGAAATGCTTGTTTTTAACTTTAAAAAAGAGGAAAAGAAAGCAAACTGGTGATCTATATTTATGGCTGGTACAATAAATATCCTAATTACCAATATTTAGCTTTAAGGAGTTTTCATATTATTTTGCATTTGAATATCGAGAAGGGGATTAGTGTTCCCAGAATACATTTCAGAGTAAATAAGTAAGACTGGCTTACAACACTGGGAAGTTGCCTGGTGTCCCTATCCTACTCCCACTCTGCACCTCCCTAGAGCACTCTTCCAGGGTGGCGCCTCTCTCTCTCAGCAAACAGACTAAAATAAGCATCTTGTTCTCAAATTTTCCCTGAAGCAAAGACAGGGTGTCTGTAACCTGAAGGATTTTCTTACTAAGCATAATCACAAAGTTAAACAATAATGCTGTTGGTAGAAATAATTGTGAAGAGAGGATACTATCCCCAGCAAAAGTGAGACTCTCTGAGGGTCTCAAGAGACCTAGATGTTGGAGGTCAACCTTTCACCTCTCAACATGCTGATTAGAAAGGGAAAGACACTGTGTATGTTTGTGATGAGTACACATTTATCTACGACAAGCACAACCAAACAGACTCAGGAGAAAATATTTCTTAAAAAGCAATCTTAATGGGGAAAAACAGTTGGTGATTTGGTGGAGGGCATGGTGTGTTGAATTATATCTAAGAAATGGGGAACCTATACATCAGAAATTATAATTAATTAATCCTAGGTGCACTCTGGTGTAGTAGTGGTTTGGTCAGCTGCCTCCAGCCAAAGTACCTGCCTGCCTGCCTACTTGCTTTCATTCCTATCTGCACCTTTCCTTAAAAAAAAAAAAAAAAGAATCCTAATTAGCTATTTATTGTTTATTCTTTCTCTGCACCATGTAATTCAAAAACAATAGACTACATATAAGCCAGATTAAGCCTGTACAAGCATTATATGATTACAACATAAGGTTCTGAACGTGAATTATGAGCAAGACAGAAAACACAGGTGCTGTATTTGGGAGCTATACTGTGGGCTCAGAAATCATTTAGCAGTAGCTGAGTGATCAAGTTCTAATATAAAGTGCATCTAAAAGTTGACTTTGACAAATTGTTTCCTTATGACTCTTTAACTAGGAGGAGTAAATACAAGTTTGCTGAGGCTCGACAGGAGACTTCACAAGTTTGCTTATTACCAAACTTCAAGTGATGTGCACCATATAGACAGTAAATGCTGGTTAGTAAGAAAGAGTTTGTAACTCTGAACACCAAAACCAGCTTACCACTTCATGGAAAGCAATTTCTATTTGCTAGAAATGCAAACCTGTTCTAAACACTATTCAGGAGTAAAAGCTATGTGATTAACTCAGAGTCAAGCAAAACTTCATTTTCTGCAAGGGAATCTCAGAAAGGGCACACCTTTTCCCAGTCATTGCAAAATGTTCAATTTGATCACAGTGCCAGGAAGAGAAAGGTATTTTCCATCTTTATTACCATAAATAGTTTGTTTCTCTAACTAGTTCCAGGAGAAAAAAAAGTAGAATGTCACATATCTGAATTTCTGGCTGATGCCAAAATATGCTGAAACATTTCCCCCAAAAAACATGTTGTAAGTTTAAACTCTTATTAGGCTTTATGCTTCGCTGAAGCATTCTTAAGACCTGGGTACTAAAACATTCTTTACAAAAATCTGAAATTTTCTCTTCAGATTATTTTGCTCAAAGATGACTATCAAGAATATTCTCTCAAGTATTTTCCAGAATAACTTCAGTAACAACATCAAAAACAAGCATTTCCTCTGCTGCCCAGGAGTTTGCTTTGATGGAGTTAAGAAAAGGTTTACAAAATATTGATTTCAAATTAAGATAATTTAATATATTTTTGTACTGCAATTGAGTTCGGTGTGATACAGCTACTAACTAGACTAAAGTGTGCCAGTTGGTTGAACACCAAGACTGACCTGGTGATCTTGAGGCAAGTGCAGTCAAGTGTCCGTGTCCATTTCCTGGGAGCATTTCCAGCAAAGATATGAGCCCAGGGCTAGAAGGCTCTGATAATTAAGCATCTCACAGTGTGGAGAAGGGCCAGGGAGACAGATTTTACATTCATTTACCTTCCCAGTTACATACAACCCCATAGTACTCATAACCTACTATAACCTAACAGATCACTAAGCTGTTGATCTTTTAATAATTCATGGAGCTTTAAGCTAGGTCCTTCCACCAGGGCGGGCAATGCTGTTCCACTGAAGTCAAGGTCATTGTGAGCGTTGTCCATTCTCCAGCCCTGTTTATACAACAGCTAGCCACACTGCAGAGACTCAATAGATGCTCACTACCTGAAGTGACCAGTCAGTCCAACAACGTGAATGTTCAATTAAAGCCATTATTTGAAAGCCCAGGAATGCATTTCTCTACAGTTCATTTAGATTCAGCAAAGGTTTTTGGTTTTGGTTTTGCTTCACAAATGAGTTGAACAGTATAGCTAGTTTATATCTTCAAATAAGATTTGAGCAATCAATAAACAACTTAAGATTTATTATAGAATCCCTAGGATCAAAGATAGGCCTAAATGTTATCAGGTCTCGATAAATATCATTAATGACCATGGCAATTATGGCTGTAAATGAACCAAAACTGTAATATTAGTTATGAATATGTGTATATATGTGTGTATATACACATATCTATGCATACATGTATATGTATATACATATATATCCATTTATTAAAAAGTTACATTACTGTTAGACCTTAGACTTTAGATTAAAAAAACTAAGTTCAAGTCCCCAATCTACCACTAGCTGAGTAACTTTGGGCACTTTATTTTAACTTCTTCAAACTTATTTCCTTATTTAAATCATAATAGTATTTACTTATGATAGTAGCACTTACCAATAATAAAGTTGTTATGAGAATTAGATGTTTCATTTAAAGCACAAAAAGTAGTGCTTGGCACAAAGCAACTGCTCATTAAATATGTTTTAATTATAATAAGGCTTTAATATAATGGTGTCTTTCCCCTTCTTTGTCTTTATTTTCCACAGTAATTCTACAACATGATTTATTTTTACTCCCAATATGATAAATATGTATAAATAGAGTTACCTCTGTTCCTCGGAGGTCTTTAGGAAAGTAGATGTCTTCAGTCATTTGAGCACTTAGGCCAAAATCCACCAAAACAGCTTTTGTGGACATGAAAACAATATTGCTAGCTATAAAGAGACGACCAAATTTATTAACAGTTATCTATTTACCCAAAATAAAACAATGACATGAAAACAACATCTGAAACCATAAATCCCAAAGCAGAATAGATTGAAAGGCTTTCCTAGTTGAAATAAGCATAATATTCAAAAATGGAGGATGAACCTGGGTGAAAACTTAGGTGAAAGCCCTTTTGTCCAGAATTCACTCAATGTGGATACAAATTATGGGAGGCATTAACAATGCCAAAATACAATAGCCAAGACATGGTAAAAAACAAAAACCCTAGGTGTCCATCAATGGATGAATAGATAAAGAAATTGTGACAGATAAATACACAGAGAGAGAACATTATTCAGTCATAAGAAGGAAATCCCACTATTTACAACAACGTGGATGAAACTTGAGGGTATTATGTCAAGTGAAATAAGTCAGACAGATAAAGACATAATCTCACTTATACGTAGAATCTAAAAAAACAAACCCAGAGAAGCAGAGGAAGATTGGTGATTGCCAAGGGTGGGGACTGTGGGGGTGAAGATAGTCATAAAGTATAAACTTCGAGTTATAAGATGAACAAATCCTGGGGATGCAATGTACACTGTGGTGAAGATAGCTAACAATGCTACTGCATACATCTGAAAGTTGCTAAGATAGTAAATTTTTAAAGTTTTCACCACAAAAGAAAAAAAAACGTTAACTGTGAGGCAATGGATGTGTTTAAAACCTTATTGCTGCAATCATTTTGCAGTATGTACAAATATCAAATGATTGCATTGTACGCCTTAAATTTACATAATGTTATGTCATTATATCTCCATAAAGCTAAGAAAAAGTATATATGCTCAAGAACTTGAGCCTTTCAAATTCTACGAGACAAGCAAACTTATTATTGAGCCACTTTTCTAATACAAAAGTAAAGTATCCATTTTTTTAGTACAAGTTTTGTTAGTCTAATCTATTAAGAGGTATTAAAAGCTTTGTAGTGGTTCTTTCTTGTGTATTTCTCCACCATCTCTTATTCTTGGAAAGTAGTCAGTGAGAGATTATTTTACAGACTATGGGGTGAAAAATTAAAAGGCTATTTGTTTCTAAAAAATATGTGACTGTGTGTTTTCAAATAAATTGCCACTTGAAAAGCCTTATTAACAAGGGTATAGGTAGAAGAGATGTGTGGCTGTGATCTTTTCCATAACACTCCGGTAAACATCCTTTTGAAATTTCTAGTGACCACCCCACAACTCCTCCAACTTAAAACCTGCTTCAGGAGCACAGGGAGGATGGTGGAAAGGGTTCTAGGGTGCTATTCTTCCAGTCACTGAGGAGTTTTAGACTGAAGGGGGAAACCCATTTGTGTCCTGTCTAAAATATCTCCGTAAGCTGAAAGGTACGTATCAAAAAATAACTCACGTTTTATATCATGGTGAATCACTTTCTTTGAATGTAGAAAATCAAGTCCCTTGAGGACATGCTTTGCCACCCAAATAATTTCAAATTCTCTCATCGGTCCACAGCTTTCCAGTTTCTCCAGAACAGACCCTCCCTCGCCTGCTTCCATAAAGAGATGGACGGTTTCACCCCACAGGACTGCACCATATAACTCAGCGATGTTCTCGTGCCGGAAGCAAGCCTGGATTTCCACATCAGATGGCTTAAATTGATCAACTGGAATCTGAAACACAAAAACACAAGTAAGAGTATAAATGACTGGAATCATGAAAATTATGTATAAGTCAACCCTGGAACCAGAAGCAAATAAATACCCTCAAGAATACTCTGGTCTGAATGAAATTGTACTGCCACGTTAAAATGTTCACTTCAGATCTACCTGAAGTTCTTAGGTAAAGAACTCAAAATAAAAACAAAAAAAAGAAATAATATTTTCATTTGCATATAGAAATCCAACCAAAGAATATTTCATGACTGAATCAAAAGAAAGATAATTTCCTGTGTGTTACACTTATAACCTCTATGACACCTAGATTTCAGGTTATATTTTTACTATTTCAACCTGTCATGAAATAATACGAGGTCTTTGCTTGTACACTCATGCTCCAACAATGCATTTAAAATAAAAGCTGGCCAACATTTATAGAAAATCAGAAGCTATTAATAAAGAGAGAAGTAGATCTTACAATGCAGATTGGTATGTAATGTCTCCAAATCATAGTGTTAGATGTAAAAAGCAAGACACAGAAGTACATATTTCGTGTTTCTGTTTGAAAAACATTTTAAACCAAACAAACCTATGTCAATAGAAATTTTCTTGAAGGATACATAAGAACCCATTAACACGTCTTGCTTCAGAGAAAGAATCTTATTCTTCAGCCTAAATTCTTTTGAATCTATTTGGGATTCTTACCATCTGTAAGTTTTGTTTTGTTTTTTAAAGAAAAAATATAGCTCACAAGTTAAGTTCTATAAGGGAAGCAAACCTAGAAAGCTACATCCCCATTCCCTTTGTGATGAAACTGAAAAACAAGACTCCTTGGTTCTAAGATCTTTCTGAAAGGTGTCCAAAATTTTTTAAATGAACTCAAACATTTATCCTCTAAAAAAAAGTTTCATGAGGCTTACTATAACACTTCCCTCTATTTTTCCTTTAATATCAAATACTCTAGCAAATCTTTATAAAGAAATAAATGAGACCAACCTGTGTTGATCTTTTCATTACACTAAACAGAAACCCAGATAATGTACAGCAGGTATTTATTTTATTTTATTTTTAAAGGAAAGGTGCACTCAGGAATGAAGGTGTGTAGGCAGGCAGGCAGGAAGAAAGGAGGAAGAAGCATTTAATTTAATTTAATTTTTATTCACACTGTTTTTTTTTCTCCAACCCAGACTCAAACCCAAGGTTATATGGCCTGCGCTCCTTCAGAGGCAATTGACCTAACTGCTACTCCACCAGGGTGTGGCCTTATTTTATTTTTTGTTATATCAAAAGTGGGTTTACTTTATTACACTTTTTGAAACTTTTAAGCAAATACATATAAAACTGTAAAACTGATTTAAGTATCGGACTCAATACATTATTAACAAAACACACCCATGTAATCATCCTCCAGATTAAGAAACAGAACTCTTACCATCAGCACCCAGAAACCCCTTTCTGGCTCTTCCAGCTACCACTCCTCAAGGGTACCCTCTATCCTGATCTTCAATGGTATGGATTTGTTTAGCCTGTTGCTGTACTTTATATAAGTGGAATCTCTTACTGTAGATCTTATTTTGTGTCTGCCCCACATAATGGTTATGAGCTTCATCTACATATTACAGTTGTAAATCATTTTTTCTCTTTGCTGCACAGCATCCCTTTGCAAGAATATAGTATGTTTCAGCATCTGGAAATTTTCCAGTTAGGGATTATTGCAAATAGTGCTACTCTGAACAGTCTAACACAGTTTTGGATGACCATGTGCACATGCCTACTGGGTGTGTGCCTACAGCAGTGGAATTACTGGGTGAAAGGGCATGCTCAAGTTCATTTTGGGCAGACACTGCCCAACATTTTCCAAAGTGGGGGCACCTCAGCAACGACTGCTTAGTAAAAAGACTTGCAGTCTTCCCAGTCATTGGTCTGTTTAAATTCAGTCTTTTAATCTATAGCTTCCCAGCTTGTTTCCCTGTCTGGTCCCCAACCAAGTGGGTGAGATGAAAGGAGCAGCCGTGGACAGCTTCTCTCCCTTCCAATCTCCTACAAGAGGGACAGGGTTAGCCAAACTGGTGTGAAACAAACCAGTACTTTTCTTTTTTAATCAGGGCAAACTATATGATAATCAACTATGTACTACAGCAGATCTAGGGGGTCAAATGGCCCCAAGTAGCAAGCGAATTCATAAAACATATGTTTTTAGGCAGGGCACTCGAGTCAGTCAGTCAATCCAGTCAAAGGATAACAAGCTTTGTGTTAATGCAAATGAAAAATCAAACAAACAAAAGCCACCACCAAACAGCAGTGCAGGCTCTGTGGTTATAGAGTACATACCAGTTTGCATGCCATTCTTTTCTTAGTCTTCATATCTTGTGCTAAGTACACTTTTCCAAAGGCCCCCCGGGGAATGAAATCTGATCCAATATTCCTGTAAGTCAGCTTCCAAGGAATGAGGAGAACATCAGAGTCTATTTGATAGCGCCCATTTTGAGGAGTGATCACCTACAAGAAAATTAAAATGTGGGAGAGTGAGAATTTTAGCAAAGTCCTTTTTCCAAACATCCACTCTTTAGAAACTGGTTACTTCAGATCGCATTCCTGCACGTAGCGTTGGAATTAATGTCCCTGTGTGATCATAACAGTGTACAGAAGACTATATTTAGAGTTTCAGCAAAAGAGAAAAAGCATGTAACAGAAGCATGTCCCTGGTCAGACCTGATCATATTTCCATCTACTGGTGAGTAACTGATTTGCCAAATGGAACTTAAAATTTTTTTTTTATCTAAGGGAACACGACTACTTGATCAAAAGGCTGAAAATAAAGATTGCATAAATACAAACTGTGCCTGCAAGTTAACTAGTTTCCAATTAAAATGTGCTAACATGTTATTAGCCCGTATCATCATTACTCACACATGAAGCATACAGAGAGAGTGTGGAAATTAACTGATGGTCAAGGAAGATTTGGAAAACAATGTCTTATACCAGAACTATGAGTCGACAGTACTATATAAATAAAGTAAGGGCAAAATTATTTCTCATCTTCTTACTCATTTAATATTTACTGTGTGTATAATTCGTGCCAGGCACTGTGTAAGGTGCTGAGAAAGCAGCTATGCACACCAGATTATACGACCCTCAACCTCCAAGAGTTCATGAGAAGCAAAGTTGCAAAAAAAACAGACAACTCAAAAATGAAAAGACGAATCCTGATAGCAGTGCATGTTCAAGGGTGTGCGCGTGTCAAAACATGGCAAATCTAAGATCTGTGTATTTTCCTACAGATACCACATCTCAATTTTAAAGAGTAAAAAATTGAAAGGAGAAATAATTATAGTTATAAAACAAACTAAGCCCCCTTTCACCATGTAAACACACAGTGAGAAGACAACCATCTATAAGTCAAAGAATGGTTCCTGCTCATGTCTAAACATTCAGCTTCCAGAACTACAGGGAATAAATGTTGCAACAAGGACAGTGGTCAAGCACCCTGTAAACAAAGTGGCTACCCAAGTGCAATTTAAAATCTTCCTGTTATTTATTTGAGGCCAGAATCTCTATGCTTCCTGTAAGAAAATTTAAAGATGCATTTGTGCGCTAAAAGAAAATAAGGCTACTCAGGAGCTAACAGAAGGGAAGCAGAAACTCTAAGAGTTAGTCACCTGACTTTTTAATGCCACAATTTTCTCCAAGGAGACCCCCCAAAAGTCGTAGTTTTGGATGTCTGCAGCAGCACAAGTAGTGAAGAGAGTGATAGACAGAATGAAGAACTGAATAAACTGCAGGCATTGCATGAAGAGAGAATTAATGAAGAACAAAAGAAAAAAGGCAAAGAGAAACTAAAGGAAAAGGTCTTTTTCATCCAGTTCCATTGATAAGGGAGGATACTTTAGAACCAAGGATATCAGAAGAGGAGAAAAAATTAGAAATTAGAAAACACACAAAAGGACAAAAAGAAGAGAAAATGGAAAAGCCTTCTGCTACCCTTAATCGCTCTGAAATTTCCAAAAAAAGTCACTGAGATATTGGCCTAAGCCATGAAATTTGAAATTTTGGTTTTGAAAATTTGACCTTTTTTCCTTGGACTTTACTACGTAATTATATATTGTGTGATAAATCAGTCTTTTTTATAATTAATAAACAAACAAATAAATAAAATAAATGAAGCAGGTAGTTCACAGGAGATAGGGCTGGAGCACATGCCTAAAATGTCTAAAACAATCTTTGGAAAATAAAAATATTTCCTAAACACATATTAGTAATATTATCACTACCAAAAAGGGAAAATGAAGTCCTAATACTGAAATAGTGAATCCTTAATTATGAATTCAGGGTTTGTGAAACTCTGAAAGCAACACTGTTGCTTCAAGTGGGGACCATGGACCACCTGGGAAGGAATAAAGCACCTGGTCCATCTGCAGGGCCGGGTAGTTCCTGTGAGGGTTATTCATGCAAGCCCATCACTGCTGATCTTAGCTACAACCCATGGACAAATGCGTCCGCTCTTTGAAAATAAAGTAGAGGACAACTCCAATACTTAGAAATTTAAAAACTCAGCATGTACTGCATATTCCTCCGTGTGGGGCCCTACAGGGCTATAGAAAAGTCAGACCACGGTCTTGTTTGAAATATGATCTCCTATTAAGAAGTATGTCACCTAAGACTACTAGAGGTCTCTTTCTACAGCATGCTAAGAACAGGATGAAAGTAGCCTTTTCTACATATAGGTTGTTTCATACTCAATTGTACATGCTTTTTGCCTTGTGTTATTAAGTATTTATAGACCCAATTTCACCATATCCCCCAGTTATCCATTTCAGTGTTTAACTCACATACATAAAAGTTTTGCTCTTGTCCAGTCTAATTTGTTATAACCCAATTTGACCCAGTACTCTTATTCTATCCAAAAGGACAAAAAAAAATAATAATAGTAGCCATATTTTGAGTGCTAATTATGGGCCAGGTTCTGTGCTCAGAACCACAATATGTAATCTCATGGCAGTCTCTCAGCAGTCCTATAAAGGAAGTACTATTTTTAGCTACATTTTGCAGATAAGGAAACTGGTTAAGTAACTTGCTAGCAGTGACAGAGTCAGGATTCAAACTCAGGTTGAGTTTGGATTCTTTGGATAAAAGTCGTCAATGTTCCAGAAGCACATAATTAGAGCTGAGCCTTAATCAAAACCCAGTTATTAAACGCTTACCTTCACATCTCACTGAGCAAACCTTTACATCAAATACTACAAGTTCTTTCCCCTCTATTTTACCATCCCTGGCGCCCCATCTCTAGGGTGAACTCTGATGGTACAGTGTGACTTGCAAGTGCTGACAAGTTTGTGGTTCTGCAAAGTCCCTGTTTCCTCCCTCACACACGGGGCCTTCCCTTCTGGGGTTTCAGATGAATTTTCCCCACTTTTGCTCCTACTTTCTAGGGCCCAACCAAACAATCATATGGAACTCTACGTAGATCACGGCCAATTGTACAACTCACAAAGCCATTTTCCACAGCAGATAAGCAATACTGACTGCATCCAGGAGCAGCTTTTGAGAAAAAATTCTTAGGCATTTTAGTGAATAAACTCCATGGTGTGCCCTGTTGGAGCATCAGTTAGGTCAATCACCTCCAAAGGACACAGGACACATTCAAGTCCTGGGTCCAGGGGAAATAACCAGTGTGAGCATCTAAATAAAATAAAGATGCTTTCTCCTCCCCTCTCTTCCCAACTGCCACTTCTTTCCACTTTGCAAAAATAACCTGAGACAGGCTATATTGCATGGTGGTTTGTGTGTGCATTCAAGTGTGTGTGATTTTCATATAAATACTATTTCTCAAAGATTCTACCACCACCGAGTAGGGCCTAGGGAAGAAGAAAAAGAAGTAGAGGCATGTAAAACATGCAATTTTTTAAATAATGGAGGGACTACTATAAGGAAGGGAAATCCCAATTGTACATAACAACTACACAATGACTTGCATTTATTCAGCATTCACTATGGGTAAACAGACAACATGCATTCACTTCGTCCCACACAATAAACCACATAAACCTATGGTGTAAGTGCTATGATAGCACTCATTTTACAGATAAGCATATAGAGACATGAAGGGGTGAAATAATTAGCCCAAGGTCACAGAGCGAAACCATTTCAAAGCTGATATACATACTCAGGCACTTTAATTCATAGGCCCCCAGTCTTGTCCACTATTCATCACATATACCTTTATATGGCCCAAGAGTAGGCCTAAGAAGAAACTGAGATGAATTTTACTTTTATTGAAGTAAGGACTTCCTTACAATCAGAATTGACCAAATATGAAATTAAATGTCCCAGTACATGAGTGCTTCATCACAGGGAATTTTCAAGCACGGACCAAAATGCTCCACCAATTATTAGAGATGATGAATGAGGTGATTCAAGCATCAGACAGAAGACTTGACTCAAGTATCTTTAAGGTTTCTTCAGCCTTGAGAAGCCAGGACTCTATGACTAACCCCCAGTGAACAGCATTTATATCTCACACCCACATCTATGAGTGAGCCCTTTGGGGGTCCTTGAGTTTCCCAACTAATCACCAAAGAGTTGAATGCTTGGAACCCATTTTAGGTTATTTATTCCCAGATTAAGTTAGGGATGGATCTAGATAATAAATAACATTCTCACACAAAGCAATTCCTAGGTTAGTCACCTGCAGTTTCTTCCCTAGACCCTGCTGAGTGGTGGTAGAATCTTTGAGAAATACTATTTTTATGAAAAGCACACACACTTGCATGCACACACAAACCACCATGCAATATGCCTATGTCTCAGGTTATTTTTGCAAGTCCTCATCCTCCACCCAGTCATTAACTCCACTGGCATTGTGGTGGGTGGTTGCTTGGAATATGCCACGTCTCTAATGCCTCCAGGCCTTTGCACGCAATCATCTCATCCAGAACACTCCTACGTCTCCATCCCCTTCACTACCTGACTCCAGCTCAATACTTCAGACTCCAGAAAAGGCATCAATTCCTCTTGGAAGCATCTCTAACATTTTCCCTTACCCCACCTGCACTCATGGCTACCTGAGGTATCCTGCCTGAGCATCCCCACAACAATCAGGGTATAGTTGCATGGGGGAACTTCCACACTGCATTAGAGTGCCTGTTTACTTGTTCCCTGCATTCACCAGGCAGTAAACTACCAGAGGGCTCAGTCTGTTCAACACTGTATTTCTAGTGCCTGGAAAAGTATTTGAACTATGTCTAAAAGCTTTTCAAGCAACGTCTAGCAAATGAATGCCTGGATGAAAGCATTTGATCCATATGTAGATCCATTTTATCCTGGAACAAATCTGGAGGTAGATGGTTGGTTGTCATTTTCCAAAACTGAGAAACAGAGAAAAGGAAATGAAGACCAGAAGAAAAAAGTTTTAATAGAGTATTAGGTGGAGAACAATGAAGAAAGAAAGGTCTAGGATGTTTCCAAAGAGAGTATAGATGAAAGAGAAGCAGAAACAAAGCTAGCCACCTTTATGGTCTCATCTCAGACAGGCTATAATGATCAGGGAGTTACGACTCCTTTGCCTTTACAAAACACAAAGCTGTGACAGGTCACTAGCAGGCACAGGGCTGTCTGTATCTAGTCCTGCAGCTCAGTGACAAGGATGTCAACTGTGGCCACAGACTCATCAACCACTGAGTTGATCTGCCCATGAGGTACTATGTACAAATTTTAAGGTCCTGCTGCTATTCCAGTCTGATTTTAAGTTTACTTGTTTTATACTATACTTACATAAAATTAATATATACACACCCATATGTGTGTGTGTGTGTATATATATATATATATATACACACACACACACATATGTAATATTTCTTGAGTCTTCTTCCTTCTCACTTCTCCTGCCTGTCCACCTCCTTTCCTCCATTCCTACCTACATCTTTCCTTTAAAAATTAGATATTTTAAATAAATAAACAAAAATCTTTTTAAAGTTTTCACAATCTCTACCTTTATGACAGGTCCTATTCTGAATTTTTTTCATGAATATGCTCTGCCTCACTTATAGAGCACAGGCTCCATGGCGGCTATTTATTTTACTCGGACCTTTGCTGATGACATTTTTATTTCCTTTTAATGTCTTCACTTACCTCTTTCTGTACTAGCTTTTTTTTTTCCATCAAAAACATTCAAGAAGCTAAATCTTATACTCCTTATAATTTTCCTGAATTGCTTTCTGTATAATCCCAGTGAAGTTCGAAAACCTATCATCAATCTAGTGGGTCAGGGGAAATACACCTAAGTTTCTACATATTTATAAGCAAGAATAATTTGTTTATTGTATATGTTTTCCTTTAAAATACAAATTCTAACAAATAAATGTCTTTAAACAAAAAAAAATACAAAAACAATTATATTTCTCATTACAGACATTTAAATAGTTTTGACCAGAGTTCTTCTGTATTGGTAAGTTAAGAAAACAGGTCTTGCTCCTAGTTCAAGTGATTACTTCTCAAAATATCCTCAAAATAAAATGGTAGTCAATTATTCAATACAATTTAGTCACGTAACTACACCAAAAGTAATTTGACTCCAAATGTTGAGCTGAACACAACTGGTTTCTAACAAAACAATTCACTACATAGTTGACCTAAATTACTGTGTTGTTTTTAATTTAATGAATATGGTATGCAAAAAACAAAATACTTTGTCCAGATTCTACTCATTCAGTACTAACCTTGTCTCAATAATAGCCATTTTGTCATACAGATACACCAAAGTAAAGGAAATCACTTTAATCAATAAGCATATTTTTTAAGCTATCACTAAATTGTTTAACAGAGATTACCTTTAAACAGCACCTACATTCACCTTTGACATACTTAGAGATGGAGAGAATCCCAGGCACACCTAAACACATCACCTGATCTACTATTGTGGCAACAATGTGTTGTCATAATATTTGGATTATTTGCATACCTGACATGAGTAAGTAAATATACCCGCTCTCATTCATAGTTTGTCAATTAAAGGGACTGAATTTGTAGATAGCTATTTATTGTTTACAAACTACATTTCTGCAAGAACTGAATTTAGTCAATTTTAATATTATGACACTTCAAGATGTGACAAAAAGCAAAATACTCAGCCTTCAAAAATATTAATTAAAAAGGTGTTTATTCTCTTCTCAGAGGAAATACCTCACTACTTCATATCTAGCTGACCAAGGAGCTTTTTAATGAATCGATAAATTAAAATGCATTCTTTTTGATTACCTATTTATAGAACTACTGCTAAAAATGATCAAGTTGTTTAAACTGAGCTTTTGAATAACTTTTTTTTTTAAGAAAAGGTACAGGCAGGAATGAATGTGAGTAGGCAGACAGGCAAGAATAGAAAGGAGGAAGAAGCACTTTATTTTATTTAGTTGTTCAACTTGATTCTTTCCCCAGGCCGGGGTTCTTGAACCAGGGACCTGGGGATATATGTGGACTACACCGGGTGAACTAAAATGTTGGCCACCAGGATGCACCCTAAGAAAGGTGTTTTTGTTTTGTTTTGTTTTTCATCTTTAGCATGGAGCTGATTCTTACAAATTTTTACATTTAAAGAATCATACCTGGCAGTCAGCTGAAACCAAGTTCAAATGCATTAAAGAAGCTAGAGTATAAAACTGAATACATAAAACTCAATGCATCAGGGAAAAAACATACCATATTTAATAAAATTCCAGATTCTTGTGGTCGGTGTCCATAATATCGCTTGGCGGTATTGGATATGTGGTTTGCAAAAGCAAGCAAATCCTCCACAGTTCCATATCTGACTGATGATAACCAAGGCACCTCTTGGCCACTGAGCAGCAGAGATCCCGCACGCTCTCCGTTTTGATTACTGTCTTGACACATGGTCATCAGAGTGGGCTCATAGACTGCAGGCTCTTCAGTTGCATAAAGATTTTCCATAATGTCTATTACATCGGACACATTCAAATGTTTAATTAATAAATCAACTTCTTCTTTATTGTCACTTCCAGTGCTCATGTACTCCATCACTGTTATGCTTTCTAGAGAGTCTGCAAAAGAATATACAAACACTCAATTTACTTATTTGCATTTGTTCTGAACATCAAAGGGAAACTGACCTTAAAGGATGGAGAACAGTAACAAACTTATAGACTTACAAACTTATGTTTATAAAATGAGGGTACTGGGTCAAAGGTGCGTGTCAATTCAAGTTGACTGATAAGAGATGAAAGGGACCTTAGATAACCTTTCATCCAGTCCCTCACTTTACAGAAGGGAAATCCAAGACCCAGAGAGATTATTTGTTACTCACTGAGTCTGTGACATCAGCTACAGCACTAAAAACAAACTAATTGAACAGCAACATTAAGTATGAGCAGCTTAGGGATACAAGAAGCTCAGACTCCTGGCCTTTTACAGCTTCCAAATATGACAGTCCTGTTACCCACCCCCCACCCCTCCAAGGGAACAAACCTCCATGCACAAAAATATGTGACTTTTATACTTCGGTGACTTTCAAGAAAAAGAACTACTTTACTAAATTTAGGGGTAATCTGGCAAACAGAATTCAGGCCTTGAAACCAGAAGCATGTAAAGTGGAATTTACTCTAAGCAAATATGATGATGATAAAGTCAAGTTTCAGGAATAATTCTGAGGCAAATGAGTTAAGCAGCTCAGTGAGACAAGTCTGAAATCCTCATTCTGCCAATGATGAATATGAGAAAGAAGACTCATCTAATCAGCTGAGATTCAACAGTCTCTTCTTGAGACTTGAATTTTTTTAATTGCACACAGCATACATCTCAAAGGCATCGGGAGGTTAATTTAATATCTAGACCAATTAATCTCTAGAAGTTCTGGTATTAAAGAAATCAGGAAAGCTAAATCGCTCATGAGAAAGACATGGGTAAAATCAAATAACTTTCCCAGTCAATAGCAGTACCATATTTCAATTCTTAAATCAGGTGCAACAGCTAGGGAATCTATCAATGAAAAAAAAAGATAAATCAAGGGTAAGAAAATACTGCTGTTACTCAGGATTTTAGAACACTATCATTTCACGGGTTTTTAAGAGATCTAAGATAATGTGAAGGCATGTATATTTACTTGAAATTACTGTATTCCTGAAAGCACAACTCTAGCTGAAAGACATTTTAGGTTCTTAAAAGCCTTTAACATATTCAACAATTGGAGTGAAAAGCCACCAGTTTTAATCAACTTTGGAGTTCCAGTACAAAGCTCTGAGAAATGTCCCCACCTGGGGCCACCTGCATGCAGGACCTAGCAATGGACCCTTAGTGAATTTCACTTAAGAATCACTCAATGCTGTGTGCCATTGCTAAATTGACAATCATTTTCTGATGCACAAATTCTGTTTGAGGAAAGGAGTCTAACGTTCCATCTAGATTCATTCACACTGCTTGGGGTGAAATACAGGCCCATTTACTCTCTGCAGGATCTTGAGCAAGTATTAACATCTCTGCACCTTGAGTTCCCTCCCATCCCTCCACTCCCCCCCCCACCCCCGCCCCATGTACACACTATAAAATGAAAGCAATAATAACACCTATCCTATAGGGTATTCTGAGGATTAAAGGAGTTCATGTGCATAACAAATAAGTGCCCTTTATTACTGTTTTATTTGCATAAAACAGAGACTTATTGAGACCAGGCTTTTACCCTTTAGGCCTCTTATCAGCAAATGGAATGTATCTACTATTATTCACAGTAAGGTTTTAAAGACTATCTAAAACAAAGCAAAAAAAGCAGAAAAATATGAACTGCTTTGAAGGCTGTTATCACCACAGTTCCATCAAGAGAGCAAAAGAAGCTCCCCCCACACAACCCCACCGAAATCCTTAAGGGAGATTATGATTCAGGTTCTTGGAGTCTGTTGCGTTATGAAAAGAATTTCTTAGGTTAATGCAGGAACACTGAACTTTCATGGAGACACTTCCTTGCAGTCTCTGCTTACAGAACTTACTGAAAAACAGAAATTAAAATAGAAACAGCCTAATGTAGGAACTCACTAGCTGAAAAGCTCCAATGCTCCTGGACTTATTAAAAGGCGGACTTGAGAGAAAACACAGTTCCCAGCAATAAAATGACTCAGGCAAGAAAAAGTCCAGGCTGTTTACCAGTCGGTCACCTGATTCAAAGAGGAGAGATAAGCTGGTCTTGGTTTTTAAATCCTGAGGAAAGTCTCCAGCATTTACATGGAAAACTAAAGAGATTAACACACACATACCCCTAAACTGCCAGCTGGGAGAAGGCAGGAGGGAGAGAGGATGAGGACAGTGGGCATGGGAGTGGAGAAGACTATATTCAATGCCAGGGCTAATTCCTCCGTGACACAAGGTTCCTCTCACACAAATCCGTAGCCCCCAAGCAGCCCTGAAGATCCAGTTTATCCACCAGATGCAAAAAAGTCTCAGAACGTTCAGGTGTGAATTAAGCAGAGAAAATGCTGATCATTTCTGAGTTACCTAGATCTGTACATATCTAGAAAAGTGACTTTTAAAGGTGTTCTGTTTTAGCAATGAAGACTCTCCCCAGCACATGCACACATAGAGTTTACAGTAAAAATCCTCATAGACTTCCTACTTCTTTCCAGAGTAGACAACTACGGTAATTTTAGAAATGGAGATGCGCAAACACAGCCCAAATTACTTGCTTTAAATTATTTCAGCAATCAGCAATAAAACAAGAGGAAATTCTACCCCTAAAATTAAAGTCACTCTCTTGGAATTCTGTGGACATAGACAAAAGGGTTTCCTGGCAGGTGTGAATGAAAATGGTCAAGATTACAGGCATAGTTTCTGCTTAACAAAGATGATTCACCTGTGTAACTTCCCATTTCAAAGCGTTTTCTGCCAATGCCTCTCAGGGCACATCACTTACTATACTTTTGTTCTCAACACATACCAGGATGAGGCATTCTAGCTGTCTAGAAGCCCAGCCACTCTACTTCAAAACCCCCACAGATTTAACTATCCAACTTGTCTTTATAGGACAAAATCTAAGAGGGTCACCCGCCACAAGCATTGCACTTAGACAGTCCCTCAGAGAGTGGGGTGCGGGAGCAATTGGTGGAATCAGATTCCGCTTGGCAAATAGAGACTCCAGCCTCAGATAGGCAAAGCGACAGTATTAGTGCTTCCTTCCCTGCGCTACCATGGCCCGTCTTTTATTCTGGGTCAAAAGAAGTCTTTCCAAAAGCGAAATCGACAGACATCCAAGGTTTCGCTTAAGAGACAGCTTGTGGCCTTCCCAGTTAACTCCGGGCCAAATCTTGGGCACGCCGCGCTCCCTTCTACGAGCCATTCTCCAACCACAAAGGATTTCAGAGTCTAGATATAGCATGACCACCAGGAAGTATCTGTGAAATAACACCCTGCCGCCGACATTCTTTCTTATCCAAAGTCCAGCACTGGTGTTCTGCTATAATCACCTTTTTGTCACAAAATAGCGCCCGGATTATAAACCTAAACCTACATTTCAGTTATGCAAAGGGTTCTTCTCTGCTCCTTCGCCGCCGCCGCCGCCGCCTCCCCTCCTTTAAGGCCCGGGAAGGCGAAAGGGGCTTGTAAAGATACGAGCGCCCATCCTTCGCGGCAGGAGGTGCACTCACTCGATCTCAGCCGGAGGAGTGCTGCGCAGCGGTGAGGGCGGCGGGCGCGGCGACAGCTCGTTGACAGCAGTCCCGCTTCCGCGCGCACTGCCCGGCCGGACCCAACCCGCGCGCTAGGGATCCGGGAAGGAGGAGGAAGGGGGAGGAGCTGCAAGCCTCACCTCGTGAGCCCCTTGCGCAAGGTGCTTTCCAGCGCTGCCGCCTGCAGCGGCGGCCCGCTCAGGGCACCCAAGTCCAACAGCCCGGTGGCTGGCACGCCTCACCTCCTGGAGCTCAGGAGTTCTCCCCTCTCCCCGGGGCACCCTCCGTTGCAGGGGGAGCCTCTGGAGTACCCAGGACGGCCGCGACCAGAAAGACACCCGACCCCCGAGTCGGTTACCTTTGGCCTCCGTGCGCCCGCACGGGCCTAGCGTTTCGGTCGCTGCCCTGCGACAGCTTGGAGAGCAGTTGGCCACTGGCCCTCCGCAGCCAGGGCAGCGAGGTCCCGCGGCGGCCGAGACTGGAGCCAGGGCGGTCGGCCCCAGAGCGGACAAGTGAGCCCTGGTCAGCCGGCGCGCTCAGGTCGCCCTTGTCCGCCCCTGACTCACGGCGTCTGAACCCGCCGAGGGGCGGCGCAGCGGACGCCAGCCACCGCCTCCCCGCCTTTTCCATTTCCCCTTTCTCTCGGTAAACAGAAAGCGACTGCCCGGTTGCGGGGAAGCTGGATCCTCCGCGCTGGGAAATTCCGTCCCCCCCCCTCTCGCCCTCCGGGCAGCCGGGCGGAGCTGAAGGCGGGTCTAGGAAGGAGGAGCGCCCGCCCGGAGGGCCGCGCTCAGCGCGGTGGTGGGAATCGCCGCGCCTTCTGGAGGGTCACAGGTGGCAGTCTCACCCGGGTCGAGAGCCCAGGACGCCTGAGTTTTCCCTGGCACCTGGAGACCGGGCAAGCAGGTTGTAGAGGGCGCCACGATGGCGCAGTTGCAAAGGGCAACCGTGCCTCCTTACCCCTTCCCGGTCCTCGAAGAAAGATTGTATTTCCTTAGGTGCTGGGGCTCTCAGAGCCACCCGGTGTTCCGGCCCCGGCGGGCGCCCCAGACCCTGTTCCGAGCCCACCTTCACGCCCGGGGGGAGACAGGCGGAGCTGCACGAGGCAGCCTGGGCTTCTGGCCCCAGGGTAACCGCGTCCATCTACCCGATTGTGGCTCGTGCCAGTCGCTCCGTCCAGGTTTCGGTTCAAATCCACACGCACTCCAGTTCAAAGGTTTAAGAGAGGCTGCGGCGGGCTGGGTTGGTGTCCGTGTACTCCGTCTGCAAAACCTGGTTCTCTTCTTTACAGGTGTTATTGGAATTATTGCAGTCTTTTGGCACTGATCTCCTCCTAACCCCAGCTTCAGGTCTGGGACTTCTGTCCTCATTAGGAAGAGGATCAAATATAGTTTATTAGGGTTCTTCCTTTTTGATGGAAAAAACTTTTATTCCAGATAAAACAAAAAAAGTTCTAGCAACTAGCAAATAACTAGCAAATAACACTGCAAGAAAGTTCTGGGGAAATAGTGTCTATCTCCATGAAAGCCACTATGCCAAATTCCCAAAGCCTACGGAGTTACAGGGACACTAACCCTGGTATTAAGTACCTTTTAGGAGCCAGGCTGCTAGGAAGCCCAGAGAAGAGACAAGGGAAGCGAGACACCATCCACCACCCAGACGTTGGAGTCCCAGGCAGAGCTCAAATGCAACTGAGTCTTCGCACTCCTCGAGCTCATTCACTCCGTAGGCTCCAAAACTGCGTCGAACCTGCTCTGAAGTCTCCACAGTTCTCTAGGAGGAAGTCGCGTGTGAATTGTTGGAGGACTTAGGGTAGCTGAGGAGAGAAGCAAAGCCCTCCCTGTAGGACCTTAACTATCCAGGGCCTAGGGTGCTAAAATGAGTGACAGTTACTAGAGCCTGTTAGCGAAAGCGGACCCAACTAGCAAAAAACACTGTAAGAACTGGTTGACAGAGCACTAAATCTACGCTCCCCCCCTACCCCCGCCGCCCAATTATTTAAAATACTAGATCGAGGCTAGTGCTGTGATTTTAATGATGCGGGAACCTTCCCCTAGAAGCCTGAAGCTGATTCCAGGTGTCTAAAGTCTAAGCCCTTTATGGGGCGTTTTTGGTCTAGGAGGAAGGGAGGGAGCACGGTTGAACGCCGGACCTGCGGGGCAGCAGTCCTGCAGACTGGAGAAGCCCGTGGTCTGCATGCAGACACCAGGGAATTTGGCCTGGGCTCTAGAGCAGATTATGGCAGTCTTGGCTGAAATTTTGTATTAACTCCTTTAGCCTTTTTTTCTGGAAACGAGGCTGGCCAGGTAGTTTAAAGTGAGAGATCATCTGTTGTCTCTGAGCCGCAAAGGATGATTTTTATAAGCGTTTTAAAAATAGCACATGGAACCACTCCAACCCCCACCCCCTTGAATGAGCTCATTAAAACCACACCTCCTCTTCTGGGAAATATTAGCCTGACTTCCTACATCAAGGTCTCCCAAACATAATTGCGTTTTAGGGGTCTAGTGAAACGGCTTCTCTATCAGGTTTCCTGGGTTGGTGACTTAGGCAACAGCAGAATTCATCTGGTGAGATGAATGAAGAATAGTTTTACTCAAAAACGTTTTTAAAATCTGAAAATGATTGCATCTGGTAACCAGGAAGAGACTGAGAGAACCAGTGAACAAGAAAAGTTTTTCGAGTGTTTGGGTTTTGCTTGGACTTATGACACCTGCTGACAAAGAAACCCTGTTCTTCTAGAAACATGCTGGCAAACTGAGTTTAAACTTGCAGTCAAGACCACTCAAGCCAGACTGCACAGTGTGCTTCTAGAAGTCACTGTTATGAAGAACATTATGAAATTTCTTTCTTCAAGCTGTTTACAGCCCACAACATGCACTTGAAAACTGAGTTGCAACTTGCTGCCATTCACTTGAAGCAGCTTTCTCCATGCAAGGGTTGGGTTTGTAATCTGTAGTTTTGGAAATCAGAACTCATTTACTTATGGAAACAAAATGATTACCAATGGGTAGGTTGCCTGGTTAGCAAATTGGCTTTGTAACCCCAAATGAAGCTCTCTTCCAATAAAGACTGTAGAGGATGCTGTTTTCCATTCTTCCGTAGTCACAAAATGTAATATTTGTGGAGAATGCTGGAGTCCATTGGACCAAAATGGGGGTATGTCTATGTGGCTTGATGAAAAATAAATCTATATTTCATTTTTTAATAATAAAATACAAAAGTCAAGAAAGATAATTGTTTAATCTGAATAAAGCCTTCAACAAAATATTTTAAAGTTAAGAGAAACTTGAGCCTGATTTCAGGAGAATAACTTTTCTTTTAAGGTTTTCTTTGAAATAACTATACATATTTACTCATTAAGATGTTTGCATAATGATCTCTTTCAATGTTTCATAATAACCTTATGAGATACTGTATAGATCTGTAATACATTTTAAACCAGTATTGTAATCTTCAAAAAGTTATAACAGTTGAAATTGTATTTTAAAAATCTAGTAGGTAGGCAATCCCTGGTGGAATAGTGGTTTGGTCAGCTACCTACCTCTGGCACAGTCCACATACATCCCAAGGACCCAGGTTCTCATCCTCTGGCAGGGATGAACAATTAAATAAAAGTTAATAAAATGCCTTTCCCTGCCTGCCTACTTGCCTTCATTCCTGTGTGCACCTTTCCTTTAAAGAAGAAAAAAAAAAAAAAAATCCAGTAGCTCTTCTTTTTTCTTTCATTGGTTTGCATAAGTTTCTTATGATAATGTCAGTGGATTTCAGTTATAATTGAACTTCTTCATATAAAGACTTTCAAAGTGAGAATGCTTTGATTTGCAAAGAATGCATCCAGGATACCACCACAAGGCATCAGTCCAAAAATGGGTGTTTGAGAGAGGGTCAGAGGGTCAGAGCTGCTAACAGCACAGGATTCACCAGCCCCACTTCATGCCCCACCTGCCACAGCTGACAGATCCTTGGGTTCTGGGGGTGCTCCTTAGACACTTGAAACATAAACCCCTTCCTCCAGCAGGACTGGGCCCTTCCATGCCCAGTAATAGGGTGCTCTGCTGGCTGATGGAGGGCCTGCTCAACTCACAAAGTATGGTGGAATGGACAAGAGATGTCTCCCAGAGCTGTTAGAACCATGGGCAGCATTACTTTAACCTGTGCCTCCCGGAGAGCCCTCTAAGACATCTCAAAGGAGATTGTAGAGGCAACAGGCCCTGTGCCATTCCCCTTCAGTTGCCTTAAGAAATAAAGGAGTCAGGTTAAGCTGGTGCCTGGGAAGCAGTCCACATAAAACCCAATGCCCCAACTTCATGCGCAGACTGGAGGGAACAAATAAAATGAACTAAATAAAATGTGTCTTCCTCCTTTCTCTTCCTTCTTGCTGTCATCTTGCTCGCCTTCATTCCTGCCTACTTTCCTTGCTCTTTTAAAAAAGAAGAAAGGAAGGAGTGAGGAGCTCTAGATCACATGTGGCACAACTGTGTGCAAGGCTATGCCCTCAGCTCCTGCAACCCTCTCCGTGGTGATCTTCGCAGGACTCTGGGGAAGTGTAGAGACTGAGATGAAAGGCTGCCTTCTCTTTCCTCCTCCTTTTTGCCTTCTCCTCACTTACTGGGGCACCACTGTACTCACCACCTTCTGTCTTCACTGTACAAGTGGGAGCAGCAACCCAGGAAGGAAACGGCCTGGGCAGAGATGGTAGTCTCTTGTGGGGGAGGGGTGCGAAATCCCCAGGAGCTGTGGAAGGGAAGGGGATTCCTAAGTGCTCTCAGCTGTGCCTGTTCCTGAGCTATGAAGGATATGTGTAAATGGGTCTACTTGTAAATCAAAAATCATTTGTTGTTCTTCTTTGCAGGAGTTAAAACTTCAGTCTTTCAGAGTGCTTAAATCGCACTTTTCCATGATGTGTTTTGTTTTTATTAATTGCCTTATGCTGTGACTTCCCCAAATTTGAAGTCCTTGAACCATACTTTGAAAAGAGAAACTGCTGCTGCTTCTCTGTTCCACCTCCTGAATGGAAACTCTTAGTGCAACATTTCTTAATCTTGGGCTTCCGAAATGACCACACAGCTCTGGCTCCCCCAGGAACTGTGCAAGACTGTGTTCTGGACCAATGCAATAGCTTTTATTGTTTACATGATGGAGGGGGAGTTGGGGGAAGCAGGGTGCTCCCCCACCCCCAAAGAGAAACAGGAGCAGTGGACTCCCTGACTTCCTAGCCTATGGAAAGATACAGCTGTTGGGTAGTTTTTCATTTTTGCTGACTTATGGAAGTTGGTTTTTGTTTTTTCCCTTTTTTTCTTAGCTGCCCCATGCACCACTCATTGATTACATTGTAACTATTCCTGCTCAAGGATTTTTTTGGGTCAACCCACCCCTAAACCACTCAATTCCCCTCTTTGCTCTGCAGGTAAGGGAAATCTTGAACACCTGGTCATGCATGATAATGGCTAATCTGACCACCCGCTGTGACCTCTACCTTGCAATTTCTCATTCACAGTGAGTTGATGTGTCCAAAGAAAGGGAGGCAGAGAAGGAAGATGAAACCTGAATGAAACATACCTCAGGAGCATTTAACCATCCATTGAAGATGAAGGCTTAATACCCCCTCTTCAAATCACTTGTGTGAGTCCTGTCCTCTGTGTTGTCATAAGCTTTTTTTGTTTGTTTATTTTTTTACAGGCAAGAATGAAGTCAGGCAGGAAGAAAGAGAGGGCAGAAACACTTAGTTTATTATATTTAGTTGTTTATCTTGGTTGTCAACCCGTCATGCAGCTCCGGGTGGTCTTGAACTAGGGAACTTGGGATATATGTGAACCCAGTGGACTAAACC
Source organism: Solenodon paradoxus (assembly GCA_004363575.1). NCBI lineage: Eukaryota > Metazoa > Chordata > Mammalia > Eulipotyphla > Solenodontidae > Solenodon > Solenodon paradoxus. The sequence continues at coordinate 1,297,848 of RJWH01000110.1, read as the reverse complement.
ACTAGGTCACCAGGGTGTGCCAGTGAACTTTAACTCTTCAAGTCTTATATGCATCTGTCTTAAAAATAAACTTTGTCTGAGAAACACCTGGTCTCTGAGTAGTATCTATGGCCCGAGAAGCCCAGGAGCCTCAGGAGTCTTTCTGGTTTGTAACATATTTCTTGGCCCACTGAGAAGGACGATGACCTCCATGGGTCTTTGGGCGTCTATAACACTCTACCTTCCAAAACTCTCAAATATCCTAGGTAGATTTGTGGGGATTGTTCAGGCGAAGCTTTAAGCACCTCCTGCCCCCGCCTGCCCCACCACCACGCATCACCTACAGATGCTGCACAGACAGGGTACATGATGTGAGGAACAGCTGGCACGTACTGCCTGGGAGATGGGAGGGGGTGGATTTAATACAGCCTGATCCCTACTCTGTAAGTGCTAATCTAAATGCATAGGTAGAGGAAAAACATTAGACTAGCACACTCCTCAAAACTATACTTTCCTAGTTTTCTTAGAAATGGTATTCTTCACATATACATGTTAAAAAGTGGTCGGATTATTTCAATAGTCTAAAAAATGGTATGGCCTACCTACCTTCATGTAGCGGGGTTAAACTAAATGAGTTCAGGTATGCCCTGGTGGCTTAGTAGCTAAGTCCACGGCCTCTGACTGGTGTAGCCCACATATATCCCAAGAACCTGGGTTTGTGACGTGGGACCGAGGGGAACAACCAAGATGAACAACTAAATAGAAATGTTTCTTCCTCCTTTCTCTTCCTGCCTGCCTGCCTACTCAACCTTCATTCCAGCCTGCACTTTTCCTTCAAAAAATAAACAAATGAATAAAAAAATAAACTGAGTTCAACACATCTTGATTTCTGCCCTTGCAATTACCTTACTAAAACCAATTGCCTCCATCTCTTTAGTGTAGGTGGGGGAGACTCCTTTCTTAATGAAAGACATGAATTATTTACTGTTCAACAGAACTTTTTCTTGCTTAATATCAAAAGGCTTTGCTGATGGATTTCATAAAATGAAGCATTATTATACACTGATCATATTAAAAATCACAACAATCGTACTTTAGGCACTGACTTTGTACTAGGAACTCTGTTAAACACTTTAGCTGGATTATTTCACAATAATCCTAAATGGGCACAAATCTCTCCATTTGCAGGTTAGATTTATAGGCATTTAGATAATAATGTCCAAGGAAACCAGACTCTAATCCATGTCTCTGATCTGAAACAAAATAAACATAATCCCTTTATTGACCAGGTCACCTCCGACAGCAAAGCCACCTCCATGCAGAGCTGGTGTTTGCTGGGACTCAGGTCAGGCCCTAACCTCAGGCGAAATGCCTTGTTCATGTCTCTCCTCTCCCTCCCCTCTGCAGGAGGCTGACTTTTATTCTCAGGCTCTAACCTCTGACCCTGTTTTCAAGGCATGAATGAATTTCTGACAAACTTTGACCAGGTCTTTGTATTTGCTAATATTTTCTCTCTAAACAGGAGAGATTCTGAAGGACTTTTAGCTCTCTCTCAGATGTGTAGTGATGTGGGAGGAGGCCTGAACCCAGAAAGCCATAGAAACAGAACACTAGTCTTTTGTTTATGTTTATTTATTTCCTATGAAGTAGCAGTGGTGTATAACATTACACAGATTTCAGGTGCACAGACTTATCTACCAACACCTGTATAAAATACATTGTTTAACAGCAAGAGTCTGCTTTCCCTACATCACCATACAATTGACCTCTTTTACTCGGTTTATCCTTCCCTTTCCCTTCTGGAAGCCATGATTCTTTTAGTCTAAGAGTTTGTTTTCATATGTTTTGTTCATTCAATTGAGTTGTTTCTTCACCTACCACATAGGAGTGAAGTTGTAAGACTTTTGTCTTTCTCCATCTGACTTAATCTTACTAAGCATAATTCCTTCTAAGTCTACCCATATTGCTGCAAATGGCAGGATTTCACTGGATTTGGGTGTGTGAGTGAGAGAGAGAGGGAGAGAGAGAGAGAGAGAGAGAGAGAGAGAGAGAGAGAGAGAGAGAGAGAGAGAGAGAGAGAGAATGCGTAGCTGAGTAATATTCCATTGAAAACAACTTGGAAATTTCTAAAAATACTAAGAATAAAACTACCATTAGATCCAGCTATACTACTGCTGGGTATGTATCCAACGAAAATGGAAACACTAATCTGAAGAGATATATGCACTCCCCTGTTCACGGTAGCATTATTTGCAATAGTCAAGAGTTGAAAACAAACTGTCTATTGTTGGATGAGTAGATAAAGAATATGTACATATACACAATGGAATGCTACTCAGTGCACTCTCTCTCTCCACACACACACACACCACACCACACACACACATACACAAATGAAATCTGATCTTTCTTATCCTTAAGGCAAAACTGCTTTGGTCTCCTCTTGGGGTCCCTAGGAACCCAGACTTCCTACTTTTTCTCCAGCCCTGGTTCAGGTAGGAAGATGGGAGTGTGGAGATACTATTAGGGCCAACGCCTGTTTCTAATGTCTTCTTAAGAAAGTTGAGTAAGCTGCACACACTTGGTGGAATAGTGGTTAGGTCTGTTGCCTCCAAAGGAGCAAGCCACACACAAATCCCAGGAAGAAGATAACCAGTGTGAACAACTACACTGAAAATAAAATAAAATAAATGAAATACTTCTTCCTACTCTGTCTTCCTACCTACCGGCCTAGTCACCTTCATTCCTGCCTGCACCTTAAAAAAAAAATCTTTCTCTTTAACAAAAGGTAAGTTGACTGAGTGGGAGTTTCTCCCTACCCCAACGCAGTCTTCCAAGCCAGTCCTCCGCCCAGGCTCCACTGGCAGCAGTGTGTCGGACAAAGCCCACTTTTGCCCACTCACAGAGTCAGCATTAAACTTTTCAGGAGAGAGCTGGTTGTTAAACATAGCGATCATTAAAAACTCACCATTTCCTAATTACTTTATTTCATTTTCTCTTATCTGGTCTCTTGAGGTTACTCATGTCTATGATATCTGTGTGGTGAAATATTACATAATGATCTGCTATCTTGTCTCTCTTTCCAGCTCTGCATTTGGTGGCCTCACAGTGGTGACTTGAAGTAGGTGATACTTTACACCACAGAAATCAGCAAATCTGCAAAATATGGCCAGGTTTTAGACAACTGACTGGTCAGCAATCATCAGTATACTACTGTCTACAGGTTTTAGTTGGTTTTCTGGTGCTTTTGAAACATTCTAGGCTATGAATTTTGTTTGTTCCCTACCCTCCCTTTTCTAATATTCAATAATATATTTGTATATCTCTAAGTTCTACCCAAGTGGCAAAATTTCCACAGTGAAGGGTCACACTGAGCTCCACTCTCTTCACAGAGGCCTTCCCATAGCTCCATCTTTGTTCAAACAGCAGAGCCAACAGGAAAGGGAGGGCTGTATCAAGGCCCATCTTGAGAACTAGACTAGAGTCTTGGGTGGCAGGCTCTCAGGGCATAGTGAACCCCTGCATCGGGGAGTTGGGGGGTGCTCTCGAAATCCAAGCTCCCATGCTAACACTGGCTGTGTTTGACTGTGCTTCCCGTGGGTCTCAAAGGAATCCCCTGAGGAAATCTCATTCAGTGGATTTTGGTTGGGCCCTTGAATGTGAAGTTCAGAAAGTTCCAAGGGAATATGTCTGAGAAATGCTAAGTGAGTGAAAGGAGCATTTTTTTTTAATCCAAATTTCTGCTTTACCACAGTCTGTCCACATGACCAAGAGCAAATCACTTATACCCATTTATATATTGGAAGGAAAAAAGCTCAAGCTATTTTGCTTTTATTTTACTTTTTATGATATCAACATCTGATAACCCACAGCTTTGATATTACAAGATAAAGGCAATTATTGCCTGTGTTATGCTTTACTCAAATGCTTTTGAAAAAAATATAATACATTCATGTACTTGTCAGTGATTATCACTAATAACCCTGAAACTTGTTGTAATGAAGTCCCATTTTACATTTGAGAAATCTGAAATTTAGAGGTAAGTAGGATCGCTCAGATAGTATGCAGAGCCAAAATTCTAACCCATATTTCTTACTTTCAAAATTATGCAGCCATTAGATTTTTATGTCCTTAGATTTAACATCTACCAAGTCACTGACTCAAGAGACACTTGGGATCAGTAGGCTGCAGGATTGTGCAAGGTCTTACCTGCAGGCCCGCCTCCTGCTTTATGTTTGTGAAGCCACTGACCCCCGCTGCCTGCAGCCCTGATCTCAGGGTTCATGTCAGCCTGTCCCCCTCCATGCTTGCTCAAAACATGCCACTCCAGTGATTCTAGTTAATGAACTACAACTGGGTCAGTATCTTTCCCTTTAGTTTTCACCCACCAGATGTGAGATTCCTATAAGGGCCTGGGGGAAGGACCTGGGGGTAGGGAGGCCGGATGAATGAGATGTATCTTCTTAGCTCCAGTTAGCTAAAGATGGGGAAGCCCTAGATAGTTCTTGTCAGTCCTCATCCCAATGCACAGAGCTTAACTGCTCCTAGTAGAACATCGAATCAGAGAACACACAAAGAGTTTGTACTTTTTAAAAACTTAAATCTGATTGCAAAACAGTTCATGTGCAGTAAAGATAACACTGGAAATAGAGATAACGAAATTTACCACCAGCCCCAACTCTCAGATCAGAGATAACTTCCATGTCAGCATTTTAGTGAACATCATTCTTACTTTCTCTGCAATGCACAGAAATGAAGATTTTGTTGGCTCAGTCTTTGGTAACTTCTTCTACAATTAACTTACAAGTGATAAGCAAAGCATGACCACCACACCATTTGAAATCTGTTTGCTCACTCACTAATGCACTCACGCATTCTTTCAGCAAATACTAGAGTGTCTTACATGCCACTCACTATTCCAGGTGTGGGGAAACAGCAATGGGCAAAGCTTAATGACTTTCAGGGAACCTAGGGTTTAGTCAGAGAGAAAGACACGAGATACATAAACAAAGACATACAAGAGAGCACTCTGTGACAAGTTCTAGGAAGAAAATGGAGGCCGTACGGAGGTGTGAGTGGTGCTAATGGACTGGGGCATGTTGAGATCAGAGAGGGCCTTTCTGAGAATGTGCCCCTACATCAAGATCAGGACGTAGATCTCAGTAACTGGGAAGAGGTCAACTATCAGCATGCTGGCACTTCAATTCATGCTTCTATTTTGGCTATTAGTTGATAAGAACAGATTCTTAAAGTAAGCAAAGATTGTAGAAGTGATTTAATCTAATACCTTCATTTTATAAATGATGAAACTTAGCTAGAGTTTCATTACTAGCAAATAATGGAACAAGATTGTGAAACTAGCTTTTCTGACTCACAAATTGCATCTTTTATTATTATAGCATGCAGCTCCTTTCAGAGAGAAGCAACATAAAGAAACATTGCTCTAAAATGCATCCATAAATACGCTATAATTAAATATAATTAATTACTCTAGAGAGAGATTAGTATATAGATTTCCTCCTCATGCAGATCATGCAGACTCTGGAATGAGAGAAAGAACAAGAGGGTTAGCATTATATAATATCCAAATGCCTTTTCTTTCTTTATTTGCCTTCAGTAGCTGTGTAATTTAGAAAAGTCACTTCCTTTGAGCTTTCTTTTTTCTTTTTTTTTTTAATTTATGAAACTGAGATGTTTAGTAAATGTGGTTGTTATCCCAGTGTTTAAATGGAGAAAATCGTAAGTAGAGATGACAGAGGAGGGATGCATGGAGTGGGAAAAATCCATGTCTTCAGTGCATGGGACCTAGAGTGAACTCAGTAGTGGGGTTTTCTTTCAGCAGAACACAACTGCAGTGAGTAACAGAAACCCTGGGCCCATGCATGGAGCAACTCGAGTGAGCAATTCAGCAGGTCAAAGTCTTATCTCTGTGGTTTTTCTTTTTATGATACTGAATCTTCCAGGTTTCTTTTGTGCCTCTTTTATTACACTTACTTTATTACGTCATAAACCCTGTAGTAGTAGTTTCTTTTTTACCATGAAATCTGGGTTATCCCACTTCAAATCTCCCTTGGGTTCTTGGAAAAATATCTGAAATTGATAAGAAACAGGAGATTTTAAAGGAAATACCCCTTTCAGAAGTCACTCAATGTTTTACATGGTTTGCAGAGTTTTAGCGAGATCTTACCATATCTTTAGAAAGGACCATTTAAAGGCCTGTTTTTGCGTCTCATAGAGTATTCAATGTTCTAGAACACCAGAACCGACATGAATTGGGGTAACTTTAAAGGTGTTTCAGTCATTAGTTCTGAAGATTCTCAGACAGGCTTCTTTATAACTCACCCAGTTAGATTGCCACAGACCAAGCAGAAGAGACTTCACCCAGGGAGAAAAACATGGTCTCTATCCCAACCAGAGGGATCAGATGCGGGTCCTCATCCTCCTAGAGGCTACCTTCTTCCACCTTGCAACCCCTGCAGGCTCTCTGCCCACAAGAAGACAATCTTACGGTAGTTTCATGGCAGCTGCATTTTGCAAGGAGTGGGCAGGGGAGCCAGTGACAGATGGCTTAGAGAAAGAAGGGCAGACAACCCGCAGAAGAATGGGATGTGGTAGTGGTAAAGCAATCTCACTTCCCTCTTGCCTCTTGAGGTGATCCTTTCTTCTTCCTTTTCTCCTTCTCCCCGTTAAAGAAAAGAAGATGTAACTTAGTGTTAACTGTGGCCAGAATAGAAATGAGTATTTCTGTACTGGTGGCTATGTATTTGGGTTCATGGGCTTGTCTGTGTCCAAGTTCACAGACATGATTAAAAATGGGATCCCAACCAAAGAGCATGTGGAAATGAATCAATTAAACTCTTTCTACTCTAAGTAAAAAAAAAAAAAAGTCAACAAACTAGCACCAAACCATTAACTTGTTCTCCAAGGAGAAAAATGCCCAAATCTAGAAATAACTAGATTAGGTGAGATGTTTGTCTTTAGAAAAGTATAGAATGTCATGGGATTCCACACACATCAGTGATATGGTTCTCAAGATTTAGCACACCTAACAGTATGTAACAAATGCAGTTGCAGAATCTCACCCCTACATAGTCTGAATAAATAAGTCGGGGTTGGGGGGGACAGCCCAGAACTTTATACTTTCATAAACTCACCAAATGCTGCTGAAGCAAGAATCAGGTCCCAGACCAACTTTAGAAAACTACTCTCCCAAAAAGAGAAAGAAAGCTTAGTGTGGAACATACAAACTCAAATGGGAGAACATTGGTGTCTTTAGTCCGAATAGGAATGTTTCCATGATGTGAGACCTGTGTAAGGAGAAGTTCTGTGTTCTGAGGTGACTGGATTACTCTTTCTTTAAAGACCTTTCATGCTTTTGCTTTAAAAATAGTTAAAAGATGTTTTCTGAGAAAATGGGGGGTGGGGGGAGGCAGGGGAAAGACCTTAGTATTAGACAAGCTGAAACTGATGATCACCGGAATTACTCTACACTCAACCCAGAGCCCCTACTTCTCTTAACCTTGTTTAGTTATTCTGTGCCTCAGTTTCCTTACTCATAAAACAAGGTATAATAATAGTTTATCACTTCTAACGAACATTTACCCCATATTTTAATAGCTCTGAAATCAAAGTGTATCCAAATACTGACAATGAAAAAAACATTGTGTCCTAGATTAATTGGCAGCAATTGTCTTAGTGGTTACCTACAGCAATGGAGAGACTTGTAATGATGTTTTAAAGGGGATGAAATATGATAGTAATACTTATTATTATTAACTGAGTATGAAAACTAATGCTTACAACTGAGACTAATATAATCAGTTAATAAATATGACATCTTGTTATTCAAATCTTGGGTAGATTATTAATTAATCCCTCCTTATAGGAGGGATAAGATTAGATTGCCTGCAATATTCCAGTCATTATACATACTACATTGCATATAATTGCATGTAAACCATTATGTACATATCTAATTGGAATAGAATCCTAGAAGTGACATCAATAGTCAAAAAGGATGAACACATTTGAGGAATGAATTTATCCTCATAGTGACTAGAAATTCAGTCAAACCTGGGTTAAGATAAGGGTTTGTTCTATGACCTATCTGCATCTCAAATTTTGCATTTTTGAAATGGAGCATTCCCAGGCATATTGTGAGGTTTAAATAAGACAAGGTAATTAGACACCCTACAATACTGATTTATAATAAGTTCTAAGTCACTTTTTATTAGGACGTTAAGGCATCAGCATCTCTGCTGGGCTTCATGTTAGCGCTGGGAAAAAAGGCATTGAACTGCAATCAGCTTTCAACAGTGATCCCGTGTGGCCATAATAGGAACAGCAACAACAGGAAATCAGCTCGTGTCTTCAGAAATTATCTGATTCAGTTTTTTCCCTGGTTTTGTTAACAGGATTGCCCATTTGGAGAGCAAAGCCTGTGCCTGGGACTCTTGAAAGATACGAGATACACATATATCAAGAAAGATGCTGGTCCCTGTCAATCCAAATATAAAGCCCTGAGTGATTGCTTTGTGTATTGAAAGATGATTACATACGTGTGTTTATGTGTGTATATACAGCACATATATAACTTCTTATACGTGTATATGCCGGTAAAACAGTTCATCATCATTTCTATGGAAACAGTGTAGAAACTGTTTTGTTTTGTTTTGCTGCATAATATGACCATGAGAAATCACCTTGGCAATTTTATTTGTACCTTATAAATCCCAGCAAATTCTAAGATTAAATTTTAGTGAATGGTTGGGATTGGTATGCAGATGCCCACGCTGTAATTCATGAAAGGGTTTCTGGTTTGAACTTGAACTTCTGAAGAAGCTAGAGGACCTAGAGTTTAGAAATACAACCAGAAGTGATTATATAATGAGCCCACTGACTATATTAAACAATTGACTTGTCTGATGCCCAGTGATGAACACACATGTTTCATAATTTTATTTCATAGAAGATCATGTCAGATTTTGATTGCATGGTTTCTATGATCTATTTATAAAGATTAAATGAAAGAAAACATGATTTAGGAAAAGTTTTTATTTTTTTAAGTCTAGAACTAGAGAGCTGAGAAGAATTGTTGAAAAATCACTATTGCTATCAAGAAAGATATGCAAGTTTCAATTCTAATAAATTTGTAATATATAATTATAAATCTTTATTTGATGTTAAATAGAATTTGACCCTGTTTCTTGTCTTCCAGCCTTTCAGTACCATATCCAGAGTCAACCAACAATTTTTGTATAACCTACTGGAGATAATCTGTATACGTGCAAACGTGTGTGTATGAATGTGTATATTGAATATCTACCCCTAGTTTGTTTTATTTAAGGATTTTTTAAAAGGATAGGTACTAGCAGGAATGAAGGTGAATAGGCAGGCAGGAAGAGAGAGGAGAAAGAAATATTTATTTATTTATTTAATTTAGCTGTTCATCTTTATTGTTCTCTCAACCCCAGGTCTTGAATCAACATGGACAGATCTACAGGGAATTATGCTAAGTGAAATAAATCAACAGAAGAAAGATACGTACCAGATGACCTCACTCATAGATTAAATTGAATAGACAAAGCAAAGAAACAGATGAAACAAAGTCAACCCTTGGACACTTACAACAAAACTGAGGTTACCAACAGGGAATGGGATGAGAAGGTGGGGGAGGGGGTAGAAATGTGGTGGGGCCCCCTGGACAATGGAGAACGCTTGGTGATTTGGTAGAAGGCAGGGCGTGTTGACATGTATATAAGGAATGGGGAACCTATATGTATGAGCTTATTTTAATGTGTAAAAATAAAAATAATTTTAAAAAGTAAGTAAATCTTGCTATGTATGTGCATTTATATATACATGTAAAAAATAAGTGAAAATGGGTTGTGAGTTTCCGCATTATACAAGTTCAATCATTTCATTACATTTCATTAACTCATTAACTGAGGACCCTTTAACCACAGTACTTCCTTTAAGATGGTGTGGTTGAAATTATCAGTAGCAAAAATTTTCAGCTTAACCTTTTACTGAGCTCTTAGGCATTTGATAAAGTAGATAGGACATTTGCTGTGCTGGAACTTTTCTTCTCAGATCAGAGGACAGGAATCTCAAACACTTGTGGCTGGAGGAAGGTATGAGAATCACGGAATGTCAATTTTTATTAAAAGAAAATTTGAGGAGAGATAAAGTAATTCAACTGTGTAGTGAGAAAAAGCATCATTTTTCTAGTTCAGTAAATGTGTAAATATTGTAGAGAATGCAAAATTTCCATGACTTTAAAAGGCACAATTTCACAGAGATCATAAGACTATGAGAGCTCATGTCTTTCAAAATTCTCAGGGAGTATAAATTTGCAAATACATGCATGCACACACACACACACACACACACCAATATTGTCAAAGCTCTTTGCCCCATCTGGCTAATAAAGATTGTGTATCACAGTAGGAACCACCACCACCAACAAAAATGTATTCTTTGGCCAAAGAGGGGGAAGAGAGCTCATGCTCTAAAGACCTTCCTTACTCCAAGCACACGGGATGAGGTTATGCATGGTTTGCAAAGGAAGGAGAGGGAAGGGTTGTACTTAGATCTCTGGCATCTGTAAAATTCTGGAAGAGGGGAGAAGCATTCCAGGAACAAGGGATTATGCCTACTTTTTTTTTTTTAAGGATAGGTACAGGTAGGAATGAGGGTGAATAGAGGCAGGTAGGCAGGAAGAGAGGAGGAAGAAGCATTTTATTTTATTTAGCTGTTCATGTTGAAACTAGGGTCGTTTGAATGTATGTGGACTATGCTAAGCTGGAAGCAGAGGACCTAACCGCTAATCCATCAACACACACTCATGCCTACTTTAGGTCCTAATTTGGTTTGGACCTGAGCTGTCATGGCACATGGGGTGGAGTTTTAATATTCCTTTCTTCTTGACCTTTTTCTTATCTTCACCTCCATATTTGCCTCCATATTGTTTAGGTAGTACTCATAGTTCTCCACACACACATTCCAGTGCTGAGACAAGTCAGCAGTCAGTATTTTCTAATCTGTGGTTGTAAATACCATTGTCTTCTGTAAAACTGTTCAGTTATGCAGCTCTGGTGTTTCCTAAACATTAGCACAACTTAGCCATATATTAGCATTAGTTTAGCCATTTTGAGGAAATGGCTAAATACCATGTGACCCTTTCGTCTGCTAGTAAAATTTTCCCTGGCACCCTGTGTGCTGACCTGCTCCCAGATTGAGTATTACACTTTGAACATGAAAGTCTTTCTCAGAGACTTGAATGGGGAGCTAGAGTCTGAAAGGTCATTAGTAAAGTAACTGTATAAGTTATTGTCCAAATAGGAATACTTCTGAGAGTCAGAGGGCACTCTTAACAATTACATGGGCACAACATAAATTTTTGTCCACCCAGAATTTAAATCATACATTTTATCAAAGTCTAGCTTAATTTAAATATTTTAGTAGCATATGGAATATAACACGATTTAGGAATTTGCTCTTTTTCTATTGACTTTCCAATTTACACAGGATTTTTTTTCTCTTTAATGATAAAAAATAATACCTATTTGTTTAAATGAATGTCAGTGCACTAATTATCCCCCATGTCTCCATCTCAGGCCCGAATTCTTTTCTTTTTAAGTTGCTACATTTCTTCTCTCTCTTTTTTGCTGTTCTCTTTTTCTTCTTCGATTGTTTTCTTCCATGAGGATGCTTATCACTGATGCCCTAAATTCATCCTCTGGTAGTTTGCAGACATTTGTTGCATTCAGATTTCCCCCTGGGTTTTGGATTGGATCCATCATTTCATGTATATTTCTCTGTATCTTCATTCTGTTTCTGTGGATTAGGTTTTCCTGCAGTGATGGCCTTGTGTAGGGTATTGATTTGCACTGAGTAAGTCTGAATCTTGGTTGAACAGTGGAATTTCTTGAGTTTTGTGGTGTCACCACTGGTTGAATTTGTTGAAGTTCTTATGTGGGCCCTTTTTTGTTGCCCAACAGTTCAGTCAGTGTGTTTGGAGCTTGTACTGGGGATTCAGAGCCTTCCCACAGCATACCAGCTTCCAACCACAACCATCATCTTACTGTTGATACACAATTGGCAATCTGGGTACCGTTCCACCTACAGCCACAAGGTGGCTCTAGTGGGTAGCATTGATGGCTTCTTCTGGGAGATTCTCTTCTCCCTTTAAGCCTGTGGGAGGGATTTCCAGTGGGTGGGATTTCTGATGGGCGGGTTCTGTGGCTCTGGGGCAATACGTTGATTCATCTTGCCATCTTCTGGTTATGGCTGCACTCAGCATAATTTTCTCTCTGGGCCTCCTGTTCAAACAAGCGGCGCACCGGTGCTCTCTCCACCAGCTCCATGTCCAGGTCCTGATGGATGGGCTCTCCACTGCCTTAGTGATTCCTAGGAGGGCTGGGTCCTCCCACAGTCCCATCCCCTCCACTGTGGCCAGAATCCTGAGTCTGAGTCTTGCATGTAGTTCTAAATCCAGACGTTTTCGCCTACGCCTTGTTGTCACGATTGCTATTGTGTCTGTACAGCGTCCAAGTCTGCTTTTTCTAGATGTTTTTTCTGGAAGATAGCTGAATTTCTAGTTGCTCTGTGGAGAGAACATGAGTCTCGCTTCTACCAGGTCGCCATTTGGGCCCTCTGTATTTCTTGCATCATCTTTCTCCATAGCACTTGATATATAATATAGTTTCCTCATAATTACTTATTGAATTTCTCTCCCCGCTGGAAGACAAGCGTCATAAAAGCCTGAATTTTATCTTTTCATCTCATTTATTTCCAACATTTAGAACATTGTTTAAAGTAATAAATCAATAATATTTGTTCACTAAATTTATAAATGTATTTATTTGCACCTATATTCTACTTGAAGAAAGACATACAGTAAGAAAAATAAACATGTCAATAAAATGTCAGTTGGTAATATATACGATGGAGAATAGGTTCAGAAAATAGGGACAGCTATACTATGCAGGAGGTTAAAAGGGCTGTTACTTTAAAGGTGATCAGAAATAATTTTCTATAGGGTAATATTTGAATAGAGTCATAATGGAAGCAAAGGAATAAATCAAAAGAGAGGAAAAAGGCCAGGAAAAGAATTCAGTAAGTGCTAATGTCCTTAAGTATAAGTGTTCCTGGATTTCTGAGAAATATCAAGGAGATTAGTATAGAAAGAGCAGAGCAGATGAGGCAGAGAGCCAGTAAAGTGTTCTAGAAGAATTGGGAGGGCTGTTCACATTACAGCTTAAAACGTTTTAGTTTTCAACTCTTAATAGAAAGGGGAACACATCTCTGAAGTCTTTTGAAAGACTTCACAATACGATATGATCACAATACGATAGCCAGCAGATAGAGACAGACTACTGGAGCATGGTAGGAAAAGGCAAACCAGTTAAGATTATGGGCAAAAATATAGGAAAACTGAATACAGCAATATATTTTAAGGGATTACACATCATGACCCAGTGATGGACTTTAACATCTGAAAATCAACTAACACAATATTTCATATTAATAGAATAAAGAATAGAATTGTTACACAACATAATAAGACAATTTCAACAGATGCATAAAAACACAATATTTGACAAAATTGCTATGAAATTCATATGAAACAGAATAAGAAAACTTCTTCAACTGGGTAAAGGGCATTTGCTAAGCACCCACAGTTAACATTATCCAGCATGGTGAAAGAGGGAGTGCTTTTCCCCTAAGAACATGAATGATATAAGAATGTGTATTATCACCACTTCAATATTGTACTGAAGGTTCTAGTCAACCTAATGAGACAAAGAAAATTAAATAAAACCTTCAGAAAAGAAGAACTAAAACTACCTCTCTTTGAAAATGGCGTAATCTTGTATAAATAAATGTCTAAGGCAGCTATAAAAAGACTACTAGAATAAATGAGCCAGAAAGGTTATAGGATACAATATCAATATAGAAATAAGTTGCATTTCTATATACTTGCAATAAACTATCCAAAGACAAAGTTGCATTTATAATAGCAACAGGAAGAATAAAACGGAATTTTATAAATGTATCAGACTTTTATGCTGAAAACTAGAAAACATTGTTGGAAGAAATTTAAGAAGACTAAAATAAATGAAATGCTCTGTGTGTTCATGTTTTTAGAAAAATTAAGATTGCTAAGATGAAAATACTCCTGACATTGATTTACAAATTCAATACACTCTCTATCAAAATCCTATTTGCCTTTTTGGCAGTAATTGGTAAGGTGATCCTAAACTTCATATGGAAATGCAGGGACACAAAGTAGTTAAAAAAAATCTTGAAAATGAAGAAGAAAGTTGGAGGACCCACACATCTCAATTTTAACACTAACCACAGAGCTACAGTAATCAAGAGAGTTTGATGCTGACATAAAGATATACAGAAAAATGAAGTAGAATTGAAAGTCCAGCAATAAACCAGGTGTCTATAAGCATATAAGCATGTAAGACTTCAACAAGTGTGCCAGTACTAGTCTATGGAGAAAGAAAGTCTTTTTAACAAATACTAGCTACCTGTATTCCAAAAATGAAGTCAAATTCCTCCTTGATATCATAAACAAAAATTAACTCAAAATGGATCTCAGAGTGAGAGCAAAAAATATATAAAAATGCTAGAAGAAAACACAGGAATAAGTCTTCTCAACCTCACATTAGACATTGTTTCTTAGCTATAACACTAAATACTAAGCAATAAGGAAAAAAAGAAATTAAATTTCATCAAAATTAATTTTTATGTCTCAGTGAATACCGTCAAAAAGTGAAATACAACTCCCAGAATGGGATAAAATATTTGCGAATCATGTATCTGAAAACGAATTTATATGCAGAATACATAAAACTTTTTTTTTTAAAGGAAAGGTACAGTCAGGAATGAAGTCAGGCAAGCAGGAAGAGAGAGGAACAAGAAGCACTTTATTTTATTTAGTTGTTCATCATCTTGGTTGTTTCCCTCAGCCCGAGGTGAGGAACCCAGGTCCTTGGGATGTAAGTGGACTGTGTATAGTGAACCTAACGATTAAGCTCCCAGGGTGTGCCTATATAAAACAATTTTAAAACAATACAAGGTACACCCTGGCAGAGCAGGGGTTGACGGAGTAGGGGTTGGCATAGTCCACATACATCCCAAGGTCCTGGGTTCATGTAATAGCTGGAGAGAATAACCAGGATGTACAACTTAATAAAAAATAAAGACATAAAGGGCATTCCTCTTCTTCCTGCCTGCCTGCCTATCTCCTTCATTCCTACCTGCAACTTTCCTTTGAAAAATATAATAAAAAGACAACTCAATCAAAAAGTAGACAAAGAATCCTAATCGACATATCTCCAAAGAAAATACGCAAAGGCCCATAATGATAGAGAATTCAAAATTCAAGAAAGCACAAATCAAAAGCACAATGAGATACTACTTCATACTAAGAAGACTTTCATTTAAATAAATTTAAAAAAACCCAGAAAATAACAAATATCAGCAAGGATGTTCCAACTCTCATAAATTAGTATGATACATACATTAATATGACACATACATTAGTTACTTTGGAAAATGTCCTGAGTTCCTTAGAAGGTTAAATAAAAAGTTATCATATGACCCAGCTTCCACTCCTATTTACAAAAGAAGTGAAAACATGTCTACATGAAAACTTACATATGGATATTCACAACATTTTTTAAAAGAAGCAAAAGGAGGAAAAGGTTATCCACTGATAACCATCTGGTGCAAATCTACAAAATAGGTTATTATTCGGCCATAGAAAGGAATGAAGAACTGATAGATGCTAAAATATGGATGAACATTGAAATCATTATACCTCATGAAAAAAGCCCATCCCCAAACCACATACATTTTATATGATTGTATTTATATAAAATGTACAGTAGAGGCATGTCCAAAGATACATAAAGGAGGTAAGTGGTTATTTAGGGCTGAGGGGAGTGAGGTGACTGGGAGGTTGTTGGGCAATGGGCACAGGTTTCTTTCAGAGATGCAGGCATTCTGAAAATGACTGTGGTGATTACTGCATAGCTTGGTGAATATACTAAAAACCACTGAATGGTGCTTCTTGAAAGAGCAAATTGTATGGCATAAGAATTGAATGTCAATTCACCAGGTATGCCCTGGTGGAATAGCGTTTTGGTCAGCCACCTTAGTGGGCGTAGTTCACATACATCCCACGGACCCCGAAGTGGGGGCGAGAGCACCAAGATACCAAGAGGAACAACTAACGACTAAATTAAATAAACTAAATAAAATAAATAAAATGGTACTTCCTCCTACTCTCTCTCCCTGACTTCCTTCCTCTATTAGCTTTCATTCTTGCACCTTTCCTTAAAAAATAAAATTAATTACATCTCAATAAAACAATACAAGAAAATATAAACAAACCTTGTACCTGATTTAACTTCGATCTCTGCCTCTGATTGGTTGTGTAACTTTAGAAAAGTTAAGTTCTTCATGCCTTACTTTTCCCATAAACAAATGGCTATAATAATAATTCCAACCTCACAGAGCTGTTGTGGAGGATTCAGAGTTAAACCGGATAAAGCACTTAGAACAGTCTGGTAAAGAGAAAATGCATTTATTATCGATTAAGCATAGATTTCCAAATCAAAATTCCTTTCTCATGAACTTGCTCTCTGGTTTTATTTTCAGGAACCTACTTGAAAATACTGTGTGAATGCTCATTCTGTTTGGGCGTTCTTTTAGACAGCCTTGGGAGAGTGGGAAAAAAACTAGCCTGGGAGTTCAGGCGTTAACTTTCAAGGCGTGACGCAATTCCTTCTTTTATACGCGAAAAGTCTGTCGCCTACTTTGACCCTCTAGGCTTTCCGTTTTCGCTCAACGCGCACGCGCGGAAACCTAGGTTCCCTTTCATTTTATCGCTTCTACTTTGACAATGGCGACTCGCGGCGTGGGACTCTTCACCCTGTGTGCTCAGAAGGGTCATGTCCAGCGTCTTATCCACAGGCTTTTCAGTTGCCCAGGGTCTGTGGCCGCAGACGTCAGGAGAGAAGAGCAGCTCTCCGGGAGCGCGGAGACAGGTGAGGTTGTCGCGTCCTCTGTTTGCTGGCTCTCGCCGACCCTCCGCGGGCGGGCGAAGGGGGAAGAGACTGGGATCGAGGGAACTCGAGCGGCCTGCGGAAAAGGTTAAGGCAGCTCTGGCAGTGGGGTGAGGCTGTGTCCCATCCTGTTCTCTTTAGGGCTGCCACCGTCGCCCGTGCTGGGGCCGGGTGGGAAGGAGGTGACTTTCTTTGGGGGTAATCCGGTAGAGTAATTGTTGTGCGGCACCTCAGTGAATTGTTTTAACTTTTACAAACTTACATATTTTGATATTCACAAGTTGACATAGGCCGAGTTTAGTGAAGCCTTAATGGTCGTCAGAATTCCTAGTTCCCACGTGTAGGCTTCAACCTATGAAACTTAGTGTCCTTCGCTTTATTCTTTTGGCCATTTATGAGCAAAATCAATCTAGTAATAGATTTTTATACACTTGAGCAGGCTGTTGTCTTGCCGAGGTTTTAAATTTATGTGCTTTGTGTATTGAGAAGCTCACTATTTTTGAGTCACTCTTTTGACCCCAAAAGGTGTGTGTACTTTATTTACAGTATTTAAAACAATGTAGTAAGAAGTGTATCATTGTCTGTTTTACAAATGTAGAAAGAGGTTCCAAGAGCTAAATAACGTGTGCAAGGTAACAGCTGAGTTAATTTAGACTTCAGGTCAAGCTATTATAAAATGTGTTGATTTCTACCAATTTTGGGGAACTCTAGTCTTAAATGAAATTATTTCTGGGAACATTTCTAAAGTAAGCTAAACAAGTTTTTCCTAAAGCAAATGATAGTTTGCTCTCCATTCAAACTATATGAATCTTTATTCTTTGCATCATACTCATTAATGGGGAGTGAGAAATGTTACTTGATTTGAAATTTCATTGAAATTCACTGATTGGATTGCTTTAGAATAAGTTGCCTCTGTTAAAACTTCCTAAAGTAACCTTGAAAATTTGAGTAAGGATTCTGCCGAAGAAGCTATTGTAATTGAACGTCTATACTGGCTTAAGTTTGAAAGTATTTTCATATGCTCTTTGAGAAGTAAAACTGTGAACAGTTTTACAGAGTTAAAACTTTAAAAGGAATTATTATGAGTTCATCTTATAGAAAAGAAAACAGCCTAGTCTCAAGTGACTAGTTCAAACTTACCTAGCTTTTCATTATCAAAGATAAGAACAAGGCCTTCAGGGGTATACTCTTCACTTAGCACATCTTTGTTTTTTTCAGGGAAACATTTTATTTTGTATCACTTGGATAATATAACTGGCTAAATAGGAATCTCCTTGGGGCATAGTAAGTAACAAAATCCTCATTTACATTTCTCTTCCATTTTTAAAAAAGAAGGAAACACCTTAAACTCACTTAGACACATATGCTTTTGTACTTAGAAGAACTTGAGAAATATCCAATTCAGTTGTTCACTTAGTTTGAGAACTCATTGCCAAGACAGTTTTTTTTTAAACGGAAAGGTGTGGGCAGAAATGATGCGACTATTCAGGCAGGCAAGAAAAGACAGCTGCATTTTATTTATCTGTTTAGTTGTTTACAATCTTTGTGGGCACCCCCCCCACCCCCACTCCGACCTGGAACTGAACCCAAGTCTTTGGGGTGTGCGTGGACTGTTTCTTCAGAGGCAGCTGACCTAACTGCTACTCTACCAGGGTTCACCACCAAAACATTCTTAGTAACAGAAATAGTATTTAGTAAATCAGCCAGTTCCACTTTTGGTCAGTCTCTAATAATTAAAATGTGTTTGTAATGAATTAATATCTACTTATTTCCAATTTCCATGTCGCTTTTGGTTTTGACAGCTTTCATTTGAGTAATGGAAGAGCTATAGTGGAAAGAACCTTGAATCAAGAAAATGAGTATGTAGATGTCATTCAAGTCTCTTTTAGATGGAGGGACAGAAACTAACTCAAATTACCATAAGCAGAAAAGGTAGGGTATAGCAACCCATATAACCACATTCCAGGAAGAGACTTAGCTGTTTGAAGGTCCACTGGATAGATGAATTTTTCTCAGCTACATGGGGAGCATGGTCACCAGCAACTTCAAATTCACATGCTTTCAGCTTTCTCCAAAGGGAAGAATAAAATAATCTTTTTACCTGAATTTGAAATATTCTAAGAAACAGCTTTTGATTGATCAGATACCCACCTTTTGCACCAAGTGTAACTATCCAGACTCTTCTGATAATCCTGGCCTAATGAGGTCAGGGTAAGTATGATAGGAAGAATAACAGCATTGACTGCCCCACCCACATCCCTGATGAGTGGTTTTTACTGCAGGGATGTGCTGTTACCAGAACAGGGTATTTATATATATAAATAAATCTCCCTATCTTCCAGAAGTTAAGACATGCCTTTGATTCAATTTGAGCTTTCATCGGACTTTTGGGCCTTTTAAATACAATTACTGCCAGGTTAATTTTTCCCTTGTGTGTGCTTTTGTCTGTGTTGTTTTTAATTCTAAATGTAGGGTAGTATTTAGTCTTATTGTGCTAGTACATACTTAACATACTAAGACCATTGTAAATTTGAGTCTCATAAAATACTAGCACCTATTAGTTTTTGTTTCTCAACTTTGTGTCATTTGTAGATTTGGAAAGCCTTTTGGGAGATAATAAACTACTTAGACTTTTTGTCCTTTCCTTTACAACTTTGCCATGTCCACACCATTCTTACCTACAGTTATTCAAGACCAGAATTGTTAATGCTTTAGGATTTACCTTTTTCTTCTCAAATAGATTGCTTAATCTTTTATCAAATTTTCTATCTTAATCTCAAATTTAGTTCCCAGCATTTCAGTTGCAATGATATATTTGCATAAAATCACAAAGATGTTGTATAATATGACATTGCATTAGTGTTTATAACAGTAAAAAAAAAGGTAAACCACCTAAATATCAGTAGAGAATTGGTGTTTATATGATGTGTATATGATATTGAAGAATATTTACACAATTATTTTTAAAATGAGGTAATCAGATACAGACATAGAAAGATGTCCTCGGTGTATTAAATTCTTAAGAGCATATTCTAAAATAGAACGTATTTCAGTAATTTCAATTATATAAAACATGTTTATCTCCAGAGGGATACAACATTGTGTGTTTATATTCCTTTCCCTTAATGGTTGAAATTAGGGTGAGAAGACCAGGGGGAGAACTTATGATCCAGGCAAAACCTATGTCATAAATAAAGAGGGAATGGGGACCAGTGGAAGAACAGGCAGTAAATTGTGCTCCAAGTGAATAAGAATAATTGATATCCTCAGTATGAAAGAGAGATACTTTTCATATTGTTAAATCTAGCACTGTGAATTACATTTTTTTTTTAAAAATGTTGAAGTAAGGTCATAGAGAGGTGAAAGTGATTCTACCATGGAAAATCAGAAATTTTCACAGACCTGAGAAAGATTTGGAGGATGTATGGAAGTTTGTGAGGCATAAAATGAGAAAGTGGGCATTCCAGCCAGAGAGAAGACAATATTGGTTCTATAGAATACCTGTGTTGTGGAGTTTTAGACTTGATCTTTTATTTTTTTAAAGGAAAGTTGCAGGCAGGAAGATAGGTGAGTAAAGACAGACAGGCAGGAAGACAGAGGAGAAAGAAGCATTTTATTCAGCTGTTTTATCTTACCTGCCCTCCATCACCACTGCATCCTCCCCAACTCCTCACTGGCCCTGGGAACCCAGATCCTTGGGATGTATGTGGACTGTGGACTGTGTCTGGCCTTAACCATTGAGGCACCGGGGCATGCCTAGACTTGATCTTTTTTGTTTGTTTTGTTTTAAAAGGAAAGGTGCAGGAATTAAGGCAGGTAGGCAGGCAGACAGGAATAGAGATGAGGAAGAAGCATTTTTATCTTATTTTTATTTAGTTGCTTCCCCCCAACCAGGACTTGAACCCAGTGATGTGTAACTTGCTCCTTCAGAGGCTGTTGATCTAACATCTGCTCCGCTGGGATGTGCCCTAGACTTGATCTTGAGTACAGTAGGGAAGCTGTTGATGGACTTTAAGCAGGGATGTAAAACAATAAGATATAAAGATCACTTTGGCAGCAATGTGGAGACTGGCTTGAGAAGACTATAGTGAGTGAGACAACTTAGGAATCAGGCTATTATGGTGACACAGGTCTAAAATAAGAGATTAATGTTGAAGAATTGGCTTCTAGAATGGAGTTGAGGACGTATATTTAAGAGGTGTTCTTTTAGTACAGTGACTGTGGGAAAAATACTCATTAACCTGTTTGAGCAATTGACTTTGGTGTGCCATTAGAGGTTTGTCACTAGGTTGATAATACTAAACAGTATTTAGGATACAGCCAGCACTGTCATTAACCGACATTTTTCTCTCTTATCCATGAGAATATTTTTTAATTTGCTGACATCAGAGCACAGTGTGTTTGCTGTGTTTCCTTTATGCATTAGTTTTACAACCTTTTGAAAGAAAATGAGGCTAAAGGTGTCTGCTGACTTCCATGCTACATCAGTTATATTTTCTATTATATTTAATCTGTTTGGAATTTTGTCGATGTATTGATATCAGACATGGTGGTTGTAATTTCTAGAATATTTTCCAGACTTTTAGAAGTACTTTTAAATTACCCACCTATAAGTTAAATATTTTGGAATAAGAAATGAGTCGCTAAAATTCACTATTTGATTTTTAATGTCCTCTTAGAACTTGAATGATTTTCTTTTTTGCATATACTTCGTTCACTTATTGGTCTTTTTGTGGTCTGTAGATATTTAATTCTTGGCATGCCCTGGTGAAGTAGCGGTTAGGTCTTCTGACTGGCTAAGCGCAGTCCACATATAACTGAAAGACCCAGGTTCACATCCTGGGGCCTGCTAATTGGGGTGGGGTGGGCAACCAAACTGAATGACTAAATAAAAATACATTAAAATGTTTCTTCCTCTTCTTTCTTCCAGCCTATTTGCCTACTCAACTTTCATTCCTGTCTGCTTCGTTTGTTAAATATATAGATATATCTGTCTGTATCTATCTATGTATGTCTGTATGTGTGTGTGTGTGTGTGTGTATAATTTTACTCTCACAGCTTTTCATTTCATTTCCTTTGATTGTGAAACCCATAACCCCTGGAGTGTTTTTAAATGGAAACAATATTACTTTCTTACTTTAGTAAAATTCTCATGAGCTTTTTATGGGCAGCAAAAAGATTTTAAATTCCTTCATTTCCCTTTGATAAAGCACACGTAATAGTGACTCATTCTTAATTGTTTGAATCAGATTAAGATCTTTGACTTACTTAGTACTTTAAACTTCTGAATTCATTGTCTCTTTATAGTCAAAGCTTATAATAATTTCTTTTAGGCTTGGGAATGTTACCACTTGCACGTTACTTATGGGTGTATTTGTGGAAGTGTTAGATGAATGATTTCACTTCATTGGCTTTGTTTCTAAATCTCTGTGGAATGCTCTTCAGCTTTATTCATTGAATGTGGTAAAGCAAACAAAAAATGGACAGTTTTAATGATAGTCATAGGAGAATGGTAAATGAAAATTGACAGTAATGTAGTTTCATCATAAAGGAAAAATCAAGAAAATGAGATTAAAGTTGGTTTCAGTCAGCTATAAAATCTTTACATATATTGTCAACATTCTTTAACCTTTATGTGTATGTATATGTATGTTGAAAATGATTTTTCTCATTTGTAGGCTCTGAAGACAGGACTCCCAAAAAGAGATTCTCAGAGGTGCAAAAAGAAAGACAAGAACAAGCACAGCGGACTGTTTTAATACATTGCCCAGACAAAATCAGTGAGAAAAAGTTCCTTAAATATTTATCCCAGCATGGAACTATTAATAATCATTTCTTCTATGAGAGCTTTGTAAGTATTTGAAAAGCAATCTATCATTCATGCTTTTGAAGGATCAGTCCCATTAGTTACTTTTTGCTCTATTGCTTCTTTGTAATATGGTAAAGTTAAATTTTCTCTTTTGTTCCCCTTCATCTTTCCATATGCTAATTTCTTTAATTTTTATTTTTTAATATGAGAATAGAAATTCTTACATAAGTATTACAGGATTATAAATGAATGCTCCATTATTTGAACACTGTAAATCGTTCTATTATCTGAGGGCTAAAGACCTTTGGGAGAAGATCCTTATTTTGCCTTTTAATTTTCTATTTCATCATTCTTTTTTGCTTCTTTTAACCAATACCACTTTATCATTCTCCATTTTTAAACCTAATTATAGTGTTTAAAATCAGTATTTATGATTAGATGTGTATCATTTGTGAATTTAAAAATTATTTTTTTACATTATTAGAATTGCTTTGAAATATGCACTTAAAATGCTGTGTTAAATATGCCATTTGGAAATGTGTTCTGTTTTCCTTATGTTTTTGGCATAGGGTCTTTATGCTGTGGTAGAATTTTGTCAAAAAGAAAGTATAGCTTCACTGCAGAGTGTAACGCGTACTCCGAACATGGGCACAGAGGCTGCAATTCCATTCAGATCACGTTTCTTCAATTTAAAGTTGAAGAATTCGTCCAACCAGACTTCTGAACAGTCAAGTATACAGTGTAGTCATCAGTTACCTCCTTCCAACAAGAAGCTTTTTGAATTGCTTTGTTGTGCAGAAAGTGTAAGTTTATAGGTATACTTCCCCAATTTTCAAAAATGTGTGTGCATTTTGATATTATTTGGTATATTATAAAATTTCTTAAAATACTGAAACCACAGACTATGTTGAGCAAAAAGTAGAAGTAATCCTTTCCTACTCCCTGTCCCCACTCTTGTTTGCACTCCTCAGAAGGAACCATATTCTTCCACATTTGGGGCCTTTGTATTATTTAGGTTTTCTTCCTTTTGTCAACGTGATATGCAGTGATATTCATCTACATATAAAATATTTTGGTTTTGGTTTATTTTTTTCTTCAATATTACTGTTTTGTTTTTTTTTTACTCTAATTTGTCAAAAGATTTAGCTATTTTAGTCCTTTCAAAGAATTAGATCATAATTTTATTTATCAAAATACCATATTTTGGTTTGATTTTCTAATTTTAAAACTTAACATCTAACCTTATACATTTCCTTTTATCTATTTTTCTTGAGTTGAATGCTTTGTTCAGTTATTTTTAATACTGTTTGCAAATGAAGGCATTTAAGCTAAGATTTTAATTTTAAATACTCAAATAAAATGCATTTTCAAAGGCAATCTTTTTATCACCAGTCTTGTAGTAAATATACAGGATTGTTATACTAAGGAAATTCTAAGGACCTTCATTACTTGAAGCACTGTGTATTTCTAGTGTTTCTCTTTAATGTTTAGTCTTTCCCTCTTCCCAAGTTGTTTAAAATGTCTAGTTTTGTGATTGTTTTGACCGTCTCTTCTAAAGGATTTTGTTGGTTTTATTTTCCTAAAAAATATTTAAACCTTTATTGCTTAAGAAAAGTAATAGTTTTAATTGCAGCTAACCTTTATATTGCTAGTATCATCATTCTGTGGTGCCTTTTTTTTTTTTAATACAAGAGGAAGAAAGGTAGGCAGGAATGAAGATGAGGCAGCAGGTAGGAAGAAAGGAGGAAAAAGCATTTTATTTAATTTAGTTATTCACCTTGGTTGTTCCCCTTGGCCCCAGATCTCAAACCTGGGTCCTTGGTATGAGTGTGAACTATGTCCAGTGGCCTTATTCACTAGGCCACCAGGGTGTACCATATTTGCATATTTTTAAGGTAGGTCTCCAAAGCCATCAAAGCTTTTCTTTTCCATCTTAGTAAATCTCTTTATTCAGTTTTTTCAATTTCTTTTTTTTATTGTTATTATTCTATACATTAAAATAGCTTCCTATGTATAGGTTCCGCATTCCTTAGATATATGTCAACACACCATGCCATCCACCAAATTACTGAGTATTCTTCACCATTATCCAGTGGTCTCCACCATCATTTGTCCTCAAGCTCCCATTCCCCATTTGTAACCTCAGTTCTGTTGCAAGTATCCAACTATCGATTTTATTTCATCTGTTCCTTCAAAGCCGTCAAATCTTTAGAAGTAAAATGATAGTTATTTTATATGACCTGTACATTTTCTGTATTTTGTTGTTTTTGTTTTGGTCAGCTAGATAGATGATCAACTGAACACTCTTTTGAAGGAATTCCAGCTAACAGAGGAGAACATCAAGCTCCGATATCTCACCTGTTCTCTTATTGAGGATATAGCAGCTGCATATTTTCCGGACTGTGCAATCAGACCCTTTGGCTCTTCAGTGAACAGTTTCGGAAAATTAGGTTGTGATTTGGACATGTTTTTAGATCTAGATGAAATTGGAAAATTCAGTGCTCATAAGGTAATTCTATTTCTTTAAATCACTGAAGTTTAAAATATTAGAAAAGGAACTCTTAAGACAAAATTATAACCTGATTTCTTTTTTAAAAGGATTTAGAAAAATTTGTTGAAGTAACATTGGGTAATAACGTATAGATTTAAGGTGTGCATCAGTGCAAGGAAACATCTACATGTTAAGTTCACCATCAAGTTTAATTTCTTCCTTCACCCTCTGATTGAATCCCCTCTTACTTGATCTGCTCACTGCTCTCTCCCTTCCCCTCTGGCAACCACGACTTTTGTCCTAAAGCTAAAGGTCTATTTTTGTTTGACTTGGTTCAAGAATTATATATATATGTATTATATATGTGTATATATACACACACATATGTAATAAAGTTGTTATTTTTGAGTTCAGTTTTTCAGTTTGGGCAAGGTTACTTATTATGTTACTTGAATTATCTGTATCTTAACTAATTTTTTAAGTTGTGTTATTTGTTGAAATGCTTTAAAATCTTAATTATTTTTGGATTTATTAATTTCTCAGAATTCTTTTGATTTTTTTATTCAAAAGCTTACATTATGTGAATATATGCTTGTGATATATTACTGGGTTCATTTATCATTATGTCCTTTATCTTTACATATGCTTTTTCCTTAAGTTCTTTTTGGTTTGTTAAGATTACTCTTTCCCTTTGCCTCCTGTATCTTCTATATTTTTATTTTCAGCTTTCATATAGTTGTGTATTTTGGATATATCTTATAAATAGAGGACTACTGAATTTTATGCTTATTCCGATACATTAAGTTTCAATTATTTCTTTATTATTGCTAGTAATTTTCAGGTTATTTTCTAGTCATATTATTTCTAGTTTTTATACTTTTTCTTTGCTTTTCATTTCCTTCTTTCCTCCGATTGGATTAATGTTTTTTTTATGCCTGCCCTCTAGCCCTCTTTTTATCTCTTGTAGTTTAGCATTTATAATTCCATCTGTGTTCTTAACTAGAATTCATGTCTAACAGAATGAATTTTGCCATCATCTCTGCTATCCAAAAAATTACTCTTTCTCTTCAGTGAGGAGTGCTCTTTTCCTCCATTTCCTATCATTCCTAAGCAACTTTCAAGGTCTAGTTCTGACTTTATTTTTTAACCTATCTTTGATTTTTATTCCACTCTAGTAAAACTTAGCTTTTCCTTTTTTGTAATATTTTGCTTGGGTTTCTATCTTTCTCAAGGTTACTTCAATGTTATGTTTAGTTAGTGGTTGATATGTGTCTTCCACTGTATCATAGCTTAGGCAGAGCAGTAAGTATGTCTGTTATTAACATAAATTATCCCAAACCAGGTTTAAAAAACAAAAGAAAGAGGACACATCAGATAGAACCCAGGGTCAGTAACATAGATGGGTCCTTAGGAAAGAACTGGAACTAGGAAGTGTAAACTATCAAGAATCCATGGAGTGTTTTCTTTCTCTCCACATACTTGCTTTATTTATTTTTCTCCCC
Source organism: Solenodon paradoxus (assembly GCA_004363575.1). Taxonomy (NCBI): domain Eukaryota; kingdom Metazoa; phylum Chordata; class Mammalia; order Eulipotyphla; family Solenodontidae; genus Solenodon; species Solenodon paradoxus. The sequence goes on along the minus strand of RJWH01000110.1, from coordinate 1,270,980 downwards.
TTCACTTCCTCCACCCCCACTGATTTTCTTCGCACCTGTGGTATAGAATGTGCCTGGCTCAAAGCTTCTGAAATAATTATTTCAGGTACCTGATTGCTTCTGAACCTCAATTCCAGTCCCTAGTGGAGATCTTAGGAAAGAATATTTGGCACATTCCTGCAGTGCTTAGAGGAGTCACCTGTGCTTGGTCCATTCAGCTGATAAATATTGTTAGGTCCTCAATCCTTTTGGTAGGAATGAGTTTTAAGAAGGGGGTTTGAGGTTAGGGAGCTAGATAGAGCTCCCCAAAGGTATCTGTTATACAAGTAATACTACAATGCGTAACAGCTTTGAAAATTGACTCGTGTATACAAATATTTCTTTGGTATAACTTCTTAGAATTTTAATAACTAGTCAAAGTGTTATATATTTAATATTTCAATAGAATAACCCAGCTTACACTCCCACTGATGGAATATATACCTTTCTGTATACTCACCAGTGATGTGCCTGTCAGCCTTTTTGTCTTTGCCAGATTGATAAATGAAAAATATTGTTACTTTAATTTCTTTAGATTCTAAAAGAATTTCTTAGCCATTTTTATTCTCTTGATTTCTTATTCAGATCTTTTTTGACCATTTGTAGAATTGTGCAACCCTTTTGTAAATTAGGGGAATTAGTCCTTTATGAGACATATGTAATATTATCTTTGTCTTTTAATGAATATATGCTTTGCCTTACGATTGTTTTAATTTTTATAATCAGATCTCTTCTTTTGAGTCTTGTGGAATTTTGTATCTTAGAGAAACCTCCACTGTGCTCAGATTGTAAAATTATTTGCTCGTTGTCTTTTAGTACTTCAGTGATAAAACTAAGTTTTTGATCCTTGTCGAATTTTTAATTTTAGGACTAAATTAGGAATCTATTATTTTTAATAATTAGACTCATTTGTTGAATGGTAATTTCAGTTTATTTTATTAAATATTAAATTTATATGTATAGTAAGTCATACACTCTCCTGTTATGACTACAGTGGATTTAAAGCCTCTATTAAAATGTAATGGCTAACCAGGAAAGGGCAAATGTATATGTTCCCCAAATTCAGAGTCAGTGGTTCTGCATTTACTTGATGATATGTAATAGACTATAAGTTAATTATAAAAATCAGTTATTTTCTAAATGAGTAATTTATATTCTGGAGAAACAAAAGACAACTGAAGGTCTTTTTAAGTCTGCTTTTGACTTTGATTATATAAAGAATTTTAATTTTGCTGTGGGTTTTTATTTCTTCTTCCAGAAATGACCTAGGACATCCTTTTAGAAAAGTTTATTTAAGAAATTTCTCGTTACCTAAAGCTCCTACTTACATTTTTATTTTTATTATTATTATTATTATTATTCAGACTTCAGGAAATTTTCTGATGGAATTTCAAGTAAAAAATGCCCCTTCAGAAAGAATTGCAACTCAGAAGATCTTGTCTGTGATAGGAGAATGCCTAGACCACTTTGGTCCTGGTTGTGTTGGTGTACAAAAAATATTAAATGCTCGGTGTCCGCTTGTGAGATTCTCTCATCAGGCCTCTGGATTTCAGTGTGATTTAACTACGAATAATAGGTATGATGTAGAATTTATCATCTTAAATATGAATATTACAGTTCCTTGCACAGAAACAGTGACTTTTGACTCTGACGTATTTTAGTAATAATACAAATATGTTTTTGTAATACTTGAATTGAAAAGTAACCTGGGCACATCCTTGCAGAGTAGTGGCTGGAAGCAGTCCACATACATTTCAAGGTCCTAGATGCGCATCCCAAGACTGGCAGGAAAAGTCAAAATGTGTAACTAAATAAGTGAATGTCTTCCTCTCTTTTCCTGCCAGCCTCTGCTTGCCTTCTTTCCTCCCTGTTCCTTTCCTTTATTTAAAAAAAAAAGAAAAGAAAAGTAGCTTTATATGAATTGCCTCCTGATATAGCCAACTTTTGTGTACTAAGCAGATGTAGTCTTTGTTTAGGTCAGAAAGGGGTCTGAACAAAGTAAGACGGCATAGTTTTCCTTCAGCCTCTTTGCATTTTACTATTTTATCAGTCTGTTTGATTAAAAATTGAATAAGAAAGATAAGTATTTTCATATTATGATTACTTTTTTTGATTCTTAATAGGGAGACCTTCCCATTGATTTTATTTTTTAGCTTTAGTATTCTTTTGCATGCATTTGCTTTCACTATACATCTGCTAGATAGTCATGTCTAAGTAGATCCAGAAAATCCAGTCTAGAGCACTTTTGATTAATCTTGAGTATTCACTAACAAGTCAGTCCTAAGTACTTCTGAATTTCTCTTAAGTAGCCTATGGAGTAAAAATAAAGATGTACTATACTTTCTATCATTGTTATATTTTTTTGTAGCATGCAAACTAGGACAAAATAATGTTTGTCTTTGTAATAGTGTTATTTTGTTACCTTGAAGAGATTTAAAACTTTTGTTTTAACTTTTAGATTGTTATATGCTTGCAGTGTTTCTGTTTATCAGATACCTTATGCTATATGATATTTAGTTTGCAGTTTAATTTAGATTTATTTACATAGATAAAACATTTAATTGTTCTGACTTTCTAATTTGCCATTTCTTCTATTCTCTTTAAACTCGGGAAGTAAATACTTTATAATTTGAAAGTGATATTGTTAAATGGTTTTGTGCCCTCTGTCAATTTCTTTGAGAAATTACAAGACATGTTTTGATCTATATAGTAGGAACTTAATTTTAGAATGTTACTGATTAATAATTCTTTGTATTATAACATTATGACTAGGACACTTATTGCAAATAGGCTCTGAAGTTTGATTTGTTAATATAACTTTATCTTCATGGATTTTGGTTTTTATGACTATTTTAATTTTGGCTGAATGTTAAAGTATCTTATGCTGTCTTAATGAAATAAGTAAAATATTTTCTTCTATTTTTAGATAAACATCTATTAAGACTACATAAAGTGAATCAGTTGTAAAGATTCTCATTTTCAAACATAGCTCTGTTAATTAGTTGTTAAAGAGCACTATGGAGTATGTTTCTTTAGGAACTTCGATTTACAAATTCTGAGTTTTAGAATCACATTAGTGATTGTCATCATTTTAAAAGAATGTTTTAATGGTAATGAATATATTTTATAGTCAACCATTCACATTAAATTTTATACTAAAGATACATAATGCTTTTGATGATCCAATTATGGCTTTCTGAATACTTTTAGATATAATAGGATTTAGATATGTTTCCTGTTAGGTATTTTATTCTGTTCCTGGATTATAATTTGGGGGTGTGCAAACTTTTTCTTTTCTTTTCTTTTTTTTTTTGAAGGATTGCCTTGAAAAGTTCTGAACTCCTTTATATATTTGGTGCCCTGGACTCAAGAGTGAGAGCCTTGGTGTTCGGTATCCGATGCTGGGCTCGAGCACATTCCTTAACAAGCAGTATTCCTGGTGCTTGGATTACAAATTTCTCCCTTACAATGATGGTCATCTTTTTTCTCCAGAAGAGATCACCCCCTATTCTTCCAACACTGGACTTCCTAAAATCCCTAGCAGGTAAGACTAAGAAGCAATCTCTGATTTCTCTTTCTCAGTGTTTCGGTGAATGTCATTACCATGTGTTGGCAAATCCATGTTTATTTAATGGTTATATCATTTATCTTTTGTGTTATGAAAATACTCTGAATCTAAAACTTAAGTGCTGCTTATTTTTTTAATGCCCACCAGGGGTCATGAGAGTATATGCATTGTGAAGCTGAGGTCTTTAGAATTCTCTTATTTGTATCAGTTGGCAAGGTTGTTAACAACTCTGAAGAGATACTTGTAGGCTCTCCCTTAGTGACCAAACCCAGAATGACCTTGTTAAAAAACCAGCAGTATACATACAGCTTTTGATTGGATCCCAGCTTCAGAGAATGATTATGCAAATTGGAACCTATTTTCACATTTATATTAGAGATGCTAAAAACTGTTTTATGAGGCTTTAAAGATCTTAAATGTGTTTTTCAGTTACACGTTTAGAAGTAATTCAAGTGAATTATTTTTAAGTTAGAATACTATTTATATTTTAAATCAATCGAAAGAATGGTGGACTGCTGCAAGAGATATTAAAGTATTTCAAAGGAAGTTAATTAAGGAATACATATATATTTGTATATATGTATCATATTTTCCACCTATGCTATATTTAAAAAATAATTCTTTTAAAGTATACCTCTGAGTCTTCCCTGTTTAAAATAATTTTCAGAGAGATTTTGTTAGCTATAGAATAAACTTCAAGCTATTTATTTAGCTTTGTGTTTAAGACCTTAGGTAGATCCTGTTTTCTAGTCTCTTCTATTCCTCCTCACATGTTCCCAAGTTTCTGCCAATACTATGATTACTTGCATAACATTTCATCTTAGATTTTTTTTTACACTTTTTCTGCCTGGAATGTGCTTTCTCTTTTCTGTGCCATCCTCCCTTATCCAAATTAGAAGTAACTTTATTCCTGTGAGCACCCTAAATATTGGTGCAGCTTGAACTTGAGCATTAAAAAAGCTATATGTAAGGTTAATGGAAAGTAGGAGGTTTTCAGGGAAGTAGAGTGATGGTCATTCATTTCACGTTTGAGGTAGTAAAGGGGAAGTGTCTATGTCTGTTCATTTTATCCTTTGATGTAATTCACTAAATATTTATTGGTTACTTATGTGTTGGGTGGTGTTCTTGGTGCATTGGGCATGTGGATAGCTCATAATCTAGTAGAGAGGTAAGAGAAACACAGACAGAAAATATGGGTGGGTCTCACCAATAAGAACCTGTAAATAGTATTTCTTGTTCAACACTTTCTGTGTGTGCTGATGTTTAATGATGAATACTTTGGGTGGGGGGGGGAGAAATCGTGTAATTTTTGGAGTGCAGAAGCTAAGAAAGAATAGAACTATAAAGTGGAGAACTTAGGTAAATTTATGGTTGGGCAGTTTACCAGCATCTTGATTGCTTTCTTCATTATTACAGTTACTGCCACGGCTGCCAGTCAGTCCCTTGGTGCTCCTTGCCTGAGACAGTTTATACTGTTTTCTCTCCTACCTCCATCTGCTTTCTACCGATCTGTTCTCAACTATCAGAATGATTTTCCAAAATTCATATCTAATAATGTTCTCTCTCTTGAAATCCTTCCATAACTTCTAGATCTTTTTTAATTTCTACTGTTTTAGAAAAGGAATGATTTGTAGAGAAATCAAAATGACGTGTTGAGTTTGCATTCCAAATCTATTTTTAATAAATTCGTTCATATTTTATGGCACCAAAAAAGGAAAACTAGGTTTCACATTCTTTAATTTTCTACTTAAAAATAACAAATTGGTTGCTTTAAAATATTTATGTTAGCTTTTAAACATGGTAAAAGAAATGTTCAGGCTTTTTTTGTAGTTGTTCTTTGCATAAAGCTTACTATAAGTGTGAGTTGACAACACAGGCAAAGCAAATTTGATGTAATTGTTGCTATTTTTTTCATCATTGGGTTTTTGAAATTCTAATGGTATCGAATTTTGTAAAAAATTTTGCATATATATGAAGAATGTAGTAAAGCTCATTTTGAGGAGAATTGGAGAATTTATCAAAATACTTTCTCATATTTTTGAAAAATGCATGTTTTTTATACTTTCTGAGTTTAACTATTAGTCCCATATTCATGTAAATTACATAGTACATGACTAAGAATAACAAAGTTACACTGTAATAATCAAAACCATCCTAGGTATTCTCGATTAATTAGCTGAGTGAATTGAGTCTTATGTATGATCATTTTCTTCTAAGCTATGCCTCTCCTTTGATAAACAAGTAGAGGCTATCCATTTGTTTTTAAAGAAAAAATGCTTTGCTTGCTTGCCTGTTTATTAATTAAAACTGGAATGAACTCTAAATTCCTTGCTGATCCCAATTTTTCATGTCTCTCTGCCTTTGCCCAAAATGGTCTTCTCCCTCTCTTTCTCTCTTCTATTTTCTCATTCAGTATGTCTTCAAGATTAAGCTACGGAAGAAGGAAGACAAACCCCCGATCCAGGATCTCATTTGTTAGTTCTGTTCTGGCTGACCTCCCTGTGCCCTCCTTCCAGGAGTGGTACTTTGCTGTCTTCAGGCACCTGGGACACACCTGTATTGTAGGAACACACCTGTTGTAACAACTGTTAGGTTGTGTTCTTTCTTCTGCCTGCCTTGGCTCAGCTCTCCTAGGGTAGCCTGTCTTTGAATCATCTCTGCCTCTTCCTTTCCTGGCATACATAGTATTAGATCCACAGTAGAAGTTCAGTAAATAGATTTCAAATGTTTGGATGAACATTTTAAAGTTGAATACTGTTTATACTGAACATGATGACAACGTCTGTTTTTGGTTACTTATGGATTTATTTATATGTTTTCTTTTTTTTAAGGGAAAGACATAGGCAGGAATGGAAGTGACTAGGCAGGCAGGAAGAAAGAGGAGAAAGAAAACACTTTATTTTTACTTAGTAGTTCACATTGGTTGTTCCACCTGAACCAGGACCTTGGGATATATAGGGGACTGCTCCCAGGGTATGCTAGACCATTAGGCCACAGAGTGCTCCCTTCTTTGTGTTTTCTTACAGTCTTCTCTGCTTTCTCCCTTATGTTTCTTACTTTCTTGGATTTGCCATCTTTTTTGGCTTTATTACCTTTGTTTTATTTACTTCTGTGCTTAGTGCTTTGATACAGCATTTTTCCTCTCATAAACAGTTGTTTGATTAGAGGGTTTTTCGTTTGTTTGTTTGTTTAGGATCCCGGTACTTCTTTCCAATGACAAATAAGAGGTGAGGAAGAAATGATTGGGTAACATCTTTAGCAATTTTGATGCAGACAGAACCCAGCATAGACAAGCACTTTAATAGGTAGCTGTGGATGTGTGTGTGTGTATTCATAAACTGCACACACCCATGTAACCAGATTGAATAAAGCACACAAATGTACCAGTTTTCCCTTTTAGTATATCCCTTCCCATCCTCTTAACAGCATAATTTCATTTCACCTATTTATATCTCTTATGTAAAGAAAATCATAAGAACATTGTTTTGTGTCTGGCTTTCCCCCTGTCAGTATTATGTTTAGGAGACTGATTTGTATTGTTGGTGTATTTGTGGGCCATTCATTTTCATTGCTTTACAGTATTCTGTTGTAGATATGATAAAGAAATTTTAATTTCTGTATTTTATGGGCATTTGAGTAGTCTGTGGTTTGGAATATTATAAGTAGTTGCTGGTATGACCATTCTAGCATATTTAATCTGGTGAACCTAAGTGCTAGTTTCCCTCAAGTAAATACTAAGAATGATAATTCCGAGTCTTAGGACTTGGGTATATTAGCTTTAAGTGAACAGTGCCAAACAGTTTTCCATTGTATAATGTCCCACAGGCATTATCTACAGGTTCTGATTGCTCTTAGTCTTTGCCAACATGTGGTATTATCTTTTTTTTTTTTAAAGGAAAGATGTAGACAGTAATGAAGATAAAAATACTATTAGAAAAGATGAAAGCTTAAGTCTATTGTGCTATATATTTTACTGAATTCCAGTTACTCTTGAGTATTGTATTTTAGAAGCTACCTAAAGTTTTTCAAAACTTTCAGAGCATTTAGTCTGTTATTGATGAATTGTTGAAAATGAATGCATAAAAGGTGGTAATAATGGAAATGGATATAAAATTTAAATATTATTAGTCAAAAATAGTGCCAAGATTTGAGTTGGTGATTGATAGGAACTTTCTGCATTTTCATTTATAACTAGAAAACTGATACCTTAAAAGACAAATTAAGAATTTTGGGGGTTGTTGGTAGATAATTCAGTTTTGCTAAGTAAATGATAAATGTAATGTTAATGTTGCTATAATGTAATTAGTCTCAAATCTTTTAAAATTAACTTTTAAATCCTAGTAAGTGTGTCTATATATAATTGACTAATCTGTAATTTTTATTATAGATTCCTTTTCTGAAATAGGGAATGTATTTAAAATATAATGTGAAATATTTTTCTTTTCTATTTAAGATCCAGAAGATAAATGTATAATAGAAGGCCACAACTGTACATTTTCTGGTGACTTGAATAGAATTAATCCTTCAGGAAACACAGAAAAATTAGGTAGGTACCTTCTTTTTCTTTATTCTTTTTTGTATTGAAACAGATTTTATTCTTATTTCCCTTGTTTTACTTTCTTACAGAATTACTACTGAAAGAATTTTTTGAATATTTTGGGAATTTCACTTTCAATAAAAATTCAATAAATATTCGACAGGTAAATAATGTTTTGCTCTTTGGTTATTAAGTATCTAATCTATTGTACTAATACTTAATTGTACTAATGCTTAATTTGTGATTTTGGTTTATCTGAATAACTGGAACGATGGACAGTTTTCTGAAAAAGAAATCATTCCAGGCAGAACCAAGCAAAATTTGTTTACAAGTGGGGGACACTTGAGGTAGTGCTCTTGTTTTGGTTTATTCTGTATAGCATTTGGTTACTTGTTTACAATCCTTATAAGACTGGTTCTATAAAACAATCAGATGCTGTTTTTTATTTTCTTCAACTCTCCTTTGTTATTTCCACTTAATTCTTAACTTGTTCATGGAGATTTTGTCACCAAAAACTAAAGTGTGGGAAAGGGAGCAGGAGGAGTAACATGGATCACAGATCTCTGGAGTACAGTTTAGAAGAAAAGGGTCATGGAAGTTGTTTATCCTTCTTGTGCTCTTCCAGATACCAGGTCAGAGATGAAGGATAGGTAGGGCATACAGGATGTAAACAGGTACTGCTCGCATTGGGGAATTTTGACCATTGGTGGTGTACTATTTTAAGTAGTAGTTGTGACAGTCATTTGAAATGGAAATATTATTTGGTGAATAGATTACTGCTGTTCATATATGAGACACAGCTTTGTTTTTTATTTCTTTGAAGTGTTGGCTAAGCTTTAAGTTGACTTCAGGAATGTAATAGGAAACATTTAATGTTTCAAAATGAATAATGTTTTAAAGATTCTGATTTTGTGTGCTTCTATTCCCACTATAGTCGATAAGTTTTTAGCAAGTCTCAAACATAAGTGTATCTTCATCTTATTTTATGCCATTTTCTTTTTCTTTTTTTTTTCTTTCCCACCCAGCTCTATCCTGTTAGGTAAAGATTATCAAAATATTATTATAAAAATACTTTAGTGGTTAATTTATTTCAGATACCCCTAATCACCCATAGTTCATAAACATATCTAGCTTTCCTTTAATTAATACTCAAAAAACTACTGTGGCAAATACATCAGTCAAAAGAACATATACACACATATTTACAAACATAACATGCATATATATCCTCCTAGGAAAGAAATTCATTACTCTGTAAAGTTAATGCTGGTATTTTACATTTTTGGTATTTTAATAAACTTCCTTGTATCTGAGCCCTTCATATAGTTATACAATTTTTCTTTTTGGGGCCAGGGAAGGGAGCAAAACAAACCTGAATCGTCTCCTCTGCACATCCAGAATCCATTTGAAACGTCTCTCAACATCAGCAAAAATGTAAGTCAAAATCAGCTGCAGAAATTTGTGGATCTGGCCAGAGAAAGTGCCTGGATATTACATCAGGAAGATAAAGGTCACCCTTCCCTCTCCAGAAATCAGCCCTGGGGACTGGCGACCCTGCTGCTACCTAATGTAGCAAATAATATATCTTCTGCCAAGAAGAAAAGGAAGAAGTCTGCAAGTGAAAGAATTAAAAACCTGTTGGAATCCATAAAAAGTGGTAGCAGTATAGAAAATTCCACAGATACCAATGGGAAAAGAACAGTTAGTTCTCAGGCACAATGACTGCTGCTTCGCTTTAAGAACTAATTTTATCCTATCAGAACTGGTTTGAAACTTTGACTCACCTCAACTTTGATGTTATTTTTCAGGATCTTTTGAAGTTCTGGGACGTTTTAATTCTAATCAGTCTGATACCCACTGGTACTTTGTTAAAACATTGGCCATGAGGAACAGGTGAAAGAAGATTGGAATGTATTTTAAGTAGATAAACTATCTACAACGAATTCTAAAAATCAGTTTTAAAATCAAATAATTGTTGATATACACATCAGACCCTGGGTGGAATCATTTGAAGGACTTCTTGTTATGTACATATGTAGGCAATGAATATAATAAAGCTTCAAACTTTGGTAGTGCTCTTTAATATTTATTTTTACATTCTTCACACAACATACTCTTCACAAATATTTAAAACAGGTTGGTACTGATTTCCAAAAAACGTACATGTTTTTAAAAGGTTTGAAAGATAGGAACACAGATACATTCTAGGTAGTCTATGCCAGATATATAAAAATATTGTACTTTTTATTTTTAAATATTTATTTTTCTATTTTCAAAAATAAAACCCTGTTTCTACTAAAATGTGATAGTTCCAGTATTCATTTACTTTTTTTATAATCCCCTTCCCCTGTAGGAAATAGATAGGTATTGAAATATAATTTGCATTACATTCCCTGTGGAGTAACTTTCAATGTAAGAAACAACATAGTTTTTGAAAACACAAGTCTTGAGTTCTATTGGCATTATGGTAGGTCACTCAGTCTCTAGGCCTCAGTTGTTTCATCTCTAACATTGGAATGATAGTAGTCCCTCTGTACCAGATTGTGATGAAGATTAAGGGAGGTACACAGGAAAGTGCTAGGTAAGAGCCTGGCACAGAGTGCATGTCATTTCTTTTTAACTGACTTTTAATATTTGTGGTATGTAGTTGTTATTCTTTCTACTCAGAATTGAGATTTAAAGGTTTGCAGTGGTTTTCAAAATAGTTTCCCATCTCAATTTTAGGTCAGAAATTGTAATGATCTCTGTTAGGGATATTTTGGGAAACTCACTAATAGAATTTTTATGAAGCAAATAACCTCCGTGCCCACGTAGCTGTGCTATTTGATTTCTCATCTGAGATCAAGTTAAAGATCAGTTTTTTATACAGGCCATGTCTTGAAATTAAAAGCCATTTTTCATTTGTTCTTTAATTAGAAAAATCTGTTAAGGATAAAAAAGGGGTTTAAAAGGATGAGTTTCTAAATGAAGTGATTTGGTTTTTTTTTTTTTCTTTCTCTTGACAGATACCTGATTGTACATATTTTTTAGGCTGATGTTAAGTCAAATGCTCAGTTAAGTACATAAAGTATGTATACGTATTAGTGTTTTCTTGCATTTTGGTAATTTACAGAATAACTTGACACTAGTTACATTTTACTTTTCAGAATGAGATTTGGTTATATGATAAATTTTAATATATAATGATCTTTTAACACAACGTTAAATTCTAATTAACTGAAATAGGCAGCAGATAAATTTAATGTTTTTATATCACGTCATTGTATCACATGTCAAATTTAAAAGGTGACATTACATCATATTACATCAATTGTCATTGTCACTTAGCAAAACCAATTGCAATAATAAGGAAAATTTTTTTCAAGGTTTTCCTTTTTTTAGCTATTATTAGGCTTTCATTCATAGCTTTCACCTAATTGAATGTTACTCAGTATGTGGAAGTAATTTTGCTATGTGCCTACATAATCAGATTGATTTAAGTTATGCCGCATTTTGTATTTTCTAGCCCACTAGTATAATTCCTAAAGTTTTACCCAGTTTTAGAAAATTAGCAGATTGAACAGAGACATTTTAGAAAAACAATGTTTTGTCTGTCTCATTCACAGACTTTTAGTGACCGTGGAAAAGAAGATAGAATAAAGGCAGGTGAAGGAGGATTTTCTTCCTACTGTCACTACTTACTTCTTCCTTTTCCTGTAGGCCTAATATATGGTGAGAGCAAAATTGTATTACTGCAAGTCATTTCTTGTACTCAGAACTTCTTTGAAAGAATGGCTCTTTTCTATTCCATACAGCCCATTGGTGCTTTTGGAGGGAAAAGCTACATTTGCATGTATAATTTAAGCCAGTACTGTGCACACCTGTGGTGATGCAACCAAACAATCTAGTTGGCACAGGTAGCTTCTCTCCAGAGTTGGCATTCGGTTGGTGAGTAGCTCTCATTGTCTCAGTTTAGTCCTTTAAGAAAACATGGTAGGAGTGGAACTCTGAAAATGCCATAAAAAGGAAGAAACTAGTTCTGATTGATAGCAGAAAAGGCTTCATGGAATATGAAAGGGCAGTTCTGGAAAGGATAGTGGGTGAGCTGAGAGTGAAGTGTAGAGGTTATCGTTCTGGGGAAAAGGGACAGCATAAATAGGAACTGGGAAGAAGGAAGAATGGAGAACTGGCATTCCAGTTGCTGCTATTTTGTTTTTACTCTGATACTCAGAAAAGCCAAGGTTGAATGAGATTGGGGAGGACTGCCAGTGGCAAGTTAAGGAGAGAGTATATTTTCACTGGTAAGCCACTGAAGATTTTGCATTAAGAGAATAATAAAAATTAAATCAGCTTTAAATGATTTATCTGTTGATACCAACTAGTTTTAGATCACTGCTCTTTTTTTTTTTTTTTTTTAAAGCAAGTATGATTACCATGGTCCTATCATTTATTAATTTCCCACAAAGGTCCAGAAGCTGACTATCATGTACTTCAGAAAAGTCTTCTTTCTTAATATTTTATAGGGAAACAAAGTTTAAATAGTTTGAGGCTATCATCAGGAAATGTCATGATGGATAATTTTATGTAAAGCATTATTAGTGAGAAATTCCTTACAATATATACTTGGAAAGAAATGAAAACATGATCAGAAATCACTTTCTACGTTGGATAATATATTTTAAATACTTAAACGGCTTATTTTGGTTTCCATACCAAGTTTAATTTCTTGTGGATACATATTCCAAAGAATATAAACATTACAACATTTCTCTGGAATTCCCGTGGCACAACTCCCAGAAAACGTCTGTTTTAGATAGAATCTTTAATCTGTGATATAGGATGTGTAAAATCACAAATTATTAAAAAATAGGCTTTGTGGTTTAAAGGTGCTCCCTCATGTTACGTTTGTGTATGTGTGTCCATCTATTCATACTTGGGGAAGTCAAAGTTAGATTAAAAGCATTTTCTTTTTCTGACTACTTTTAGATGAAAAGATTTTACACTTTTTTTATGGCAGAGTTTCTAAGCTTTTAGAATGTAGTACTGAGACTATTAGATATAACGCAAAGCAGTACATATCATACTATGAAGAATACACAGTATGGTAAAATGCACAATTTGGAATAGCCCCAGTTTAAATTAACAAAATCTATAAATTACAGGTTGTTATTTTTTCTAGGTTTATTTTGAAGTATATAGTACATTGAAGCCATACTGTAATGCATAGTGTCAAAATGTAGCAATTTGCAGATTAGGTTTGTATTATGTTCTGTGTCACCAAAATTATTTAACATTAGACTTAGCTTCAATAAAAGTCAGATTTTTTAAGCTTCTGCTATTACACAGTTTCTATTACTTATATTAATGCCACATAATGACTAAAGCTTTAATCTGTGCTAAGTTTACATGTGGTTTTGGACAATGATGTGAATTAGTGTATTGACACAGTCTCAAAGCTAATAGTAAAAATGGGTGATGAAGCTGGCTAATGTCTTACAACACTGAATCAAAACCTGCTTTTATTAGTCCATCTAAAATATCTAATTTTAGAAATACACATACTGTTTTAATGCCTGTTTTGTTTTTCTTCTTTAGTAATTTGTTTTGATGATGTAGAAGGCCTATTTACGATTTATGTGATAATACCCATCCCCCAACCCAACTCTTAATTGAACCTAGAGTAAGCATCTTTGGAATCTCCCTCTTTATTTCTTGGCATTACTGATTATCAAGTTCAGTTAGCAGTATTGAGTGGTTTATGTATTTGAGATTTAAGTAAAAAAGAACTCTAGCACCTTTTGCATGTTTTTATATTTGATTCATTTACCTTTTTTTAAAAAAAATACACTCAGAATAGGAGTAGCTCTTCATTTATCTGTTGTTAAGATAGGCTCATATAAAAACAGTTTTCTGGTAACATTGATTTCTATAGCTTCATCATCACTTACAAGCATATGTCCTGTCAAATCCTTCTCTTAGTTCCGCTGTCTGGAACTTTGGCTTCATTGTGCCCTGGATGATATGCTTTGACTATTGTTTTTCAACTCCAGTTCAACTGTGTTAAAGTTAAATTTAAATCCCTAAATATTGACTAACTTTATAATTTGCCTATTTCTGTTGTCAAATGTCATTATCCTCTGCCACCGTAGTTCAAATTGGTGGAATCTCTTTAGACTTCTTTTCTCTCGTTTGATTAATATTTTTCTGTTTGTGTTGCCATTAGCTAAGTTCATGTGTTCATGCCTTCACTCCTAATGTAATAAAATAATTTGTGAGCTAGTTTCCCAGATAATTTTCCTTCTTGTCTGTACCCATTTAAACCATCAATTTTCAAAAGATTAGATTCAAGACTACATTTTGTGATAAATCAACATTAAATAATCATTTTGATTCTAAATACCCTGGAATCTTACAGAGCTTTAAGGTCATTCTAAGTATCTGAACATTTTTGTACAGGTGTGCAAAAAGGATACTGATTAAACAATTCTAATTAGTAAACACAGAATTTTTTTCTGCAACATCCAAAAGGTGTTCTGTTTGTAGACTACAGCCTTCTTAAACTTCTTAAACTTTTCTACTAATGACCTTAAACTCAAAATACTGGTGTAATGAAATCTTTCAGTAAACATTTAGCATGTTAACTGTGTACCAGACACTATAAATCAAGATACACTATCAATAAGAGACATGGAGTGTTCGAATAGTGGGGAAAATGATGATTTTGTTCTTGAATTATAAAAAATTATATATAAATATATCTAATTATATGTAAATATATATGAATCTTTTTTATTGTATTATAAAAAGTCTTAATATAAGGTTAGCAGTTCTACCTGTCATATCAGTATTGATGCAATTAGTTCAAATCCTGTAAGGATTCTCCAAAGAAAGTAAAAGTTATCAGAAGAGATCCTGGAAGAGTAAACATAGAGGAATAGAGGAAAAAAATAACACATTAAATATGATAACATTGCAATGTATATTAATACACAATATATAAATTATATGTTTAATCATATATTACCTATTATATATATAATTAAAGTAGAATGCTACTGGTTTGAGATAGACAATGAAACAGTTTGGAAAATAACTCATGTTATTTATAAGAATAGGCATGATAAAGGGCAGCATTAAGAATCAATAGAAAGATGAACTATTTAATAATTATGTTGGAGCTCCTGGTAGCTATTGGAAAAAATAATTTAAGCCCAGTCTCACTCGTACATCCAAATAAATTCCAGATGCATCGGAACTTTTTTTAATTAAGATAATTTTGATTTATAAAATATAAGTTTAGTTGAGCAGATTCACTATTCATCAAATATATGACAACACACCATGCCTACCACCAAATTACCAAGTCTCCACCATCATTCATTGGACCCCCATCACCATTTGCTCCCACATCCCACCCCTTTTCCCTCTGGTGCCCTCAGTTTAATTATTAATGCCCAACCGTTCTTTTACTTGTTTCTTTATATTCCACATATAAGTGAGATCTTCCACTATTTGTCTTTCTCCTTCTGACTTATTTAGCTTAATCCCTTCTAGTTCCATCCATGTTGTTGCAAATATCAGGTTTTCATCTTTTTTAGGACTGTGTAGTATTCCATTATAGCTCTATCTGTCAATCTATATCTATGATCTAAGAGTATATTGATAAATATGACTACTTTAAAATAGAAACTTATGTCCCGAACAACCACAAATGAGAAACTCTAATAATTTTTCTAATGAATAATGAGTTCTACCAGTCCATAAGTAATAGGCAAAACAAAGAAGCAATTAAAGTAGACAATAAAGCTAGACCAGCTTGCCAATAATTATATAAAACTTTATTATGGAGAATTTTAAACATAGACAAGTGACCTGAAAAGTATGAACTTGTATACATTTGTCATCTATTTCAACAATCAACTCCTGACAAGTATCTTTATGACTCCACCTTTGTGACTTGCTTTTGTGTATTAAATAGATTCTGATCAGTTTACAATTTCATTTATAAATATGTCAGTATCTTCAAAAGATTCTAACAATCACAAACCATTATTAAATCTGAATGGAACAAAAAATAATCTAATATCATCATATCAAATTAGTGCTCAGTTTCTCAATTGTCTTATAATTTGTTTTCCCCAAGCATATCTGTTTGAATCATAATCCAGTTTTTGTCCAAATCTCATGATTGGTTGATCAGTTTCTGAAGTCTCTTTAATCTTTAAGTTTCTGCTTCTCTGTTTTCCCTGGCATTTTATTGAAGATCCTGTCATGTCTTACCTCACAGTGCGAATTGTGCTGATTCTGTTAGCGTAAGGTCATGTGCAGTGGAGCTGTTCAACTTTACTTAATGACAAAAACACCAGTTTTAGAAAAATTTCAGTGATACTCTTTCTTGTATTTTGTATCCTTTTCTGTCTTCATTCTGAGTATTTCTTTCTGATCTATATTATAGTTGACCTTTTTTTTCCTTGAGCTGTCTAATGACTTACACCCATTCATTGAATTCCCAGTTTCAGTAATTGTCCCCCTATAGTTCTAGAATCTCTACTTGGTACTTAAAATTTTCCAGTTTTCTGACGAAGTTCTCAATATTTTCTTATATTAAACATAGTTATTTTAAAGTCTGTGTTTGATACCTTGTTTATCTGCTTCCTTGTGGGTCTCTGTTTGTTTCTTATGATGTTAATTTACATGAAAAACAGTAGAGACTGAGGAGAAGGATGTTCATCTTCCTTCAGAATGAATTTATTTTTGCTTTTGGAAGATTGGTTCGGACACGTAGAATTCTGGATCATCTTAGTCCAGAAAGGACTTGAGATTTTGAAGTTGGATTCAGTTCTAGATATTCATATTTACCCTTCAAGTGTATCCAGGCCCAAAGCCAGGAGACTATTACCAGGGCCTTTCTCTTGGTCGGCCCTGAACTCGTTTGTGTCCTTTATCCTTGCGAGCCTTTTGAAAGCTCAGATCATCTCTGAATTACTTCGTCAGCAGATATTTCTAGGAAAAAAAACTCCCCTTAAAGCTAGACTCACCTTTATAGAACCACTTTCCTATAGTCCTATAATTTTTCACTATACAGTCAACATTCTAATTCTTTTTAGCAGCTGCTTTTGGTTTTGCCCAGTTTTTCTAGTTTTCAGTGAAAGAGTTGGTGTATACAATCCAGATTGCCATTGCTAGCAATCATTGAATTCTTTTTGTTTCCAACTTTGGATCTTCAACTATTAATCTTATAGGACTGGTGTATATTATTTATTTGGTTTGCTTCTTTATAAGGAGGTTTCACATGATTTCTCACTTGCCAGTGTGTGTTGAGTTGGACTTTGGATAACAGTGCAAACTCCTGGCTGGAATGAATGCCTCCTTCACCACTGAGGACGTAGGATGCTGCAAATTTTTTGTGCTCTGCTTCAGACATCGGAAATTGCCAACTTTTATTTCTGGGCTGTGATTTTCTCATAGAAAATTTTGTACATACCATCAAAATTTAAATTTATGCCATGTGTGAATATGAGTGCAAAATGCCCAAATAAGAATGGAGAAAAATATCTTCTTTTTCCAACCATAGGAGACACCTCAAACAACTATGAAATAAAATTTTTCTTCCAGTTTTCCCAAAATATTTATCTGGGTAGAGCCCAAGAATAAAGTATTTTCGGCCAAGAATCTTTTTGAAAATGTTACAATTTATAAAAAAAAAATATATTTTTAGGACTTTGAAAGTATATGTTATTGTCAGGGTATCTTATGGACACAAAATTTTAGTGCATTTTATATAGGTGAAATTATTTACTTGTTTCTATATATTATGAGTTAGTTATTTCTCTAAATGCTTGACTGTACTTATAGTTTTTCCAGCTATGTTATTACCCTACATTTAGGTAACAGAAATAGCAACTAAAAATAGCTGTCATTTTGCGTTAGCTTTCAACTTGTATTTATAATTTCATATACATTCTAGTATTAGTATAGTACTAGAGACCTTACCCTTCAAGGCCTTAAATATTTCATAAGGTGATTCTAAAAGCTGGAATGATTTGATTTTTAATATCCTGATTGCTCAGCTAAAACAGTACTTCAAACGTTTCTTGATGCTTCAGGATGAAAGTTGTGTTAAGAAATACTTTGACTTTAAATGTGGTTTAAAATGTTTCTTGATTCGAAAGCCTTTTGTAGTTCCCATTTTCTAAGCAATATTAGCTATATTTGATCTAGATGAAGAAAGATTTGACTATGACTAGTCTGTGCAGCACTATCCTGGAGTACATTTTATTCATAGATTAATAAAATATGTGCAGTATGATTTGAGAGAAATATTTTAGGTCATTAAATTTAGTTACATAAGCTACAGTCTGTTTTAAATTCTGCAACTAAAATCTGTTTTGCTTTAAAATAAAAAGTTAATTACACTGGGAAATGCAGAGTATTTGTTTTCCAAGACCATCAAAAGCATACCCAATCACATATTTAGGAAAAATTTGAAATTAGATTTAACCTTTCAACTTAAGGTCAGTTATAACTTTCTTATCTATATTTAAAAGCCATAAGAATGCTAATATTTGACCTGGTTACATTTTTTTTCAGCATTTTATTTTAGTTTTATTTGGTTGTTCACTTTGGTTGTTCCCCCTGGGCCCAGGACACAAACCTGGGTCCTTGGGACCTATGTGGACTACTCTTTTCCAGAGGTGGCTTGTTTCTAATGGTAGTACTTCCTTGGTTCAAATGCATTCTCTGATATGGAATAAACTATAAAGGGTCTCATTCCATGTCTGGAACATGCTTGGTAATCAATAAATGTTAATTTTTATCTCCTTTATCCTACATTATTAGCCCATGAGTTTAAAAAGTATTAAAAAATAAAAAATAGGACCAATAAAAATTTAAAAATCAGCTTCCATTTAAATCTTTAAACTTCTTTTTCTAAAAGAAAGATTCCAAATCAATGCATAGTGTTGTAGGTAGAATACTTTGATGGTCTCCCAAGATTGCTGCCCTGGAGAAAAACCCCTCCCCTGAGTAAGACAGGACCTGTGAAGATACTGCAGTAGTCATTCACTTGCATTAAATCTCATAGAATAGTCACATCACCTTGCAAAGATGATGGTTGAATCATTTCTGTGATTATACTGTTGCGTGATTTGACTATTTGATTATGTAACACAACTTAGGAGATGAGAGAGAAACTCCTGCTGGTCCTGAAGAAGTAATCAGGGTGCTGTGGAGGGCCATATGACCAAGACCTGATGGTGACTTCTAATAGCTGAGAACAGTCTCTGCCACGAATCAGGAACCTCAGGTCCAGCCAAAAGAGACTTTGGTACTTTGAGTCTCAGGTGTGAAGATAATCCGTTTAGCCTTCTGAGACCCTGAGCAGAGGACCACTTAAATTGCCTGATATTTGAGGCACAGAAACTGAAATAATAAATGTCTATTGTTTTAAGCTGCTAAATTTGTAACCGTAACAGGGTAGTATGCCTCCAGCAATGTGGTGCTCAGAATCCATGGCTAGTTCATGTGCATCACTTCTGCCTAAAAATCATGGAGTTGTGCTTTCATAATTTGTCCAGTAAATAAATCTGTGCATACATGCCACAAATTCTGTTTCCATGATCTCCAGTGTCTCTCTGAGTCTGAGTTAATCTATTTTCTATTTGTTTTCTAAGTCTTAAAGTCTTTAAAAGGCTAAATCTCTCTAAACCTTAGCACGAACTCCATGAGAATATTTTCAATTTTCTGTCTTTTAAAAAACAATTTATAGCTGATTGTTAGAGTTTGAGCCAAAGTTTAAAGTAGGATTCAAACATATTGAAGGGATAGTGTGGAAGGCCATTCTGAGGTGTTGAGTGCCTTGAAGGATCTTTTCCAGAGAATGGTACTGAGATCAGTCACTGACAAGACACAGAATCCCTATCCCAGAAGGCATTGCACACTCATTCTTCAGCAATCATGTGCTGAGTACCTATGTGCTATACAGTTTATATAGGTGATTACCTCCAGCCCTCCCCTGAAATGAGCTGGTAGATACACCTCTTTTAATATAATTTCTTTTGAGGTAAGACTTTCATATGGTTCAAAATTCAAATTTTGTGAATGGCTATGCCATGAAAATTGTGAGAAGTCGTCTCTTAATCTCTTCCATGTTACCCATGTTTTCTTGCTGTTGACCCCACCGTTTTATTTTATATCTTCCCATACATCTCCAATGCTTACACAAAAACATTTATCTTCTGCTTTTTGCCTCCCTGCTTCTACTTGTCATAACCTTAACAATAATTCTATATCAGATATTGTTTCCTCCATTTTTTGAGAGGAGGAATAACACTATTTAATTTTTATTTAGTTATTCATCTTGGTTGTTCCTGTCGACCTCACACTCGAACCTGAAACCTTGGCATATATACAAATTATGCCCAACCGCTATTCCACCAGGGTGTGCCCTACCACCAAATTTCTTAGTCCTCCACCACTGTCGATTGGACCCCCACTTGATCCCACCTCCACCTGCTTTCCCACTGGTAAGCTCTGTTCTGTTGTCAGTGTCCAAGGGTTAGTTTTTGTTTTCTGTTCCTTTGCCTTGTTAGAGTCTACAGATTAGTAAGATTTTGTAGTATTTGTCTTTCTCCTTTTGACTTATTTTACTCTAGTTCCATCCGTGTTGTTGACAATGTCAGCATTTCATATTTTTTAGGACTGTGTAGTATTTTGTTGATTATATATAAACCACATCTTCTTTATCAACTCATCTTTTGATGGGCACTTAGGTTGTTTCTATTTCTTGGCTATTGTAAATAATGCTACAATAAACACGGGAGTGCATATGTCTCTGTGAATTTGTTTTTGGGTGAATACACAGAAGTGGGATAATAGAATCATATGGAATTTCCATTCTCAATTTTTTGAGAAATCTTCATACTGCATTCCATAAAGTTTGCACCAATTAACACTTCCAACAGTCCACAAGGGTTCTCTTTCCTCCACATCCTCACAAACACTTGTAAATGTAAAGTTTCATAAAATGATGTTGCTGCTGTACTCTGGTGGAGTATTAATTAGGTCCACTGCCTCCAGCCAAGAACAGTACGGGTCCCAAGGACCCGGGTTTGTGTCCTGGGGCTGCCGAGGACAACCAAGATGAACAACTAAATAAAAATAAAATAAAGTATTTCTTCCTCCTCTACCTGCCTGCCTGCCTACTCACCTTCATTCCTGCCTGCACTTTTTCTTTAAAAAAAGATGTTTCCTGAAGAATAATTATGTGGAGAAATTTGCAACATATATTTGGAAAAAATGTTTACAATATTATTCTTGGGTAAAAATACATTCGATGATTTTATATTAGATATGAAAATAATTGTCTCCTCATCTATATACAGATCTCCTGTGGCAGATTAAATTTTCCAAAGATGGCCGTGCCAATAAATCTCCTAATCCACAGACTTTTCTTCCCATGTGACTTTGACAGTTCTCCATGGACTGGTGAGGGTATATATTCACTCCCCTTGAACTTGGACTGACTTTTACATCTGTTTCAGCCAAGCAAATGATGTGATGAACAAATGAGCAAAGAACTGATGCTCAGTGATCTTCATTTCTTTGTTTACTTCCTAATTTTATTTGAAAGCATGTTAGTCTTCTACTCAATCTAACTATCCACATTTTTTGTTCTCTTCCTTCCCGCTTTTAATATTGCTGTCTTACTGTTTTTCTGTGTAATTTCCTTATGCTTTATAGAGAATCCTTTAATTTTTTTGCAAATCTGGTTCTGTGATGTTAACTTTTGCTTGTCAGAAAAGGTTTTTATTATTCTTTCAGTTCTGAAAGATAATCATATCGGATATAGTATCCTAGGTTGAAAATCCTTTTCTTTCAGCATTTTTAATATATTATACTATACCCATCTGTTCTGTAGAGTTTCATTTGAAAAGTCCACTGATAATCTTATGGGGACTCCTCTGTATGTAACATGTTTTTCTCTGGAGGATTTTTAATAGTCTGTCTTGTATTTTTGACATTTTGATGATGATGTGTCTAGGTGTATTTCTGTTTGGGTTTCTTTTATTAGGAACTCTTTGTGATTCCTGGATCTGGAGGTTTTCTTCAGCTTTCAGATTGGGGAAGTTGTCATCTATTACTGCTTCAAATATGCTTTCTTCCCCCTTTTCTCTCTCTTCCTCTGTGATCCCTATGATTCAAATGTTATTCCTTTCTTCCCAGAGGTCTTGAGTGCTATCTTTGGTTCTTTGATTTTTTTTTTTTTTAATCTCTGCTGGTTTGCTTGATTGAGTTCCTCTGTCCTATCTTCCAGGCTGCTGATTCTATTGGAAGCTTCATTCATCCTATTGTTGAGACACTCTTGGCTTCCTTAATTCAGCCATTGTATCTCTTACCTGTTTGATGCCTTGTTTTAATTCTTCTCTTTGCTTCCTGATGTTCTCATTTACTGCCTCTACTGATTTCTGGATTTCCACGAGTATGTTAATCACTGTTACCCTAAATTCCTCTTCAAATAATTTACATACGTCTCTTGTAGTCAGATTTTCCCCTGGATTTTTTTTATTGGATCCATCATTTCATGTATATTTCTCTGTGCCTTTGCTCTATTGGGCATTCTGTTAATATTTCTGAGGGTTCGGTTTCCCTGGCGTTGCATAGGTTTGACTTGTCCAGGATTGGCAATCATGCTGTAGTTTCACCTCTACCCACAAGGTGGTGCTAACGGGTAGCTTTGAGGTTTGGGACTGCCTTCTCACTCTAATCCAGGGGGTGAGGTATCCAATGGGTGGGATATCCGGTGGGTGGATATGCGGTGGGCATGATTTATACTAGGTAGATCCCAGGCTCTGGTGTGAAATGGTTGTGGGAGGGGTTTGAGCTTAGAATTTCTTTGGCTAATTTCCTTATGACGCATGGCTCCAGCTCAACTCCTGGTGGGCTGGCTCTCCTTTCACCCCAAGTTGGCCCTCCAGGGCTCTGTCTCAGCCCCTCTGGGCCCGCCTCTCGCTGACTCTGCAGCTGGTCCCAAAATCCCTAGCTCTCCCATCCCACCACACATCCGGAGACTCCCAAGCTCTGTCCCAAATCTAAATCTGCAGCTTAGCTGAGAACTGTGCTGGGTGCCCTCACCTGCCATTCGTCATCAGCTGTTCTGTCTCCAGCTGAAGTGCCAATCGTTTCTTGGTGTTTGTCTCAGAAAAATAGGTGACTTTTTTGTTTTTTTTCGGTGTCTGTGGGGATTGACCCAAAAATACTTCCCATAGAGTCACCATCCAGAAGTCATTGAGTGTATAAATGATAATTTACTTAACCAATCTCCTGTTTTCAGACATTTGTTTTCTATTTTTTTCAATTGCAAACAATGCTATAATAGTATCTTTTTTATTGTCATTTGTTTCATGTATTTTTCTCTTGTTTGCTATTTGACTTTAAGAAAGGCTTTTCTATTTCAGAATTATTTAAAATTATCTCATTTTTCCTAATTCTGTATTTTGAATTTAAACTTTTGATATATCTATATTTATTCTAGTGTGGCATATAAAATATGTATCCATTATTTTTTCCAGATGGTCACTCAGTTGTTTCAACAACATTTATTAAGTAACGTATCTTTCTCTCATGGATTTTAAATCTTAGATTCATTACATAATAAATTCCAGTATTTATGGGGGTCTATTCCTAACTTTCTATGTTTTATTGATTTGTCTATTCACATGCTTTTTTCTTTTTTAAAGGAAAGGTACAGGCAGGAATGAAGGTGAGTAGGGAAACAGGAAGGAAGGAAGAGAGAAGAAGAGGAAGAGCTTTATTTAATTTTTAATTAGTTGCTCATTTATAGTTCACCCTGATCCTGGGTCTTGAACCCTGGACCTTGGGATGTATGTGGGACTGCTCCCAGGTGTACTAGACCACTAGGCCACCAGGGTGCACCTCATGTGCTATTTGAACATTGTAACTTTTAACTTGTTCTAGTATCTTTAAGATATTATTCCCCTCTC
The DNA here is from genome assembly GCA_004363575.1 of Solenodon paradoxus. Taxonomy (NCBI): domain Eukaryota; kingdom Metazoa; phylum Chordata; class Mammalia; order Eulipotyphla; family Solenodontidae; genus Solenodon; species Solenodon paradoxus. The sequence continues at coordinate 1,246,877 of RJWH01000110.1, read as the reverse complement.
ATTACTTTTTCATATAAACTTTAGTACCAACTTGCCAGGTTCCAGCAATGTCTGTGTTTTTAACTGGAGTCAGATTAAAAAAGTTTTCTTCATAAAAACATGTCCACTTTACATTAAGTGTATTTCTAGGTAGTTGACCCCTTTTGTTGTAACTGAAAATAGGGTCTTTTTCCAATTGTTTTCAGACTGACTCTTTTTAGTATTCCTATTTTTACAAATGAGTATACTGACACTAAGAAAAATAACAGTTGCAGTCTCATGGCAAGTGGCAGAGATGGGACTTGACACCAGATTTTCTGATTGTATTTCCTGCACCAGCTTGTGGATTAAAACCATCCACTCTTTAATATAAAGTTTGGTAACAAACACGTATGATTCTTTCATATTTCTTTCTTTTCAATTAGAGCTTAAAGGAATCTCAAGACAGGATCTGAGCCATCTCATTGTGGTGATGAGAAAGCTGCAGGAGCTGACTAAGATTTATAGGTAAAAGGTGGAACATAAATTCTGCGTGATTCTGTTGCCTGTTTCACCAGTTTCTTTTCCATGAAACAGCTTGAGAACATGCATAAGGCCTTTCACCCCTGGAACTGGAAATACTACCTTGCAGCTTGATTTTTGCCTTTCTAAATGGTAATGCTATTTTAATTACCACCTGCTGAAGGTTTTCACAGAACTGAAATGATAAGGCCTGCTTCTATTTTCTGTTTAAAATACTGTTTTTCTCTGATATCATAGGCCCACAAGACAAAGTCATTTTATTTATTTATTTTAGTGTCAGCTCATTTCATTTCATTGGAAAGTAACCTAACCGTCATTGAATAGGGTCTTGGATTCTTTCAAGGAAGACAATGAAAAGATGATCAGTTAATACAACATTGACCTGCAGAGGGAGCTCAGTGGTTGTCTTTCTCCAGTGCGTTTGCTGGTCCATTGGTTAATACAGGAGACCTTAGACCTGTATACTCAACACACTGTGACTTAGAACTATGTATTTTTAGAGTGTCAAGGTTGTTTTCCTTTTTCTGACTGCTTCTCTACATAATGGATTATCACCCTGGAAGTAGGAGTCAGCGCAGAGAGCATCTTAGTCCAATGTATTCAATAGTGCTTCTGAAAGTTTCGGAAAAATCTCCCTTCTAGATGTCCCCAAGAAGACTCTGGCTTCCCAAGATCTCAGCATCTTTGGATTATCTAGAAGGTACCATTGCCTTTCTCATATAGTCTGCCATCCCCTGTCCAAATTAGTTTTTTTTTTTTAAATTACAAATGTAATACCCATAATCAACAAGTTTGAAAATTGGAAACATTAAAGAAGAAAATAAGTCACCCATAATCTTGGAATTTATGGAAATTTATGGGACTCTGTACTGCCTAAAATATTTTAAACTTGTAATTTTCACTTGAAAAATAACAAGTGTTTTCCCTTTGAAATCCTTCCAGGTCAACTTCCTGAGAAAGAGAGGGATCAGGATAGAAGTGGCCTGGCATCTACAGAAGAGAGTACAGTTAGAATGCAGCTTGACTGAAATTAAAAACCTTCGTCAGTAAATAGAATAAAAGTAAATAATAATAATAAGTAAAGTAAAATAGAAACCTGAATTCAGCTGATGATCTGAGAGTGAGTAGACATTAAAATGTTAGTTCATGACCCTTTTGCTGTCTGCGATAGCAAAGGACAATTTTAGTCACGTGACATGGTGGAACACATTTCACTTTTGGTGATCAAATGTTTCATTGGGAGCATCATATCAGGCAAAACCCACCTAGTCTGGTTCTGCACCATTCAACCTCTACTCCTTGTGCATTTGGAGGAGGTAAGAAGTGTAATATTGGCACTTGTTTATTTTCATTAGGAAAAAAAAATTTTTAAGAAACTTGTCATTTTTCTATGAAAGAGGAGATATTTCTTTAAGGAAATGAGAAGAGTTAGAAAACAACTGAGTGACAAGGACACAAGAGAATTGAGTTCCACACCGAAATCTCTCTATTCCTTTATGTTTGTGATCTGATGTTTAAATTGTCTTCTAGCTTTGAATGACCAGACCCTTGAGACCTTTGTGAGCAAGAAGACTGAGTCTTATTTCCATGTGCCTGTTCATTTCTTTATTTGAGAGAGAAAGAGACACAGAGGGAGACAGGAGTCAGGAATGATCATGCTTCTAGATTTCCTTGGTCCAGAGGGGGTGGTGATTTATGCAGCAGGGGAGAAAATTCTCTTCCTTCAGCCTTGACTGCAGAAGAAAAGCAATGATTTTTTTAGTTAAAATAATTTTATATAAACGAAGCAATAAACAACTCAGAGCTTATATTAATTCAGCATAGACCAGTATAAGGGAATAAAATTTATGATAATTTAGAAATAAATAACATTAAAATTGATGTGGAACACAGACCAAGGGAAAAGGAAAAAAATCATTAAAAATTTTATTTGCATATTTTCACATTGATTTCTTGATGAAATGTTTCCCAGCTTGATTGAGTGATGTTTCCTTAACCTGTCAACAATTAAGAGTAACGGAATTCATAACAGAAAAAAAAATCTAAACTTCATTTTAACAGTAGCCTTTTAATTTAAGGAGCAGCATATCTGTTATAAAGTATTCTGAATGCTGTTGATCTATAAGCAGAAGTTTCTCCCTATGGTTCAGTTACCTACAATCAAGCCTAATCTGTAAATATTACCTATATAAGATATTTTGAAAGAAAGAGACAATATTCATGTAACTTTTATAATAGTATATTATTGCTCTATGATTTGTTATTTTTGTTAATTTCTTAATGTCCCTTATAAGTTAAACTTTGTCATGAGTATGTGTACATATAGGGTTCCGTTCTTTTAAAGAAATTTATATTAAGACCCCACTCAAGGTTTGGATCAAAAAGACCTTGAACTTACCTCCTTCCCACAGACACAAAAAACTGCATCTAGATATAAACTACAACCTTTGAAAACAACTGAAGATTGGGAGTCCAGCTTCTCAAGGAAAAATGGTAGATAACTTTGGAAAAGACAGGGAAAACCAAGACAGTGACTGAAATGCTTCTAAGACCCAATTTGGGAGAGAGAGCAGTAATAGGGAGTCTCTTCCAGAGACTGGAGGCTTATTCCCCATCCCGTCCCCCCAGCATCTAGAAACTACCCAGGAGGGGAGCACAGGCATCCCAGTGTAGAAAGCAGAGGGACTTTCCTTTGGAGAACAGTAGGATTCTGAGCAGTAAAGAGCTTTACAGACAAATAAAAGTTAAAGGAATTCATCACCACTAAACAAACCTTGAAGGAAATTAAAGGGAGTTTTATAAAATGAAAAGAAACTCCACCTAGAAGTGGCAAGACACCAAAATTATAAGCTAAGTGGGGAGCAGGGGTGTAAGTAATAATGTGGACTGATAGAATGTCAGGATTAGCTTGCTTTTAATTTCAAATAAGTTATAAGCAAAGCAATAAAAATAGTACATCGCACCTGTTATCCCAAAGCCTGGAAACAAGTGTTGGTGAGGACTTGAAGCAAAAGGAACCCTTTTAGGCTGTTGATGGGATTGTAAATTGCTGCAACCATTATGGAAAACAGTACGGGGATTCCTTAAAAAAATTGAAAATAAAAATTCTGTGTAATTCCATTATCCCTCTTCTATTACCACAAAACACTAAAACGCTAATTTGAAGAGATATATGCCCCCATATTTACTGTTTACAATAGCTAAGCTTTGGGAGAAACCTAAGTGCCCATTCATAGATGAGTGGGTGTAGAAGCAGTATATATATCCACAGTGCAATACTACTCAGTTATTAAAAAAAATGAAATCCTGCCATTTGTGAGAACATGAATGCACCTAGAGGGAATTATGCTTAGTGAAGTAAGTCAGAAGGAGAAAGACAAAAATCACATGATTTTACTCATGTGTGGTATATAAAGAAATCAACCAAACAAAATCAATCAAATCAAACAAAAACACTTTTAGTCTATAGGATCAAATTAGTGATTGCCAGAAGGGAAGGAAGACAGGAGGCAAACTCTGTAAAAGGGATCAATTAAATGGTGAAGGATAGATTTGGATTGTTGGTGGTGAACTTAGAGTATTACATACAGATGTTGACTTGTTAACTTATGATGCTATATACTTACATAATGTTAGAATGCAGTAGTCCTTCGATACATTTTTAATTGCAAAAAATAATGAAGTAACATTGTTTTATAACTTTATATAGGTTTCAGCCATACACATTATAAATCAACATCTGTACAGACTATTATGTTCACCACAGAGTCTTGGAACCTAACCCCGTGGATCGGAGGGATGATTTTACTGCTTTTGTAAGAGGTTCTATAAGGGAAGGTAAAATATGATCACCCTGAAGAATCCTCTCAGATTTTCATCCTGAAATGCTGAAGGCATATCCTGAAACAGGCATTGAACCTGAAATGATGGTCAAGCCTCCCTTAGAGCCGGTACCTACTCATGCAGAGTTTGAGATGAAACATTATGTGTCCTCAACAGGATGCAGTTTCTAAACTTCCCTTATGCAGGCTGTTCCATTCAGGGAGGACTGAAAATTAGAGTTCAGAAAGTAAAATCATAGGTGAACAGCTTCTTTATTTCATTTTGATGATGGGAATGAATCTACAGAGCTTTATTAAAAACTGAAGAAACAAAAGAAAGCAAAAGGTCTAGAAGGTTGTAATGGAAGAGGTGTATTAAGTTTAATGTCCTTGAATTCACAATTGCCTGAAAGATGGTGTCTCTCACCCGTTTAAATAAATGCTCACTAAACATTTGTTGAAAGTATTAAATGAATTACTATGTCTCCCACTACGTATGGCACACCTGGGCTCATTTCCTCAGATTACATAAAGGAAATTTAATGTGACTCCACAAGTCATTGTCTTTTGGGATTGACCGAGAGAACAAAGGGTAGAACGCTGACCCAGAACAGCAGATAGCTGCCAAGACTTGCAGCTGGAGATGCTGGGGGTTGATGGAAAGGAGCCTGGCTAACTTGAGGACCTGGAAATATGGCATTGGGCAGTGAGGGACCAGGAAACCTCCAAAACAAAGAAATTTCCTGTGAGACCAGCAGGTCAACTCAGTCTGAGGCCAACTCTCACCCCAACCCTACCTACCAACTACATCGATTTCTTTGTTTGAAGCTACAAGTGTTCTTTTCAAATTGCATGAGTAATATATATTCCTTGTAGAAACAAAAGAAAGCCCAAGGGAAAAGAGTTTCCTGTATTCTGATTACTAGTACTCAGAGCAGAGATTGTTAATGTTTCAGTGCATGATGGTCCATGCTTATTCTTTCATCTAAATATGCTTATGTATAAATATACTTGCACTAACATGCATATGTGTGTGTATTTACAATATGAGGACTTAAAAGACATTGTTTCATATTTTTAATTCTATTAAAACACAATGTTCTCCAGGAGATTTTTTTTATTGGCTGTGTAACTTAACAAAAGCATGTCCTCTATGGTTCTAGAGATAGAATTCTTTGGATCAAATGCTGGTTCTTCAATGTGATTGCTGTGTGACTTTAGGCAAATCACTAAATTCAGTGTACCTGAGTTTTCTTCTCTGTAAAACAGGGATGATTATAATACCTATCTCTTGTACTTATCATGGAGATTAAAATGTGTTAATCAGTAAAGCATTTAGAAGGATAGCTGACATTAATTAATATCTGGCAGGTAATATCTTTTGTTGGTATTATTATTATTGATGTAGTAGTAGTAGTAGTAGTAGTAGTAGTAGTAGTAGTAATTTAATAGTTTTTTGGGGTTTTTTTAGGAAAGGAAAGCCAGGAATGAAGGTGAGCAGTCAGCCTTGAAGAGAGTGGAGGAAGAAACATTTATTTATTTATGTGTATTTAGTTTTCATCTTGGCTGTTCGCTCAGCTCTGGGATGTGAACCTGGGTCCTTGGAATGTATATTCCACACACAACTGGAGGCAGTGGATGTAACCACTACTCCATCAGGTTGCTCCAGCAATTTTCTTAATTGTTGGATATTTTGATATTATAAATAATTCATTAGAGTTTACTTACAGATAATTTTTTACATACATTATCTGATGATTTCCTCAAAGTGTAATTGCTGGGTGTGCATATTTTAAGGTTTTTTATACATGCTGCAAACTACTCCAGAAAATGTCCAATTCGCTTTGCTGTCAACATTTTAAAAGAATATCAATTTACCCACTCCCTTCAGCACTAGAGGTTATTATTTCAAAATCCATATGTCAATTCACTGCTTCTTTAATTAATAATGAGTCTGAGAATTATTTCCATATGTTTATAGTGAGTTGTATGCAATCTTTTATGGTTTGTCTCCTTTCCCATGAATTAAATTAAATCTAACAGGTAAGCTGAATTAATTTATTCTACACTTACTGTTATATTTTAATACATATTATATATAGTCCATATTTACTATGGTTTAACATTTTAATTCCTCCATTTTATTTTATCTTTATTTATAATATATACACACATTTATTTCATTTGAAATTATTGAATTTTCCTAATTCTCCTTTCTTAATTTGCTGCTGCTGCTTTGGAAGCTATTGATTCTATTTTTATTCTTTTAGTGATTGCCTTCAATTTTTAATTTTGCATTTGAGTTGACATATTTGCTTTTTTTAGTTCATTGATTTTATAATCAATGGTGTCTAGTCAGATGTAATCCACTAAGTTTTTAGTCTCAATTACCATATTTTTATTTCTAAAATTTTTCATTTTGTTTGTTTTCATGTTTGATGTCTGTTCTTTTCTTATGTCTTCATTATTTTCCTTTGACATTAATCATATCAAATGTTCTTATTCCATAATTATAAAATGATAGAATCTATAAGATTATCTAATTGTCTGATTTTTTAGGTTCTAATACCATTGTTGTTATGTCTGCTGGTTCTTAATCATAGGAGATTATTTCCACAGTCATTTAAGAGTTTTGATTGTGAGCTCATCCTCTGTAAGCATCTTATGCAGACTGAGTTAATTGGCACTGAAAAGGGTTTTTTTCTGTCTCTCAGTATAGTGACAGTAAGCTTTCTTATCACATCTCTGTGATCTTATGTGTATATTTATTATGATCTTTTATTGAGGCTGTTATTTATTTTTTTTAAGGAAAAGTCAGGAGTGAAGGCAAGCAGAAGCAGGCATCCAGGAAGAGACAGAAACATTTTTATAAAATTCATTTCATTTAGTTGTTCATCTTGACTGTTCCCAACAGCCCCAGAACACAAAGCTGGGACCTTGGGGATATATGTGGACTGTGCCCACCCCTACTCCACCAGGGTGCACTAGAAGATGTTATTCTTTAAGGGTATCCACTTTCTGAAGGGGTCTTGGGCTTCCTTACACACATGGTGTCAAAACACTGCCTTCTGTTATGGCCCCAAGTATTGAAATTCAAGCCTCAAGATTACAGAGGCTGACAATCCTGCTTTTGGGGCAGTCACAGCAGAGACTCACAGGCTCACTGCTCTGGTTTTTAACTTACATTTTATTTCTGACTTCTGTGATTTCTTGAGTTTTCCTTGGGGTGTACTTAAATTCATATTAGTCCTATTTTATCTTATATTACCAAATAATTGTACTAGTTTGATTTTTAAGCCATATCACTAGAAATGGAAGCCTCCCACTTTTTGTTCAATTACAACTGGTGTGCTTTTTTCCTGTAGGATGTAATTGGAGCTTGAAGAACCATTATGTATGCTCCCCAAAGATCTGAAACCCTGAATTCAGATGCAGTCTTCCTGAATTATGGTGATGAAGGGAGAGCCTCACATTGCACAGAAAGCACAGCCATGTGCTCTGGAGTTCTGCAATGTGATGTGAAAGTCAAAAGGCACAGCTTAGGCCATACCATACCTAAGACTTGATACGGTGCAGCTAAGAAGAGGGAAGGAAAATATAATAGCAGACAGACTTTCCTTGGTGCCAGGGCTTTGAAATGAGCAATCGTTCTTCTGGAGATAAAAGTCTACGAGGAAATGGAGTAAACTCAAGTTTGTCTCAGTCCTGGGCAGGGGTGCTTCCATAACTGACCTAGTGAAGGACACAGGCTGAGAGATACTGGTACAGGACTTTTATCATCTCATCAGAAACTGCTTCAAATAGTTCATAGCAGTCCTGGCTCTGAATCTGAGTATAAAGTGTTTTAGTTCAGAGGAAGAAGATCTGTCGTAGATGTCATGCTGGTGGTGGGGGAGAGAGAAAGAGAGAGAGAGGGGGGAGGAGAGAGAGAGAGAGAGAGAGAGAGAGAGAGAGAGAGAGAGAGAGAGAGAGAGAGAGAGAGAGAGAGAGAGAGAGAGAGAGAGAGAGAGAGAGAGAGAGAGAAGAAAATATAACTTGCAAAATTGCAAAACTGCAAACCACAGATGTGCCACCCAACTGCTGAAGAAGGCAAACTCTGGGAGGATAGATCATCTATAAAGGACCATTGGATTATTTGCTATTTTAAATTAGTCTCATTGGCACTTTCTATGCTCCGAGAAATGCTTCTTTGTAGTTTCACATTTCAGAAGGTTAGCATGGGTGTCATTTTAGGTAGAACATATAGGTCTTAAAGTGATAAGTACTTTTTTTTTAATTACTGAGGACCTGATATTAACAGAATAAGATAAAAGTTTTAGAAACATTGATGTACAGAAAAAGTGCCAGTAAAGTTTCCAATAGCTCATTGCTTTGGGGAAGAATCTCTTTAGACTATTAGAATATTGAAGCAGGCCCAGAATCACCCACAAGTGTGTTGGTGGCTCATGTAGTAGACAGCTCATGATTTAATTCACCTGAAATGAATGAGATAGTTTCACGGGATTAGCTTACTGGTCTCAGGTATTACGGCAAAGAGTGCTGCTTTACAAAATCAGCATTTCCCTTTTCTTCAGCTAGATTTCCTTTCTCAGACTTTCTTGTAACTCAGTATGATCATATGTCTGCATGACAATGAAAGGAATATGCATGAGTCTGTGTTTGTCACCTGCACAACTGGCCTATAAAAAGTTCACATTCATTCCCCAACATGCTCTTTTCCTCTGTTGGGTGATAGGGTGTGAGTAGCAGCCCTCAGACAACTGTGGGAGTCACATGTGAAAGATGGCAGAGCCACCATCTGGCTTTGTGAAGTAGTCACCTACCCCGACTTCTGTGGACAGTTGTATATCTATTGTGTTCAGTCGTTACATACTGTGTCTATTTTGTTATCACAGCCTAGCCTAGCCGATCTAATAAGGCTATAACCATGACACACATCAAAGATAACAGCAACTCATGAGACCCCTGTGTGTGCCTTCAGGTGGAATGTTTTTCCAGTGTGACTCATGAGAGATGATCACAGTGTTTCAGCCATACTCTGAAGAGAGGCCCTCTCCAGTCCCTTGTCACCCAGAGCACTCACCATCTCTGCATTCACCATCTCTGTACCCATGGCAGCTGCATCCTTAGTTACATGTTAGACCTGATAATTCAAATCCTTGGGCACCTAAAACTAGGCTACATGCTCACCTGCCACCCCTTCCTGGAGCATGGGGTTTCATTTGAAGATTCTGGAGGACACAGAATATTGTTTTCATATTAAAATAAACATTAATGAGCAGAATGCAAAATTGGATGAATTTCAGAGACCAAGCCGAAGACTTCAAAGAGACGCTCAGCTTGTGTCTGCTATTCTGGATCTGTGCTCAGACCTCCTCCGTCTACTGGTTCCCCAAGACTTGGGTTGTTGGCATTGTACTTTATTTATTGTTATTCTAAATTTTTAAAACTTTAATCCAATAGCCAAATATTTTTTCCCAATACACTGCAGACACCTAATTCAAAGGTGTCAAATATTATTAGAACAAGAGATTGTTATTGACCTCCCTTCTGTTTCCATTCCTACTCCTCTGTGCCCCCCGCCCTCACCCCCCAATAAAAAAAATAAGGGAAGAGATGAATGTACTATCCAAGTGTATGAACTATGAAGTAGTTCTAAATGTTAGCCTCCCAGGCAAACACTGGAAAAGCCCTCTGAGGCCTCGTCCCCTCCTCCACGCTGCCCCCATCTTCATGAAGGTGGGAGTGGGGCACAGGGTTAAGTCTCATGGTGCTGCTTCTTCCTCGACCCTGACAAGTCCATTCTGTGTAAGGGTGCACCCTGAGGAGCGTCATGTTCGGCACCCACAATGGGCCTGCCCTGTCCATCCCCCAAGTGTGTGTTTCCTCTTCTGAGAGCCACTGTCTCCTCAGTTAGTTTCCACTTGACAGGATAGCAGTCTGTGGTCTGGCAGCAATTTAGCAACAATGCCCTCATTTCCTGGGAGTGGACGCTCCATCAGCAAACACGGGGCTAAAGATCCACACTCCTCTTGGGGATTCATCCATCGTCTTGCCTTGAGGTGGCCTTGTGGATTGCTGGGGTGTGTTTCCTAACTGTTGAAAAAGTACTTTTCAGGGTCAGACCAGCCTTCAGAGGGTTAGTGTGAATGGATGGGGATGGGTCAACTCCAGGAGGGGTCCTGAAGGCAGGTGGGGGGTTGGGGGGGGAGGCCCCCCAGCATTGAGCACTCCATTTAGATGGGACACAAACCTAAAAGGCAGGAAAGAAGGAACTCGGGGTCAGCTGCAAAAGAAGCCAAGGGGGTGGGACTGACAGGGTTGGGACCTGGGATCAATGGAGGAGCCAGATTGGCTCAGGGTTCATCAGTCTGCAGTCCTGCAGTAAAGCAGCAGCAATATTTTAAAAAGGGCCCTCTTGATTTAAGGAACAATTATTTTGAACACCTTGTTTTTCTGCACCAAACCAACATCTCTACTTGTTTCCTGTATATTATTCTGTAATTTATGCAGGTATAAGTCTATAGGTTTGCATTATTTACATCTTTGAAATGTTTACATTTCACAAATGTCACATTCTGTACATCTTTTAGTTCTTACAATTTGGACTCTAAGTAGCAGAAAATCCCTATTAAAATAACAATTTTATGTAAAAACAAGCATAAAGATAGGTGTTCCAGGGACACATTCAACCATAGCCTGCAGAATCCTCTGGAAGAAGTGGAAATGTTTTTCTTGACTCTGGGCCTCAGGCTTCTGGGTGTGTAAAATGTCCCTGGCATTACCCCACCAGTAGATGCAGGGCAAAGTCAGAGGCAGAGCCTTGCCTGGGGCTCCGAGCAGACATGTAGCCTGAATGAGGCATCATGGCTGACATCAGAGTAGTGGGCATGAGTTGTCCAGGTCGAATTGCTGGGTGGGCTGCTTCTCAGGTTTGTCTCCTCTGGGACTGAGGCGGGTATACCCTGGGCCTGCTCTTCGAGGAGGTGGTGTGCTGGAGGGGTGAGAACTCTGCCAGGAAAGCAGGAATCCTTTGACCAGGTTCTACATATTCAGGAAGCTTTTCTCCGCTGCTTCGTGGGACAAGGCCTTGTCTCTGTTTCTCCCTTCGGTGCTGCTCCTGGGCTTCCCAATATTAGAAGTCAAACCCGTCCCACGCAATGGCCCACTGCTGACCCAACTCTGTTCCTGTGTCTTCAGACAAGGGCCCGCTGGCTATGCTTGGCAGGCAAGCAGCTGGGCGGGGACAACTCTGCTGGATTTTCCTGCCTACATGCCTCCTTCTGGTTCTTCCTATCTCTTCGGGAAGTTCTGCTTTGGTGGCCCCTCCTCAACCACTAGCTTCAGGTGATAGTTCACGTCTAGTTGTTTCTGTTTCTGATTCCAGCTCTGTAAGACAGGCTGCTCTCTCCTCAGGCCAGCCAAGTACTCAAGGACAATGTCCTACATGCCAGTCACACCTCTGGGAGGACAGGCACCTGGAGATGGCATTCGTCCATTGCTAGTTGTCTAATGTGCAGTAATTTATTCATCTAAACAAGACATGGAGTGGCTTCACAGCTAGAACAGTGCCAGGGCAGGGACGGAGGTGGCTCCAGCCTGGAGAAACTGTCCCTCCCAGAAGCTCAAAGTGGGGCGAGTGTGCCTGGTGCCACCCGCATTGTTCTGGATGCAGCATGCCTTTCGCTTCTGTGATAGAGACAGACCTAGAGGCAACTTAAAAAACTACAAATAATGTGAAGTCAGGTGTCAGGTGTAAAATCAGTGCCCCAAATGCAGGGTGTCAGGCTTTGATCACCTGGTAGAGGTGAGTTTCACATTTGGCTTTGGACATCTTAGCAGTCAAAGTAGATCTGGTAAACTGTGATACCATCCACCAAATATTCATCCCCCAAAGCCATGTCTCTAGTCAAAAAGGAGCAAGAAGCATTTTAGGTTGTATTAAGTATATAAATATTTAGTACCTTTTGGACACTTAGAACTTTCGTGGAAAATGGGTACTTGCTGGGTTAGACAAAAGTAACAATTTTATCCCTGAACTCAGCACATTTGTCATCTGATTTTCCAAGGAAACCGGTTTCAAAAAGCTGCCATGGGAAATATTTTGAGTAGATTTCATGGGAAGAAGTGAAGCGTCAGGGTGCCCTGGCCTGTTTTCCTCTCTGAAGGGCTTCTCAATCAGTACCAATACGCTTCATCTTCCCTTCATTGCACTGCTTAAAAACAGGAATCCAAAGTTAGGGACTCTTCCCCCAAAGGTGAATGCCAGCATAAAAATATATTTTACACCAGTCAACTTTCAACATCATTGGGGTTTTTTTTTGCTTGTTGCAAAGTGAAAATAGTCAATCTAGCAAGGTACCTGCAAAATATGTGATTTTGGTGCAGGCTGTCAAACCATGACTTTTTTGTGCCTGGTTAAGAATTCTCTAAGTATTGTCTGTGGTTCTTTCAAACCCCTAACAGCAGGTCCTCTTGAAAAGAACCAGGGCCTGAAAACCCTGAGTGAGGCTGGGGAAAAGAGGTGCCAAGTATTTGTTGTGAGTGCTGGGGAGGGAGAGGGGTGCTAGCGAGGGAGAGAGCTGCTGGGGTCTTGGAGGTCAGGTCGGCAGTGTGTGGGAGAAGGGAGAGACAGGTGAAGAATTTGAACACACTGGGAGTCCAAGACAGTCTTCCCTTAACAACAAATAGCCAAACACGCCCAGAAATTGGGAAACATGACTCTCCTGCATTAAATTATGTAAGGTTCCGTCTCCAGCCCACATTTCTCCCTTCAGCCACATATTTCTATTGTTCCATTGGCTTTGCTGCTTTTGGTCTGGTTGTGCCATTGACATATGCCCTGCTGCATCTTTCAAAGGCAGACCCTAATTTATTTCCTCTCTGCTCTTTGTTCTGAAAACAGATCCTCTCATCCTACCAGCTTTGCCTCCCTGGCACCCTTGGCTGCCCTGGAAAAGTGCTCCTTGCTTTTGTAGTCACTGCTTGGGAGGACGCATATCAGGGTTGCCCTTTAAAATTAATGAGGCACACTCAAAATCACAGAGGGAAACTTGACAGTGATTTGTGCTCCTCCCCAGCTGTGGGGGAAGTTACTATTCTTATCTAAGAATACGATCAATCATTTCTCTTTCCTGGAGGAACTTAACTCATTTTTTCAAAGGTATTATCATCAATACTTTCCCCCCAACCTCTCTTACTTTGAAATTTTTCCAACATGCAGAAAAATAGAAAGAATCATGAAATGAACCCATATTCTCTTGGTCTACAATTGCCAGTTCTGCCCCATTTGCTTGTTCATTCCCCCTGCACTCTTTCTCCTTCCCTCCTGTTTCTCATGATACACATGTATCAATGGTTTTGCTGAACTGTATGAAAGCAAATTGTAGTTATCACAATAGTTCACCTCTTAAGACTTCAATACAAATTGCCTTAGAATTAGAATATTCTTATGCATAACTATAATACCATCATCATACCCACTAAAATGAATATTTCATTACATTATCTCATATGGAGTCTATATTCTTTTGTTCAGTGCAGTGTCCTATTATGTGACTGTCACTACTCCTGAGTTTCTCCATTGTGGAACAGTTGCTACTCTTTGCATCTTTTACAACATTGCATTTTTTAATGAATCCAAGCCATTGTCTTGCACACTATCCTACCTCCTAGATTAATCTGATTGCTTCCTGGAAGCCTGGTTTAATTTATTCCTGGTAGTTCCTGTATTTTTTCTGTAACTCAGTATAAAGTCTAAATGTATGATTGTGTACAGATTAAATAATTTTGGAAAGAACAGTACCTAGGTGATGTTGAAGGCATATTGTTTCCATCACATCAGGAAGCATATGATGTTAGGCTATTCTAATATCTATGATGTAAGTTTGATTTTTTGGCTCAGGTTGTGGCTACCATGTCTCTCCACTGTATACAGTTTTCTATTTGATACTGGAAACCATTGGGGAGGGGAGATACTTAAGAGATTGTGTGAAGGTCTGACCACTAACAATTTTATCCAGCAGTTTAAAAATCCAAGGTGATCCTTGTCTGAATGAATCATGATATTGGAGGATGTACTATAATGATTTTTGAAATTCGATAGTCTTTTCTATACTTATTAGCTGGGTTTATGTCAAAGAAGAGCTTTTTCTTTCTCTATGTCTAATTCTCTTCCTCTCCTTCTTCCCATTCACCTATACACTTTATGTAGTATTAAAAAAAATCATTGTTTTTTCAGTTTAATTTGCTGTAAACAATGATCACCATTTTTCCGATGCTCAGATTTTCCTGCATTTCACCTGTGGTAATGCCTTAGGCTGGTTCCTATTCCCATCTAAAGTGACCGCGTGAGTCACTGAGTGCTGCTTTGTGTCCCAAGCTCATCTCATGCTTTCTTTGGCCCAGATCTGAAATCAGTCATTTCTCTAGGGAGCCCTGTTTTCTTTACGTGGAGAATGGCATTTAAAAACCCAAATCTGAGTCCCCAGTTATGCTCATTACTACTTGCTGCTTCAGAGAACCAAGCAGGGAGATAAGTTTTCAGCATATTCATGAGTTCTTTAGGAATTTTTCTACACAAATGACAGTATAGGATTTTCCCTTACCCTCTTTTATTTTATATTTTAATTTCTTTTCTCTTACAAAGAAACTCTGAAGTTCTAGGATATATACAAAGCAGATATATCTACTTATTTGCTTTAACCAGAACAAAAATAGTATTGTCTCGGGAATAACTATTGTTTCCTCTTGAGTCCAAAAGCAGGAAAAGGATGGATATCCTTGCTTCCTAGCTTGAAACCAAAGAGGTAAGAGAAGTTCCCTTTTATTCAAGGGAGAGTCAGTCTTTTCGTTCTATTAAGGTCCTCAGTGTATTGGATGAGGCCTATCCATATTATGGAGGATGATCTGTTTTACTCAGACTACCAATTCAAATGTTAATCTCATCTGAAATAACTTCTTCCTTGAAATCAAGTGAATTTAAAAAATTCTTTTCCCTGTGTTGTTATTTTATCAATTTGATATATATTTAAATTAATTTTGTTCAGCTTGTACTCAATTTCTAGTTTTAAAATCCATATGATTTAATTTTCTTTTTTAATATACAAAACTTTTATATGGTTCAAAAATCAAAAAGATATATAAGAAGGTATAAACCAAGAAATCTCACATCCCTCTCTCCCATCCTGTTCGTACCCACTTGTCAGTTTTGAGCTTACCATTTTTGTGTTTGTTTTTTCACAAAAATAGGCAAGTTTACAAAGTACTATTGGCTGGAAGTCCTCTTAATTGAACTGTTTCCATTCTTGAGCATTAAAATATTGCAAGTTCACTGTAGATAGTTCACAAAATGCAGAAAAGTGCCTAAACAAAGCAAAAACATTTTGGATACATGTTGTTTGATAAATTCTTTCTAATTAACTGTACTTACTCTGATATTCAGATGATTATATTTGCATTTGGTTTGCTGGGATTGTCTTTCAATCCCATGTATATCTTCCTTTCTTGATTTACATGACTTAATTGTTATTTCTATTTTAGAGAGCACATTTCCTTTCCAAAGTCAGTATTTCCTTTCAAAGATGAGACCTCAGAGAATAGCATACAGGAAGTCATGAGGTACTTTCTTTGTCTACTTAATGAGGTACTTTCTTTGTCTACTTAACAGAGAAGAGATTCGATTACACCAGTAACACTGAGAAGGACCTCCATGGGGCCCCACCCGGATTCTCAGAAGGAAATGCTCATCTCCATCTGCCAGGATGCTGTGTGAGGCCACCTCCCTGAAGGAGGGAAGGCCTCTTTGAAAATATGTTGCTTTTCAGTAGCATCTCAATGTTACTTTTATCCAGCCAGGAAGTGTAGAGTTGCAATCAGGCCTGTTCCTCAGGCTCAATGCAACAGCTCAGTTGAGATTGTACAAGGTGATGTGTTTAAAGGAACAGAACATAAGACGACAGTAGGACCACATCTGGCTTTTAAAAACTGTGCACTTCACGTTTATACAGAGCTCCACTTGTTGGAAGTGTTTTTACATCATAATTTCAACTAGTGGTGATGGTAACTCTGAAAAGTAGGGCAGGATTGATTATATATTTCTTCTAAAGATGAGAAAATTGAAGGTAGTTAACCCAGAGGTGCTGGGCCAACAGACTGTGGGGCTGGATCTCAGGGAAACACTTCCTGGCTGGAGTCATAGATATTATTTTATTTTAAAGGAAGGGTGCTGGCAGAAATGAAGCTGAGTAGGTAGACAAGCAGGAAGAGAGAGGAGGAAGAAGCATTTTTATTTAGTTCCCTTGGCCTAGGGACATGAATCAGGGTCCTTGAGATGTATGTGGATTACACCTGACTGAAGGCGCCCAACTCGACTGCTACTCTACCAATGCATGCCATTAGGAACCGTTTTTGAGACTGTCCAACCCATTCAGTGTTTACTTAAAGATCTTATTTTAACCTAGTCTTCTCAATATTTTCAGAATTTCAGCAATTGAGTACAATCTTTCTCAAAGACGATCTCATATATTATTGTCATTTAAAACTATGAGTGACTTTTCATTAACCAAAGATAAATAAATATATAATAGGATGTTGAATGTGATTGAACTTAATTTTGCCTTCTTTGGCTAAAAACAAAAACAAAAAAAACACACCGAGAACCTCCCCAGCAGATAGATAACAGCAACATAATGGCTGCAGTCTGGAAGAGGATTCATTTCCATTAGGAATATAGGAGTCTTCAGAGCTAGATTACAGTAAATCTCAATGCTCCTCCAGGAGAATAAAAATTAGGATGGACCTGACCAAGACTCAGTGACAGATATGCGTAACTGAAGTCTCAGGATAAAGTTATCACAATGGCAGAAATAGATGGAGCAGTGGTTGGGCCCTTTTGCCAAGTCTATGGGTGAATGAGAGCACGGTTCTGGAAGCAGATACTGGAACCTCCTCTACCAGCCATCTTGAGAAAGCTTTTGGACCAGCAGAAAAGGCAGTAGAAGTGTGACCAAATAGCTGTAACACTGGGACCCCAAGCAGATGTTGCATGAGAGAGCCTTGGCCACATGCAGAATTGTTGGAGAAGAAACTACTTCTCCTCTACAAATGAGTCATCATAGCCTAAGCGATTGGCAGTGAGATACCAGAAGCACAAAAATCAGCACCATCCATATTGTTGTGGCCCCAACTGCATAGTCCATTCCAGTGCTAACAGCAGCAATTGTATCAAGGGCATGATCTAGGATTGGTTGGTTTAAACCAACCCTGAAATATTGTTTTTTTGGCAGGGTTGGTTTTTTGTACATGAGAGAGTACTATGAGATTTTTGGGTTTTAAAGGATAAGGGTACTGTGAGTCAAAATGAGGCTAAAAGGGGAGGTAGTTATTCTAGTGTTGCATTTTAGATCTGTTGTAAGAGGTTGGGAAACTGAGTTACAATTTAAATCCAAACCCTAAAGAACACCCCAGTTGTATCAGATGTCTTTATACTCAGTGCAAACATTTATTAGTCAGATGCCAATTACCATAGGTTATAGCTGGCAGACCTGGCTTCTATGTCCCATGTTATCAACAGTTGGCTGAGAAGCTTCTCTGAACTTCATTATCTTCATTGATAAAGTAAGGAAGTTGGGTTTTTGAGGTAAAAGTTCTTTTGAGACTCACTGAAGTGGAATCTCCTCAAGGAATGCACTGTGTCTCACTTCTATATCCCCAGTCACTGTCCCTGTGCCTAATATATGTCTGGCAACTAGTTTACTAGTTATTAAATGACTTTTGAGGATTTTGAAAGAAATGAACCAAAATGTTGCCCTCTATTGGGAAGGTTAAACGTTCTTTATCTCCATGATAAACAAAGTTACTTAAGAGCTACACACAGGAGCAAAAACCATTTATATCCAGATGATTTCTATTGCAAGTAACAGACAAAAAAATCCAAATAAAGCTGACTTATGACATAAAAGAAATTTACTGACTCAGAGGTAACTAAAAAGTTCACAGGTAATAGGCTTCAGGTACAGGCTCATCTGGCTCCATTTCTGTGTTTGTCTTGGCTTTGCCCTCCTCTGCTTCACCCTCAGAGTCCCAGGATGGTTGATTGCTGGCAGACCCAGAGACAGAGATCATGCAGCCTCAAAAAAATGTGTAATAATAGTTCTAAACCATGTTCCAATTGGGCGCATCTCTGAGTCAGTCACTTGTGGTCAGATTATTTTAGACTAAACACAATCCACCCCAGCAGCTGGGGCTGAAATCAATCCCGTCCAAATTTCATGGCTCCACAAAATGAAAGAGGCGAGGAGTGGATGTCGAGGAGCCCATATCTCTTTGGCATAACCAATATTGCAACTCAAAGCGCTCATATCTAACTGAAAAACGCAAGCTTCAGCTGCAACTCTAGTCTCTCTGGTTAAAGACATTAGGTCAGGATACAGCTTCTTGAGAAAACGAGGATGAAATGATAAAGTACATGCTCCATGTTATTTCTCAGGGTTCTCAATTAGAGACAATAAAATCTAGTAAACGATATTAAACAGAAAATGAATTTATGAAATATATTAAGTCGCTTATAGAATCTTAAAGGTGTCAAATTAAAATAAAACAACTATGAATTAGGAAGAACAGCCAATCAGATTCCAGGTGCTCATCTAGCAGAAACAAACTTACTACTGCCACCTGTCTCTTGTGACACACAGGAACTGGGTGCAAGGAACACTGCCATCAATACCCAGGTAGAGATGAATGTCTGTGTTTCCAATATTGCTAGACGATTCATCGCAATGACTCATGTAGCTCACTTCTATATCCGTATTTCCCATAGATGCATCTGAGGTGTGAGGGATTCTGAGAGTATGCATTTTCTGGATTCTAACCTGGGACTGTAGAACTCATGAGGTGAGAAGTTATCCAAGATGTAAGACACTTGTTTAAAATATGTTAGACAAGCTCAAATGACAAATAGTCCCTCTATTAATCTGCCCTCATGGGAAAGGATCGGGAAGTTTACACTGAATCCTTTCACTTGGAAAAGGAGAAAGTGGTAAACAAGATATTTCATACCCACATAGATGGGGATAGTGATACTTAACACTAGTTTCTTGGTCAACCAATCTGGGATACCTCAGTTTTGTGTTCTGGAAAGATTTCTCAATGACTCCTCATTTTTTCCTTTAAGAAAAGAGGAAAATTATCCTTCTTATACATTGTTCTTCATGAGAGACATTGGAAAAGATGCTCTTTCTGAACCTGCACAGCTTTAGTAAGTTTGATCTATCAGTAGGAGTGACAGAGCTATATGGCTAGAACTCTACAGCTTCACTAACAAGAGGTTTTGTTGTCCAGACTTGAGGTATCTTTATTTTTGTTCAATTTTATCTCTTTGGAATGTCTTTCTTCTTGACTTCTTAGCATGCCTTATGATTTTTTTAATTGCAGCAACTGTAATTTTACACATTAAAATAAATGCATATGTATAGTTTCCCCTTATGTGTAGCTTCCTCATTCCTCAGATATGTGTCAACACACCCTGGCCTCCACCAAATCACCAATTGTTTTTCCCCATTGTCCAGTGGGCTCCACCAAAACTTGCCCCAACCTCGTCCCATTCCCTTTTGGTAACCTCAGTTCTATTGAAAGTGTCCAAGGATTGGTTTTATTTCATCTGTTCCTTTATTTTGTCTTTTCACATTCCACGTATAAGTGAGGTCATCTGGCATCTATCTTTATATTTTTTACTTATTTCACTTAGCATAATTCCCTCTGGATCCATCCATGTTGATTCAAATGACAAGATTTCATCTCTTCAAAAGGCTGTGTTGTATTCCATAGTGTACATATAGCACATCTTTATTCGTTCATTGTACATTAAGCACTTAGGTAGTTTCTAGTTCTTAGTTATTATGAATAGGGCTGCAATAAACAAGTGGGTGCATACATGTCTGCAAATTGGTCTTTTTGTGTTTTGGGAGTAAAAACTCAGAAGTCGAATGGCAGGATTATGTGGAATTTCCATATGCAAATTTTGAGGAATCTCTGTAGTATTTTCATAGGGATTGCACCAATTTGCACTCCCACCAACAGTGTAAAAGTGTTCCATTTTCTCACCAACATTTTTTTTTTCACCACATTTGTTGTTTCCAGATTTTGGATAATAGCCATATTTTCAGGTGTTGTTTTAGGTATTCAGGTGTTGTTGTTTCTCATTGTTGTTTTGGTTTTCATTCCCCTAATCACCAGCAAGTAAAAACATATTTTCATGTGCCTATTGGTCATCTGTATATCCTCTTCTGAAAAATATCCTGATTCCTCTTCCCATTTTTTGATTGGATGGCCTGTTTTTCAGTTATTGAGTTTTATGAGTTATTTATATGTTTTAGATATTAAGTTCTTGTTAGAATATCAAATGCAATTATCTTCTCCCAGTTAGTAGGCTGTCTTTTTGTCTTGGTGACGTTTTCTTTCACTGTGAAGAAGCTTTTTAGTTTGATGTAGTCCCAGTTTTCTTTTTGCTTCCCTTGATGCTGGAGTTGAGTTCCCAAAGGTCTCTCTAGGGCTGATGTCATTGAATGTCTTTCCTATGTTGTCTTCCAAGAACTTTATGGTTTCTGGTCAAATGTCCAGATTCTGCTCCATTTTGAGTTAATTTTTGTGAATGGTGTTAGAGAGTGATCTAGTTTCATTCTTTTGAATGTGACTATCCAGTTATCATTCCTTCAGTTCTGAATTATAATCCTGCAGGGTAAAGTATCCTAGATTGAAAATCTTTTTCTGTCAGCACTCTGAATATATCATGCCATTTCCTCCTTGGCTGTAGAATTTCAGTTGAGAAAGCCGCTGACAATCTTATGGGGACACATTTGTATGCAACTTATTTTTCTCTGACTGCTTTTCAGATTCTTTATCTTTATTGCTGATCAATGTGTCTAGGCATAGGTCAGTTTAGGTTTCCTGTATTAGAAACTCCATTTGAGCTTCCTGGGTCCAAAGGCATTCTTCAGTTTAGGGACATTCTCAGGTATTTCTTCAAATACAGTTTCTGCCCTGCTTTTTTCTCTTTTCTCCTTCTAGGACTCCTTTGATGTGAATGTTGCTCCCTTTGATGTTATTTCATAAGTCCTAAAGTCTGTCTTCATTTCCTTGCTTTCTTTTCTCTTTGCTTGTTTGCTTGACTGCATTCCTCTGCCCCATCTTTTAGCTCACTGATTCTATTGGAGGTTCAGCTATCCTGTTCTTGAGTCTCTCTACTGAATTGTTTAGTTCACTATTGTGTTTTTCGCTTCTTTAATATTGGCTTCTCTTGATTTTTGTTGTTCTCTTTTTCTTCCTCTATTGTTTTCTTGATTTCCATGAGTATATTTATTACCATTGCCCTAAATTTATCCTCAAGTAGTTTGCATAGTCTGTTATATTCATATTTTCCTTATGTATTTTATTTGATACATCATTTTGCATATATTTCACTGTGTCTTTGCTCTGTTTGTCATTCTGTTTATGTTTCCCTGCAGTGATGGTCTTTTGTAGGGTATCAACTTGCACCAAGTTCTTAGTTTTAATACTGGGATTTCTTGAGTTTTGTGGCATCGCCACTGGTTGATTTTCTTGAAATTCTTATGTGGACCCTCTGTTGGGGCCCCAGAGTTCAGCCTATGAGATTGGACTTTGTATGGGAGATGCAGAACCTTCTCCCAACATCCAAGCTCCAAGCTGAAATGACTACCTTGCTCTTGGCCCACAATCAGCAATCAGGCTGTGGTTTCACCTCCTCCCACAGGGTGGCATTAATATGTAGGGTTTATGGTTTCTTCTTCTGGGAGACTCTCTTCCTTTAAGCCTAGGGGCATGATTTGGAGTGCAAGGTTCCTGCTGGCTCTGGTGAAATATTGTGTCAGTGGGTGAGCACTGCGGACTCCCCTAGCTGCCTTCCAGTTGTGGCAGTGCCCCATGTAATTTTCTTGCTGGGCCTTCCATCCAAACTATGGGGTCACTGGTAGTCCTACTGCCCTACATCAAGGCACTGTTCCTCATCATCATGTTCCAGTCCTGTTGGGCAGGCTCTCTGCTGCTTTCTTCATTTCTGAGAGGCCTGGTTCTTCCCCAAGCTTAGCTCCCTCTGCTTTGGCCTGAAACCCGAATCTGTGGTATTGATCTGAACACTGACATTTTTGTCTACCTTCTGAGGTCATGATTGCTACTGTGTCTCTATAGCCTCTGTGCTTGCTTTTCCTCAGTGTTTGTTTCTGGAGAATAGATGAATTTCTAGTTGCTCTGTGTGTCTTTCTCCTGCCGGGTTATCCTCTTCACCAGAATTCTCTTGAAGTATCTTTTAAAGTGCAACTTCCTATACAGTGAAAGAACCCACCACTAAATCAAAAAGGCAACCCCATGGAATAGGAAAATATATTCACACAACATACATCAGACAAAAGTTTAAACTCCAGAATATATAAGAAGTACATATACTTCAATAATTAAAAAAAAAAAATTCACTCAAAAAATTGCACAGAAGAACTGAATAGGCACCTATTTAAAAAAGACACACAAACGACCTACAGATATTTGAAAAAAAAAATGCTATCACTCATCATCAGAAAGATACAAGCAAAATCCACAATGAGATAGCAGCTCACACCAGTGAAAATGGCCTGTGCCAGAAAGACTGGAAACAAGTGTTAAGAGGTTGTGAAGGAAAAGAAGCCCTCTTATCTGTTGGTGTGAATATAAATCAGTGCAACCTCTTTGTAAAATGTAGTGGGAATTCCTCAAAAATATGTAGATGGTTCTACCATTTGATCATGCAATCCCACTTCTAGGCATATACTCTGAGAATACAAACTCTTTAGTCAGGAAAAGTATTTGCAACCCTCTGTTCATTGCAGTACAACTAATAATAGATAAGACATGGAAGCAACCTAAATGTCCATTAACAGATGAATAAATAAAGAAACTGTGGTCTATATACTCAATGGAATTCTATGAAGCTGGAAAAAAAGATCGAATTGTCCCCTTTGTATCAACTTGGATGGAACTGGAAGGGGATCATATTAAGCAAAATAAGCCCTAAAGGAAGAGAGAAATATAGGGTGTTTCACTCATATGTTGAATATAATGAAACAAAACACATGAATAGACAAATTCTAACAAAATTCACAGGCCATGAGACAGCAAATACTATGTGGGGAAAAGGGGAGGGAAGGAAAGGAGAAACAAGGTAGTGATAAAGGGCACTAGAGCTCTGGTGGTGGGTTTGGTGTGAAATACATGCAGACTGCAGTGTGATTATAGTATCTTAAGATGCATATAGAAATGTATACAAAAATAATAACATTATTATATGTTAAAAAAAGAAAAAGAAACAAGAAATACAACTTCCTTCAAGTTTGTTTCCAGTCAATCTCCCTGGATAACTATCAGAGTCAGACATCTTTTCTAGATGTGGTCTTCAAATCTAAGTCCTCCTATTCCCAGAAACAGGCCTTTAAATCCAAGATGTCCTCCTGGACTCATAGTTCTCAACCATGCATATCAGTATAACCTGGGTAGATACTGGTAGCATAGAGGTATTGAAGGGAAGCTAATCTTCCACCACTTTTTTGGGTCTGTAAAATGGAAAGTAATTAAATTGAAAAAAGACTATCAAGACAAAAAAGACATACTTTAATGATCTGTCCATATGTACAAAAGAATACGAACCCACTGTATGTTCTTTACGGTGAAGTTTTATAGTCTCTAGAAGGGAACAATAAATTTAGGAGGGAAAAGCAGAACAGAAAACTTTGAAATTTAAAGAAAAAGAAAATTTTCAAGGTTTATCTGCATATCTAACCAAAATAGACCCTACAAACTAACCTGGGCTCATAAAGCTATGCTACCTCCTGGGCCACCACAGAGAATTCTTACTTTTTATAGATATTAGATAATTAGGCAAAACATTATTCCTGGATCATCTTCTCTAAATTTTTCTTAATTCAAAATAATCAGTATGCCACATAAGAACATCTTGGAGCTGTCTGTTTTTTTCCCGACAGAGGCAACATATTCTTACAGTTTCTTTACTTCTTTATTTTAAAACACAGCATGTAGATAACAAAACCAATATCCAGTCAAACATCATTTGCAACAAAACCAGTTGGTTGGTATCTCCATGAACTACCAAATACACCAGATATCCACAAGACCTGCATGCAGTAGAAAAGAGAAAGCAGAGGGAAGCAATAGGGGTGGCACTTGACCTGAAAAAAGACAGTTCCAAAAGCATCAGCAGTACTTGGGTTAATTTGAGAGCCACAGCTAGCCTGGGAACATGTTTGTTCCTTCTGTACTGGTTGTATGTAAAGGAATTGTGGTAGGCAAGTCTGGAGAGGAGGGAGCAAAGCAGCCTCTATGAATTCTTAAAACTGACCCACCAGGAGTTCTTCTAGGGACAGTGTCCCATACTCAGAAAAATCTATTGATAGTGTAATTAAAATTGATCAAGATGAAGACACACACACACACACATACACACAGACCTATTACAAGGTGCTTGAAAAAGATACAGTAGGTCAGCTTCCTCTTGCTAATCCCTTGAGTCTAGAAATGTGCTAGGTGTTCATGTGGGAAGGGTGTCCCTCTCTCAGTCCTTCATTTTTTTAAGAATTTGTCAGTGACTCTCTTAGTATTTTTCCATTTGTAAATTTATTGTACTCTTGTATGATAGTTTATCTAGGTATGGAATTCTAGGTTGACATATTAATGCCTTCAAGGACTGTAATTTTAGTCAAATTATTGTTCTTTGGCAAGTAATATACTTTCCATCTTGTAACATTTTTTTTAACTTTCAGATTTATTATATAAATTAGTGAGACTTTAACAGTACTCTACATGTGGGAATCACATTGTCTGGTTTGAGAACTTATTCCTCTAAAGAGATTATAGATTTCTTTCTGCCAGATGCCTCAGGATTTTATTCATGGATCAAGATAATGTTTTGTATTAATTTATAGTCTTAGACTTTATAGGACAATAAGAGTATTATTATTCCAAACCTTAAATCTATATGAGAATAGGCCTATGGTTTAAAAATTTCAGGGAATCACTATTCTTCTACACAGTCCCAAGTTCAAACAAACTTCCTTGCTCTCTATCTATATTTGTGAAAATATATTTAGATATTTTTGTAGACTTTAAGGATCCCCATTTTATTTGGGAACATTATTTCCAATTACAATTTATTTGTGAGGTCCCTTCATTACCTTGAAACCCTGCTTTTCCTATGCCTGCCTCTCCTAGATGCAATTGCATTAGTAAAATACTGCTATGATATTCAGTACTTTATTCAGTTGCAGCCCTGGGCATTTCCCTTAATTTTGTGCAATATGAGTATTTGAAATAATAAACATTTTATGTCTTATTACAATTTGTATGTGTGAGAGCACACACAAACATTCATTTTCTGATTGTCTGATCTTCTATCTTGCCCTACCTTTATTGTAATTATTTTCTTTAATATCTGCTTAAATTTTAGTTGTGACTTCTACAACAGTTCTTTAAATAAGATTAAAGATTTATAAATGACGACGGGATATTTTATGAGTATGTCTCTACTTTTAAAATTTATTTGTAATTTCATACCACTAGAGATATTAAGTCAGTGTTTTTATTCTATAAGTGCTTAGAAATACAGTGATTCTCAAATCAAAAATAGTTTTCAGTGTAAAAAGTCATGTATATACATACGCAATCATATAAACTATATAATGTAAGTATGTATATGTGTAGATATATGTATATGTGTTCAGTCTTACTGCTAATTGGGTTGGGATCCTTACCTTTTTGTCCATTAGAGCTTCTAGGACTGTAAAGAATGAACTAAAATCTCCTACTGCAATTATATTTTTATTTATTTTTCTTTGCTTGTTCTGGTTATATATAGCATTTTTTGTTGATACGTAATTATGTACGTAAAGAATGGACAGTTATCTCCTTATTTTTAATATTTCCCTTTATCATTATAAATTACTCCCATGGTTTCATTAAACACTTTGTCTTGAATTCAACTTCATCTTGCATTAATGTTCAAATAGTTATTGCTTTTTATTAGCTTTTCATCAATATGTCTATTCATCCTTTTATTTTTGATACTTCTGTTTCAATTTATTTTAGATGTTTCTCTTTTGTGTTCTTTGTAGTTAAGTTAGGCGTTTTAGCCTAATCTAGGAGTCTAGGAGTTTTTTTTCTAAGTGAGAATTCTATTTATGCTTATTTTTTATAATAGAAACATTTGTTCTAATACTGATATCTTCTGCTCTGCATTTATTCTCTTTGTATTGTTTTATGTTATTTATTTATATTATGTATTATTATGTTTTATTTTCCTAGTATAAGGAGGTTTAGAGAGACACTTTCACTTTTCCTGTTGGTTCCTTTTGTAATGTCTAGATCAGTTTAGCTCTCTCTATATGAGTTTAACAATTTTGCCCATTATCAATATCTTTTCTTCCCCGCTTCTCTTAACCCTCACACTGATTATTATATTCTTATTTTGTATATTCATTTCGGGGATCCCTGTTTAATTAGAAATAGTAAGCAGAAACTGGTGTTTGATGCTTCATCCACCTTAGTCTGTAATGAATAAGTGAGGAATTAGCAAATCTGTACTTTCTCCCTAGAGCACTACTCCCCTCCCAATTGTTGTTTGCTCTGCATTGGCCTTTGTGATACTGACCTACACTTCTCTTCAATAGCGACATCTCAGAACAAGTTTGTGTGCCTAGGATCACCTGGCTTGCTATGCTCATTATCTCTGATGGCATTTCTTTTACCCTTTACACCCCAACTTTCATAATTCAAAGACTCAGACAGTAGATCTGAGCAGACCCCAGGAATCTACACTTTATAAACTTAACCCAAGTGAGTATGTTAGAAGTGTTCCTCAGTCATACTTTGAGAACTGGAGTCTAAGAATTCACTTCCCTGTGTGGTAATCACAGGATGGATCCTGTCAAAGAACACTGGGTCACTATTATATTCTGTTTTGCACATTTACAAGTTTTGTATATCTTCATATGTATGGAAGATAAGAATGCTGGCAGTATTTCAGGTAAACCACTGACTTAGCTTTGTAGCTAAATGACTTTCTTACCTGCACTGTTCTTCACTGTGTAGGAAAAAAAAAGACATATCACAATCATCTGTACCATAATGGCTCCTAACCACATATAGAGGTGGTTTTACAAAATTCAGATTAAGTTTTGTGTCTTTCCAGCATAAGAAAGTTGCTGCAGATATCCCTTGGGAGATGGCCTGGTATGTTGCTTAAGACGCAGGCTCTGATGTGAGACTTTCCGCTTCAAATCTCTGCCCTGCCAGTTATAAACTTGGCCACTTATCATATTGTTCAAACCAGAGTTCTGTCATTTGTAAATGAGAAAGAGAACCCACAGAATTCTTGTAAGGATGAAACGAGACTCTATATAACTATATGTTTATATATACAAACATATTATACTATACATATGGAGAGAGAGAGAGAGAGAGAGAGAGAGAGAGAGAGAGAGAGAGAGAGAGAGAGAGAGAGAAACAAACAGTGCCTAATGCATAGTAAACTCTTATCAGAGGAATGCCTCTTTATGTGCTGTTCTTAAAAATTCAAAGATCATTAGCCATTTTTACACAATTGGAGAAATTTGAATACCTAAGGATACCTTAGTTACACTTTTAGGCAAATCCGAACTCTTTTTTTCATTTGTCTGTTTTCCTTTCTCTATTCTCCTTGGAGCCACTGTAGTTCATTTTTAAGGAAAAATATCAGAAACAGAAAGTTCAAGTATTTTTGTTAGAACTGTTAACATGTTGGAAAACATTTCCTTTTGTGTGTGTGTGTGTGTGTGTGTGTGTTGTTAAATGACTATTGCTTTTTCATAGAGTAATGTGGGGCCAAGTAGGGGGCAAACAAGAAGCCTGGCCCCCTTTCATGGCTGTGTGACTTTGAATTTGGCATCCCAATCTGCTGTCCCATTTCAGGCACTCACAATTAGTAGAACAATACCTGCTTCTAATTCTTCTCAAAGATAAGAATGAATGGAATGCAAACAAAAGAAGTAACAAAATTATTTTTTTAAGTCTACAGCAAAAAAACTGAATGTATGGAATGTCAAATGCCATTGCTATTGTTGGGGCTTTTACTAAAAGTGTTCCTTCTTTGTTCCAGCTCTAAGGCTAGTATCATAGCCAGAGAGGATGGGTGATTTGGAGAGATTATCCCTGATCTTGAAGCTGCGCTAGTATAGACAAGACAGGATATATGTCAGTGTTGACAAGCTATAATTATTCATGCTTCCCTTTCTAAGGGGTTAAGGCACCTGGCTCTCATTTGCATCCCTTCTGACTGAACTTTTCCTCCATTAGTTTTCTGTCTTGTTCCTTTTGCACAGTTGTTCTCATCCCAATGGTTTTTCCCTTTCCTACACAGATCTCCCCATTCTCAATGCAGTTTTTCCTAAATTGGTGTCCATCCTCAGCACATCTCCCATTCCCAGTCTTCATTTGCTTCCATACTTCTCACATGCTATGTGGATTTTTCTCCACATGCACTTTGCCATCTACAACCTGACTTAATAATCAGTTAAGAGTACCAGTTACCAAATCCACCAAACACGTTCTCATCCAGTCTCTTCAGCTGCATTTTCATATCCTGCCTTCCTTGGTTTCTGTACCTGTGCTCTGTCTTGGCTTTAGTTTTTGCTTTGTTTTTGATTTTGGTTCAGCTATTCTCTTGTGAGTACAACATAGATGTAATGATAATTTTTAAGACTCTCTTTTTTATCTTTTCTCTTGCTGCACTCATTTGTTCCTTGCTAATGCCATTGTCTTTCATAGCTTCAAACCTGGGCCACATCAGTTAAGAGTGCTCTCTAATTCCAAATCTACCTAGAACTCATCTCCTGAGAGCTAAGCTCCTATTTCCAACAATAAACTTGAGTGTTGTATTTGGGGTCAGTATTTCCCAAAAACCACCTATTCCCTAAGGATCAGTTCCTCTACTGGTTTTAGATCAAATGGGCAATTCCATTCTCTTTAAACTTCTACCTGTAATCAGTTGACAGGAATGATTAATGATTTCATAGTGTCTCTTGCCTTCCTACCTGCACAGTCTTGGTCAAGCACCTATGTCTGGCTTGTACATTTCTAGTAGTCTCTTAGTGGGTCTCTTTCCCTATAATATCCCTGCTCACTATTTCTTGATTGATCTTAAAGTCTGACTTTGGCCTGTCACTTATCTGCTCCTAAGTCTCATCACCAACAAAATCAAGCTTAGTTGCCTTAAGGATATAATCAACAAAGTAAAACTCACCTTAGAGAATGAGAGAAAATATTTGCAAGCCATAGGTGTGATAAAAGATTATTATCTAAAATATATCTGTTGCTGTGCACTGGTGGCTTAGTGGTTAAGTCTGTTGGGGATAGCCCACACACATCCCAACAACCTGGGTTCAAGACCTGAGGCAGGAGCATTAACTAGGATGAACAGCTAAATAAAAATAAACAAACGTTTCTTCCTCCTCTCTCTTCCTACTTGCCTGCCTATTTGCCTGCCTACTCGCCTTCATTCCTTCCTGTA
Source organism: Solenodon paradoxus (assembly GCA_004363575.1). Lineage (NCBI taxonomy): Eukaryota > Metazoa > Chordata > Mammalia > Eulipotyphla > Solenodontidae > Solenodon > Solenodon paradoxus. The sequence goes on along the minus strand of RJWH01000110.1, from coordinate 1,216,961 downwards.
TCTTTCCTTTAAAAATAAAATAAAATAATACAAAAAATACCTGCAGTGTAATAGCAGAAGAATAAATACTCCCATTTTTTAAATGGACAAAGGAATTGAATAGACATTTTGCCAAAAAAACCCATAAATTACCAACAAATGAAAACCATGAGACATCACTTCACACCTATTAGATGACTATTATAAAAAACAAAAATCAAAAGGCAAACAATACAATGTTGGCAATACCTGACCCCATGGTTTTGTAGGCAAGAGACAACAATATTTTTAGTTCAGATGATAGCCTTGGCTATCCAGAAAATCAAAGACATCCCAGTATTAGAATTAATAAGAGAATGTTTAAAGTTAGATACAAGGTTTTCAAAATTAATACCTTTTCTTTATGCTAGCAATTAAAAGTTGAAAGTTAAAAACTTTAAAAATACCACTTACACATAGAAAAAACTATAACATTTATAAACAAATTTGACAAAGGGGCTCAGCATGCTTATGAATCTGTCAAATATTGAAGAAGATAAAACTAGGAATACAGGGAGGTAGATAAGAAGATTTAATTACAAATAATTGTCAGTCATTTCAAGATAATTTTAATGTAATTTCAATAGAGCCTCCATTTCAGGGCACTAAGAAAAGTCACTAATTACATAGTTCATACAGAGGAATAAATGTCTAAAAGCAGTGAAAGAAAATAAAGCTTGAAATTGGTTTTATGAATATATGAGTACTAAATATGTACAAAGGTGATATTTCAGACCAGATAAGAAAGAATGACTTATTTAATAAGTGGAGCTGACTAGGTGGCTATCCATTTTAAGGAAACTAATCTAGAATCTAGTCTTCATCGCATAAAGAAGCAAATTTCAAGCTAGAAGCAAAGAAGCATATGAAATGCAATATAAGAAATTAAATAATAAAAATACTAGATGAAAATTGAAGATACTATCTATCTTACATATATACATATGGCAATCTCTTCTAGGGAGAATTCATAACATTAAAAAAGAAAAAGGTAACTAGCCAAGAGAAAAATGTATGGAAGGATAATTTGCAGAGATGGCCATATAGTCTCAAATCATAGTTTAGGGTTATTTCTGGAAGACATATGTCCAATCAGGAATGAGATGTCCCAACCCATCCATCCTGTGCCTAGTTATATCATGTGATCAGTTCTCACCAGTGGAAGTGACTGCGTTATTGCTAGGGTCAAGGAGGTTAAAGAAAGAATGCTACTTTTTCATCCTCTGTTCCTAAAGTTCTGCCAAATGGTTGAGTCATAAGATGAAAGGAACACACTTCCCCAAATAATCTGGAAAGCTGCCCACCAAATACCCTCACTGGAGTGAGAAATAAGCTTACTATTTGACGCCTTTGGAAATCTGAACATTTCTTTTTTTTAACTGAACCTCGCATTGCCCATACAAATATAGAATATGAATATAAAATTCACAGGCATGAATAACCCAATAGCCAATGATTCTATCACTAGAAGTTTAACCTCCCTAGCATTAAAGAAAATGCAAATTGAAATAGTATGCCGTTTTGAAATACTCATCATATTTGCCAACATTAAAAGAGCAACACTATTTAGGGCAGTTAAAATGCTAGAACAGACATTATGGGTGGGATTCTATGTTCTTTGGGGGAAGGAATCTGACAATATTTATTAAAATGGAAAATATACATTTGTTATACAGCATCGCAAATGATATATATTTCTTTTTATTTGTGAGAAATGTGTAACCTGAATCTAACCAAGCCTCTAGACCTAACTTCCATTTCAGAAATACCAGAAATAAAAGGGAAGTTAACAGACACCATAGGGGAATAATCAAAAATCCAGAATGGGGGATATTCTACAAAATGACTTAGCAGGACATCATAAACACCAATGTTTTAAGAAAAAATGACAGAATTCTTCATTAAAAGAGACCAGAGATACAGCAACCAAATACAACACATTAACCTAGATTGAATTCTGGTTAGGAAAGAAGCTATAAAAGACATTTTAAGAATAATTAAGGGTAATTTGAATTTGGAATGAATATTAGAAAATATCCCAAAAATATTTTAATTGTCCTAGGTCTAACAATTATTTTTAACTCTATAGAAAATTATCTTTATTCCTAGAAGGAGAGGGCTATTTTGAAATATTTAGAGTTAAATTGTCATGACATTCAGGGGTGAATTGTCAGGTAGTATAGTAAACAGACATGATTTATATAGAGATAAAGCAAATGCATATTTTAGTCGAACAATTCTGTCTTTGTAAATATATATCATAAAATAAATATATTAGCACATAAGAATGCAAGTGTATTTTTTCTTCCTTGTTTATTGTGACAAACTTGCAAATAATTGTCATGCCCATCAATATAAGATGATGAGGAAGTAATTGTATTTTCATATTCTGGAATACTATATAATAACCAAAAAGAATGAATCAGTTATGTGTTCTGTTGGAGGGTTACCTGTGATATATTGTTAAGCAAGAACACAGTTGTAGAATAAAAGTATGATGAAATCCATTTTGTATAAGACAATATTTGTATAAAAACATACTCCCATATGTATATATGCATATATTATCTATCTATATATTTATCTATCTAGATGTGTGTGTATGTAGAAAGGAGTTGGGAAGTTACACATAAAGCCATAAAAACTGGTTACTTTATAGTAGTAGAAGGGAGATAAACTTTTTTCTTTAGTATCTACATATCATTTCACTTATTATAATTAGTATGAATTACAATAGATTAAAAAACCCTCGATTTATTGTCTGCCTGACAGTCTTTCTTGTTTCTCAATGCTATTAGGTTTTTCTTTCTTAAATATGTCATTTCTTAAAATATCAATGGGATTTTGGGAGTGAGTGAGAATTTATACATGCTCACTCCATCATCTTAAACCTGAAATTACTTCTACTATTCTTTCCAACTTTGCTGTCTGCACTCATGCAGCTTCTTCTACCTGGAACACTCTTATCAGCACATAGAGTTTCTTGCTAAAATTAGTGGATCTGAGAAATAATTCATCAAACTGTTCAAAGGTTAAACACTGGGGCATGTTATGAATGCCTGAATTTGTTTGCTCAGTCCTGCTGACTCAATCGAGTCTCTGTCCCCAGGAATACGTTGTAACCAGTATATATTTTTTAAATGTCTTCATTCTCTTAAAAGAGATGCACTTGGTGGAACAAAATTCCATCTGGTCTGATAATTTACACCTCATTGTTGTGGATCTGTGAGAGGTCTTCGCTTTTTCTGTCAGCAGTAGAGACCAGAGACCCATCTGAAGCCATTAACCTATTTTTTGGTTGGCACTTGCTCCTTTCATGTACATTACAGTGGCAGATTTATAGCAAGAAATTAGGTTGAATGGATAAACCAAGTTGCCAAAGAACTGGCACATTATGTGTAGAAACAGGTAACAGACCAGGCACCCCCTTCAAGTGTATGGAGGTAGTTTATTGAAGGTGACTTTTCAGATAGCAAAGTCCCAAGGGTTGGTAATGTAATTTGTCAAAAGAGGAAAAAGAAATCTTTCTGAGTACTGGTGGAGAATTCTTTTCTGGGAGTCTATTGTTACCATTCCAGATTAGAAAGGAACCTTTGGGAATTTCTGTGTCCAGTGCTTAATTTCCAGATAGAAGGCAAGGGTCTGGTCTTCCTTTTCAATAACTTAAAGGAAGGATATTCCATTACCTGTACAGAAATATTTGTTTTGCCTTACAAAATATATTTTCTGTTCAAGCCAAAATTCAGAAAAAATTAAAAATGTAAACTTGGTAGAAAGGGGATTTGGAAAGATTTTCCTAGTTCAGTTTGTGTCATCACGACATTCCACATGACTGCTAGTTTTCAATGTGCCCTAAAAAGGAAACAAACTGAAGGAAAGAAGAAAAGCATCAAAGATGGGAACCTCAAAGAGCAAGGATGGTGATATCATGGGTGATATGTCCCTAGTCCATCTTTCAGTTCCTCTTGCTCAACCCTGCTGACTCTGCTAAGGACCTGTCCCAGCAGGCAAAGTTCCCTTTGCTTAAATAGTAAGTTTCCAAGTCATCTGTTCCATGGGATTGTGCTCCCTCTTGAATCTTGGATACCCCATCATCATCCCCAACTTGTTCCCAGAATGGACTTGGGTCATGAACATCTAACTTGAGGCACTGTGGGCAACTCCTGTATGTGATATCATGTCTGAATCTGGTTCTGACACTTGAAACTATTTATTTTCTTCTGAGATTAATCTTTTAGTATGACCCATGCCTATCATTTGTGTGCCCCTGGACTTACCTTTCATTCAGAGTTTTCCCTCAACGCGTAGCAAGTACAATAAATTCTAAGGCAGATATAGTTCAAGAACAAATGTTTTAAGAAAATTGATTCTCACAATAACACTTCATTAAAATGGCTCTTAGAATTGGTAACACATATATACATGTATTTACCCAACTTATCTTCACAACTACCCTTTTAAGGTCAGTAATATTACCAACCTTTCTAAATGAGGAAATAGAGATACAGGAAGATTAGGCAACTGTTTGAAGGCTACTGCACCAGTGCATCACAGAACTAGAGTGAAAATCCAAGTTTTCTGGCTCCGAATCATCTGCTGTCTTGTCTCAGTCATTAACCTGCTGTTTGTCAGTTTACCCTTCTCAATTAGACCTGGGGCTTTCCAAATTCCATTTCTCCACTCCCTTGCCAACTAATTTCTTGTTTGGTTTTGCCAAAAGAAGGCATTTAGGAGAGATTGGCAGGTAGGAGGCAGGTGAACGGGGCTTCTTTTCTAGTTTCCAGTTCTGATCAGCTTTGCTTTCCCTGTAGAACAGAGAAGGCTCCAGCTGCCCACTTCATTCCTACTGCCAACCCTGGTCATGCTAGGCCTGCTCAGAGAAAGCCAGCAGCTGCTCAACAGCCAGCTGGGCTCTACTCTCTCACAGCAAGGGCAAAGCCCCAGGGAGCATTTAAGCATCTGTGGGGCACACTCCCAGATGTACTGGTGATCTGATTCCTCACTGAGCTGTGCCCACTCAGAGATCCAAGTCAAGGCCAAGGCCCCTTCTCCAAGGTACAAGTACCTTTCAGAAAGAAGCGCCATCTCCAAATCTGATGGTCAGTCACTGTACCCTACTAAGAGGGATAGGAACTAGCCACGCAAAGCTTACACCCATCCCCAGGTCTGCTCTTCTGAGCTTGGCATCCTGTCTTCAGAAGCCTAAACAACAGCCACACAGAGAAATTTGAGTGGGCGTTCCTCCAGCACCTGGGTCCTGACAGCAATATATCTTCCTTCTATTCTTTCAGCATATGTGGCATTTCCCTCCTACCCTGCATAATCTCTGGGTTATCTTAGATTGTTTAACAGATTCTGTGCATTGAAATGCCTACTATGCTTCTCTTTTCCCCACTAGAACCTGACTGATATAGTATTTAGGGCACCAGAAAGGAGGGACTCAAGTAACAGATCCTCGGTGATAGGAACTTGGGTTTGATTTGCTTCTATCTTTGGCCTTGAAAGCAATAGTGAGCTCCTTGCCAATGAAACATTGGGTACTGGCAACTCATGCACAGGCAGTGGCATCATGATTAATTGATATTACCCATGTTGCTCTCAGTAAAGAGCGCATTGAAGGCAAGAGTTTGAGAAAACAGATGGCTGTTTCTAACTATACTAGAAAATGTACAGAGAGAAAATGACAAGCTCAGGTCTTTGAATTTTCAGTTCTGTTGTTTTGACGGAATAGTACACACTATGTAGGGTATACATTGTCTCCTGAATCAAAAGTTGCTCCTAGCTATAGGAGGTTCAAGGTACAATACCTGGTCTTTCACTTTAGAGATACTATCTTGACATACTTGAGTGCTGAACCCCCAAGTTCTGGTTATCTCACAAGCAGCACAAAGTGGGAGAATATTTTCTATATGAATGCTCATTGGGAGACATGTAGGAAAGCCATTCAACAATCGTATTAATAAGATGGCACACTCTGGATGTTTGCCAGCTTTTCCCCTCTGTTGTCGTGGAGCTTAGAAAATGGGTCCATTTGCAAAGTGGCCATGCTAGCCAGGATGGAAGCCAGTGGAATCCACTTGTCTTTTCATGTGTTCCATCACCCAGAAGAATGTGACTTTATGGAAAGTTGGGAATGGACTTCAAATGAGACAGTTAGAACACATGTTGAGAGACTACTTTAGAGATTGGTACACATTTATACAGTGTGAGGTGCTGTTACCCCTATAACCAGAGTACAAGGGTCTAGAAACTAAGGAATGAAGGTGGACTTGACTCTGATCACTAGCAAACCATTAGACAATTTTTTTTCTTCCCATCTCAGCACCTTTAGGTTTAGAGTTCTTAGTTAACAACTGAGGCATGTTTCTACCAGGGGACACAACAGTTCTATCTAATTGAAAGTTGAGACCCCCTGATATTTTGGGCTTTCATTCTACTGAATTAATAGACAAAGGACTTCCATACTGGTTGGAATGACTGATCAGGATGAGCAAGTGGTTAACAAGGCTGCTGCTACACTGCAAGGGCAGGAGGGCTATGTCTGGAACCAAGGGCATTCTCTGGGGCAATGTTTAGTACCATTAAGTCCTAAAACAAGCATTGATGGAAAACTCTAATAACCTAAGAACAGCAGGACTGTAGAAGATTCAGTCCCTTAGGAATGTAAATAAAAGAAACAAAGCAGGGAGATTGACCAGCTGAGGGGTTGGCTGGCTGTGGGAAAATGGAACAGAATGAGTGATAGAAGAAGGAAATTACAGAAGTCAACAATGGTCTGGTGTCTCCTTATAAATATAAAGACTGTAGCTACTACTATGCTTTGTCTTCCTGGCTTCTTATTAGTAGCATCATTTATATAGGCCTTGTTGTTGATAGTTACTTCATAATTCCATCTCCAGGTTATATAAATTCAGGTGCTATTATGATTGAACTAGAAAAGGAATTCACAACAATCTGATATAGACAGAGGATAGTTGGTAGCCTATATGTCACCTTTTTGGGGAGAAGGCAAAGGTATGTTCACTTGTAAGACAGATTAATTCATCCTATAAGACAGAAACAAGTTATATTGTATGGCATCTCATGTAAGGGTAGAAAGTTGAGTCTGGATGCTGCTGGCCAAAGGGATATTTATTTGCTATGGTTGTTAGCTCTGTGACCATTTTTTCTGTAGTCTGCTCTGTGACCTTGGAACTGAGACTGCAAGCTACATTCCCCAATGTCAGTTGCCTGCTTCCTCTTAGATTTATTAATGGTAGAGGAATTTGGAGGTGAAGGAGGAAAGTGGAAGGGACTTCCAGTAGATTCCTTTTTCCACATGTCTGGACATCAGCAGGACAGGACTTTCCTCCAGAGGTTCATAGAAAAGCCCCATAAAACTTATGGTATGTTCACATTACCTCTTCCATTGTAGCCCTGAAGACTGCCTCTGCAATTCTCAATTTCTGGGCTACTCAAACACATCCATTTTGCTCTTTAAGCTTACCAACACCTGTGTAACCAATTCCCTATATTGTTAAATTCATTCTGTGTAGGATATTGGATGTAATTTGTGTTTTCCTAACTGGACTTCATTACTACAGTTTTCTACCCACTATGTCAGCAGGCATGCTATCTATCTATCTGTCCTCTACCTATCATCCATGCATCTTTATCCACATCTACTTACCTACCTACTTATCTACTTACCTCTCATCTATAAACATCCTTATTTCTTTTACAAGGGTGGCAACTAAGGTAATTTTTGTGAGACATTCCCAAGTGAAGTCAGAGATGACTTCAAGAGAATTGCAAAATTACAAATCATGTTTTTTTACCTCTTCTCTTCTTCTTTCTTTGGTCTCTGTTACTTCCTCCTGAGCCTCCAGAATCTCACAATGCTTCCTTCCAAATTTTTACCCTATTCCTGGCAATTTCATCTAAACTTAGCTAATAACTGGTTTGTAGAAGTTTATTAAGAAAGATGCAAGGAATGACCCTTTTGGGAATTATTAGTATTTTTAAAGACACTTGAAGTTGCGAAAGTTTTTCATGCTCAAAGGAAACCCAGATGAATGTGACTATGTGATAACCTGTTAGGTTACTGTGGAAGGCTTATACAGGTTCGCCCTGATCAAGGGATGGAGTGAGCATCATTTCCTGAAATTCTGAAGGCTCTGGAGTAGATGATATAATTTATTAGAGGAGACTTCAACTGAAACATTTTTTTCAGCTTTTAAAACCTCTGTAGTGCAAAATCAGACAAAATAAATATCTTTCAGGAAGATAGATCAGCACCTTTGAGCTTGATCTTCTCTTCCTGGTAATATCAAGGAGAGAGAATGATCAGAGAGTGGCAACCTGAGTGAGACCAAGGACTTCCTTTTGGTGTTATTTAAAGTGTATCAATTAGGATGCTTTTGGCTGCAAGTAGAAGACAATCTAACTCAAAGTCACTGAAATAACCCAGCATGTCCCTCCTAGAAATACAATTAAGAGAAATGAGATAATATAGCCATGCAAAAACTTGGACATGGACAGTTGCAGCAGTATTGTTCTTAATGGTCAAAAGATGGAAATGACCCAATTGTCTAAATAGTGAGTAGGTAAGCAAAATGTAGCATATGCTTGCAATGAAATATCAATCATCTATGAAAAAGAGTGAAGTCCTGATATATACTACAATATGGGTGAAGCTTAAAAACATTATTCTAAGTGCAAGAAGTTATAAAAGACCAATGCAGAGAATGAAGCGATTGGGAAGTACTAGCTAAAAATACTGGGTTTCTTTTGGAGCTGGTGGAAAGTTCTGGCAGCAATTTATGTGGTGGCCGTCCTACTGAAACAGTTGAATGGCGCACTATGAGTGGAAGGCTTACATGCTATGACAGTTATATTCTTATTTTTAATCACAAAATGACTTAAATAATTGGAAATTATTTCTTGCGTAATAGGCAATCCAGGATCTGGTCAATTTGACAGTTGACTGACTCAGGGGTATAGCCATGTCCTCAGAGACTAAGGTCCTCTCCATCTTCCTGCTCTACCAGGCCAATTAACTTCCTCAAGATTTTCAGACAATTGCACCAGCTTCAAATATCCTGGATACAGAAAGGGGGTTCTTCTTTCCTTATGTCCCTTTATTTAAAGAAGGAAATCCTTTTCTAGTAGTCTCAAAGCTTGCCATCTATCTGGCCTCATTGACCAGTTCCCAGCAAAGGCACTGTATCACTAAGATGGGTTTAGAGCAATTAGAGTCAACCCTGAGTCTTAAGGAAGAGAGGTAGACACTGAAATGTAATAAGGGATCTGTCTGCATGGAAGAGGGTGGCAAAGACTGTCAGACAGGCAGCCCAAGATCTGCCAAAAAGGATATAAGAAAGAGTTCTTTTTTTTTAACTTTTGCAGGAAAAGTGGAATCAAAATTAGCTATGAATTTACCTCTATCTGTCTGTCTATATACTTTGCCTACCAACCTACCTACTGACCCATACACACACACACACAGAGTTAAAATGCCTACACTTCTGACCTCTGGTAACGAAGGATTATGGGTTTTTACCTTTTTGTATTTTTGCAATCTTCTGAGATTTGCTTTTTCCTCTATGTGTCCCAGGTCAGGTAGGATTAGGCAGAAGAGCCCGCTCAGCCAAGTCCCCTGAGCCTCCGTGGGGCAGTGTGGACTGTGCGGAGTTGGCCGACTCTCCTTTCTGGAGCTCATGCAGGCTCAGCAGGAGCTGGCGGAGGACGGGTGAGGCCTCCTCAGGAGAGGCGCACGCCCTCCGCCCTGGCATTGCCCACCTCACTAACATTTCCAGTCATGAACTTGCCTTTGCCGACCTTGGCAAAAGGTACTTGTGAGCTGCTTGGTCACATGTGGTTGTGCTTAACTCTACAGAACTTTGAACCAACTTCCAGCTGCGCCAGGGGGAGATCAAAGTCAATAAAGTGTATGTATTTTATAAACGGAGAACTTTTGTGAAGAAACCAAACTCATTTAAGCCAAAGCCAAGGGGAGTGTTATGTTTTGACTGATACATAAAACAAAGAAAGAAGGTTGTTTCCCCTGTGCGTTATTTGGTGTTTGTTTTTTTTTTAAAGACTGTTTATTAAAGTCCATACTTTAAAATAAACACAGAGAACTCTCATGTTCTTTTTGTAAACACTCTGGAGTCCTTTGAAGCCAAGGATAATGAGTGTGATAGCAGATGACTGTTTATCTTCTCCTGGGCTCTGTGTTTAGTTAGCTGGGTCTCCACAACTTTAAGAAGAGCTTCAGAGCTGACTCTGTTAGAGCTGTGGAGATGGACAAGACCTCAGAAGTGAGCATGTATATTCAGACTTCTCAGCAAACAGGGTCCTCTGTCAGGGCCACACAGTTTGGGTGACAGCCTCTCTCTGCAGTTTCATCCAAGCCACACACCCATCTCTCAACCCCAGTCTTCCTGCTACTGACTGGGTCCCTTACAGCTCCTTGCCCTGTGGTGTGAGGATGTGTGACACATCGGGAGAGGAGCCCTAGTAGGTGGCACTTGCTTGTTTTCATGATGGGACTAACCTGGCCCATGACAGGCCACCCACATCACCCACAGAACACTGAGCTGGGGAGCCAAGGGTACCCCACCCCCTCTGCACCACAGCTCCAGCTCTGCCCACCTTCCTTTCTTGGGAGTCAATAGAAGCTTCATGGCAGTAAATATTCCTCAAGAGCAGTTTTCCCTGCTGTAAAGAAAAGTGTCTTTCTTTTACAATTTCAGAAAAATTTATTTATTGTTACGTGAATCCTGTTGGAGGAACATTGTGTCAATAATTACAGAGGTGTGAGACGTTCATCGTAAACAGCAGACCTGTGCACACCACTAAGTTCACCATGTCCCATCCTGCTCTTCCTTCGTTCTTGTTTTAATGTCCTTCTCCTTGTGTTCCAGCAACACTGGCTTCCATTTTTCTTGCTCCACTGACTGCAGCAATCTGATCCACCAGGCTATTCTGGTCACTTCCTTGGACAGTTCCTTGAATTGTTTCCACACCATTGTATGATTCAGAGTCCAGTTTCCTTTCCTCTCAGGCAGCTGGGAAAATCAGGCTGCCTTCATATTTCCCTTTGGTCCCCCATGTATCCTGAAGTCATTCCTGCCTTGCTGGGTAGGGTGTGAGCTATGGGTCTGGCACCCACTGTCCTGCGTCAGAGATGTTCCCTGAGAGGTGGAGAGCTGTCCTGGGAGGCTCCTGGGGTGAGGGGTTTTTCACTGTGGTGTCAAGGTCTCATGGGTGAATGTGGGACCCACATGCTGTTATAAATGCAGGTAGGCACCAAACATATAAACACAGATTTTGACTCTGAGGTTTAAAAGATGAAAACTTAAGTGGTGCCTGCAGAGAGGGTGAAAAGGCAAACTGGTGGTTTCAGGGGCCTTCACAGGGACAGGGAGGCTGACCCAGGTGCTCCGGGTATGGCCTGGCTACAAATCCTGGCCTCCTGGAACCAGACTGCTTGTCAGCTGCCCAGGACTGAGTGGGGCCTGAAGAACTCTTTGGAAAAAGTGGTCTTAAAATCAAAGACAGCTTCACTTTATCATGACTATTTAGGTTAACGCACCACATAGGTTAGGGTTAGGTTAGGGTTGGGGGTGGTGATCCTTTAGAGGGACTTACATCTACTTAGAAACAGGCAGACAAACGAGAGTGGTGGCTTTACTTGAGTCCTGTCCCCTCCTTGTCACCCTCCAGTTGATAACTTATTTTTCCCCCACACTGAAAATAATGCAAGAAGAGATACCGTTTGTTGCATATCAATGCCATTCCAGCCATTGCACAAGGCATCCGTACTTACTATCTCACTTAGCTACTATATGAATCCCGTGAGTTATGTGGCTTGTAATTCTCATGTTAGGTAGAGGAGACTAAGATTTAGAGGGAGGTTGTTCATTTGCCCAAGGTCACAGTTGAGTTGAGGTCTGAGCTCATGTGTAATTGACTCTAAAGGTCTTCTTCCTACCCACTAGCCTGCCTGAACCCCATTGTTGGGTAAAGTGAGCTGGGATGCCTGTGTCCTGGTCAAGTCCTCTGAGAACATACTAATAACCAGACCGTATCCCAGTTTTAGTACCAGGCTCAGCCAAGCCGGGGGTGGGATGAGGAGATCATTAGCCCCTAGAGACACAGTGGCCAGCAGGTGTCCTGAGCAGCACCTCTGAGTATTCAGTGAGCTCTGGATTCATCCTGTCTCTCTCTTCTCTCTCAGGCTCTGCCTCTACTCTGGTATCACGGTTTCCATCCCCTTGACTCACACCTGCATTACTTCAACCCCTCTAATCCATTTGGAGTGGCCCAACCAAAGGGTCAGACTGGCTTTCCTTCTCACTCTGGTCTTAGACACTGAGTTCAGGCTCTGCTCGTGAATTTCATACCTTTCAGTCTCCTTGACCTGACTCAAGGTTCTGCATGCCACTGGGGACAAAGTGGGACAGAGGGCCTCCCTCTGTGTGCTGCCTGCTCCTTGAGTTGAGACTCAAGAGCCCAGCCCCATATTCTCATTTTCTTCCTGGTACCTGAGTTTCTCTGTGGTTCAGCTGGACTGTGATTCCCTCTCTCCAGGGTAATGGTACAAATCATTAATTGTCCCGAGTTAATTAGCAATCATGGTAGTTAATTCCCAATGTAGAGGATAAGTCCGGGTCTGCAGGTGGTCTAGTTAACCACTGGGGACTTTGGGGGAGTTACATCTCTGAACTGCTGTTTCCTTATTTGTACAACAGGGTACCCTAGACCTTACCTCATGGAGCTGTTTTGAGGGTTAAACGATTTAACATATGCAAAGTGCTTTGAAAAATGCTTGGCACCAAGAGCACCCTAAATGTTAGCTATTCACATTTTGTACCTAGGTTACCTCATTCCTTCTGGGGTTCCTAATTGTGATCACTAAGTGATGGATGGTCAGATTACTGAACCAAACTAAACGAGCTCTGTCCTGTGAGTTTCAACCACATTAAGAGCCAATCGGGTTCTGGCTCCATTAGTCCCTGCTGACCCTTAATTCCAGTTGGCCCAGAGTTACAAGCCAGTGTCCAGGGATCTGCAAGAGGTAAGTGTACCTCCAAAATGCCAAGGAACTTTTAGCAAGGAGGAATGCTGGTCTTTGAGATTCCTAAAATTCTCTGTGTGGCTTTGGACAACTCACACACTCTTCTGTCTATGCAACATTAGAATAACTAGGTGGCCCAATGTCCAGTGTTTTCAATTAACCATATGGGAATGTAAAACATAGAAAGAGTCTCCCCTGCTTACAGCCATCTAGTATATACAGCACAAAATAACAGTAAATTCCAGTTAGGTGGTTAGTACCGTAGACGGAAGAATTAACAGTGTGTGATGAGTAATTACTGAACTAACACATCAAGCGGAGCTTCCACACCCCTGCTGGTGACCTCTCTGAGTCTGCTACTTGATGTGCACTATCTCTTGTCTTTTCTGGATTGACTCAGGATCAACACATGGCCAGGCGGATCCTGAGAACCCTGGTCCTCCGCGTGGGATTTGCATGGTGGCTCTGAGCTCAGGACCTGAGTGGGACAGGCTGCAGGCGCGTCCCAACCTGTGCAGCCACTGGTCTGACTCACTGAAGTCTGAGCTTCTGATGCCACCAGAAACTGTCCAGAGAGCTGAGTAAATAGAGGGTCCACCATGGGGGAAGGGGTGTCTGAGAGGTCCCTGTTTTTCAGCAGAGACAGTTGTCAGCACCTTCTCTCAGCCTGGAAAATAATTGAGGACAGCTTTCTTGTAGTCTTACAACTGCTGAGCAAATGCGTGTCTGTACACCCAGGCACTGTGTGTCAGCAACGGGCCCGAAGTTTCTAAGGGTCAGGAGCCTCCGAAGCCACACAATCTCATAGTTGTTACTGTTAGGCTGGCTCAGAGAGACAAGACGGAACAGCGGCCAAGCCCGGGAAAAAGGTGGATGACATCAGAATAAGGGATGCGACCCCCACACCTGGATTCACAGGGCCAATCCCCAATCGCGACATGGGAAGCCCACGAAATTCCTCTGCTTAAAGAGCCCGCTCCCCTTTGTTCAAGGGCGGCTTCCCCAGGCCCATTTTGCGGACTTGGGACTTTCGCCCGGGTGCGCAGAGTCCAATAAAGCCCTGACTATTCTGCTTTTTTGTCTAATTGAATTTTGTCTCCTCGCGGAGCCCAGAAAAACCTTACAGTTACTGCTACTCACATCGCTCTGTCTAGGAGCTCATTCCCAGCAAGCCCCATGTGAATGTGGCTCCTCACTGCCAAGTGGGTCCTGAATGTGGTGAGTGTACCCTTGAGTATGGGTCACCTTCCATGATGCCCCAGTCACTGAGGCCAGGTCTGGGGGCTGAGTCAGACGGCTGTCTGTGCCTCCCTGGCTTTCTTCTACCAACAGGTGAAGATGGCTGTGTGTCGACACTGCTGCAAGGACTAGTGCAAACAGTAATGTGGCAGCGCTTGGAAGATCATGCAATCAAGTACTGGTGAGATGTCAACAGAAAGTCGGGTATTTGGGTCTGCCCTGGTGGCTCAGGTGCTAAGACTGGGCTGGGACATATCACAAGCACCTGGGTTCATGATCTGAGACTGGGGCAGGTGAGGCAGAGGACCAAATTAAACAAATAAAAATGCTTCTTCCCTTCCTTCCTTCCTTCCTTCCTTCCTTCCTTCCTTCCTTCCTTCCTTCCTTCCTCCCTCCCTCCCTTCCTCCCTCCCTCCCTTTCTCCCTCCCTCTTTCCTTTCTTCTTTCTCTTCCTTCCTCCCTCTCTGGAAGAAAGGCAGGCAGGTAGGGTACAGTATTTGGAAGTGAGGTCTGTCAAATCAGATCTAGAAGACCAGCTAACAACAGACTTTTCCCTGAAAACAACTGTCTGGAATGTGTGACCTTTGTCAATGTGCTGAGGTGAGGCTCCACCACTCAGCAGAACAGGAGCAGAGCACAGCTCCTCCTGAGTGGCCATCTCTCCTCTTCCTCCGCATGTTCATCCTCATGGTTCCCTTCCCTCCATTAAGTCCTTCTCTGAGGAGAGGCTGATGAACTAATTTCCCCTCAGATGCCAATTACTGATAACGCTTGAAGTGCTATTTTCATCAAGATAATGGCATCTTAAGAGGGAAGAAGAAAACAGGTCTTTAAGTGTGGAATTTCAGGCATCAATGAGTGAGGAGGGAAGGCAGGGTTTGGTCACACACAGGCACACACAATTGCATACATGTGCACACAGTATGCGAATCTAT
This sequence comes from Solenodon paradoxus, assembly GCA_004363575.1. Lineage (NCBI taxonomy): Eukaryota > Metazoa > Chordata > Mammalia > Eulipotyphla > Solenodontidae > Solenodon > Solenodon paradoxus. The sequence continues at coordinate 1,201,706 of RJWH01000110.1, read as the reverse complement.
GCCTGTCTCTGAAAACAGCAGTGCTGGCTCCTCTCACAGTAGGAGAAAAGACGGAGGACACTGTCCAGATCTGTCTGTCTTTCCCTCCCCATCTTGCCAGTGCCCAACACACACAGACACAGATGCTTCTTTTTTCGGTGCTAAACTGTAGAATTGTTGACTTATGTCTACACGTGGCAGCCCCTCAGCATCTGGGCTGAAGGAAGGAGGATAAATTCCTCCTGGATGCCCATTGAGGCTGACTCTGGTGGCCCAGTGGTCCTTGGTCCTTGCCCCTGTCTAGTGCAGTGTGGTCACTGCTGGGGTGGTGGGGGTGGGGAGGTCAGATGCGGGGCAGATGGCATTTCTGGCCTTTGCTAAAGCTTGCTGGCATGCCTCTGGCAATTTAGCCCACCTCCCAGCACTGTGGCCTGAAAGCCCACATTCCAGAGTCTGGGAGAACCCCAGGGCTGGAAGGGTGTCAGGTTGCAGAGTCTGAGCACTAGGAATCTTCACTTTGCTGGGCTAAGGCTGCGTACCCACCCCCCATCCCCGCCCCCGCCTCCCATTATTCACCCATTGCGGGGTGAGTAAAAACATTCCTTTTCTTCCCTCTCCTCTGTCCAGCCCTGCAAGAATTCCTGTCTGAATTCTTCTTCATTAATAGTGATGTGCTCTCCACCCGGAAGGTCCTAAGAGCTCATTTCAGTGGATAATGATTGTTTTTGCAGGAGGGACCCCGATAGTTTTTCCGTTTCTGTTTCCATCATATGAACCGAAACCCGCACTTCATTGAAAGCAGATGGTGAACGCGTCCCTTGTCTAGCAAGGGCAGACGCCGGGCCGGCCAGGATGCCTCTGATGTGTCTGCCTTCTGGGCAGGCCCTGGCAGGATGGGAGCCTGGACGTGGGAGCCCGCAGGGCTGAGAGGGTGAGGGCCTGAAGGACAGAAACACTATATGCCTGAGTGGCAGGGACAGAGGACAGCAGAAACAGTGGGCGTGGGGCATAGAGATTAAGAGCTGAGGAAAGGAGAAATCCAGAGGAAGGGAGTACACTGAGCTCACCCACTCTCATGCCCTGAGGCGGGGATCTTTGGGAAGCAGGGCATCACGCAGCTGAGTTTTCAGGGAAAATTGGTACTAAAGCCTCAGCCGCAGAGACCAGGTCTGACCTTTCAATTCCTCTCCTTCTGGGTGATATCATGAGAAACACCCTATCTTTCCTCAGAACGCGTTTTGGTCCAGAAACTGAATGTCTTCTTGGGAAATCACTGCTCCTTCCTTGATAAGAATCTGGGTTCCAGGATGAAGCACTAGGTTGGGTGTCAGGAGATCCAGACCAAGGCCCCATCCACACTGTCACTGTCTGTGCCTTGGGTGTGTCGCCTACATTTCTGGGCCTCTGATGGAAATGAAGAACTTGGACTCTGCAATTGGTAATATTTCTTAGGATGCTAACAAATTGGTGATTTAATTAAAAAACTGTGATTTTTTTCCTGTTTCTTTTTTCTGTTTAAGTGAATCTAACTTGGTGGAATAGAATGAGAATACTCTTGAGATCTGGAATGTGAAGTGACAGATGCTACAAAGTCATCTTTTTCATAAATTTTATGGTATAATGCAATTCATACTGAATGAGACTTTATTCTGGATAATTTTGATAGCAATTTTATTTACCAGAGTGAAGAATAACATGTGATGAAGAAGTTAGAGTGAATAACATAATGCTAATGCCCAGTCCACCCTCAAGAAACATGTGACTCCCACAGAGGAAGCCTCTATATTCCTTTTCCACTTTTTCTACAGGTAACTACTACCTGGAATTTCAGCACTCAATTTCATGCACATTGAGTTTGCTGTATGCAGAAACATAAGGAATTTATTCATGCTTGTGACAGTATCACATAGCACGTGTCACTGTGTTACTTTCTTCCTTTCCACAATTAATTTGTGATTTCTATCTATGTTGATTCATTTCTCCTGCCAAGGATAGTCTTTTGTGTGGAACCATCAGCATTTCTCTAAAAACATTTTCTCCTTGGGTACTGTTAGATTGTTACCCTTCTTTCTATCCTTCTTCCTTTTTAAGGCGTAATACACAAGGCTGTTGGGAGCATTTCTGTGTGTGTTTCTTGAACATATGTGAAAAAAGCTTTTCTAGGAGTATCATTGCTGGTCCAGACTTTATGAAGTGAGATGACAGAGCATCCCTGACTTAGAATGGTTCAACTTTTCCCACTTTATGTTGGTGTGAAAGTGATTATATTCAGTGGGAAGCCCAGTGTACTTTCCGATGTGTAAATTCAAGGTGAGAGCCCACCTGCTCAGTCTTCACTTTGAGTACAATGTTCAATACATTGCATGAGACAGTCAACACTTTATTATAACATAGACTTTGGGTTTGATGACTGTGCTGACTGTGGGCTGATATAAGTATTATGAGCACGTTGAGGTTAGGCCATCATGCAGGTTGAAGATATGCCATAATGTTCAGTAGCTTAAATTGAATGCATTTTCTAAGGAGTTTCATACCTTATGATGGGATTTTCAGGACTTAATCCCATTTTAAGTAGCAGATCTGTATTTCCAAATAGAAGGTCTCTCTTCCAGGGATGTTTACTCATGTACCTCTTAGCAGCAGTGCTTCCACATCCTCTATAATATTTGGTTTGGCATTGCCTTATTTCTTTTTATAAACAAAGGGTTTTTTTGTTTTTTTTTTTTGAATAAGTGAAACTTGCAAGGGTTTCAAGCTTCAAAACTATGAGAGTAGAATATAACAATCTTTGTCCCTGATCCCCAGGAGCCCAGTTTGCAGGTCAGTGTTAATAGCTCCTACTGCGTCCTTTCAGGGACATCTTTGTGTAAATACAAGCAAAGGTTTGCACGTGGCATATCCTTTTCTTGACTCTATTCTCAATTATTGAATCATAAGCATCCTTTTCTGCCCCATTCTACTGATGAGATACCTTAGAAATCAGTACACAGAGCTTCTGCAATCTTTTTGTTATTTAAATCATTCACTGTTTGACTGCTTTTTAAATTAAACGCATAAATTTTGTGTGAAACATATCATGCATAATACAGTAGAAAATGTTTATGTACAACCAGAAGAATAAAATAAGTGCCTGCATATTCCTCCCACAGGTCAGAAGAATTATGTCAGCATCTTCCAAACCCAACCTGCTCCTTTTTATAATGACAGCCTCTCCCTCCACTCCCAATTTTTTGTTACTCTTCCTTTGCTTTTCTTTCTAGATTTGTAGACCATGTGTCTCCCCCAAAGGATTCACTTTCAGCTTTGACTAAGTAGCAAAGTCACATTTAACTGAAATAAGAAAGTAAAATGGTCCCTAGTTTCCCAGGAGAAGACAAGTTCACTGGAATCTCTGGGTTTAAATTCCCTGAATGTATAGAAAGAGGCTCTTTGGGGAGCAAGGTCATGGTGACAGCTGGGAAATCCAGCTCACACTGTGGAGGCAATTGGTGATATGATGGATTTTGGGTCCCAGTAGGGAGGAGGTTTAACAAGCAGGTGACTCAGAACTCTGGGTCTAACCTCCCACAGCCTGCCTCCAGCTCCTGGGAATCTGTCAAAGGAGAAAGTTTCTGTGGAATGAAATGAGGAGGCTCAGTTGATCTGAGCAGTAGGTCATGGAAGAGAAGAAAGGACTTTATCAGTAAGTGGACGAGATAACTCAGGTAAGCTTAACCACACACTCCCTTGTGCACTTGGTTTAAAAAAGGACTTTTCTGCCATCACAGTGCTACCCTTGGAACTATGCACCTCTGTGTGACCATCTGGGACCTACCTTCATCATCCTACCAGTGCCCTTCGCCTGCAGATCTCATGCTGCTTCTCCTTTGTTGCATTATTTGCTTCTTCTCATAGCTTCCTGAGAAATGACATATGTAGAGACACATTTTTTTGAGGTTCTTTGAATGTCTTCATTTTACTCTTAGACTTAAACAATAGTTTTACTATATGTAGACTAATAGGCCAGATATCATGTTTCTTTAGAACATCTTCTTGTTTCTAGTATCTTTCTTAAGAAGTCTAAAGCAATGAATATTGATCCTTGCTGTGATGTATTTTTTCTTTCCAGAAACTTGTGGATCTTCTCACGGTTCCTGGAACTTGAAATGTCACATGCTGTATGAACCTCGTGTCCTTCAGTTCTGAGGACGTTCCTGAGTCATTTCATGATTATTTCCTTATGTCTTTTCTTTAGCATCTTTCTGGAACTACTATTAAATATCAATGTTGAACCACCTGGACTGAGCCTTTAATTTTGTAAAATATTACTTTTCTATCTTTCATCTTTTAGTGTTGTTGATTTCTATCTGTGGGTTTGTTCAAATCTATCTTCCATCAAGTGTGCTACTGTTGTTTCTGCAGTTGTATGCTCTTTGTAAGAAGTAAGAGGAAAGCATTTTTATTTTTTAAATGAATTTTTGGTTGTTCCCCCAGGTCCCAAATGCTTGGACTTTCTGTGAACTATGTCCTAGCCACAGTCTTAGCGCCTCAGCCACCAGGGTAGTCCTTACAATTATATTTTGAATTTTTAAGATCTGTTTTTTGATCTCTCAATGTCTTAATAATCCTTTTTCAGAATATCCCATTCTTGTGAAAGGTATGAAAAACTTTTCTTATGTCTCTGATAATGTTGTGTGTGTTTGTGTATGAATCCTAATCTATACAATTTAAGAGATGAAGAGTAAACGCCTGATCAGAAACTCTGGGTTCATGATGAAACTTAGGGATTTCACACTGTAGTATGATATAGATAGATCGTTTTGTGGGGGTCCTGAATATCAATATCATAAGGTCTTCCATCCTTGGCTGATAAGATTCTCTGTAGAGACTTCACCTGGCTGGAGAAGGGGCTGGTCACCAGTGTTCTAGGAGTTGAATAGGAGAAAAGCATTGAGCATTCAGTAGACATCTGGTACTGGTCCCAAGAGCTCCTTTGTTTACCTTCTCCAGAGAGGCGAGAAAGGAGTATCCAGAGGTAGGGAGTGAATGAGGGGATGAGAGAGCTTCCCCCACTTCTCCTGATCTCCCCATCCTCTTTGTCTCCAGTTCTAACTCGGTTAGTGTTGGTGTATCTGGGTTTCTTATACTTCCTTTTCAATTCTGCTTTCAAACTGAAAATCCTTTTTTGTAGCTTATCTCTTTCTTGTAGCCCCTTCTCAAATGCAGGCAATAAAAGCAAAATCAGGGCACCAGTGTGTTGCTTTCCCACTTCTTAACTAAAGCCACACATTCATCTGGCCCATTTTGTTGCAGGCAATTACTTGTTTCAGATAACATGCCGTATATTTCAGGGTTTTTGCCAGATCAGCACCACATTTTTGGTCCTGATCTCTATACCCATCAGCTTAAGCTAAATTACATTGCAATAATAATGGCTTCCAAAATCCTAATGTTTCAGATAGTTCACAATATCAAATATTTATTTTTTACTTATATACATATCATTAGTAAATTGGCTCTCTGTTGTTTGTTTGGCAGTACTGACAGAAGGAGGCACACAAAGCAGTGGCAGAACCATGCAATAACTCTCAAACATCTGTTGAGACTTGGTATAAATTCCATTAGACAAAGAAGATAACATGACAAACCCTGACCTCATTGAGTAATACGTATATATACCCAACAGGAAGGACTCCAGGGAGGGGACCCCTAGGAGTGAGCCTAATAGAGAAAAAAAAAAGATCTGAAATAAGTAAAATAATCAACCACAGTTCTTTTTAAAAGTCTTCTTTAAAAAGACTAATCCAAAATTGGGATTTGTCTTTTTCATGCTAGAATATTCTCATAAGGAAAGAAGTTGTCTTTGTAGGGCTCTGTTCTTACAGCCCCTATCTCTTGAGTGAGTACATGATGTGGATCCCCAAAGACATCTGCCACTTTCATGAGCTACTTCACCATTGTACATGAGCTGTCAGTCTTTGATCTCAGGGTGTGAAGAAGGTTTTCTTCAGTCCTATTAGTTTACATATAGTAAAACTATTCTTTAAATGTAAGAGTAAAATGACATTCAAAGACATGAAGAACCTCTCAGAAAGACACCTGTCTAAGTCAGTATCCCATCTCCTCCTGAGCATCTGTTTTGTGGAAACCCACTCCTGCTGCCAGGGATGCGTTGGGTGAGTCTCATTTCCACAGCAAAATCAGTGGTGAAGGGCACAGGTTTCCATGCGTAGGTTCCCGTGTGATGCTCTTCTCTTGTTACTCATGTAGATTCTGAAAAGAAGCTGCCATTGAGGGAACTTGAGAGAGATTAGATGCTAGCAAACAGAAAAATCGAACACATTTCTTGTCTCCAAATATTCTATATTTGAACACAGGGCAGGTACCAGATTCTTCCTATTCTCTAGATGCCGACTAAGCATAAATTAATGTAGTTTACATTTTTAGGAACAATAATTAGCTCATGATTCATGCTGAAGAAAATGTTCCTATCGCTTCTGCTCTGTAAGGGTTTATTTTAGTTTCCTCATTGTTTATGTTGAAAGTTCCAAGATCCAATGGTTTTGCTAAATCTGCAAAAAATCCACTATCTAAACAAATAGCACCTTTCTCTGGGTCTGTAAGACACAGGCTATTTATTTTTATCTGAAAATGACCATCATTAATTTATGCATTTGTTCCAGATGTTGCACCCCAAAAAGCTAATCTAAGTCAGTGGATAACTGTCACTTTGGCTCCTCATGCTAGAGAATGATGGAGGTCATGGAGCTTTGAAGTTGAGTAGATGCTATCTCTCTGATCACTTCTCTCATCCAGATTCAGAAATGGTTTACATAAAGGTTGATCTAGATGTATCTCTGAATTGCATTCATTTGCTTGCAAGTATGTTAGGGCAAGTCACAGAATTGCGGCTAATAGGAAATCAGCTCTTTCTCTTGACTCAAGCAAGGAAGAATGGGTCTGTGGTGGTCCTTGTGGATGAGTTCATAGGATTTCGCCTGCTAGGCACATCTGCAATTGTACTCCCTGCCACCTTGAGCTCAGGGAGCTTACGATTGGCTTTGGCCAATGAAATATGAGCCAAGTCCTGCAAGCCCCAGTGTGCAATTTGCCATAATTCCTTCTCCTGATATACCTATCACGGTGGTCCATGAAGCTTCACTCCCTGAGTGAAAGTAGGTAGAGGTAATCTGTACTGAACATATGGTGTGAGAAAGGGATTAGCTTTGTGATATTAAACCATTGAGAGTCTGTGGTTATTGACAACATTAGCTAAGTCTGGGCAATCTTAGCTAGGGAAATAACCTGGTGATCAAATCCAAATATTATGTAACTCTGACACAAAATCCAAAGTCATAAAAGAGAAAATGTAAATGTCTCTATGTATTTTGTTTACTGCATTATATGTCCAGTGAGTAGAAAACTCTTAGGTCCTCCGTAAGTATACATTGAATGGATGAATGAGGTTTGTTAAGGGAAGAAGGTACAAAGTAGTATGAATTCTATACTACCACTTATATAAAAGGTATTTTTTTCTCTTTTACATAATCCAGACTGCTGGGAATTCTATAGGACAAACACAGGTTCTTCAGCAAATAAATTGCAAGAATTGAAAAAGAAGAAAAGTAGAGACTGTAGACTGAGAAAGACTGGTCAACAATTGCAATATCTTACTTGGATCTTGATTCAAATTTTGAAAGTTTTTGACACTTATGTGGTGATTGGAAATTTGAGTACTGAGTAGAGATATAATGATTTGAGGAATTATTGTTACTATTACTCATTTTTTTAAAGGAAAGCTATAGACAGGAATGAAGATGAGTAGGTAGGCAGTCAGGAAAAGAGGAAGAAGAAACATTCATTTTACTTAGCTGTTCATCTTGGTTGCTCCCTACAGCCCTGTGTCTTGAATGTATGTCTACTGTGTCCAGTGGCTTTATCTGCTAGCCCAAAACAGCATGCATAAAGAATTATTGTTAATTTTAGGTGTGATTACTGCATTTTGGTTATGTTTTAAAAGGCTTCATCTTTTATATATGCACATAGACATCTTTATAGCTAAAATGCTATGACATCTAGAAAGTGACAGGTAGGGTGGGGTTGAAAGAAGATTGTTCTTAAGTATATACTACTTGAAGTAGAATGCTAAGAGATGGGGGTTCCTTTATAGAATTCTGTCTACTTTTATTTATGTCTGATGTTTTCCACAGGAAAAGGCTATAAAAGAATACACTCATGTGCATGCATGTGCACACAACATACACTTCTTTTTGAAGTGCATAAAATATTTTATACGTATAAAATATCTGTAGAAAGGTCCTTAAGAACTTATGAAGTGGTTGTCCACAGGGAGGAAAACTGGGTAGCTATGGGTAGGATTGATTGTGCTTTTATTTTTAATTTTAAAATTAAATCTATATGTAGTTTTCAATCTTTTGACACTGTGAATATATGATTTATTTTAAAAATTAAGTTAAAAATATAATTTTTATCCAAGTTTTGGTGTCAGACAGCCTGAGATGGTGCTGGAATGCCATTATTATTAGCTGTGTGACTTCAGACAAGTTATCCAATAATTTTAAGCTTAAATTCCCCTTCTATAAAATGGGGGTTCCAGTATCTCCATGAGGAATCTGAAAGATTTAGTATAATGCCAAAGATATGGTGAACTCATAATTTTTAGTTATTTTTTTTTGCCAATCTTGAATAAAAGATAGTGGGGAACCCAAGACAGAGCATGGGAGAGAGATCACTGTGTAGGACTGAAAGCTCAAAAAGAGACGCCTTTCTTTTTTTGGTATTCAGATAGGCTTGCCTTGATTAATATCATCTGTGCCAGAGTAGACAGACTTGTATTTATCTTAAAGAAGATGAATTCAGTTGGTACTCTATCTGATTTTCATGTGCCTTTATTTTAAAATTGTGGTTTGAGGCCTGCCTCAGGAATTGGAAACAGCTGGAGGCCCCTGAATGGAACTGAAGTGGTTCTGCCAAGGGCAATTCTTACCTATCTAGGCCGCTGCATCGTCTTTATCTGTAAGTGAGTGAATGGGGTCAGATATCTGTCCAGGACCTCTAGCGCTCACAGGCTATGATCCAGTAAACTATTCCTTGTTACTTCTCCAAAATATTCAGAAGCCTTTTTCTAATAATCTCTGGAGGGGATTTTGAATATATTCATTCATTCTTTCATTCATTCAACCAATATGTACCAGGCACTATTCTAGAGGCTGGAAACTCAGTAATAAACAAAACATGTAAGTTGTCTGTTCTCATGAAAGAGACACAATGAACAAGTGAACCAATCACCAAACAATAAGTATTCAAATAATTTCTTATGATCATGTGGTCTTAAGGAATATAAAATGTAAAAGTGACCCAGTAGGTTGGTCAGGAAAATTCTCTTTCTAGGAGGGGAATAGTTGAGCTGAGACCTCAAAAATAAGGCATAAGTCATGCAAAGATCGGGGAGAAGTAGTAGAAAAAAACGCAATACAAATGCAAAAAAAAAAAAAAAAAATTTTCTGTTATACTTTCTCGGTATGTCTACTTATAAGGGGACCCACTGGGCATGTTCCAATTCATTACTAAAGCTTACAGAAGGGCTAGAGTGGAGGCTGTTTATTTAAAAAGAAATTATTTTAAGTTTTCTCTGCGACCATCTCTTGTGATCTTATCTAAAAAAATTTGATGACAGACCAATTTGATAAATAAATACTTTATTCTGAAGTCTGTCATAATAACAAATACTAAAAACAGTGAAAGATTCTAAGGACAGTATTTAATTCTCAAGAAAAGAAGGAAAGTTTTTGGAATGTGCTTTTCCTGTTCTCTTATCTTAGAAACTTCAAAGAGAAAAGAAAGACAAGTCCCTGCTCCTCCAGACCTTATCTTGTCCAGGTCTCTGGACAGGCAGGACTATGCATAGGATATACTGGTCTTTAACGCCCATGTGCAAACCTTTTCTTCCCGAGTAAGCCTGACCTCTCTGTACTCACACAAGAGCTGTTGTAAAATTTACAGTATCACGTGCACATATTTTCAGTTGAAATTTAAGACCTTGTGAATATAGATCAACTAAATTTAGTTCTTGATATCTGGCGATACAAGATCACACCATGGCCACACACAGCATCCACCCTGCACCCCAGGAATCAGGACTCAGGAGCCAGATGGCAACACATGTGAGCTACACCAACAATTCACAAAAGGTACTGTCAGAACCAACGTGCTCACCACAGGGGGACAGTATGACAGCCTATAGTGCTTCCAGTGACCCACAAAAATGAATTCATTTCCTTAAAAACCAGAAGTAAAAAGTAAACTTTAAGGTCAAAGAAAATGTTTTAATCGATAAGATTAATATATTAATTTTTGCATCACCAACATAGTCATAAGCTGTATATATATATATATATATAGAGAGAGAGAGAGAGAGAGAGAGAGAGAGAGAGAGAGAGAGAGAGAGAGAGCTCTCTATATACATAAAATTTTTTTTAATGGAGAAAGGTCTATGAAGGCAAAAAACTCCAGGGTCCTCGGTATGTTCAGGGTTAGTGATCAAGAACACAATAATAAAGTTTAATACTGATTATCCATGGTCAGGAGAGGATGTGTTAGACACAGGAAATTTTAGTCAGAATATATATATATATATATATATATATATATATATATATATATATTTGTGTGTATATCCATCCATCCATCCTTTTTCTGGCTTCTTCACTTAAAAAAAAACTTTCTCCTGGTTTTCTCCACTAATTTTTCCTCTCCATTTTCTGCTATCACTGATGTCACCTAGGTCATCTTCATCAGTGTCAGATGGAATAAGTGAGAAAATAAAAGTGAAATAAATGGTCCATCACCTGCAATGTATCAAGAAATATCTTTCCTCTTCCCTACCCCTCTCATCTATTCTCTCACCTCTTCCTTCCTCCTTTCCTTTCACTCTTTTGCTTTATTATCACCCATCTTCCTACTCATTTTCCCTTTCCTTCACTCCTGGTTTCTGGCCTTCCCAATCAAGATATATTTTTCTGTGTTTCATGTCCCATGGATATGAAGTGATACACAAGGAGGAATCAGACCTGAGACTCATGAGACAAACACAAAGAATTTCCTCTGAGGTGAGAGCATCCCCATCCTTTTTTCATACAAAGCTGTATGTGTGTGTGTGAGTGTATTTGTGTCTGAGTGTGTGTAACAGAATGCACCTTCTTTATTTTTTAAGAATTCTTGCTCTCAATTTTGTCTGATAAAGTCTCATATTGATTCTTTTAGAAATATCCTAAAAATATGCTGTGTTGACAGCAGAGGACACTGAATTAATGTGAGTCATAAAAGTTTTACCTCCATGAGATGTGTTCTGAAGATTGTAAAGCTGAAGTCCATGAAAACCAGTGATTGGCTACAAGCATGGGGTAACTAAAATATCCTTTGCATTTCGCTTTGAATCTTGGCTGCTGAGTGGGCATAGCAATGCCTTTGTTGCAAAGCTTTCAGTCTGTAAATAAACATGATTTAGACTTTTTGGGGTGAGGCAAGAGTTGGTTTTAGGTAAAAAAGAAGTCCTTGCTAAGTTTGTAAGCCTCAGATTTATGAAAATTCTGAAAAGTCACTTGGTTGAGTGGAAAGTTAGATCCATATTTAAACACCTGCTATGTTATCAAGTGCTTACTGGGTGTGACTGGGCCCTGACCTCTTCTACTTAAGTAGTAAAGTGACTAAAATTTAGCAATCTCTATTCTGAAAGAGTACAACAACCTAAAAGAAAAAGTTTTAGCCTCTGAGTTATTGTATCTAATACATAAGGCACACAATAAACATGTAATAACGTTATTCTAAAAGTATTTTCTTTTTTATAGTGATATTATGCAAAATGATTAAGTATTACATTATATCTATGTCATTATTTGGAAGTCATCTAAAGTTCTTGCTTACTTGGAAATGAAAAATCACTAAAAATACAGCAGAGCATGGAATAGGCAAAACACGGAAATTTTCAGAACAGTGAAACTATATTACAATGGTGGATATATGACACCTGGTGTTTGTCAAGACTCATAGGATTTTACAGCACAGCATACACTTTAATATAAGCAAATAAAAAATATTTTAGGAGGCTATAGAATCTCAGGATGGAATGTAGATTGTGACAAAATAATCCACCTGCAACACAAATGTATGACATGCTCTCCCTGGAGGGGAGAGGAGGACCAGTGCTGCTCAGCCATATCACTGTGGAAATGAGTGGAAACTATGAAACCAAAGACAAAAGAAACTGCTTATAAGCATTGCACTCTAGTCAGAAACATTCCGATTGGGGTACGAGTTAAGAATTCTAAAAGCCCTGGATGTGTATACTGGAACTGAACTCTGAGTAAATGGATGGCAGATGGTGTGAGACTGATTCCTCACTGTTGGATTATAAGGTTACAGACAAGCAGGAAGAGAAGGCTGGAGTCAACTCAGTGTGAAGTCAGATTTAGTTGAATTTAGATACAGATGGTTATATACATGGATTAGTATAATACTTACATATATTTCTTTGCTGTATTATCTGAAAAGGCCTAGAAGGAACGGCTCCTAGTAACAAATGCACCCAACCAGTATCTACTCTTGATATCTAATACCATTCCCCAACAGAAGGGAATAGCATTTCTTGCAGAAATGGCTATTTCTAGAAAAGGCCAGGGTAAACGATACACAAGATGAACCTAGGGCATTTTGTAGTGCCAAAAGGCAAGGATGGGCTCAAAAAATAAGACAAAGCAAAGTAATTCTGTCCCTCTCTCACTCTCAAACACACACAACAAGTGCTTGTATGCATGCTTTCACCCCCCTGCCTCATGGGAGCACATCAGAGGGACACAGAAGCCAACTGAATACACAGAATTCCAAATAATTTGTGTAGATGCTCTGTTCTCAAGGAGGTGAAGCATAGCTCCCATTTCTCAAGAACGTGTGTGCATTGTGACTTCCTTCCAAGACCACAGGATAAGAGTAACTTTCCAGTGGAGAAACTCAATGGCACTACCTCAGGTGATCAAGGTCAACATCAACAAATCATCCTGAGTATATGGTCTTGACCTACTGTGGAGAATGGCACTTTACTTTTGTGGTCTTCCTCTGAAATCTAAAATTCTAGTCTCAACACATGAAAAACATCAGACAAACCCCAATAGAGCATTCTTTAGAATGTTTAAACTGTGCACCTCAAAGTTATCAAAATCATCAAAGGTAAGGCAAATCAGAAAGTGTCAAGAAGAGTTTAAAGAGACATGATGATCAACTGTGATGTGGTAGCCTGTATGAGACCCAGAGAGAAAAAGAACTTTAGGTAAAAAACTCAAGAAATCTGAACAAAATGTGGAATTTACTTAATGATATAACAAAATTTGTTTCTTAGTAGCGACAAATGTCACCAATCGAGCAACCAGATTGGGTGTATGGGGTCATATCATCTTTGCCACTGTTCTGGAAATCTCCAACTCTTCTAAAGCGAAAAGTTTATTTTATTTTTTTAAGAAAGCAAGAATGTCATTTCTCAGTTCTTTCTCCAAACATCAGAAATTCATCTGTATGCTCCATTCGTTCGACATTGCAGCCAGGTCCCTGGCCCCTAAAAGCACTGGTTTGGCTCTGGCCATTCTTTTGGGAATTTTTCCTTCAGTCTGTGAGACTCTGCAGATGCCCCCATTCAATTGTAAATGACCTTTGTTACACGAATTTCTGAGATTTTCACAGCACAAAGTGTCTTCTGATTGAGTCATTTATGAGGCACCCTTCCCCCCACCTTCACCCTGTCCTTGTCTCATGGCCGAGGCCACCACGACCTCACTGACTGTTTACAGCCCCTTAGGCAGAGCACTGCCTCGCACCACTCACCACAGCAGGTTGCTCGGCTCAGAACAGTGGCCTGATTTAAAAAAGATGATCATAAAAATATTCTTTGGGGACAGTTGTATTGTTTGGAACTTACTCTGGCTGCAGTGATGTTGGGAGACTACAGATATAAATGGCAATGCCTGCAAAGACTCACAGCTCTTGACACACCAGACATGCTGTAAAAACTGTGCTTGCTCTCTTCCCAGTCTCCTGAGTACAGAGGCCTTGCACTATGGTCAGGGCAAGGGTTTGCAAACTGTGTTCAGTGTATCACTAGCAGACTGTAAGAAAATGGCTGTGCCATAAACAAACATTTGGAAAATTGCACCATGAATCTGGGAGATTTACCATATAAATTAGCATATCAGAGACTCAGAGAAGCCCTGCTGTAAAGGAAGACTTAATTTTGTTTAAAGATGGCCATACTCACTGAACTCTTGCTTTCTATAAAAACATTAAATCAGTTAGGACTCCTTGATCTAGTTATTAGGAGAGAAGTTCAAGCAGAAGGTAGGAAGACAGAAAGTTTAAAACCAGATATTGAAAGAGCAGATGCAACTGTTGGCCCCCAGATGCTCATAAAGCATTTGGAAGACTGGGTGTGGGACAGAAGCCTTCATGTGCCTCTCAGCAATGGCAGGCATGGCTGAGGAGTCACATCCCCACACCCAGAAGGCTGAGTGGTGGGGGTGGGCAGGGACGGCAGGACACTGCAATCCCATTTTCCAGGTACAGTGGTGAGCCTATGCCTGCTCTAACTCTTCTGCTGTAAGGGAAAGCAAAAACTTTCCAAAGAGCCCTGCTTTCCTAATGCCACTAAACACACAGTGATGTCCAGTGGGTTCAGGGTACCCCACCTCTCCAGGAGGTCCTAACTTTGTTTGCTTTCTGCCTGGGGGTGGCCTAGAATGACGTTTCTTCTTCCAACTCCTCTGGTTGTTGACCAGCTGTCCCTCTAGGATGGATGTGTTTACCCAGATAAATTAATCCTTAAAAATAATCTGTTTAAGAAGAGATAACTCCAGAGTGTATGTCTGTCCAGATCCTCAAAGCCTCAGAGAAGAGAAGCAACCCCATGGAGACTGGAGTAAGGTCAAGCCCTGCAGTGTTTTACAGACAGAGTTGTAAATAGTTACCTTGCTTTGGTTGATTTAAAAGCATCAGGGACAGACAAAACTCCCAGTGAAACACAGAAATGGACATTCAAACACATCTAAGGAAATTCTCCTCATACAAGACAACACATGGGAACCAGCCCTACTTCTAGAACTTGAATTCTCCTTTTGTACTAACAGAAATGTAAATACACACAGACATTGCATTATCATTATTCCTGTAACCTAATCCATGGTAATAGAGCTTTTTTTGATCTGGTTTTAGTCCAGTTGTTTCACTGAATGACTCTATGCAACAAATGTTTTTACTGGTCTTTGTTCTTGAAAAATAATTCACTGTTACCCTAAAAGTATCTTATTGTGAATAGTTGGCATTGTAGGCAGGGAACAGGGCATAGGTATTTCAGCTGTGTGACTTTTCTAAATCAGTTCCTCATCTGTAAAACATTTCATTTTGGATTTCTGGATCCCAAAACCAAGAGAGAATAAATTTCTGCTTTTCTTTAAGCCACTGGGTTTGTGATATAATATGTTCTAGGTGCCCTGGAAAACAGCCTGAAGTGGTAAAATCAGAATTTGTACAAAAATGTGAAAGAGAAGTAGCAAGCAACATGATGGGGAGCCTGACATGTGGTGGACAGTCAGTGTTCAGGCCAGACCAGGTCTAAGAGACCCGGCAGGAAGTTTGGAATTTTCAATTATAATGGGACTGAATAGTCAGGAACTATAATGACCTATTTTTAAAAGGGAGATTGTGTCTGTGTGGAGAGAGAATGGGACACAGAAATTGAAGCTAGAGCTGGGTTAATAGTGACCTGGATGAAGGTGGTAGCTGGGTTAATGAAAGTTAGCAGATCAAATCGAGGTAGCTTTGGAAGATAAAGTTGACAAGACTTGCCGATGGCTTGGATATGGGGGTAGAGGGAAGGAAAAGACAGAAACAAAAACAAAGATAATTCCTAGGTATTTAGTCTGAGCCAAAGGAATAGATTATGTTGAAGCCTAGGGAGAAAACAGGTTTAGAACAGGGGTAAGAATTCAAAGTTCAGTTTTGACCATGTGGGATTTGAGATGGTTGTAGGTTATCTGAAGCGAAGTATCTGAATACACAAAGCTGCAGCTCAGAAAGAACATGTAGGCTGGAGAGGTAGTTAAGAAATCATTATATAAAGCTTCCCAAAGGAGAGGCAGAGAAAACAGCTTAGAACCAAATCTTGAGAAGTACCAACATGTAGAGAATGGAAAGAAGAAGATGATTCAATGAAGAAAATTGTGGAAGCTGAGAAAGTATGCTATTGCAGAGGCCAAGAGAGGACAGTGTTTAAGAATAAAAAAAGTCTACTCTACTCCTACAAATGATGCTGAGAAGTCAAAAAAAACAAGGCCACAGAACTGTCATTTTGAAATCTCTAGAGACCTTGCCCAAAGAACTATCAGGTGAATGGTGAGGGCGGATGCCAGATTGGGGTGGGTGGAAGAGCGGATGACTTAAAATAAATTCCAGATGGAATAAAAGTAAAAACATAAGAACAAAACTATAAAAATATTGTAAGAAAATACAGAAGAACTTTTTTTTAAAATCTTGGGGTAGGAAGCTTTTAAAAGAAACACAAAACCAAGATGCATATAAAAATTATTAAATTTGACCACATAAATAATTTAAAACTTCTGTATGCTAAAGAGACCATACACAAATTTTAGGAGGAAAATGAGCTACAGATTTTGATATACAAATCTACATCTGCAAAATAGAAAAAGGACTGATGTTCAGAATTATAAGGAATTTCTATGAATCTATAAAAAAGGATATACAATCCAATAGAAAAATGGGCAAAATACATGAAAAGGTATTTTACAAAAGAAAACCAATGGCTAATAAATACATGAAAAGATGCCCAACTCAATTATTAATCAGGGACACGCTCATATTTAGAACTGGTAAGGGAGTATGAGTGGTATTCTCAAACATCGTTAGCCATGGTGGGGGTGTAAACTGATATAGCCAGGGAAGTCAAACTGATGATATTTATTAACAAAATACACTATAATCACCCTTCAGAAACTTTTGCATGTATATATATATATATATATATATATATATATATATAAATTTCTTTGCTGCTTTTATAATAGAGAAATGCAATCAAGGCATCAGCTATCCATTGCTATCCTATCTGGAGGTCTGGGTCCTTCCTCTTCCAAGCTTGCACAGAATTCAGTTCCTTGAGGTTATAGGACTGAGGTTCTCATTTTCTTGCTTACTATCAGGTGGGGGCTGCTCTCAGTTTTGTAGACTGCCCACAGTCCCCTGCAACATGTCCCCTCTCACAACACAGCAACTCATTTCTAAAAAGTAACAAGAAACACTTCTCACTTCAGGCGAATCTGCTAAGATGGTCTTACATTACACGATGTCTTCAAGGGAGTAGCTACTCTATCAGGCAAAGCTGGACAATATCAAGAAAATTCTTAGTAAGTTGTGGACATTATTCTCATCTGGTATAAAGTAAAGAAGCCTTTGATGATTTTTGCCTATGAATTTAGTTTATCTCATAGGAAATTAGAAAACAATTGTGTGGTACTGTATCCTTTATTTTCAGTTTCTAAAAAAGATAGACTTATAGAACAAAATCTGTACCTTTTGATCAGACCGAAAGGGGCAACCAAAATGAACTAATCTAAACTCTGAAATAAACAATCTCCTCAACTCTAAGTTTCCTGCTAACTCTCAGCCCTGCAGCTGGTTGAACAAACATTTCCATAACTTCCTATCTCCTGGAGAGCACCGGGAAATGTTGTTAAAAGCAAGTTGTGTCCAGGTTTTGTAACCTGGGTTTTAGGTTTTTCTTCTTTTCCATGTGGTGGATTAGCTCATTGATGATGTAGGACTTCAATAGGATTGAATAGGACTAGCAGTAAAAATGTGTGTGTATGTGTGTTCATGCATGTATCCATATATATATTTATTTATACACACATATGTATATGTCCCAGCATTTCCTGCATTTCTTACAGAAGTTTGTCATCTTTGGACGTTCATAGTGGGGAAAAAAATGTATCCCTAGCCCTGTTGTTCCCTGTGGCTATGCTAACACAAAGCTATGTTCTTTGGACACTTCTTGCTGCCCCAGCAGTCTATAAGAGATTTCCTCTTTGTCATTAATTCACCATCATGAGCAAATTGTTTTGTCAGTTGGCCAGGACCTCCAGATACTCACAGATCATATTAGCAGGAAACTCCAGCGGTGCCTGTGGAGGTGGGGTGGCCGTGCTTTAAGAAAGTTTCATTTATGTCTCAAGTTGTCATGATCTTTTATTGGGTTCAACAACATTGGATGAAAACACATCCATGGATGTTTCTACATATGGAACTTAGTTGTACCCCTGAGGATAGTCAGGGTGACTCCAGAGAATAGCCATGAAAAACTATCAGAAAATCATTCTGAGAGCCAGAGAAAGAAATCTTCATTGCGCCAAGATGCTCAACAAATACTAGATCTTGTATCAATCCTACAGTTGCCTTGGGAATAATCAGGCTAAACCACAACCCAGTTTCCTTCACGTAAGCCACTATAATTCATTACTTTCTCATTTTTTCATACTTGGGTGGGCCGATGCCCTACCCAGCATCTGCTCTAGCTGGAAGTATTATCTGATGTCTTTAACCAAGACTTGCTGATCCATTGTACTCAGATAATTGGTGCTGCCTGTTGTTTAGTTTGCTTACATTTCTGGACTCCTTATGAGTTATGGGCCAACACTGACTACCTAGTTTTACTGACCTGCACTCTGGTTAAGCTATCCTTAAGTTCACCTGTTTTTCAGTGCTCTACGTCTTGGGTCAACTATCCATACTTTGATCTGGTTTTGATCTTTAATTATCACATTCTTCCTAACCTTAAACTTTTCCTTTTAGAGCTCAGTCTGTTGTTCTCTGCAACTTGCTCAAGAGTGAAGCTCACACTCAGGGAAGGGAGTGAGTGAAGGATGATGTCAGAATCTCAAACAGAAAGAACAAGAGAATGGAGAAGGTGAGTGTCCGTTTCCTATATCTCCTAGCAATGTACAAAGCTGGTTGTTTCCTAGTATGAGTAGGATTCTGAAATATATATGGACACAAAACAAACTCATCAAAATAACATTTGAATAAATAGCTCCTTAAAAAATGTACTTCTCTCTTTCTAGACCCATGCCCAATAGGAAGGCCACGTTAAGTTCAAGTACAAAGTTTATGAAGTCCAATGGTGAGAATCTCTCAGACTTTCCTTGAGCTGGAAATGAACTCAGACCTCAAGATCTAGGTGAGGGAGCTGAATATCACAGCAGCCAAGAAAGTGAAGTTGGTGGTGGTCAGAATGTGATTATAATTTTTTTCTGGTTCCTCAACTGAAATCTTTCCAGAAAATCCAAGTTCGAGTAGTATGTGATTTGGAGAAAAAATTCAGTGGGAAGCACATCGTCTTTATTACTTAGAGAACTCTTCCTAAACCTACTCAAAAAGCAGTACAAAAAATAAGCAAATGTGTCCCAGGAGCCACCCACTGACAGTAGTGTCTGATGTGATCCTGGAGGACTTGGACTTCCCAGTGGAGATGGTGGACAAGAGACTCGACGGGAAGCTGGCTGGCAGCCATCTCCAGAAAGGCTCATCAGGCTGAAGCACAACAGAAGAACATGAGCACAAGGCTGTAGATTTTTCTGAAATCTCTAAATAGCTCATGTGCAAGGAGGTTAATTTTGAATTTCCAGAGTGTCAGTTATAAACAAAAAAATTACTAAATAAGCTATCATTCATGGTTTAAAAAAGGTCTCCACTGCCCATGCTCTGGATGACAATCCTCCTCATATTACAGCATTTTTGAGTTAAATAAGCACCTTTATATATCATTACTGTCAGTCTAAAATTCTAAGATACATCTATACACACACACACACACATATATAAAACATGTTATCATTTCTGTTTTCTTTTCTCTTTTACAGGGGCAGAAAGGAAGGAAGAGGAGAAAGAAGCATCTTTATTTTTTATTTTTGCCCCAGTTCCAGGTCTTGTTCCAGGTCTTGAATCCAGTCCTTGGGCTTTACATGGTCTGCACCCCAACGTCTCAGCTGCCTGAGCCACAAGGGTGTGCAACATCTTAACAGTTCTGAAACACAAATACACGTCTTACAACCAGTGTTTGACTATCACTGTAGGCCATGTGTTAGTTGTTATCTTATTGATATTTGTCTAAGCCTTCCTAAAAAACCTGCATCAAAATCTGCTCATGGGTGGCAGCAGACTATAAAAGCCCCAGGGAGGACCATCTTAGAACTTCTAGGGGTCAAGTTCTTTGGTGGGGGAAGAGGGGAGGGAAAGGTGGTGAACCAGATTGGTTTGGCAATTCTTAAAGTGGAAGTCAAAAGAAGGCAGACTAAATAATAGCAAAACAAGTTTAGCAGCTTAGCACCTTTTGCTTTTAGTTGTCTGATGGGTTCTTTCAAGAAAACTATAGCATTAAAACTCTTCATGGCACAGAGGATAGTTTAGAGAGAAAAGCACAGCTTCTAGCGGGTCTGAGTCAAAAAGCAATTTGAGTCAAAACAAATGTGAAGCTGTTTCTAGTTGATTTCTCTTGAACTTTCCTTTTCAGATATATGCACATGCATCATTAAACACTATATATAAGTAAGAATAAAACAACTTCATTAAAGCATACAAGATAACAATTTTCCGTGATAAGAAAACATTGTCTCATAGTTTGCAAGTATTTTCATTTTCCTCTGTCTTAGAAATGGTGCATCTTTAGATGTTGCCTCTCAAATGATGAAATATATAGGTCATTTTGTTACTCATAAGTAGATGACACTTTGTTCTCTATTGTCAATTGCCAGTCTTTCCTTTGTGTGACATGGATTCTTAATTGGGAGGATTCGGTGAGGATGTGTCCATTTCCTTCTGCTCTGGTAGATTGATTCAATGTGGCTGTAAGCTATTTCCTGCTTCTTCATCTCCAGACACACTCATCATTGCCACGTACATCATGATCTAGGATGATAAATGCTTTTAAAATAACTGCATTTTAAGATGCTAAGCTCAGAGATAGAAAAATGAAAATGAAAAATGAAAGTGAAAAAATCTGTCAAAGATATGAAACATCTGCCAATGTTTGCCATGCAGTCTGGATGATGCAGAGGAGGACTGTCAAGAAGTTCATTGCTCAACCACCAGCCTTGAAATGTAGCAAAATTGTGGGATGAGGAAATGTTCCAATCAAAGTTCATGGAAATAAAACTTAGTGGTCTCATGGCTACCCTTTATGAGTTCACTGTGCACATGCCAGGATTTGGTGGTTACTATAATGACTATATCATTTTGGGAGAGAGACTTATTGTTATAGACTATTAGATGTACGTTTTCCTTCCCAATAGTCACCCAATTTCCTTATTGGAAATTATATATTTTGTTGAAAATTTTATTGGCCAAAAGGCCATTCTGGGTCCTGCCTCTTCCCGCTATGGAAGTCAAGAGGGCCAATATCTACTTCTTGCTACAGCCAGGGTGGGCCAGTCATCTGAGGTTAACCAATCCAACACTAGCATGTAGGAACTCTCGAGTCCGTACAAGTGACAGAGGAAAGGAGGAGAGTTTTAGAGATGAGATTCACCATGGTAGTGTCAGTCACTGTCATTTTGACATCTTGATCATGCTATCCCTGAAACATGGCTATTGCTTTGTTTGATAAATTGTGACCCTTCTCTCTAACTTTTAACTTTTCACCAATTCTGAGAGTCACAAATAATATTCCCTTATCCTTCCAGTAGACAGAGCCAGTTCCTCTCACTTGCTAACAAGAGCCCTATCAGATTCAATAGCATCTCCGAGGGGCTAAGTGGTACCACAAAGGAGAGACGAGCCTGCAGACTTTTCTTAGCATGTCTCTTTTGTGTCATTAGAGGTAAGAGATTAATAAATGAAATCTAGAAATCTTTAAGAACACATTGATGTGACATCTGACATAGGGTAGTCTTGCCAAAAGGCAGAGGGATAATGGAAATGACTTGTTATGGATTCTTTCCCCCAAGATTAGGTGGCTTGTATGTGCTACAGAAGTTCAGTAGGGGAGTGTAGACTAAGAACATAGGAGTTCTTGTTTCCAACAGTCTCCTTCCTACTTTTTCCTTTTTAAGGAAGCCAGATTGGTTTAATATTTTTAAATTTCCTCTCAAGGTTATACACATATGCTAGCCTTGTCAGTCCAAAAACTCTTCTACCCTCCCCAAATCATACATAGCACTTTATTTCTTGGAAGAAATTTTGGTGAGAGGCAGACATGCAATTGGAAGAAGGTCGTGGGGTATATATGAATTTATTTGACTGTCAAACATATTACTCTCGATGAAGTTTTCCTGGATATTCCATTATATAAATAATGGGAATAAGCAGAAGTGGCAATATATGCCATATCTTAGAAGAAAGATTAGTCTATGGCCCTCTCATTTGGTGCCCTTGGTGGGGGAACTATACCAATAATGTTGGTCAGTATAGAAAGACTCATATCTGAAGATGGTTTGGAAATGTTCAGCTGCAATGTCCATGCTCTTCATACATTGCTGAGAGATGGGGCTGGGGACAATGGTCATGGTTTTTTTAGTCCCAGTTGACTCTCTAAGTCAGCACTGTGCTTTCTCTATCGAAATTAGACTTCTAAACCTCCACCTTAAGAATCTAAAATATGAATTGTTCTTCCAGTAGAGGTAATATATTTGACTAGTTGGGTATATTTTTTATGCAGCTGGCCAGGTGTGCATCTCTAGTTTGGATGCTGAATTAGCTTCAGAAACACTCAGCAGGGGTTGACAACATGGTTTCAGCCAAGGGAATCCAACATGTCAAACATTCATCACATCCTCTTTTTTCTCAGTGTTACAAGAAATAAATGGAAAGAGGCATTTCCAGTAACTTTACAAAACTGGTAGAAGAAATTAGGGCAAAGTAGCAAGATTAATTTGCCCACACAGGAATGTTTCTATTAGTTATACCTAAGTTCAAGATAAATTACAGATCAATACCTCCAACAAGAGAAAAGAAACACATAGAAGAACTACACCTTAGTGATTGGTCTCAGATAAAAAGGAAAGCTAAAATAATTGGAGCTGAGCAATGCTTCTGTATTTCACATTAACAAATTTCTTTTGAAATAAAGCTTGATAATTTAAGCCTTATTTGTTCACATTTCAATTTAGGAAACATTGGTAGGGAGATAAAAATGAGGTCTTGTTACAAAGTGAAATAGGAGAAATGGCTGAGAATTGAAGAACCCAACTGGGAAAACAGATAGTGTACCCTAAAATGATAGGCAGGAGATGTCCAAGACAAATATAACTCCCTTTACCAATTGATTTAGCACAGGGCCTTTCAAACTGGAGGTGGAGTTTGTCACAACACAAAATGCTGGATTCCAACCACAGAGTTTCTGATTGAATAGGGTAGGTTTGGAACCAAGAATCCGCATTTCTAACACATTTCCCAGGTGAGGCTGATGCTGCTGGTCTTGGCATCATCCTTGAATAACCTCTGATCCAGAATCTTGTGTTGGTTATGGTAAACATGAGGCAGAATATGGAGTCTCAAACGCCTATTGTTTCGTAACTCTGATGCCTTTCATATCAACTTGTTTGCAAACCTATTTAAGCCTGTATTTAGGCCTAAAGTTTATAGGCATTGGTTTATGCCTCAGGAGGTAAATCTTGGAAGAATGTCAAGTCTCTTGTTTGACTCTCTAGAAGGTTCTAGAACTTAATCCCTGACCTCAGAAAATATTTCTTCATGTAGATGTTGGTAGAATGTTTCTCTTGGAGACTAAAAAGTAGCATATCAAGAGAAAGACTGGACCCAACTGTCCTTAGCAATATGTAAAAATGAGAAAATCTTACTCAATAATAGGGATTGTAGGAGAGTTTCTATAATTCATAGCAATCATAATATTGTCAAGGTGCAGGCAATATCCATCCTTTGAGTCTCAAATTCTTACGCTAGACCTGCTCCTCGAAGCTGCTCTGGCAGATTGACTATGGTGGGGACATGGGTATCATTCTGGCTCTCATTAGTTTAGAGGATTCCTTCTGTTACAAGAAGTCCAAAGACTTTTGCTTCTTTAGAGTCAGGCAAAATTTTTTTGGCCTGGTAAGAATTGAGGAGTGTGTGTGTGTGTGTGTGTGTGTGTGTGTGTGTGTGTGTGTGTTTGATTTTTGTGAAACTTACTTTATATTGAAGTAGCATTGGCTTCTAACATGGGTCAGTCTTCAGGTGTATAACATGATAAATCACTATCTGTATGTGCATGCATTTGTAAGCATCAATTTCAACTATTCTTTTCTAAGGGACTTTTACACTCCTATAAGTTGTTTGCTAACCCCAAAGAGCTTTATTCTATGTTAGTTACAGCCACCATTACCTGTCATATTGAAAATGAAAACTGAGACATCTTCAAAATGTTTATTAATCAATTTAAAAATAACTGCAATAACAATACATGCTACTTTTTAAAAATATGCTCACATATTTTATTAAAAACATTTTCCAAAACAAAAAAATATAGGAGTGGCATTATTTTACTTTCTGCAAACCCCCTTCATGTCTGACTTAACAGAAGATACTGAATATCTACTCCAAGTAACTTGAAAAGGGAAGAACATTTTACCAGTCTTTTCAGAAAACTGTGGCTATTCTTTGTTACTACACAAAGATATTTGTTGTTACTACAGAAAATTGTGAATAGTCTTTGTTACTACTAACCTTAATGAGTTTAGTTTGTTAAAGTTTAGTTTCAAAACGGAAATCAAAACCATATTAATATATTATTTAGACCATTACATTAAAATGCATGACCTTTTTTTGTATTTTGAATGAAACTTTCTTCATACTCAGGGTTCAAGATGCAACAAAATTCATAGTATTTACAACTTCAATAAGCCTGTACTTATTTGAGATTTATTTCCCTCTGAGTTTGTGGCAATGAAGGAACATAATACCTCTAAATTAAGTATGGTGCCACTGCCTGGTTTGTACTAAGACATCAGTAGCTGTACCCACCTTTACTTCTGTATAAATGTCAAGAGAGTGAAAAAGATAAATAAAGTTTTAGTGTCACTAGGAAAATAGACTCGACTCTATGGACCTCCTGAAAGTTGTTATGGATTCCCAGAGGTTCACAGATCACAACTGAGAACCACTATGTTGGGAGAATGAGATAACAATTGCATCCTACATTTTTATCTTACTGGCTCTTTGATTCTTTCATCTTTCAGAGTGATTGTTAAAGAAAATCCCAAAAGCACATTAAAACTCTTCTAATTTATTCACAACATCTAATTACAAGGCAAAGTCTCTTGAATGTAATAAAAATAGTAATTAGTAACCCAATGGGGAGTCACCCTCTTGGCAGTCAGATAATGAAATACAGTATACTCTAAGACAGGAAAATATAGGCTTGAACTTGCTGTAATTTATAAGAATAATCATGAGAAACTTAAAAACTTTGGAGTGCAATCGTGTCCATGATTTTGTTGCTTCTCTCTGGTAGAAGTAAGGGAGAATGACTGAAACCCTGTGGTGTTGGGGAGCTGAAGTTGGGGAGAGACCAGTGCAGAGCTAAGGGTTTGCTGAGGGCTCTAGGGAAGGGGTGGATGTGAGGATCGTTTCAATGAAAGAATCCCTGAACTTGAGCACAGCCACTTTCTGAGTTGTGCTCCCCTCCAGTCATTTCTGAATAGGGTCTGTCCTCTCCAGACTCTGGGAGATCAGAGAGCAAAAGAACCTAGCCTCTGAGTTGTACACACTTCTGCAATTCCAAGGGTAGCCACCACTTGACTCTCCATCTACATCCTCCTAGATCCTTGCCTTCTCCTTACACAGATGCCTGGAATCACTGGTCTTACCTTCTTTTCCTGAAGAATTCTTCTTGCGCTTGACTACATAGCTCTGAAGTAAGTGCTGCCCAAGTTTGGCTTGGCAATTGTGGATTCCCATCTTTTTTTCACTCCTGTCTCCATATAAGCCTAATCCTTGGTCTCAGACTAGAATTGGATTCAGCCAAGTGTTTTGGAACTATTTGTGCTGTTGGTACCTACAAGCAAAGAAACAAATCATTAATCCCACCCCAATCAAAATAGAAGTGATCGTCAGGTTCGTTTCTGAAGATTAACTCAGAGTTTGAGACTTCGGGTAAAAACTGAAGTGAGTAGAAGTGAGTGAGTCAATCACCAGGGGGAACTTTAGCAGAACTATCGATTTATCCAGAGACCACTGACTATAGCTCTACAGTGGTGGAGATGTGGGTTGTCCACCATTTTAACTTCAGAGCCCATCCAAATGTCCAAACTTAGTAAGGACTTAACAAAGGAATGTGAAGGGATGAACTAGTGTCCATACGAGTGAGAGCAAGAGGATCTTGGAATCAAGAGAGTGGGAACTGCTATCTCTCTAGGTCTTCCCAAGAGTTTAACTTTGAGGTGTCCACACAGGATTGATGATGTTTCCAGGTGTTGAAGATGGTACTGATTCCTTGAAGGCAGCTAAGGAACTAGACAAAAGACTCAGACACCGTAAGAAGGATGAGAAAGTATTTTGATTCCTCATGATCTGGTTGTATATTAGCTTGTTTATTTTTCTTTTGTATCCATAAACCTTCAGTTTAAGACCCAGTGTTATTGCAACTTAGTTGCAATGTAGGGAATAAATGGCAAGAGTGTATGTTCACATTTGGGTCAAAACTCTAAAGAAGAGCAGGTCCTTGCTCATTGGCCTAATACAGTGGCCAAAGGAAAACAATCTCCAAGGCAGCAGGACTCAGGATTACAAAGGCCCAACTGTTCCTCATAGTAGAGTCTTACTTCACTGGTTCCACTTTAAAAAAAAAAAAGCCAGTTTTGTCTTGCTATGTAATCTTTGACCATCCTGACCCTATTTCTTTCTGTAACTTTGTAGGAACTGAGGATCTGTGGGAAGCAGTATCTAGAAAACGGCATATGGCATCAACCTTCTAGCAGCTGATTGTGGGAGATCACCGGGTTGTCTGCAATACACCACTAACCTCAGGATGGGGCTAAAAGAGAGGAGCCATCAGGTGGCAGGAACTGATGCCCAAAACCACTTCGGAAACACACTCAGGTGTGTGCTATTGCTGTCAACATCACTGGGGGCCACGCTAATAACATGGGGTACCATGAAGGATTGACAGTTTCCAGGGTGACTTGCTGACACCCACTGGTTCTAAGTTGACTTAAAAACCACTCAGTTGATCATTCAACAAGTGATTATTTTTCAGATAAGTGGTGTCCTTAGAGAAGGGTGAACTCTCCCTAGTTCCTGACTAAAGCAATCAGGATCCCAGGGCTAAGTCACTCTGTAGCCTAGCTGCTACATTTACATAGCTGTAAAGGCAGCTTGTATTTTTATAAGGCTCTGAAAAATTGGTGGTTGTGCTTGGAACTTGGAAACATTTTTTGTTTTGCCACTCAATACATGATAATATGTTTAAAAATGTTGTATGAGATTTAATTAGAAACAAATTTTACACCACATTCCTCAGCTTGATCTCTCCCTTCCTCCCCCTCAGGCAATAAGAAATATTGCTGAGAAGATTTTACCTTGGGCTGTGGAGTCAGACTTCAGGTTCTACTACTTGGAATCACTGCCTTATCCATAAAGTGAGGCTGGAAGTACCCCCTCATCAAGCAGGCACAAGGATGCGTGGTAATCTTTGACTGCACCTAGCCTAGTGCCTGGTCCATAATCAGGATTCAATGAATAATAAAAAGCTGCTTTTGAAAGTAAATAACCACTGATGTCATCAATATATACTTTCAATCTCCTAAGACACTTTCACTTTTAAAGTTCCATTCTCTTATAAGCCCAGGCGACAGAACGTGTGTTTAGGAACTGTGATCACTGCCTACGCCCCTTCCGCAGTCCCTGCCTTCCCTTCCGTATCTCCTCAGGGGCCTCCTCAGACAGCCCTTGGTATGACCCACATGGGGCCGCAAGGAGCAGGTGTGTCAGAGCACATCAATCTGACAGACAGGAGACTGGGGCCTGGAGGTCCTCCTGGGAGATATGCCTTCTCTGAGGAGTCCATGTTGCTGCTCACTGGCTCAGTCATGCAGGGGACAGCTGTGGGCAGCTGTCCACCTAGAGCACCTTGCTTTTCCAAAGTAGGCTTTGGATTGTGTGTATATAGTATGGTATGTATGTAGGGTGCATGTGTGTGGGGGGTGTGTGTGTGTTTGGTTTGAATTATGTGTGAGTCTGTGAGTGGTGTCATGTGTGTGTGTGCTATGCATGTGTGGTATATATAGTGTGGTGTGTATATTGTGCATTTGTGGTATGTATGTATATATATGGCATGTATCTGTGGTGTGGTGAATATATATGTGGTATGTGTATGTCTATGTGGAGTGTGTGTGAGTCTGTGGAGCAGTGTGGTGTGTGTGTGTGTATGTGTCTGTGCGTTTGTGATGTTCTTGGCTCTGTAAAGAAGGGCCATGACTTGCGTTTCTTAACTCCTGCTGTAACTCCATGCCACATAAGCATCCAGCTGGCCTCGCTTAAGTGCTTTACCCCGTGCGCCTGTACCTTTTGGGTCTTCGACCAACATCTCAGAGAAGTGAGACATCGCCCCAAGATGGGAAGATATGGTAGCACTTCCTTGCTTCATAGCAAACCAGGCTTTCCTGAGCTCCACGATGAGAAGCCCCACCTTTTTCCTGACCTGAGTGTTCACTCCTTTTCTCAAGTGTCCAGGGACTTCAGCAGAGCTGTCTCTTCACAGCTGCCAGAAGGTCGTCCAAGTCTGTGGCGCTTAGCCTTCCCTGTTCCCTGAGAAGCAGGTGGGATTGCCATGCAGAGAAAGTGGCATCTGTGGAGAACTTGGTCCCTTTCCTGTTCCTGCCGGCTGCCCCACAGGCTCTTCAGATTAAACCTCCCCAGGAGCAACTGAGCCTTTTGTGAGCGGTTCACCCACAGAGTGACATTTGTAATTTGGGAAGACCTAACAGACCAACAGCTAAAATATTCATAGTCTGGTTTCCACTGCCCGGGACCCAGTGTGCCAAGACTTCAGGTTAAAGTCACCTCCTGGGTGAATTTGTCCTGTGGTTAATTTCAAGGTAGGAAAATAGATAGCTGATAGCAGACTTGGAATGAAGACTCTAAAACAAAATGCATGCTTGATGAGTGATTGCCCTGCTTCTTCATTAATTCAAGTCACATGCTTCCTGGCCCTCCTGACAAATGACAGAATGAGTGCCACTGGGCGGAGGCACCTCCTTAAGGCCACCGAGGTGCCACCAGGGGCTCAGCCTAATCCCATTTCTACAGATAGCAGGGAGGAATGCTCACATATGACAGATTAATTTGGTTCTAGCCCAAAATTATTTTATAGGAACTTGTAGTCTGAGGGCATTGCTGCTGAATCTGTATCTAGAGAACTACAGGTACAAATCATAATTGCCCCTACACCTAGAAAATAAAATTCCATACTCACACTGCCAGATAGAAGGGATAGAAGGTTCCTAGTCCCTCCATCTCCCCGCTCTCCTTCATCTTCCTCCTGGGCTCTCTCCAGACATGTCAACACACTGACATGTGACTGTCTTAAAAACAGTGACTGGGATACACCTGACTTGTTTTGATAGATACTGTCAAGGAGTGATATTGAAATGGAATGCAATGGGTTGTGCTCACAGAAAAGGCCTTAAAGGCTTGAAATGGAGTTTTCTTGGTGCCTGGGATTTTGGGACGAGTCCTTTGGAGGTAGGTGGTGTGGTGCTGAGAAGCTCATGATGGCATGTTCCCTTTTTGTTTGTTCTCCTAGCAAATTGCACAGGTATTTCTACCACATCAGTATATATGACTTGTCATATAGCTGCTTTTGGTGTTCTTATGTTTCTCAGTGATGAAAACTTGCCCTGGATTTGCAGGTTCCTTACACAACGACTCAGTCTTCTGAGAGGACACGTGTGCTCATCCACATAATGGTGCACAGAGGTGTGACAGATGCTAGGCCTGTCCTGAGGTGAGGCAGGTGGCTCCCACCACCTTTGAGGGCTGTGGAGATGACATCTCTTATTCTCAAACCCTATCCATTTAATGACCCCAGTCTGGATGGTGTGAGTTATGACAGGAACTGCTCCAGTCTAACATATTCTGGGCACTTAGTATACTAAGCACTATGTCAAGAGGTATGTGTACTCTTTCTTATTTAATCTCTAAATAATCTCTATTATTAGCCTTATTTTTCAGATGAGAAAACCAAGACCCAGAGAGATTAAGTTTCAGTAACTGGAGTAAAAAGACTCCAGAAACTATCAAATTTAATAAATAATTCCTTAGCTAATTAACTTGAGGATTTGAACTGGGCACAGTCAGAGAGAGGGCTCCATGTGGACTATCCATCATTAACATCTTGGTTGGGTTTTTACACAAATATCCTTGAGTAGATGGTCTGATTTGCCCTTACATTAAATTGTTCTGACCGTGTTTTTCTGAATATTGTCTGTTGGTCAAGAGAGCCAAGCACGGGATAATGTGACAGGAACCTCACGGAGTATTCAAAAAAGGCTTCTTTCTGGTAGCTGGGTGAGAGGTTCCTGCACATTCAAGTCTGTTCACTCTTACTTGGTTTCTTCACAGATTTAGGCCAGTTTTGTTTTGTGGGGAAAGAGGGGTCTCAGGAGTGATTTCCTCTACAGTATCTTTGCTAAAGTCACAAAGTTAGCTACTGTGAGCTAGAGCCCAAGCAGGTCTCTTAGTAGGACGAGTACTCTACTTCCTACCAGCACAAGACCTAAAAGCCAGTGTCTGAGGGAGGAAAGCTGACAGGCCAGGAACAGCAGGTCCCTGGTGTGCCTCACCAGTGGGGACTGGGGTTTTTCATTGGGGTCTTACTCATGCTCATAGAGAACCCTGAAAGGATCCCCTAAAATGGAATATAAGATCACATGTGTGTTTTTTGAAGAAATGATTCTTTATTTTAGTGATTCTTGAAAGCTTGGTGGCCCAAAAAATCTTAAGAAATCCTAATATTATCATACAGAGTCATATCAGTTTCCCACATTGCCTGCACCTCTTCTAGGCTTCTTGTGCCCCGGCCCCTCTCTCCACCCCACTTCCTTAAGTCACTAAGGAACCCAGTCCTGATTTTGGGGTTATTTGATGGTAATATAAAGTGAATAACCACAAAGGTCATCGACCTGACTCTTAGTGCTAGCAAACCTGCCCAGCTGCCGTATGTCTTCTGAACATCACTAATAGTGGATTCTGGGTGGTCTCTGATTGACAACATTGGGCACAGAGCCCAGGCAGGCTCCTTGAGCCTGATTTGAGGTTTCTTACAAGAGGGCATGAAGTTCTGATTTTACTGCTGTGAAGGGCAGGTGGGCCTACATATTTTTCTGAACTCTCACTGGAAGTTTTGTTTGGAATCACAGATGGTCTTGCGCACTTGAAGTTGAGTTCTCCAATGATGAAAGCATGGCCCTGCTGAGCTGACTGAAGTTGGGAGAGGTAGAAATAAAATTGGATCTTGTCTGCTGACTCATTTTCCTGAAGTAGCAGCAGGAAGTTCAATTCTCACATGGAGTAGACCCAAGTAATGTCACTTGAGGCAGGGTGAAGGGTACACGCCAAACACCAAAAGCTCTAAATGATAAATCATGTTCTGAACAGAGATCATGTCAGAAATCAAATCCTCTGAATTATAGACAATTATAGACTGTGGTTTACATGAGAGGAATTTTGATGAAAATCTTGACATTCACATTCCAAGACCTCTTTTTCTGCAACTATCTAGAAAGTCATGAAATCTACCATTAATTTTTCTATTTATCTTGGCTTAAGGAAAGCTGAACTTAACAGTTTGGGAACAAACTCTTTTTCAATCATTTCTTTCTACTTTTCCATCCCATTCCCAACCTGAAAATAGATTTCCTTTGGTAGATGAAAGCCAGTTGTCGCACTTCTCATAAATCACCAAAATAAGGGCACTTTGTTTAATGTGCCCAATTGTTCCTAAACTGGTTATGATATGAGTTTTCCATGGCATCTAGATAACAATGGGTAAACATATCAGAACGTCCTTTGGTGGACAAGAGTAGCAGAGGGATTGGTTTGTTGAAATGAAGAACTCATTTTAGCCTTGAGCTGCCTGAAGTCATTTTTGGAATAAGGTATTTGGAGGCAAATTAATAAAGGATCTAGATGTGGTTCATAACCGGAAGCAGATCCTGAGCTGGCCACTCCTCTTGTCCATTTGCTATTTGGATAGAAGCAGAATGATCCTGGGAAAATGCAAAAGAATTCCTTCCTTTGACCACAAGTTTCAAAATTTAAAAAGACTAGAATATAGTTCAAATAAAGTGCTTTTTATTCTTGCCTTCTAAGTTGGAGATGGGAAAGGGTATTGCTTATTTAGAACCAGAGGGAAGTACAGGTTCTCACGGTGAGGTCAGAAGGATCCAATTTCTGGGTTTCAAACGGGGTTCTCCCGTCCTTGATGTGTAACCCCTTGAACAAGTAACTTGACCTCTGCGTGCTTCAAGTTTTCTGATCTATAGTATGCAGATAGCAATTTGCCTCATGGAGTTGTTATAAGAATTAATGGAGTTACTATATTTATTAGAGGACAAATAGGCTCATGCTAAGTACTAGATAAAGCCTAGTCGTGATTGCTGCTACTATAAAAATTACCTTCTTCCTTCTATAGGATGCCAGAGTCTAAATTGCTGGACCTTTAAGGATGCAATCCATCCCACATCTTCTTTTTCTTGCCAGAATCGTACCATTCCAGAAAAAAAATTGTTTCTCCTCATCTAAAAGGTCTTTAAGAAAGGAGGGTTCACTGATTCCTCAGTTATCTGATTTGTAACAATCTTTCCAGTCAGTTTTCCTTATAAGTAAATTCACCTATCTTCTTGAAATTAAAGCCATTTTCTCTCATTTAAGCCACATTGAGATAGAGAAGTGCTTTTCTCCTTAAAATAACTCTCCTATATTTAAATGCTCTATTAAACCCCTTTCTGTTTTTTTCCTTCTTCTGAAAAGAATTAGACTCATTTAAGTTTTCTCTAGGGCTCATTTCTATTACCTGCTTGAATTGTTCTTGTTCTCGCCTTCTTGTATTCTGTACATCATTTAAAAACTAAAGCCACAAATGAAATAATTACGATAATTATTGTTGATGTCACAGGAAAGAAAGAGATGAACTCATAATTCTTGCCCATTCTATTCCTATTTGGTCTTGGTATCATATTTATTTTCATGGCCGCAGTAAAAAATACTGCTCAATGGCTCCCCTGTTTCAGTAGAGGGGACCCCATTTGAACAAATTCAGTATCTTGCCACTTTCTTGTACTTGTCACTCACCATTTTCAGATTTTATGATATTTTTAAGCTTGTTCAAGGTGCTAGATTCATATCCATATTTGGACTCATCTTGTTCAACTGATGAGCAAGAAGTGAGTTCCTTGAGGTAGAACTTTTGATTCTGTGTCCCAGCACTCATCATGATGCCTAGCGCACAGTAGATGCCCAGAATACATTGTTAGAGAAATTTGCTAAGAAACCACTAACACTTAGAACTAACAATATAAAATGCTAAGTATAGTTAGGACTAATGTAAGGCCTAACTTAACATTCTCAGGTAAGTTTCCTGTCCCCCAGACTCCACAAGGACATGGCTGGAAAGTATGTAGATATGTGATTTCTTTCAAGAATTGTGTGCCCATATGGAAATGTGGTTTTTAGATTTTTGACCCAAGTGTTATTTTATCTTAGAGTTGAAAATTCTTGAGAAGCATTTGCAAAGCCTCACAAAGGGAAAACTTGATGTGCTCAGGGCTTGGATTCCATTCTGATGTGCTTTTTGGAGAATTATGGAGGGAAAAATGGAAACATTGTGAAATCAAACCAACAATTTTTGTTCAAGTTACACTTTCCGCTGGGTCACTGCCTGTGAGCACTGTTCTTCAGAGAGTGAGATAGCTACCAGTGAAATATCTGTAAGCTAGTTTTGTTTCCATCTACTCCAATATGTGACCCTCTCCTTCAATAAGCTGACCCTATTCCCTGCCTAATCTCACTTCTGTGGTTCTTTTGACACTGTTTTGTTTTTGTTTTTCTTATTGACAGTGATGCTTTCCCCTTTTTCAGTTGAGGTACATCTTATGCAGCATTTAAATCCATCCTGAGCCCACCTTTCTCACTGTCATTATTTTCTCCTTGTTTAAATGTGCAAGCTTTGGCTTCTAAATCATGCCTCACTGAAGGTGAATCAGGGGCACTTCTCCAACCTTCATTCCACAAAGCACAGTGCAGAAAAAGTAGCTCTAGACAAGTGTCCCCTGCTTACCTCAAACCAGCTAATTTCTGGGGTCACCTGGGAGATTTTTTTTAAAACCTGCTGAATCAAAACCTCTAGAAATAAGAGCTAAGACACTGCTTAAAAAAAATTTGCAAGAGCAAAGTTCCATGACAGGTGGAACCACTATGTGAGAGGATGTTTTGTTGAATCAAGTTTCTGATACTCCAGTAACAGTGATGCTGAGGCATGGGGGTGTCTCACAGAAACAAAAAGCTTTCTTTCAACTGAGAGGAGCTCTGTTCGTCCTTACCACTGGAACCTGTGGGAACATTAGGCTGCTATCTCACATGTACACACATTATACATATATCCACACATATGTGATACAGATATCAAATTTTCATTCCCTGGATATATTTATATATTTACTTATGTTTATATCCTGCA
Organism: Solenodon paradoxus; assembly: GCA_004363575.1. Classification (NCBI taxonomy): domain Eukaryota; kingdom Metazoa; phylum Chordata; class Mammalia; order Eulipotyphla; family Solenodontidae; genus Solenodon; species Solenodon paradoxus. Next base: position 1,166,956 of record RJWH01000110.1, on the reverse strand, counting down.
TATATTCACCTCCAAACCAAACTGTTCTTACCAGTTCATCAATTTTGCATGGAGATAAGCAAGACTTTACTTGCCAACTATCATTTTCCATCCCTCCGACTTTGAAGGATGACTTTTCCTTGGCCATTATACAGGGTAAATTCTATTCACTTAATGCTTAGTAATGGCTTTGCTCAGGGTTGACTTGCACATCTTCACAAGGTACAGTCCCCAACCACTGTCATTAACACACGCATCATTCTTTTCTAGGCGGAGACTATATAAACGTGGTGTTGGACTGGGTGTCCATTTATTTAGCCAGGCTTAGGCTAGACTGCAGGCTCCAACCTTTGGACTTACACAGTCAGTTTTGTTTAGATATTCACCTACCTTATTACTAATCTATGGCTTGACCTTTCTCATCAACCTCAAATCTTCGACCTTGGATATACGTTAATATGTCCACAGGATGAATTTTCTGAGTTGAAAGGCATCTAATTTAACTTTCTATGTACTGTAATTTAATTTTGAATTATCAGAATCACATGATATCAGTATTAATAAAAACCATTGATTGGGAAGCTAATATATGTAGGATAATTTATAGGTACCAGGGCTTCAAAGATTAATAAGATGAGGTCCTTGCTCTAGGAGGACCATACTCCAGTGGGAGAAAAAGAGCACCATTCATAAAAAAGCAATTTACACAGCAAGATAGCAGATACAAGTACCAAATAAATGGTCAGGCCCTACTGGACCTCAGGATTTGAGGGAGGCTTAACCTGAGAGTACTTGAAAACTTCCCGGGGGAACCTATTGATAACACGGGGCTTGGCAGATAGCAGATACTTAATGAATACCTGCCAAATCAGTAAACAAATGACTGGCTGTTGGCAAGATGTGAGCTGCGCCTCAGAATTTAGCTAGAGTATAATTAAAAGAAGAAACAGACACATGTGTGAACACACAAAATTTTCATCAATGGATTTCATCAGGGAGTAGTATGAGTGAGAAATACAGGAAACTCAGCTTCTTGTTATGATCAGTCTTTGTACTACTGATGGCAATCATTTTGAGCAGTAACTAAAAGAACAGTACTTTCTAAATATTGTTTATTTTCAGTATATAGATTAAGCACTCACTGTATAAATTCATTGATTCACAATATAACAGGAGACAAGGGAGATGCCTATTGAATCAGCTGAACCGTGTATAGTAAATGCCTGATTTATTTTATAATCAGTTAATTTATATTCTACTTTCTTATAAAACAGATATGACAACAAACAATTCACAAGAGCCAAGACAGGAAGTAAGAGAAAAAGGAAGGTGAGGAATAAAGTGGAAAAAAAACTAAGGAGAAGTTGAAATGAGTCTTCCTGCTAAAAAGACAGCACACAAGTTACCTAGAAGTAGGAATTGAAAATGTTTATGGAAGAAAGAAGAACCTTTTTCTTGGTTTCAATTTCTAAAGGAAAATTTTTATGGGACTATTTCTAACCCTAGACCCTTTGTGAATTGCTATTATACCTATTTTTACTGCGAGTGGAACTCTTATTACCAGCTAGTTAGCTACCTTTTTAAATCCCATACATGCATTTTTAACTATATAATCCTACAAGTGGCCCCTGAGTAGGTCCCATAATCCCCCCTCTCTGGCAGGAAACCCTTTCTTAGGCACAGTCCTTCCTAAAAGCAGCGGGATGCTCTATGTGAACTGGTCTTCTTCAGCCTGGGAATCAATTCAGAGTGGGAACAGCTGCAGCAGACAGGAAACCTGCCCAATGGAGATAAGAAAATCCCAAATCAGAGATAACTGTTATCTAGAGAACAGGGCAGGTCGACAGGACTGTGTTCTTTCAAAGAAAATCAAGGAGACTTGGGAGGAGGTCTCAAAAGTGAGCAAGGAAAGATCCTTCTCTAGTCATTGGGGACACTGGTTTTGATCAATTGCCAATGTGGAGGCCAACGTGAGGGATTGGGAGTCAAAGAAGTCTTTCCAAACCTGCTTTATCTTTGCAGAGTGAGAAGTTCTCATCTCTCAGCTCTAGTTCATTCCATCTGTGAATAGTGGCCAGGAAGGCGCGCCACCATCTCCTCTGGCAAGTAAATGAGGACGGATATGAATGCATGTGTAGAGTATTGAAATGAAGGCTACAAAATGATTCCAATTTAAAACACCAAGTATTCTCGTTCCTGAAAATCACTAAAATGCCATATTACCTGGTTCCTCAGCATTTCTTATTCTGTTTATCTTAATGCTTATTACTACCTCCCAATCCTGGTAGGCCCTGGATCCTGCCTATCCTCTGGTCATCACTTAGTCTTACAAGGCCCTGGAGAGAAAGAAGAGCAAAGAATAGGGAAGGGGGAACTGAAGGGAGGGGAAGACCATTATTGTTGTGAAGACATCTTTGTTTTTAGAAAAGGCAATCTTAGAGTGGAGGAGGTTTATTTGTTTTGTTTTTTTAATTTATTTTTTCTCAACCTTTCTTTGTTTTCTGCTTTTTGCATGTTTAGTTTTTAAAGAAAATAATTAAAAAATAAAAATGGTGCTTTTATAAAAGATAACCGACCCATTCTGCCATCATCTTAACTAATCAACTCATCATTCTCCCATTCCACTAGATTTTCTACATGCATTTGTGATTTTCAAATGGCTGTATCACAGACTAGGTATATTATGCTAGTTCTATGAAACATATTATCAATAGTTCCCAAGTGGCTACATCACCTTCATAATCACTTTTGTCACTGGTAGTAAAATAAATCCCCTGGGAAAAGGCATCTCATGATAAAAATCATAATTTTATCATTGTTGTACATTTAAATTTATTTTCACAAATAAGGCCAGAATGAATACTCTGTATATATAGCCCGACCCATCATGAATTAAAGGAGAAAATGCTTTTCTAAAAGCCAGGCAAATATTTCTAAACTCTGTACATCTAGGTATTTATCAGCTTCACTGACCCATCTCTAGGTTATCTTGCTTTATCCTCATGAGACCTTCTGGTCAGCGAGGCAAGGATTTAGCTGCTGTTTCTAATCATGACTTTTTCTATCAACGAGTCTTTTTTGAATACTCTTTCTTATTCTCTTAAAGGCCAGAAGAACTATGTAGATGGCATGATAACACTTTCCTCCTGCTTATTAACACTGTAGAAGCGATCTTGTCCAAAGCAAGAAGAGGAATTCTATCCAACAGCGAAGGTGCTGCTTGGAGTCCCACCTTCAAGCAAGAGTGTTGTGGGAGCTGGATCAATAGGAGTCCAGTCAGGAAAGAGAACCACTGTAAGACTTTACAACAGGAGATTGTATACTGTGAGGTGGTAACACACATGATGGAAAAGACAAGAAGCCAAATGGGGATGGTGAGGCAACAGATAAATCAGAAGTAGCAGGAAGCCCTGCTCCTCCTAGGCTGAAGGACAGAGTCAGAGTCCCACAGTGGAGACTGGACCACAGGGGCCTGGTGTGGCAGAGCTAAAGTCACGAAGGATGAGATGAGCCCTGCTGGAGACTACCTGCGTGGCAGGGAGGGGGAAACTTTGGCTTCTCCCTCCCTCTTGCCTTCTAGGCTTCCCCTGCTGCCTCTCCTTAGTTGAACTCAGTTGGAGACAGAGCCTGGAACACACAACTTTCCAGAGTGACCCCCCCACCCCCACCCCAACACACACACCTGCCTCCTATGATACAAAATGAAGTCCGGAAAGGATGAGGAATGAGCCAAAGGGCAAACAATCCAAGAATTAGTACAAAATCACATTGCCAAATATTCATTCAAAATAGCACCAAAGCAAGAAAAGAAAAATCCTCTAGAAGTGTTGGCCAAGAAAAATGAAAGGGAACCAAATAGCTTAGTTTGAAGTACTCTTTCCAGCCATACACATTGTTATTCTTAGTTATAAATGGTACCTCTAGCTAGTTAGAGCCAAACAGTGATTGGCTGACGATGATCAGTAGGTCACAGAATTTCTAGAAGATCAAGGTCAGGATGAACTGGGTATGGGGATTAGGCTCATCTAGCCAATAGTCTGTACCAGACACCAGCACTAGCCCTCCCTGGGGCTGCTTCTGGAAGCTGATGTCTCCTTGTCAGGTGGCACCAACCTCCTATAAAGTGATTTAACCCTTTTTCTGTGTCTTTCTGGTTTCTATGAGTTGAGGCATCTGAAGGCTTGGCCTGTGATAAGTGCCTGCAACCTCACTGCAAAGAAAAGACTGTAAGAGAGAGCATCTGACTTCTTTGGGAAAGGCCAGCTACTGTGGAGTGAATTGTGTTCTCCTCCCCAAAGTCGTAAGTTGAAGTCCTAACCCCCAGTGTCATCACACTTGGAGGGCTTTTAAAAAGTAATTATAGTTGAATGAGATCATAAAGGTGTGGTCATAATATAATAGAACTGATTACCTTATAAGAAGAGGGAGAGATTGAGAAGGTGAAGAGGTGAGGGAGAGGGTGGAAAGGGGAGAAAGAGGGAGGGAGGGAAGGAGAGAGAGATCGAGAGAGAGAGAGAGCCCTCCACACCAGGGGAAGCTCATGTGAGCACACAGCAAGAAGTTGGTCACCTATCAAAGTTACAAAGAGCTCTCACCAGAAACTGACCACACTGATACTTTGAAATTGGACTTTTAGTCTCCAGAACAATGACAAAACATGTTCTGTTGTTTAAGCCATCCACTCTCTGGTATATTGCTATGTCAATCTGAGTTGACTAAAGCAGAGACTAAATGTGAGCAATTCATACTGACCAAGTGAAGATACCATAGAAGATGCATGAGATAATGGGTTACCAACGTTGTTCACTATAAAATGTTAACAGATCTTCCTCCACTTATGACTATTAAAAAGGTTACAAAATCAGAGGTGGCATTGCTGATTAAATGGCACTATGCTAATGCCACCTGCCACAGGAGAGAGCTGGTTCCTTTAATTCTCTAGACTGACATGGCAAATCTATAACGCTTGGCCATGTGATGGCTTTGTCTTCTGATGAGGTGACACCAGAAGAACTAGAATATTATCAAACTTTATGGTTATCAGAGAACTTAGAGAACATTCAGCCTCTTTTTTACCCAATGACAGACACTTCCAAGAATTTTAGCTGATTTGGAAGCTTCTAGACTTCTAGAGCTCTAGGTGTTAGAAAGATTGTCTTTTTCTGTTGTTGATATAAATTTCTGCTATATGGCTCTTATTCTAAATATTCAAAATTAGAGGATCAACTAACAAATACTGTGTAAGAATCAGCCTAAGTCAGGGGCAAGGACAACTCTGGAAAAGATATTTAAGAATATCTAGTCTTCAGAGAATATCAGACCGTCTTTTCCATTCATGTTCTGTGAAATTGTGTTCTGAGGGAGTAAGACTGACTTATTTCTGTAATAACTATTAGTGGAATGTCCTCTTATATGTATTTTAATGTATTGTTAGATAAAGTTAGATAAGATAGTTCTTGCTCTCAGCAAATCCATAGTTTAAGAAAGGCAAATAGAGACAGTTGGGATACACCTACAAGAACTACAAGAGATGCTCTAAATATGATGTGAGCCTGCAAGAGGGAGAAACCTACTCTGACTGGATAGAATTAGTGAGGATTTCAAAGACAGGGTGCTTTTGGAGATGATATGGATAACACCCTGAGCGTGATTCCAAGGTTTCTATCTGTGAGAGCAGGTGGATCCCTGCATTCATTTCTTGGGCACAAAGCAAGTTCAATTGGTGTAGTGTGGCAGGAAGGCATGGATGAAGGCATCTACATAAGGATTTCTCTGATAAATGTGTTACTGCAAGGATATTGGGGTCTCACTTCAGGGTTCTTGTGCGCCTGAGAGAAGATTTCCTCAGACCTACATGCTCGGGGACGGGGTGGGGGGGTGGGGGGGGAATTAGTCCAGGCAATTGAAAGCAAAAACAAGTGAGATTTATTGAAGATAGTACATCTTTTTCCCCCTAAATTTTTACTGCAGTATCTTTGTTTTACAAATTAAAAATAAACTCATATGTATAGTTTCCCCATATGGCAGTTTCCCCATACCTTATATCAACACACCTGTCCCTCCACCAAATCACCAAGTGTTCTTCACCATTGTCCATGGGCTCTGCCACCACTCATCACTCCCCATCCCCAGTCCCATTCCCTATTGGTAATCTCAGTTATATTGCAAGTGTCCAAGGGCTGATATTGTTTTGTCTATTCTGTTATTTTATGAGGACAGTACACCCTTTAAGAGACAGGACAAGGGCAGGCCATATTTCAAGAGGAGAAGAGACCACAAGAAGCTTCTGGCTGAGATTTTTAAGGAGTCTGACAGCCCTTGTCCCTTCCCAGGGGTGTCCTAGTGGTCCCCCTTTATTGGAGGATGTCTGATTGGCATTGTTTATGGTCTGTTGCCTTTTAGGTTGGAGGATTGCTTCTGTTCCCTTTTTCCTTGCTTCTGCTGATGCACTACCTAGCAAAAGAATAATGAAATATAGAGTCTGAATACAGGGTTGGTATGAACAGATGTTTCTTTCATAGTGTAATCTTTCAGAGATTATTGAAACTTTGTTCTTTCCACCTCTGAAAAATAAAACAATGTGAAACAAAACAAAACTCTATTAAACATCTCTTCTTCCTCTACTCCACTCCCACTGTTGCAGCACAAAAGTCACCATAGATGATACATGAATGAGTGGGCGTGGATGTGTACCAACACAACTTTATTTACAGAACAGGCAGAATTATCTCAAGAGATGATCTGCCGATCCCTGGTCAAAGTTGGAAAGATGGTCATTGTCTTACTCCTAGTTTGTGACTTTGAGGTCCATTCTGAGATTGTGTGTGTAGGTAGAACTGGGGGAAGAATTTCCTGGAGAAGACAGAGGCAGACTCAGGAAGGAAGGTTAGGTGCAAATGGAGAGGTTCCTTGTAGCTCAGGAAGGAAAGGCCCATGTTTGGAGATCAGGTCATATTCATTCTTTTGGCACTGTCCTGCTGTCTAATTCTGTCTCCCAACTGACTGGCCATGTCTAACTGGCTGCTGCAAGGTAGGAGCTGTATTTTATCTGGAGATGACTGTGCACAAGATAATTTATATTTTGGTGTAAATGCACCTCGGGCTGCTTTGAGATGAAAGACTCTATATAAAACTGAGTTATGACCCTACTTAATAGGAGCACTGCTGACTTTTTCCAAAAGTGGAGTTAAATCCCTTTGGCATCTGTGAAGGGCTGTCTGTAAAGGACTGCTGGCCATTTCAGTGACTGTAGTTCTTGCTCTTGATTCTTTGCCATCAATCATTCTCCTCCTCTAAGTCCAAAGGCAACGTTTGTTATTTGCCAAAATCCTAAGGAGGAGGCTCTCCAACTGTCCCAGCTGAGGCCAGATCTTTGCTTTTTAGGTTGTTTGAGAGGTGAGGAACACATGCACACTTACACATTAACACACCACACTCATATACATTCACACCCATTCACACAATTCACATGTGTGGACACACATGAACACTCTTGCTGACACACACTCATTCACACCAACACACACATTCACACCAGCAATAATTTACACTGGCACATATTCACATATGCACAGTCGCTCATTCATACTGACACCTAGACACATACCCATTCTCACACATGCACATGTTCATTCAGACTGACAGACACATTCACACTCTTACACTCATGTTCACACATTCACTCTCACTCAAATATACGTTAATCTTCCATAATAACAAATTCCAGAATAGCTCTTCCCTTATCCTATTACTTCCTGTGGATTCTCACTATACTAGCTTTGTTTTTACACAGAAAATTAGACATGGTCACACTCCCTGCTATTCTGGACCTCAGCAGGCCCCTTTCATTGTGGCCAAGGTTATCTGCAGGTATCATGTGCCCCTGCCTGAGGCCCAGCCCTCCACAGGCCAGCTCCATGCTTCACAGCATCAGACGGGGCATACCAACATGTCTTTTTTTAGAAAAGACTGTAAGTGTCTTATCTTACTCCTTTGGAATTTTCCAGTTATTTAACCTCGAGTTTAGGAAAAGTTGGTTTGAGGGTTCTTCAAATGTCTCTGAGCTCTTACATCAGATTTGAGAGCTCATTTCACTTGAGGCGGATGGCGCATCTACTTGCCAACCTACCTCATTTCCATCTCTCCTCCCTACTGACTAGAAACCTTGTGGTTAAAATAACACACAGCCTCTATTCGGAGCTCAAACTTAGAGCTGCTATCAGAGGCAGATTTGGGATTTCAGGAACTCTCAGAGGATGCATCCGAGTTGCTTTTTAAATATCCAGTTTTAGACTCTCATGAAGAAATCAGGAATCTCATCAGGTAAATATTGTCTTTCCTTTTTCATTGTTTTGTTGAAAAGATGATTAAGAAAATTGTGTCAGAAGGAACTGAAGAAAGCCAGCTGCTTCCTAGCTTTTTACAGTGAACAGGGCTTATATCTTTTTCTCAGAAAGAGGAATAAAGTGATGAGACAAGAATCTCATGGAAAGAAAACTGCCATGGCGAGTCTCTGTGGAGAAAGGGCTGGGTGTCTGAGGAGTAAACATGTCCTGCAGGAGCCACCTAACTGCATCTGGGTGTGTGCAAGTTGTGAGGCAGAAAACCAGTCAGGCTGGTCTCTACTCTCTGCTGCAGCTGCTTGGAGGGTGGTCATGTGTCCAGTTCACACAGGAGAGGTCTCAGCTCTGTCGGGGCATCATCTTATCCAATGAGACTGAACTGGTTTTCTTTCACTTGCTGTTTTCTCTTCAAGTGTTAGATGCCACCTATCTATCTATCTGCCTATCTCTATCTATCTATCTCTCTATCAGCTGTCTGTATGTATCATCTATCTACCTGTCAATTATCTCCCATTCTATATTTAAAAAATATAATTCCACTACTATTTCATATTTTCAAAATCATGCCTTACTTGTGATAGAACATAAAATTTTGTCTTACATCTATTTGTAAAATGTGTTAACATTTTCTTTGAACATAAGCAACACTGACCTCCTGAAATAAAAGAAATCATTTGCAGAGTGAGTCCTATTTCTGAAAATCTTGCTACCATGTCTCCAAAGCTTTTTTAAATTTTTTTTGCAAATGGGTGCCTATGAAATATTTGAATACATCTCACCTGAGAAGGACCAGGTGTTTATTTACTAATTCTATAACTCTTTGTCTCTCTGCCTCCTCTCCTCTCCATGTCTCTCCTCCCTATCTCTGAGAGATAATTATATTTCATTTGAAGAAAACACTTGTTTTTTAAGCAAAGGTACAGGTAGGAAGAGAGAGAGGAAGAAGCACTTTATTTTAATTTTAATTTATTTTTTTAGTTGTTCACACTGGTTGATTCCCCCAGACCTGGGACTCTAACCCAGGGTCAATCATCACCATCATCCAGTTCCAGAATATTTTGTCATCCCCAAGAAATGAACCTTAAAGGCTCTATAGTCATTAAGCAGTTCACTCTCCATTTCTTCCTCCTCTCTGCCCCTGGAAACACTGATATGCATTCCATCTCCATGAATTTGCCTGTTCTGGACATTTTATCTAAATGAAATTATATGATACATTGTCATTTATATCTGTCTTCTTTCACTTAGCATAATGTTTTTAGGGTTTATCCATGATGTAGAATGTGCCAGGACTCATTCCTCTTTATGGCTGAATGATATTCCTTTGTATGTATAGACCACATTTTTTAATCTGTTCATCACTTAATAGACATTTGAGTTGTCCCCACCTTTTGACTATCATGAATAGTGTTTCTCTGAACATTCACGCACACGTATTTGAGCACATGTTTTCAGTTCTCTTGGGATGTTGATGTAGGAGTGGAATTGCTGGGTCATATGGTAACTCTAAGTTTAACTTTTTGAGGGGCTGCCAAACTGTTTCCCACAGCAGCTGCACCATTTTACATTCCCATCAGCAATGTATGAGAGTTTTATTTTCTCCACATCCTCACCAACATTTGTTATTTTCTATTATAGCCATCCTAGTGGGTGTGAAGTGGTATGTCATTATGGTTTTGATTTGCATTTCCCGAGTGATATTGAGCATTTTCACCATGTGTTTGTTGGCCATTTGTCTCATTCACTTTTTATTCCCTTTCATTTGGTTCTATTTTTCTTTATACATAAATCCTATGATTGATAACTCACAAATTCTATGTCCTCTCAATTCCTGCCTTTTTATTTACTCTCTATCTCCTGTAAATAAGCTTCACAAGGACAGGAACTCTGTCTGCTTTGTTCGTTATTGTATCTCAGTACCTACAACAGAGTTTGGTATTGAAGGAACTCTATTTATTTGCAGAATATTTAGAGACTAAATGGTGGTTATCCCTCCAGACCCTGGTCTAAGTTCTCTTCTCTCTGCATGTGAATAACAGTGAGGCAGCAAATGATGGAGAGCCACAACTGATCCCCGCATCAGTCCCTGATCACATTCCTGCCCTTGCTACTCCAAACTGTGTCACTAAGGCAAACAAATGTAGTATCCTTTGCCATTTACAGATGTGGGAAGTTGTGGGAGGCAGACTAGATATGCAAAGTTCATACAGAGATCAAGGTTAGAGTTAATGAGAGCTAAAGCTAAGGCAAAAACAAAGAGAGCAGAGTGGGAGGAATCAATAGGAGGGAGATATTTAAGAAAAAACCTGTAATACCAGGTGACTAGCTAAGGTGTCAATCAAAGTAACCTCAGATATTGAACACGGAAGGTTGGGAAAGTGGTGGCACCATTAACTATAAAAGAAAGTGGGGAGATGGTCTATTTGGGAACAAAGAAAAGGGAAGCTTGCTTTATACGGAATTTGAGAAGATAACATGAGATGTGAACATACACACCCAGACGGGTGGCAGATCTGGTCATGGAGCTTAAAGTGAACAGAAGGAGCTGAGGGAACCAGAATGGAAGTCCTGGTTTGAAAAAGAACATGGAACATCACAGAAATCAGTGCAATTCAGAGAGGAGTAGGATGGAATGAGAAAAAGAAAGAAGTATAGATTGAAGAGCAGTAATGAAGAATGTGCTATTACCTAGGATATGTTTCGGGGGCCGGGGAGGGGGCTTTGATTTAAGGAAGAGCATTCAATGACTGAAGTCCCCTCCCATAGATCCATTGAAATCTCTGGTGAGGGGGTGATCATTGTCATCAAATAGAAGAGTGGGTACCTTGCAAGGCATTCAGATGTGCAGCTCACTGCTTATTCCAATCAAACTCTGCACTACTGTAGGCTTTGCAGGACCAAATCCTACAGGGTGTGCATTTGCATTTCATGATGCACCTTTCCCTGTTGTAAACCATCTCTCTAAAACAATCAGTGATGGTATAGATGATGCTTAAAGCAACACCTGGTAGAATGGCTCTGTTGTTCTGGAATTGTAATGATCATCATGGGATCATCATGCCAGATAATGTTTCATCCTGAAGGAAATGATTTGTTTCTTCTTAGCAGTTCCCATTAGGAAGTGAATGATTAGAAAGTTTAACAATTAGGTTAATGCTGGGTTTAAACTACATAAAGGATCTAGGATATAAAATCGCCATTATGGGTTTTTCCACAGAAATTATAAAATCAGCCTTTGAGCTTTAAAAAAACTTTTTTTTTTTAAGGAAAGTTACAGGCAAGAATGAAGTTGAGTAGGCAGGCAGAAAGAGAGAGAAGGAAGAAACATTTTATTTATTTCATGTAGTCTTTTAATCTTGGTTCTTTATCCCCTGCCCTTGGGTCATGAACCCGTGTCCTTGGGATGTATGTGGACTTCACAGGCCGGGGGCTGTGGACCAACCACTACTCCACCAGGGCACACCTGATATTTTATGGTTATCAAAAGCAGTAATGTCGATTAATGTTAACACTAATTTAGCTGATGATCAAAGAAAACAACAACCCCACTGGCATTCAGCTTTGAAAAGTGATATGTAATTTATTTTCTGGTTCCTGGTTCTTAAATTTATTAAATCAGCATTAAATGGTATTGTATTATTCCTGCACATACAAACTGAAGATAAGGAATTGGGTCAGAAAATTTGCAGAAATCCCTCAGGGGTTAAATGTCATCTGCAGTGCAGGAGGAGCACACTCAATTTTTGTCTTCTTAGCATCGTTTTCAATATCAGGCAGAGTAGGGGTGTCTAAAAATTATTTTTACTTCCTCCCTATGTGCCCCTTCAACAAAGCCCCTGCCAACCAGCATTAGCACTCAGTTAAGAGGTTGGACTGAGGGGAAAACCTGATATGGTTTTCCAATCTGCCTCTTTCTAACACATAACTCCCTAAGCTTCAGATTCCTGTACTGTAAAATCAAAATAATAAAAGCTCCTAGCCCACAGGAATGTTGTGACAATTAAGGGAGCTAATGTATGCAAAGCTCCTAGCACATTCAATCAATGTTAACTATTATTATCACAGATAACATGTGTATAACAGAATTGAACTGCTGCTTTTTTTCAGTCAACCTGTCTCTCTTCTTTCCTGTGAATTTAATCATAAAGTACAGTTTTAATGAAGTTACTATTCTGTTCAAAACGTGTGACTAAATCAAGCTCAAACTCCTTTAGCATGCCATTCCCACCGACAACTGTCTCTAGTTCTTCTGAGTCCTATACTCCAGGACTCCCCATATAATTTTTCTTTTTCTGAATAAGAGGCAGAGAGAGGCAACATTGTAAGGGCACAGAAGTAATTTTCTCCTACCATCCCTGGGTTTTTCTTGGGCTGATTGAACAATCAAATTAACACCAGGCAGCATAATAGGGGAAAAGGCAAATTTAATTACATAAGTATGGGTAATCCATATAGATGTGAATTCTAAACTCAAGGGAGAAAATGAGGGTATATATCTTGAGTTAAGGAATTTGAAAGGGGCCTGTGCCTTCAAGGAGAGAGAAGGGGGACTCTTGTGATAAGGAGAAGTTGACTCATGATAAAGCTGGGTGAGGTTTGCTCTGCCATATAGATACATTTCTCTAATAGAAAGGTTATTTCTGGTAAAAATCCTAATTCTGGATAACCCCAATCTTCAGGATAGTTAAGAGAGTGGTTAAAGTTTCTTGTGAGCTGGTGGGTCTTGACTGAGCTTAGCTTGAATAAATCCACATGCCAATTGACATGTCCAAGAAAAGCCTGCTCTGAACATCTTGGGGAGGCTTATCCTTCAACGTATGCATATGTGTGTGTGTGTGTGTACACATACATTCTCTTATCTGTAAAATAGACATATGACATGAAATTCCTTCCAACTCAAAGTCTATGCAACTGAGTTACTGGATTTCACAGTCTCACGATACAACTTTAAATGTTATGGTAAAAGAATAACCATGGCTCTACTATACAGAACCAAGAGAAATGCAGGAGGTGAGTCACCAAAAGCGGTTTAAAGGATAGCGTACCAGCACTGTCTTCTAATGTGCCCAACTTGCCATTCTTAGATAAAAACCACAGTGGCGTTTCTTCATTATTTCAATCCAGTCTTTAAAGTCAGAATGCCACAGGGTTTCTATTCTTTCTGCAACACTTTCATGCATGTTAGTCCCTTGCCCACAGTAGACATTCCATACATACCTTGTGAATGAATGAATGGATTATCTTTCTTTTCATTAAAAAGTAATAACAAAAAGCAAAAATTTTAATACATTTATGACAGGACTCTGTGCTTTAAAAATGAACTCATCATTTCTACCAAGAATAATGATCCCTCCTTTATACATTATACATATGTTAACTAATTTTATTGTCACAACATTCCTATAGGCGAGGAGCTGTAAATTTAGATATTTTGTGATATTTATCAAATAACATTATTTGTAGAGCTTATTACTATCTAAAATTATATTCCTTCTTATGTTTATTATATCTCTGTTTATAAAATGGAATCCCTATGGGTTTAGGGATTTTTTTTTAAGACCTTATTCATTGCTGTTTCCTTAGACAATGGTTGGCACATTAATAGGCACACAATAAATATGTTCTAAAAAGCAAAGTAATTTGTATCAAGAATTTGTTATTTAGTAAGTTCTGTTGGAAAGGGAAATGATTTAATCAGTGAAGAAAGCTTGTTTCGTTAAAGGGAATGAAATCTGAAGTATAAATACTTGATTGGGTTTAGGGAGGAGGATAGGATAAATGGGAATTTTTTACCTTTGATTTACTTAGAAAATAAATGGATTGAGACAGAAAACAGGAAGTTGGGAATGCCCTGAAGGTTTTAGAAATGATTAACTTAGACCTTTATATTTAAAAGGTAGGAAGGTGGAAGAACTGGGAATAGGGTAGGTTTCATTTGTCCTGCTTTTTAATACTTTAAAAGGCAAAGAATAAGGAATGGAAGATTGAAAATTTAGAGGAGGCTTAGGAAAAACTAAAAATCTCATGACAAAATAGCTATCCTGTCAGACAGAAAGTAAGCAAAGAGTCCAGAGAAATCAAGTGAAGGAAAAGGTGAAAAAAATCAAGAAAATTGCATCGCTGAGGAAAGAACCACAGACACAATTCAGCCTGCCAACTTGAGAGGCAAAGGTTTAAAGGAAACAGGAAGCTTTGGGGGCGAATGCCTTAAGTGGAGCAAATAAAGAGAGAGGTGGGTGGAATTTTAAGGTTGAACATTTCATAATAAGTTATTGGACAGTAAGAACTTTGGAAAGGTACTTAAAGAGAACATGAGTCATTGCAGAGACTTAAGAGACTAATTTAAAAAATGCAAAAGTATTAGGAACTGGAGGATACTTGTTCTATTCAAAATCTTAGAAACAAACTAAAATTCACGTATTCTCTTTTATCATTTACTGAATATCAGCTAGATATTGAGGTCCTATGAAGGGAGGATAATGGTGTCTTCAGTAATCTGATGGAGACCAGGTAGTCAGAGGGTCATGGAAGTTATCTGAGGTTTCATCCTAACAGCAGGTAAGGTGTCATAAGTTACAACCATTTCTTCTTTATAGGAGAAATAAAATGTAACCTATAGTTTACTCTTCTAGTAACCAAAACTTACCCATTGGTGTATCAAACCTTTATGTTTATACCACCTTTGCTGAAAGGTCTGGAAGAAGCTTACTCATTTTCTCTCTATCCTTCCTGAATTGTTACAATGACTGCAATGCTATTGAAGAAATGCTCTGAGATCTGCTATTTCCAGCAGAGAAATGGACTAGAAGCTAATTAAAATTCTGCAGTTGCTCACTGGAAAATCTGAGCTCTTGCTTGATTCGCCTTCCCACAGTGTCTCCAAATAGATACAAGTCACATACATGTCATGCAGGCTTAATAATTGATTTGAGAAATTCTATGACACTGCTGAGTTGTTGTCAGTTCATACCTCAACCTCAGGAAGCCAAATACTTTCAGGGACCTGAGACTTTGGCATAAACAGATGCTTATATTAAAAAAGAAAATCAGCGCATTGAACTGATGAGCTAGTTAGCCTATGTTCTGAGCTCAGAATAGCAAATGAGGAAGAAACAGATCGAAGATATTCTGGCTGAATGTTACATAAAAGTCATGTCAAGGTGTGATGAATAATGCATTAGGAATTCCTTGATTTTCATTATGTGTCAGCTTGAGACTATAGTCTATGCCTAGATATTTCCATTAATAATCACAATAATAATAGCAAATAGACATATCACTAACCCCTTTAGCAATTCAGTAAGTTGCATTTTCTACATCTTACAGATGAGGAAACTGAGGCTGAAGAAGTTGGGGCTAGTGGAAGAGAAGAAGTCCAGTCCAGCGGATGTAACTTTGTATCCCCCAGGGCAGGTTTTCACTGCTATGCACTCAGATGCCCACTCCTGTCTTCCTGTATTTCTGGCTGTGAAGGGAGGTAAACCAGGAAGGCACAGCAAGGCAGAGTGACAGGAAGAGGAGACCTAAGTGGCCCAGGCTGATCTAGTCTTTCTGGAAGCTTCCTAGCACTCCAGTTCTTGAGACTTGTGTGCATTCAACCTTGGTTTTTACTGACAATGGAAAAAGTGAAACAGCGTTTTCTCCTGACTATTGTAGTCAGCTAGCCCAACCTGACATGAGTTTCAGAGAGGCATTCCACTTTATACTAAAAAAAAAAAAAAAAAAAAAGCAAAAATAGGAACAAACAAAAAAACCTGCAAAAAAGGTCTGGGATGAATGGGAACAGCCTATTTCTTGCTATTTTGGTCATTTATTATGACCACTACCTCAGGGATAAAACACTGTCCATGGCAAGGCCAGGTTGTAGAGTTCTGTAGGTCTCTCCCTAGAAAACCTCATCTGATAACTGGAATAGCTTGTCAATATTTTCTGAGTATCTGTCATATGTCAGGCACTCAGGATTCAAAGATGAGTAGTATGCAATCCTTGCCTAAGAGGAGCTGGTAGCCTTGCCTGAGAGACTAACAGGTAAGCAAATGATAAAAATACAGCAGGACAAACGCTATGATGCCAGAGGATGTGAATTGCAGGTGCGAAGGGTGATACATGCATATTTCCAAACAAAACACCAAGTTATACAGACAGAAATGGGATGAGATGGGGACCTGGCTATGGGCTGTTAGTTGGAGCTGAAGCGCTACAGACTAGGCAACTGGGACTGACGTGCCTGGCACCTGTTATTGAGGTTACGGATCACAGGTAGGGCTGGCCCAGGACTTACTTCAGAACAATAGTTTCAAAAGCATCATTCACCCCGCAATAGAATCAGTTTAATAACTGATTAGCAAACATCTCTCAGCAGTACTGAACTGGAAGTAAACAAGTGTTCAGGGATCAGAAAATAACTCCAGATCAGAGTCATGGACTCACCCAGCAGATGCAAAAGTGATTAACTGCAAGTTCAAGGCAGGAGAGAGAAATTGGGGTAAGGATCATGGAAAGACCCAGAATGCTAGGGTATAGAAAATGGATACAATGTTAGTCCCAAGCCACTGTGAATACTAGAGGACAGGATTGAAAAGATCCAAGGGACCTAGAATCACACCATATATTATGACATACCACCCTGAACCCACCCCAGACTGAAATTGGCATCACAATGAGGTTCAACACCCTACTCAAGACAATTTGAATAGAACTAACCTCAGGTGAGAAATAGAGCCCTTTGTGCTTCTAAATGGGGGACGTTGTGTGCTTTTTTTCTGGAGTGAATGTGGGAGGAAGGAAAGGCAGGAACATACTGGATACCTCAGTGAGATCTGGAGAGAAAAATTCAGGCATGTGATTGGGTAATGGGAATGACCGAGAACAGGTAGACTGAATCTGTGAAATGTGAAGGCAAGAATAAGATAGGGATGGGTGACTGGCCTTTACCATGAAAGGTGCTTTGATTTAGCAGTAAGAAGTCCAACTTGTCTCCATAAGGTCACCATCCATCTTTTTAAGAGAGAAGCAGTCTTCACATGAAGTGGCCTATAACACCCTCAGACGTTGGCAGTGATCCACAGTGTCTGGGAGCCTGACTTGTTCCTATGTAGCTCCCATCTTTCATAGTAGCCCTCCAGGGCACAGTTCATGCATTTTCATCTTGACTTCGCTATGTATGACAAAGCAAGAAGGTGAGCTCCAAACGACTTCCTTTTGCAACCCTCCAAAGAAGCATCAGATTCCTTCCTTCCTTTGGCAACAACCATGTCAAACTCAGTAAGTCTTCATAGACTAGCAAAGTGTTATGCAATACTATCTCTAACAGGATGCCCAAGCTTTCAGGTGAGGGCCTAATTATTACAAGCAATAGTCCAACCAATATTCTACACAGCCAAAGACTGTAAAGTTTATTTTGGAGATGTTTATTAAAGAACCTTAACCTCCAAACACTTGCTGACTCTAGGCTACACTATCCTTGGGGTTCCCTTGGCTTCGGTGCTGTCGGCTAGGCTTAGGGCCTGAATGTCAGAGTACTGTGCTGATAATACAAGAGGGCTACCTATGAGGGGTAAGAGTCTGGGAGATATTGGCAAGAACTCAGGGACGCAAGGCACCAAGAAGTCCTATAAGCAGAAACTTATCATTGATTCAACAAACTACCAGCCTGTTTCTTTGTTCTGCCTGCCTGAAGGGGACCAGCTGCAGGCCTTATGTCTGTCTCGCACCTCTCCACAGGCAGCTTGAATGCATCAACAATTTCACTGTCATGCCCATTCCAAATGATCCAAACTGACACTGGTACCCAGATGTAGAAAGCAATGGCTTGCCAACAACACTGACATGTTGGGCATCATGGAGATGTCACAGGCTGAGTATGTCATTGGGATCTACTAGACAAACTAGGAAACTATCTGTGGCATTTGATGACATTTAATTCATGCCCAGCATGAGCCACTCCTTAGCTTTGGCTGAAAGTAGATGTCTTTGACTCCTTGTCTCAGTATCTACAGCTCTTTCACACCTCAGAATTGGCAAGTACTGTCAACTCGACATCCAGGACCTGCCCCCATGTACCAGAAGCTGCGACTCAGGACTGTCACCCAGATATTTGTCTTCCGTGCTCCCTGATGCCCTTACTTGCCAAACTTGAATCCCCACATAAAATAACCCATTGCAAAAATCCCCTACCCAGCCCCTGTTTCCATCTGCTTCTCTTCTTTCTCTGTGCAGTGGATCCCTGTGTGCTGTGCTCCATGTATGACTCTTTGATGTCAGACCTAAAGTAGACTGACTTTAAAGAACTTAGAGTTTAAAATACAGTTCTTGCCTTCTTTAGGGGATTCAAACAGTTGATAAACTCATGCTTTTACATCTTTCCACCTTCTTAACTCCTACATGTCTCCGAGAAAATCTGACGTCAGTCACCATGTGTTAGTACCGCCTACTTTAACTATCTTCTCAGCTCTGCTTCTGACAGGAACTTCCTTTAAAGATAAATTTAAACAGAAATTACATTATGCTATTAGAATCTCATCCAGAATCATGTTTATTTTTGAAAGGTTTTTTCTTAGCTCTGTTTAATGATCTTTTAATTATGCCAAACGACTGTCAGAAATCAGATTGCAGAGCCTCTCACAAATGCACCAGTCACTTGTCTTTAAGTCACCATATTGTTACTCCTCCAGAGTTTTCACAGTTTTATTTAGTCATGACGATGAAGCCCAGCCTACGCACCTGTGGTCTGAATAAGTCAGTGGGCCCAAAAGGAGATTGATGAGGTTGGCCTGGCCTGGCTTCCTGAACCCAGGCCAACCTTGCCTTTTCTAAGGCTGTGTCTGCAACAGGGTGACATTTCTAATCTTGCCCAGGGGTTTGGCTCCAATTCCCTCCCTTGACCCTCAGTTTTTTTATCAATAACATGTGAATTAGAGCAGAAGCACACACACAGACAATGAGCTGACTGTGATCTATTCTTTCTTCCAACCTATGAGGATAGTCCTGTCCCAGAGACTCAGATGAACCACATGACTTGATTTTCAGTTTCTAGGGTCCTACTTCTCATGATCTTATGACCTGTTGACTCAAGATGGAAAGGGATTTAGGAACAGACAAAGATGAAATCTAGAATGCTTACATTTTTCTTCCCTTAACTTTATCCAGCCACTCCCCAGTGGCTGCTTATCAGTTGTACAGATCTTTCTTTGGAGATATTCTGTAAGCAATCAGCAAGTAAGCAGTGTCCATGATGAGTTTTGGACTTTGGTGTTAAAGTATTTTTAGTGCCAATAGCTTTAGAAACAAAGGAAAAAAGATAACACCATTTGTCACATAAATAGTGTGCTAGCAGCCTTTGGGGTGCTGATTCCTAAATTAAAGATGATAAATTTGTTAAATAAATACCCATTACATTGAGAAGGACAATGTCAATACATTCTCTAGCTGTTGGTGAATGTTACCCAGGTTATAGATAATTGCTCTTAACTACTGAAGCACAGGTTTTCTTTTTTACTATTTCCAGAACATAAAATTGGGACTAAAACAAACTAATCAATTTGAATTTGTTTGGAAACAATCACATTTTTATGAACTGTGAATAGTTTATAGAGCAGAATTGTGTGTGTGTGTGTGCATGTGTATATTTGTATTTTAAAGCCTCAAAATGCAGAAAAGCTTTTGCTATTTGCTAGACAGCTAACATCTGCTGCTCTATTCCAAGTGATTAACTCATCTACAATAACTCCTCATCCCTTTGGATAAATCAGACAGCATCACTGGCTTCAAGAATGGGGTGGCCATCTTATATTCTATGAAATAATTATCCAGTGAACTCTCTATATTTTTATGTATTTCAGAAATGACTTCCAAATAAGGTCTTCCAACTTTTCTGTCCCTAGACAACCATTAGCATCAACTAAAAAATAAATAAATATGGAAGAATCATCCAAATTTCACACCATTCATCCCTGATGTTCCACTGAGATTTGACAGATGGAAGCACAGCAGTAACTTTGCAAGTGGCTGCCAAATAGGGCAGCCAGTCAACTTAGGGAGAGGAGATGGGCTTTGCAAGATGCTGAGAGATGGCTGCTCCTTTCTGAGCCCCTGCTTCCTCTCAGATAGTCATTCCCCATGCCACTGCAGTTCTGTTTTGCTTGATAGGCAGAGGCAGGTGAAGTTAGGAGGACTATCCTCCTACCAATGGAAGAGCACCACCTAGACCTTCATCTCAAAGATGGGGAACCTTGACACAGAGAGGGGAAGTGATTCATCAAGGACATGGGATATATTTAGGAGAATTCCAGTCTCTTGACTCCCAGCCCAGTGTCCAGCCTATCATTCCCCAATGGATTGTTTGTATCATGTGACCTAAAATAGGATTTCACGGTTAAAAACCCTTCTGCAATCAATGGTTTCCAAAATACTCCACCAAATGGAAATGATAATGAGAATTATTTTTTTTTGTTTATTGCCTCCCTCTTTGGGATAGGAATCAATCATCTGTGCTTTTTCTTCTTTTCTTCCCATATCAAGGCCTGGAAACCAAATGGACTCTATCCAACTCTTGCTTTAGAATCATTGTGTTTCTGAACATTAATTTTTTTAAAAGAGAAAGAAACAAATTCAATCAGAGACTTTATCTTGCTATCTCCTAAACTATTTGATTTAAACCTGAACTCTGAGCTGCAGACTCTCTAGTTATTTTAAGTAAATAAATGAACAAGGAGGCCTGCAAGGAGGGTGCCTCCAGCTTTGGCTGAGACCAACAGACTCTGAGAGCTGCACACTCTGAGAACAGTGGTGTGTTCCTGATTCCTAAAGGTGACCGTTTTATCTGGAATCTCCCTTGGGAAGAAATACTACCATTTTTAAATTCTCATGCTAATGACATATCTTTGGGAGTTTGAAGCTGGATCTATTGCTTCCAGCTGTCTACAGTAGTCCCCCTTTATCCAAGGTTTCTCAGTTTCAGTTACCCTAAATCAACATGGTTCAAAAATACTAATACCATAATAAGATATTTTAAGAGGAGATCATATTCATATAACTTTAATTACTCATTGTGATAACTATTTTATTTTATGGTTATTTATTGTTTTTAATCCCTAATTTTTCTACACATGATTTATATATATGTGTGTGTGTGAGTGTGTATGTGGGTGGGGACGTTGCTACTATCTTCAACTTCAGGCATCCGCTGGGCTCTTGAACATAGGTTAAAGGGGAATAATAATATTTAAGTTTTTCACAGTTAGCCTAACTTTGCTTTTTTCCACCAGATTCATTTTTTTCATCTTTATTAATTTTAAGCAAGAATTCACTAAAGTCCAGTGAGGTTCCAGGTACCATGCTAGGTGTTGTTGAATAGGAATGGATAAATAACCTCCTCCCCACCTTTTCCTTTCCACCTTCAGAACCCGTTGAATGAGTCAGGCAATTTTATTGCTGATAAAATAGTATTGGAAACTGTGGCTTCAGTCTATTGGTCAAAGAAGCTTGCTAATAGCATGGCCATAAATTAGATATCATTTCCCAGGAATGGATAGTGTCACTAGTGAACAACCACAGACCACCCCTTTTGAAAACTGAATGAGAGTGTGTGTTAATGGTAGATTCAGAGAGAGGAAGGTGTTGGGCTGAGTGTATTCAGTTCCTCCCAAACTTGCCACTTTGCTGGGAGTGTGACTCTGTCTTACCAGCGGGGATGAAGGGATTTCTCCAGCATCAGAAGAGTCAGGATTCAGAAGAGCCAGCATTATCACCCAAGGCTCCAGACCCAGATATATTCCATCAAGCCTGTCCTGTTGACCTTCTGGGTAACAGCAGGATTTCTTTAGCAAGAAATTTAAAACTATTCAAACTAAGAAATTTGCTATATACTTTGAAAAGAAAGATATATACCGTTTAGAAAACTATTTCTGATTTTTCAGGTTGATCTGATTTCTTGGCATATAAAAAGTTTAGAAAATTTTCAAATCTATTTTTCAGATTGAAAAACTTTTGGATCTACTGGTTGGAAAAAGGTAGGTAGATATACACCCCCATCTCTTCATTTCTTGATCAATGAGAAAATACCATGATTACAAAAGCAAGGACAAATTTTGTCTATTAGAACAAAGCATTAAACAACATTTTTCAATAGCAGGATTGGATTTCCACCCAGGCTAGGTAGTAATTAACAATCTGGATTTATAATGTGGTTCTCAGCATGCAGAATATACTGTGAGAGGCCAAAGGTAAGATAACTGGTATAGTCCAAATACAGACAGAATTTCTCACTTTGGGCTTACTGACTCCACACTACAGGCAAACACAAAGAAATGAGTACTTAACTGGATTGTCTAATGTAGCTCATTTCAAACTCAGTAGTAAACTCTGTTTTCTGCCCTGTCAGTAAAATATACACTTTAGGTTAATGCCCCTACAACTGACACATCATATACACTGATTTATCTGCCAAGGACAAGTCAGTCCTTTGTAGAGGGGAAAAGCTCAATATCCAAAAAGAGTCAGACAGCAAGTAGACTGTGTTTCAACTTGTTTTTCTGGACAGTTAACTTTGTACATGCTCATTTTACTCGAGAAAAATATTTTTGTTAAAAAAATTAATATACTATTTTATTTTTAGTGACAATTTAATGTCAAAATATTCTGAATTTCCCATTTTTCAAGAGTCAGGAGTGATGGAGTTTACAAAGTTTTTCAATAAAATCGCATTCATTTTGCCCTGTCATTTTTTAGCATTTCAAAAGAATTCATTTAAATAAATGGACTCTCTGGAGGGAGGATTAGATTAGTGGTGTTAACATTTGGCTAAACATAAATTATCTAATGCCATAGATTCTTGCTATATAACTGAGCAGAATATGAAGTTAGAATCCCGTGGAGTGGATATCACCGTAAATCCATGAATATTCAAACATAATAGGTAAATGAATCAATAGAGATGCTAATGATTTTCAAGAACTAATGATTGGTCTAATTGCAAAGTGACTGGAGGGTATTTTTAGGGTCAACCCAGCACTCCCCATTAACACACATAATTTCCAAATTTCCAACATACATCTTTGGTTCTTGAAGCCTAGTTCTCAGTTCTTTGGCTAATAACTCGTAGTTTCCCTCACTTGGAAGACATCCTTCTTCCCAACCAGTAAGGACATTTTGTTTTCTTCAGATAGTCTTTTCTTATTACACAGCTCTCTCTGGCTTGTCTTCTCAGAGTTTCTGAATATCCCCTACCCCAAGTATATCCTTACACATCTTCTCGCTAACTTGATGGTAAGCTTCTTTAAAGAAAGAACCATGACTTTCATTCATTACAGAACTTTTGAACTAGAAGGAATCTTATGGCAAAGACTTGTGGGCATGTTCAGAATTGCAACTGAAGCATAAATACCAATACAAAGTCATATAAAAATAGTATCACATAACACAGATGGCCCATAAAGAACAAGACCTCAGTATGTGCTCATTCCCACAGGCTTATTGAAGCCTTGATTTTCCCCTTATTTCACAATGTGAAGGAATGACTTTTTTTTCACACCAACAATATAGGTTACACCAAAAAGAAAATCAAATTACTCCTCTGATAGTAAAAATGTAAAAACTAAACGAGACCCTACAGAAACCAAAAGATCAAACCAAATGGTATAACTAGAAGAAAAGATACTCATGTATAGCAGAATACCGCTAGTATTCTAGAATTGGAATTCAAGTATCCTGGAAGGTCTTAAGGTAAGGATTTTTGTCAGAGTAGGATCTGAGGACAAAACAATCTTTAAACTGTAAGAATGTAGAAAACAGAAAGACCATGGATTGGTGTCTGATGCTTTCCCCAGGGTACAAATCATTGTTATGGTTTATATTAAGTTAATTTAATTCACTTCTTTACCTCATGAATAATAGGCATTTTCAGATTCTTTAAAATGGCTTTGCCAGTTTGCATGTTTCCTTTCTTATAGTTTAAATGCCTGTGTTTTTGTTCTGATTCATGACTGACTTGTGTCAAGTCTCATACAAGTTTCATTTCATTCCCATGTAAAATTATGGGTTGAGCTATTTAAATACAGATTTGATGGCTTAATAAGTAGTCACTCAAAATTTAACTACTAAATTAAAATTATCCTAACTGTCTCTAGAGTCTATATTCTGGAGTATAAAAAACTCTTGCTGTTTCACTTGAGTAGAGTCACTCATAAATATATTTATCTTGAAAATGGTTCGTGGTCATGTAAAATGTTCAGCATTTTTTTTTTTTTATCAAATCACTCAGTAGATCCACATGAATATACATATATAGGTAATCTGATTACTATGACTTCTTACAGAATGTCCTTAATAAAATGACTGCTTAGTATTCAGTAAAGATGGTAGAAAGATACTGAAGAAGAGACTTGATTTTCAATTCCTGCTTTGACTCTAGGCTATTGTCTGAACTTGATCAAGTCACTTGCTCATCTGTCATGACTTCTAAGAGTTTCTCCAGTTCTATAAAACTCTACTTTTGCAGACTATTTCTTCCTCCTTTTTATAGTTAATATATCAGATTAAAAGACTGGACAAATGGGGACAAGAAAACTATGCATATCTGAAAAACCCTGGAAAATTTGCACTATTTGGTCTGGAATCAACAGCATCATTTTTTTTTTTTTTTTTTTTAGTGTTTTATTTACTTTTCATTTAGTTGTCCACACTGGTTGCTTCCCTCCGGTCCAGGACTCAAACCCGGGGGTATGTGGCTTGCTCCATTGGCGGCAACTGACCTAACTGCTACTCCACCAGGGTGCGCCTGCATAATTTTTAAAAATACATTTTGTATTAGAGTTTATATCATTTGATCAGAGAAACTATTTTTGTTTGCAGTTTATGACAGTCATTAAAAGTGAGTTGTTATAGTCTGCCAATGCCAAAATTGTTCCAAAAGAATCCATGTCTTAAAGTATTAGAATAAGTGAGAGTTTTTCTTAGCACTGCCTGAATACTGACTCTATGTTTCATCCTATAGGAAGCTGGATTTGACAGCTAATAGAACTATTTTTTTCTAAAAGTGCCTGGCACTTTAAAAGGTTTCTTTCATCACAATTATGTTTGGGCTATATAAATGTATATTCATAATTATTCATTTCTAAGAAAAAGGTATTAAAATCCAATTATACACAGCCTTAAAAATACAATTTTAAACCAACACAGCTAAGTTTATATTTCAGCAAATCATCACACTTGATATGTCTGCTGAGCTTCCAGGTATGTATACACTTGATAGCTCTATAAATGAAAGGAACATCTTACTGCTACCAAATTGCAGGCAATGCTGGAGGTGAGATTGCCACAGATAGTCTCCAAACACTTGTGTCCTTGTTCCAAGAGCTTTGAGTTCAGAGGTGTGTCTCAGGGACACTTTCTTTTCTATTTATGGCATATTGGTAGCTTGATGGTGCCTGCTGTTATTTGAATCCTGATTTCTGATTCAAGTCTGTGTCTTAACTTACTCAGTTTATTTAGTTTCATTATCCAATTAAATCTCCCTATATGACCAAAACCCTATTGGGTTTTCAACCAAAAATATTTCTGATTTATATATAAATGTCAAAATGTAGTGCCCATTTATTTTAGTCCTTTATTCCTTATTCTCTGGCTAATCTGGTAGAATAGTCCATAGTCCATAGTGCATAGTGCATAGTCCATAGTACAAATTCACTAGGTGTCAATGTCTCATCCCCATTCCTCTACACCCAACTCCAGGTAATTTAAGAGAAGTCTCTTAAAATTCCCTTCCGGAGTATGTGCCTTCATTGGGGAATCTTGGTAGTCAGCAGTGAGGAGATTCTGGCCAAGATAAGGATAGACTCCATTGTTCTTTGAATTAGGAAAAGGAAAAATACCTAGTACATTGCTAAAACCCGGCTGTTCTAGTGAAAAGAGAATTTGTTTTCCTCTATTGTAAGGGGAGAAAAAATCCTGGTAAACTATTGGTCTCACCTAAGTGGGGAGCTTTGGGAACCAGCTGAGCAGCAGACTTCATAGAAGAGAAGACACAGTTTGAGCCATCAGGAGGGTAGTTAAAGGAAAGTGTCCATGCATGGAGGCTTGTGGTTTAAAACTGGAGAATTGTGGCTGGAATCGGAACTGAACGGGGCCCAGAAGAGTGATGATGAGGGGCAAAGATTCAGGAGAGCCAATCACCTATGGAAAGGTCAGATGGTGGTGTGTGGGCTGGTGCAGTGGCTGCCTGGTGATTAGAGGTGGAGCCATCAGACATAGTTGGGTGGGTTGATAATCCCTGAGCATATTATTAGGGACTTTGTTAGAGGAAGTATATAACAGGATCTGAATTTGAAAGAGACTTTATTGTAGGTTTGCAAACAGAGGGATGGGATGACCTCTGATGTAGAATTTTCCCTAGGTTTTGAGTAGGAAATCTGAGGAAGCAGAAGACCAAAGGCCTAGACTGGAGACTCCTGCCAAAATTATAGGAATCTATCAGAGGAATATTAAAAGGACAAAAAGAATGACTCAGTGATGACCTAGTGTTGAGGAAAGAGAGAAGAGACAGGGGCTGAATTTGACCCAAAGCTGTGAGCCCCAGGAACTGAAGAGAGTGCATTAATGCAGCTATTTGAAGGTGGGAAGGAGGGAGGGAAAAGGGAAAACAACACTGACCTTTAAAAAGAGAGATGCAAGTGATGCTTTGAAACTTGGTGGCTATTCTAAGATGAGAATTCCAAGAGAGGAAATGCATTTTTTCACCTACTCAGTGACTATTGAATCAAACCACTGGACAGAAAGAGAATTAATTCCATCTGGATTTACTCCAGGAAACATCTCAGCTACTCAACTTAGGTAACCCATTAAGGAAACCCTCATATTTTTCTGCCAAGAGATTTATATGGATAATCTCTTTCAATTTTGCTTTCTTTCTGAGAGGGAGGATTTGCAAATTAAATAAATGAGGAATAATGAATAAGAATATTTGTGCAAGTAATATCCAGCTAAATTATTTTTATAACTTATTCTCGTATGCAGAAACCAGGTTTTAAGTAGGAGAGATTAGTAAAAAGTTTCAGTGTCTAGTTTTTGTAAGTACATAATTTATCCCATTAGGTATGAATGGATTAGATCCATCAACCACAGTTGCAAGTTGCTGTTCCTGACTCCCCAAATTCTCTTGCCCACTGACCTGTTTTTCAAATAAGGGTTGGTATGTGTATGTCACATGATCTAGTCATCTAACCAGTTGATTGGCTCCTGGTCAATGAACGGACACCAGGTCAGCCAATCCATGAAGAATTAAGAAATTCAGGAAAAAAACAAGTTTTGCTAGGAGACAGTGGTGATTAATCAGATTCTTTCCTCGGAAATTTTGCTCCTTAGAAATTCAAGAAGGCCGTATAAAATGGTAATATCACCATTACTCTAAAGTTCAATTATGCCTTCTGTACCTGCCAGAGTTCCTATAATTGCTTATTTTCTCAACTGACTAACAAAGTAGATCCCTAGACCAGCATCACCTGCACAGGTGAATTTCACTGATATTGACTGGATTAGCCTCACCTGATTCTTACAACAAGTGCCTAGAGTTGGAGTTGTGGGGCCCATATTGCCATCTCCACAACATCAAATAAGGTTTCCTGCTTCAAGAACACACACAAGATGATCATCCCATCTGACCAAACATTCAGCTCTCCCCAATTATCACAGGTAAAATTTACTGGTCTGTCTATTGAGTCAGAATGATTACTTCCCCCCTCAAAAGCAGCAAGACCTGCAATGGTCACCTTTGTCAACTTTTGAGCCATTAGAGTATTTGTTTCAACCATCATCACAGACTTGAAGTGGCCTGGTTTGCACTGAAAGACAGTTCTCTGATGCTGCTGTATTAAAAGTTAAAAATCAAGTCCTTCATCCAATCCGCTGGTTGTGCAAAGTGCCCTTCTTGATTCAAATGTTTGCTTTTCTACAGTACCAGTCTCTGTGTGATGTGGTTGTGACAGTTACAAGGTGGAATTCTCACAATCACACTGGCTGACCAAGGGGAGCTCGGGAACTTCAAAGGAAAAACTTATCCTTAGTGATGAATTATTCAAATTATTCAAAGGAGGGAATACAAACCAAAACAGCAATGGGATACCACTTCATATCCATTAGGATGGAGTATTTTTTTAATGGAAACAAAAATGTTAGTGAGAATATGGAGAAGTTATAACTCTCACTTATTGCTGGAGGAAATATAAAATGGTGCAACCAATGTGGAAAGTAGTTTGGCAGTTTCTCAAAAAGTTAAACATAGAATTACCGTGTGATCTGCAATTCTACTCATAGGTATATCATCAAAAGAATCAAAAGAGGGGTGCCCTGTGCAGCAGTCTAGTACACCCTGGGCACAGCTCACACACATCCCAAGGTTCACATCCCTAGTTGCGAGTAGAGCACAGTGGAAACAACCAAGGTAAACAACTAAATAAAATAAATAAAAATGCTTCTTCTTCCTCTCTCTTCCTTCCTGCCTACTAGCATTTCTTCCTGTCTGTGTCTTTCCTTAAAAAAAAAAATCAAAAGCAAGGATTCAACTATTTCTGCACCAGTATTCATAGAAGCATTATTCACAATTGCTATAAGGTAGAAACATCCTAAGTGTCCATTCACAGACAAATGGATAAACAAGACATGGTGTAGACATACAATGGCATATTATTCTGTCTTGAAAAGGACTTGTATGCTGCAACATGGATGAAACTTGAAAACATTATGCTAAATGAAATAAGTCTAAAACAAAATGAGAAATATTATAAGATTCTACTTCTGTGAGGTACTTAGATTAGGTAAATTTATAGATGGAAAATAGAATAGAGGTTACCAGTGACTGAAGGGAGAGATGAATGGGGATTTTCTGTTTAATGGATACTGAATATCTGTTAGAGATCATGAAAAAATTCTGGACATGGATAATGGTGATGATTGTGAATTTATTCAATGTCAATGAATTGTATACTTAAAAATGGTTTCTAAGTTTATGGAAACACACATTTCTTTTGTTCAAGTCCTTGTCAGGGAGGAAGGCAGTTCAGTCCATACAGCACATTCTGCCCATGGGGTTCTGTGGGCTACTTTGCTACATAGAAGACAGGCAACGCCAACTGTGGGAGGCAGGTTTCACAGGACCATTTGGGTTGTCAGGAGCACTGTTAATATTCTCTGCAATTCCAAATGCTTCTTACATTTTTCCAAGTTCCATCAAGTACATGTTCATTTTGCTGCGTGCCATTCTGGGCAAATGAGTTCTACTGGGGAAATATGTCCTCTTCTTTCCCTGAGAACCCTTTTAAAATGAATAAAACATGACCTGAGCAATTTAGCCTGCACAGCTGGTTCTCACCATCTTATAGTATGTCTTTTGTTTCTCTCTATCCTCAACAAGTATATTGGCTTTGCTATCATGCTGATATTTATTCCTGTGATTTTGAGGACAACAGGTTGTCTGCTGGTTCCATTATACCCAAGTTTCATTTAGACTCTAATGTGCCTCCATGTCATGCAACCCAGGACTACATGTGTGTCCTTATATTGTCCTATCTGCAGAGATAGCCCTTCACACGTTCACCACAGAATCAGAAAAGGGATAATAGAACATCACTGTGATACCAGTCTTTGCTGTAATAGGGAGCACTGTTTCTGTATCTGACTGAGTGAGAGCCCCACAGTCTTGGAGGACTACTGCTTTGAAAGGCCACTACAGTGAGGTTTCTGTCACAAGAAAACTCCTGCATGGTGTGACTATTTGGATAAAATTAAAACGTTAACATTCTAAGTCTGGAAAGAAAGAACTCTGTCAGATTTCTAGGTAGGTAACACAGGCTCCAAAAATTCCTGTTTGAGCTGTTTTGTTTTGTTTTGTTTTTTTTTAAATTAAAGTGATAACAAGTCCGCCAAGGGAGACATTAGGCTAAGTTCATTTGTTATCTTAGATGAGATGATTTGGAATAAATGACAGTGCTTAGAAGTAAGTGTTATAATGTGGATACAGTTATTGCAGGCTGTGAAAAACAGTAGACACACAAGAGCTTCTTTGCTTTGTACCTCAATCTTCCAAGGGACTATTTCCCCCTTTAGTGGCTATCAGTAACCAAAAGTAAACTGACTTCACTTTGATGCATTTTCCCCTTCCTCCTCACTTTAGAGTTTTCTGTGGTGCTGCTCCATTATTTGATGGCATGATTCTTACAACTTGACATATGAGAGCATTTGGTGTTTGACACTTCTGATATGACATTGGTTTCAGTTTATGAAATAACTTTTATTCAGAATGAATATAAGATCTTTGAGTGGGTTAAAGGGACAGTTTACTGAAAAATTCAATAAAGTCATAGCAAACCTGGGACACTCTCTCCTTAGCTGGCCTGTTATAAAGCCATTAGCCAGAGTCACTGTGCTGACTCGAGTATTACATCAATTAGTCTGTTCCATGGAGTTGGGATAAAGCTGCAGGAAATGTCACTAGACCAACAGTTTTAATGAGAAGAGCATGTTGTTTCTGAAGAATCCTACTAAAAACTTTAAAAAATCTTAAAAGAACATGTAACAGAATCTGTTGTGTGGGTTTTTTCATGGTATCTGAAGGGAACTGATTACATGGTATCCTCCATTTCCAAAGCATGTTTCTTTCCTTCAGAGATTAGAACAAACCTGACCCATTCCATTCTGAATTCCCCATGGAAACATGGTTTCTAGAAATCTGTGCATATTTCTAATTTGGGCAATCAGAATTAAAATAAAATAATAAAAACCTTTAGACACTAGTTTGATATTGGGAATGGAAAGGAGAGGCCTACCTTCTAAGAATAAGTAGGTATTGCTTTTTTATAATAAAGTCCCATGCGTTGGGATGTAAGGGATTAAAGGGAATGATGGGTATGCCTTGGATAAAATAAGCTCTCCATCTTCCACCATTACAACCTGGCTTTCTGGCTTGTGGCCATGCCATCAACACTCTTTGGTTTTTCCTTCCTTGTGGGGATTGTTGGCAGCTAGATGGTAAACACAGATGCAGAATCTCTTGCCCTGTGTATCTGGGTGGATGCAGAATTGTGAACATCAGTACTACCCTTCCTATGACCCACCCAAACAAGAGCTGAGATAGTTATTAGCCTAGAAATGTATGGAAGCAAGGCTCAGATAGCTAATTTGACTCTTCCAGATTCAGGCCAGAAAAATTGACTCAAATATGTAGAGTACGAAAATATGAAATTATTGAAACTTTTGGTGAATTTATATAATTACATTAGTCACTTTCACCTTAGTCAGTTGCCTGGTTGACTCTTTCTCATTAAATCTGGAAGAAAAGGGAGAAAAGCAGTGAACTAATATCCTAGTCATAGGTACAATGTGTGTTAATATCTAAACGAAGAGTCATACAAACTTGTATTACTCATGTGATATTCAGAGAATATACTTGATTTAGTCTCATTTGGCTATTTTGTCCATAGTATTCTTGTCAAGATTCCTAGTATATATATTCATCCTGTCATTAGACCAAAACTACTCTTGTAAATCCTGAAAACCTAGTTCTTCTGTTGTCTTCTTTTACACGCCCCCCCCACACAATACACACAATCATATGCTCACATTAAACTCTGAGACTTCACATTTCACTTTAATTAAGAATATTCTCATTAAACAATTATCTGAGAATCTTGTAACATCTGGGCTCCCTAGCAAAATGAAGGAATCTCTAAATATCCTGCCTTGCAGGGTATCTTAACTAAAGTTTTTGTCATTTCAGTAGCTTTAAGGAATTCTAACAATGTGTTTTTACCTGAAAACCCACAGCTCTTTACAATACCATTCTCTTGGAAGGAAGGTGGGAAAGAGAGAGGAAGGGGAGAAGGGAGGAGGGGAAAAAGGAAGGAGGGAAGGAAGGGAGGAAGATCACAATTTGCTTTCCAATTAAAAGGTTAAATGGAAAAGTCCTCCAAATTTGTTCATCATCTATTATGTCTATAACATTTTTTCCTGCAAAAGCAGATGAACATAGAAATAGTTTCCTTCTTAGCTTTCAACAACTGAGAGAAGTGTTTTCCTCATTATATTCAATCCACAGAAATTAAAGAGACTAAATAGTCCTTGCTTACAGAATGCTATGATGTGCCAGGTATATTCTCATCTGCTCTTACATGAATTCCCTGAAGAGAGTAGCATGAGAACAACTAACCTTATGGAAAGTTGACTGTACTGACTGCTTTCACCGATAGCTTATTTCATCCTCAGACCCAGACTGCTTTGTCTTTAGATAAAGAAACAGAGGTTCAGAGAATGGAACACACACACAATTAACAAATGGCAGCATGGAGATCCAACCCCAATTTGGTTGGATTCCAGAGCCCATGTGCCTCTTCTTCAAGCTATGTGACCTGACACACAAGGGAACTGAGAAAGCAGTTTACTCAGAGCCACTTGGCTCTCCAAACGGGACAGCCAATTGCTTAGTAGTTAATGAGATCTATAGACTGAGGTAAGAGGCATTGCTAAGAGAATTTGTTTGTAGCAAGTTAATGTTAGGATGGTCACAAGCTGTGGCACTTATATCTTTGTGTTCAAGAGAATCAGGGAAATTGTTTGAAATGCAGATTTCTGAGTCCTGCCTCTAGGTAACTTGCTACACCTGACCACTTTTTGCTTTCAAACAGTTCACAAATTAATCAACTCATATTTTGATAGATTCAGACTATGACATTCCTATTCTTAATGGTTGAAGTTGCAAGTGGCAGTTGTTAGCAGGTATCCCTGGTGTTTGACTGAAGCCTTTGAGTTTATAAGCTCAATGCTGCAGGATTCCTGCAGAAATGCTGTAGGAAGACATGCATTTATATTGAGATATTAGTATAAGCAGTGTGCACTCTAACCTGGAATACAAGATATAGCGTGCACCCTGGAAAATGGGAATTTGATATAAATATGCTTTGTCAAGTTTAGTAGTAGGGGCTAGCTGTGAACTAAAAGTTTTGTGACCTTTACTTGAAATGTAGGTTCTTAGGATACAAACCTTTGGTTCCTCACCTTTTTGAGGAAAAGGAGAGTATTTTGTTTTCTCAAAGCAATAGTGATATATTGGCTTGTGTGGGATTCTTTCCTGTTGTCTTTATATTAGTGTTTCAAATCTATATCTAAGAAAATCTGTCTTCTAACTTTTAAATATATTCCCTTAAACATAGTTATCAAGACCCTCCAAGATTATGTCAAATGGCTGAAAATTGGATTTACCATCCTACAAATTGCACCAGCATTAGACTCTCTTGTTCTCACACGTCTCAGTCTGTCACCATCTCCATTCCCTAGTTCAGGTGCCCTATTCATATTTCAGGTCACTAGGAAAGTTGGGAAATGTAAAAGCAATAATAATAATATTGGACGTCTTATTGTGAGGTAGCAACAAAGAATTAATAACTAGGAAATGTTCTTCTATATTTAAATGAATGCTTCACTCTGTATTATTCATCCTAATGCACATTTAGATTGACTTCCTGATATACAGGTGGCCCCTGTCCACGAATAAGGCAGTGTTCTCTGGAAAAGAGATTAGTTTGGTTTATGAATAGCATCTGTTTCAAGAATGTATAATCCTATGACTCGAGTGTATGCTATATAGAGAGGAGAAAGAAATAGAGGTGGATTAAATACTACATCTGTGACTAGTTAGATATGGTAACCTTCGGGTATTTGGTGGTTTCACCAAAGGTTCTAATGCACATTCCAGGCATCGAGAACTATAGGGAAGACTGTAAAAATATTTAGACAAAGAATTAATACATTCACTAGTTCGAGAAACTAGAAAGTACATGCAGTTCCCTGCTGACTTGAAAACTGCACTCCATTCATCCCCTTACAAGAAAAGCGAGCCACAGATTCCCACATGGGTATAGCAGCTCTGTGATGCACATGCAGAAATGGGAGGGCTGAGGCCTTATCAGATCCAAATGTGGAAAATGGACTAAGTTGTCAGGTGAAGGTGGGAGGCAGCATGATGAAATAATATTGCTGCTATCCTGGAGCTCACTATCCAACTGATCTAATGAAATTAGACACTGGGTTTGGACTTTTATTGTTTTTATTTAGACATTGCGGATGAAAAGCTGCTTTTCACTTAATGATTTCTTCTCTCAGACTTATGTTTGATGTTTATTAGTTGCCTATAAGCTAGTCTCTAAATTATATAAGTTGTCTATAAGTTATTCTCTTTGACCTCTCTTATTTGCATGTTATTATTTGTTTTAAAAATGTCTAATTTTGTTGGATTAAATAAAACATATAGCATGTAATCTTGATGCATGCATGTATGTGTTCTTGAAGTATATGTGTGTGAGTCTGTGTGTTGTATGTAAAATCTCACTCAAGTACTTAAGAGCTTAATAAACAATTTTAGGAGAGTAACCTGGGTTTAAAACAAAATGTAAAAGCAAAAATGAAAACAAAAGCGAAACCTAAGATTTAAAACAAATAAACAAAGAATTCAAGAAAACTTAGACATTATGTGTATGTACTGACGGTTTTTCCTTTGCTAACTTGACCTTCAGCTAACTGTTTTGACTCTACTCAGATGGTGATGATTTATAACTCAGCATTAGTACAATGTGAGTTTAAATGACCATTTTTTTTTTTATTTCAGAGATGCTCAAGTGATTCAGTTCAAAAATCAATTGCTTCATTTACCTGTCCAAAGGTATGGTGCTTGGTTGTGGTAAACAGAGGTATGATTTGTACCTGAGTCTTAATTTACAAAGGTGACAGAGACAACCTAGAAAGGTCTGTGCCTCAGAAAGAAAAGTTTAGAGCCACTCACAAGAGGCATAGCACGCCACTGAGCGCCACAGGAGAGAGGGCCAGCATCCATCAGGGGGCAGAGTGAGGCAACAGCCAGGCTTTATTGGGATCTCTGTGGGAGAGGGAAGCTAGCTAGAGGGAAACAACTAAGGACCAGACGGTTGAATAACTCTGATGAGTTTTGGCACAAAGGAGCATCCCAAGTCATCCAGACTGATTCAAGACAGGGAAAATATTGACTTGGTGTGTGAGAGTAACATGAGGATATGGCTCAGAGTATGGACTCGGAATGACAGGGAAGGTGTAACCAACTGCGGCTCTTAGTTTGGCCTTGTAATTAATGGCTGCTGAAAGCAAAGTTAGAACCTAAGAAAATAGGACAGGGATGAACAGGAATGCAGACTCTAGCAGCTGAACTAAATGTGCAGGCTGATGGAGTAAGGTCACAATAAACTATGATCAACACTATACTAGCAGCTTAAGCAAAACACTTTGGGAGTTTTGTAGAGGCAAACACAACATGGTCAACTCTCTTTAAGGAAAGATTTACGATTTTTTCAGCACTCAACTGAAATTATTACTTTAGAATTATACACCTCTGTTAATAAATGCTGCCCTTGTAGACATGGAAGAACGTAAGTCAGATCCTAGCCAAGGACCCACCACATAAGAAACATGAAATAAAAGATAATTCTGACCTCTCTCTCTCACTTTTGTCATTTTGTGTTGGTAGTCATCACTTCACAGAAGCCCCATGTGTTATTCTCTCCTCAGATGGAGCAGTTTTTTTCCTTTTCTTTTTAATTAATGTTGGTAACCAAATTGGTTCATGGTTATTCACATATTTCCTATTTTTTAAATAAAAAGATGCATATGGTTAAAGAAAGTACTTGCACTAATTCTGGATCAGCTTTGATGGCAGGTATGTGGCCAGGATGTCCACGTCTGGGCCACGGTGGGGTTGGGCACATCTCTGCCTTCTTTGAGTCATTTTTGCATCTCCCTCGCACTAGTGGGATTCTAGCCAGTCACTGTTATTCCCTGGAGGACAGGAAAACAGGGTTTTCCTTATGATCTTGGCAAAGGCTTGTGGACTGCAGGCAGGGGATGCTTGGAATGTTCCGTCAACCACCAGTAAATAGCAACCGTTGGTTTGGATGAGTGGTGACAGGGCTTGGGAGAGAGGCAGGGAGGCTGTTTCCCATTAATGAGTAGCCTTCTGGAAGAAAAGGCTGACAAGGAGAAAGCAAACAAAAATGATTTTTCTCATGCAGTAATCGCACAGATTCATTCTCCTTACAGTGAAGGTACATGATTGAAAAAATGTTTGCTTTTCTCTTCTTAATCCCAGGTTTGTCAATTTTGTTTGTCAAATCTGTCAAATCTTCTCAATCAACAATTAACACATACCTATTGCACTTTAATCTCCAGGGAT
Organism: Solenodon paradoxus; assembly: GCA_004363575.1. NCBI lineage: Eukaryota > Metazoa > Chordata > Mammalia > Eulipotyphla > Solenodontidae > Solenodon > Solenodon paradoxus. The sequence goes on along the minus strand of RJWH01000110.1, from coordinate 1,130,404 downwards.
GTGCTATGTAATTCATCATCAGACAATGATGTGTATAGCTACTGGGGTGTGTATGTGTGTGTGTGTGTGTGCCAATCATTCTGTTAAGCTCTTAACACAATATTTCTATTTGTTGTTCTCTGCTTCTCAAACTTTACTGTAAGAATCATCTGAGTATGTATTTACAGTTCAGATTCCAGGGTCTCAATTTTATGAATTAGCAAATTGGTAAAAGGGGTCAAAATTTTATGGTGAAGGAGAGAATTGTACTGTTGGTATCAGATGTTGATTTGTTGATTTGCAATGATGTATACCTCAAACCTATATAATATCATAATGCAATGTTCCTTCAATACAAGTTAAAACATTGGTTTACTTATTTAAAACCAGAAAAAGGAGGGGGGTGTTTTGACTGTGTCCACTGTTGATGAGACTGAGGTATCTGGCTTTTTATCATATCTCCTAGTTGATCCTGAAGTAGGTGGTCCATAAAGTACATTTTGAGAACTATGCTTCATGGCTAAAAAGAATTATGCACTTTAGCCACCGAGTTAATAAAAAGCATGTTGACAACAAAAGCAAGTTTTATTAGCACCTGTTGACATAAAAATCCTTCCTAGTTTTGGTATAACCATTATTGTCTGACTTTCTAGAACAAGCCAACAAGAGGGATTCAAGGTTTTATCGAAGTTTTTTGTTTTTCAAATAAGAACAGATAGTGCTTTTACAAACTAGGAAAAACATCAAAGAATTATCTAAATCAGCTAAAGGAAACTTCCAGGAGGTCATCATAGAACTGAAACAAAGGGGGAAGAAGTTTATTTCAGGTTGTTGAAAAGGCAACAAGTTAAAGAAAAAAGGGATGTCTGTTCTTTTCTCTTGAGAAGGTGTTAAACATTCTTTCTCTGGTCATCACACATCTACCCTCATGACTCAATAATTCAAGTTCCTTCTTGAGTCTGTGAAGTCCCTTCTCCAGGACTCAGACAAAGGTGGGGATAGCGGGCATCTGGGCTGGACACTGCCATACAGTCCCAAGCAGCTCTAGGTGTCTAAGAGCATCACACTAGATTTTTTTTTTCCTGGTAGATACTTTTTATGGTATTTTTTCATAGTAGACATTTTATTTTCTGTGTTGAAATCTCAAGAAATCAAGTAGATAGCAGAAAAGGACTGAAGTTGCACAAAAGTGGGAATGGGTAGCCTTTAGGAGAAGAACGTGATTCTTCTATGTCAAAATAAAACTTATACAGGTGACTTTTGAGTTATAAAGATCCAACTTAGGAAGAAATGTCCTTCTCTAAAAACTGTATGTATGCATATATGTGTCTACATAAAATAAATAAGACTTCCTCACAACACATTATATATATATATGATTTCTCACATTTTGTGTCCACCATCCTATATCTGTGAACAGGTGTGAGAAATTGGCCCAGTGAATGTTCTTCACCAATTTTATTTTCATTTGAGAAGCTCCATATATCCCTTTGCCTGTATCTTCTTGCATTATAATTCAGACCACCACCCACTCATGCATCTTTTCGGTCTTACGCTCTTTCCACTTCATAACTATATTCCCAAATTTTTGAAAAAAACTTTCACCTCATTCCTTATACCCCAGTCCCCCCAACCCCCTGATACTCCTGCCTCATTTTTTTCCTTGTTCAGCTGCAATGACCTTACTCATGGCTGAAATGCATCAAAGCAGGCTAGTGACAGATCAGTACTGAAGTCAACAAACCACAAAAATATTTGAAATTGTGATTCTTTAAAATCTCTTTATCTCAATCTTGTTACTTCTTTTAATCTTTTCTGCCTTTACCAACTTTTCAGCTAAAACAAAATTTCTTATTAAGTTGTATTAAGTTGTTTGGGCTGTTTTAGCTAGTTTCCAACTTTGCTTCAATGTTGTTTTGTACTGTAACTATACAGCATTTCACTGACATTCTACAACTTCTGGGAGTTGACCCAGAAACCAACAATATTACATTGTTCTCTGGTGAAGTGGGTCCTAATCTCAAGTCTCTGATTGCTGAGTGGCCTTGTGGGGACATTTGGCTCTATATGTGGCTGCATTGTATTGGGCTCCATAGGTGTTCCACAGCAAAAATAAAATAATAAAAAATGTTATTGAGTTGATGACTTGAGGATGCATGAGAATTATAGGTCATTGAAAGATACTTTTATGAAAAGAAATAATGTCATCATTGCTAGTACCTTTGATTTCTCAGAAAAGCCCCTGCATTTCATTTTCTTTATTCTTTCTCATCCCATTCCCCCGGCTTAGATGTGAGACTCTGTTTCTGCCTAACCACAGCTTACCTGATCCTCAAGACTCTCTCCACAAAGCCTTGATGGTGACCCCAGGCCACAGAGCACTATCAGTACAAGAGTTAGTGACAGGAGCTAACATTCTGCACTTAACAAGGTGTCAGGATTATGCTGAGTGCTTGGAAGACATGCTTTCCTATGGGGTGAGCACTGACATTATCCCCATTTTTTCTCGAGGAAACTGAGGCTAACAAGTGAAGCACATATCTAGGAAGTGGCAGAAGTGCCCGAGAGAAGGACTTAAGCCATCTAAGTCTTGTGTCTCTGGTCATGCTGATCACTCCCATCTCTGTCAACTGATTTCCTCTGATACATGACAGATTATGTATGATACAGCAAATGATTATATAGTTTTTCTTTTCCATCACAGAGTATTAGGCTTTTTCACTCTTAGGCTACTCATGATTATGCTTCGGAGAAAAGGTTTTAGGTCAAATTTTGCAACTTGCTATCATCTGTGTGCCTCCCCACACCCCAGTTTCAGTGGTACCCACCTCATAGGACTGTGGTGGAGATTAGAAGAAAACAACGAAGAATCCAGACTGGGGCTGAGTGAGGAGAAAAGGGCTTTCCATATTATTGGTGCTATGGCAGAGAGCCCTAAATCCATGGTATTGTGAAATGACTTTCTAAAACTGAATTCTGTAGACTCCAGTCTGCTTTGCCATCCATTTATGCCTTCCTGGACTTGACTTAACCAATACCCTCTTCTTCTACCCAAATGACCAGCAAACTTGAACATGATATGTCTTTTGCCCTACAGAAGACTTGGCAACTGTCTAATCACATCCACAAGAGAAAATGGAGTGGACTAGAGGTCAGTAAATGCTCACTTTGGTTGAACTTTCTCACTGACCTTTTACTGTAGGCTTCACTTTATTCAGTCATGAAAGGGCAGACCTATAAGGTTTCCTGGAGCATTCGGTTAAGAATCTTCCGTATTGTATGTTGCTATTTTTATTTTTTATTTAAAGGAAAGTTTAGCCAGGAATAAAGGCCAGTAGGCAGGCAGGCAGGAAGAGAAACGAAGAAGCATTTTTGTTTCATTTTAATTTAGTTCACACTGCTGTTTCCCACCTGGACCCAGGACTGACAACGGGGGTTGTGGAGTGCTCTCCTTCAGAGGCCTTTGACCTAATGCTACTCCACCAGGACATGCCTTGGATGTCTTTTTAAAAGCAGGAAATTCCAAACACTAAGCTGTTGTCACTGCCATTGTTTTCTGCTCTTCATGCCTTCAATTGTGTATGCTGGTGTTTGTGTGTAGGTATTCATATGTGTCTCCGTATGTCTGTGCGACTGTATACGAGCGTGTGTGTAACATCTCTAGGTTTATCTGGGTGTTTGCGTACATCTCTGAGTATGTTGGAGCGTGTCGTGTGCCTCTGTTGGTCTGTATTTTAATTTTTGTTTTGTGTCTATCTGTGCGTGTATTTGGGCTTTCGCACAGGGTTTAGGCCGCCCAAACCCAAGTGACAGCAAAAGAAAGGGGAAGAGTGGTCATCTCATCTTTGTCTGAGGAGCGACTCATTTCGGTGAAGCCTAAGGAAAACTGGACACTCCTCTGCGGCCCGGGTGCGGCCCTCGAGCTAAAAGGGACAGCATTACAAGCAGCACCAGCGCAGGCGTGGCAGGGAGGTGGGCGTGACGAAGCCGGGCGGTGGGCGTGGCGATCCTGGGCGGTGGGCGGAGCGGGCGGCGGCGGCAACGGGCATGCTCGGCTGCGGAGGCTGCAAGCCAGGCGGGTGGCGCTGGTGCCCAGCCGGCCGGAGCGGCTGCGGCGGCGGCAAGGGGCAGCATGAGGGAGCCACTTGGTAAGTCCCAGAAGCTTTTACGCCTCCTAACTTCCATCTTCCTTTTGACCCATTCCCAAGGCGCTACGTAAGCCGCGTCCCCAGCCTCCCGCACCTACCCCCAACTTTAGCCGGGACATTGCTCCAGTCCGCGCCTTTCCCAGCGTTCGGGGATGTCCGCACCCTAGCCTAGAACCCACCCCACGGTGCCCGGCCCTGCAGTCCCGCTGCGGCCAGCCCCACGCCGCAGCGTCGGGGTGAAGGTGTCCCCCCCCCTCAGGTGGCCAGCTCCGAGCGCGGGACGCGGGGCTCCCGGTCGGGCGACCCGGGCCACTACTGGCGTTAGGGCTCGCTTCGTCCCTAGGCGCGAGGGGGCTCCGGAGGGCGGGGGTCGCGGTCTCCCTACTCTTCGTGGTCCCAGCCCCAGCCCCAGCCTGGGTCTGGCCAACTCTCTCCGTCGCTTGTGCGCCCCAACTTAGAGGGTAAATCCACCCCAGGAACTGTCTCTCCTCAGAGTCCCCAAGGTCCCCAGTCCCCACGGTCCCTCTCCCCCCAACACCCTGGACCTGCTGGAGGGACGTTGGGACTCACGCCCCGAATGCCACTGGGCTTACCGCGGGACCTGGCGCGCCACCGCCGTTTGGGGCAGAAATTGCTGCTGCCTTCAGCGTGTACCCTGGGCGGTCAGGCCCCTGGCTGCTTTGGTTGAAGGGGAGAAAAAGGGTAAAAGGGTGGGAGAAAGGAAAGAGCCCCTCCGGAGAGCGTAAAAGTCGTTAAATCAGCTCGTTTTTGGGTCCTGCGGTAACGCCTTCGCGCCCGCCCGTCCGCGCGCCAGGCGGGCCTCTGAGCTCAGTTCTTCTCCAGCAACCCCTGCTCTCCCCATCCCCTGTCGCCATCAGTACCCCTTCAATGCCCTGTTTTTCCTAGATAAACCAAAGCAACATTGAGGCTCTATACCCACAGCGGAGAGTTCCCTCTTGCCCTTGTCACTGGTAATAGCAGCAGCCACGTGCCTCAGATTCTCCTGGGGTTTTGAAAAAGAAGCTGTGATTTCATTAGCAAAGAAAAAAACAAAAAACAAAAAAGATATCTTTACAGCAGCGCAACTTAGCTCATTCAGGCTTCTAGGATATTGGGGATTTGTTTAGGCAGATCACCCACTCTTGGCCTCACCCCAGCAAGTTTCTCTCCCCAGCCTAGTTTCCAGGCAAGTCTTGGGGATAGGGGAGGAGTGTGGCCCATACAACTCCAAGGTTTGCCCCAAGGGTTAGGTTTTCCTTTTCTGCCTTTTTGTCTTTTCTGTTTTGCAAAGAAAAGATATCCCAGGTATTTGAGGGAAAGATTGGGAGATGGGAAGGGACTGGTGTGGGACATGGGTTTTAGGTAACTAGAAATGCTCTTCACATTCAGTGCGGCTTCGGGGTGTCAAGTTTGTTCAGGTAGAACTTAAGGAAAATGATGCTTTAAATCAGAATTTTAGAATTTAAGGTAACTAGATTAAGATTAAGAGCTGTGTACACTTTGGGTTTTTTGTTGTTTGAAATTATATGTGTGTTCTTATTTTGGGGATTGTGTTGGTTTTTACGGGAAATTAGTAGCTTGGTAAGTTCATTTCTTTTTTTATAGTGTTCTCTGGTTTTGGACTAATTATATTTACCTTGATATTAGGTATCTTAATTCTTAGCCATCAGCTGAACAAGAGTCCTGAAGGCCCCAAAACATTACTCTGGGAGGGGAACATGTAGAAAACTGCTTCACTCCCGCTGGAGTGGATGAGCAAATTTACCTTGATATTAGGTATCTTAATTCTTAGCCATCAGCTGAACAAGAGTCCTGAAGGCCCCAAAACGTTACTCTGGGAAGGGAACACGTAGAAAACTGCTTCACTCCCGCTGGAGTAGGTGAGCAAATATTTGTTGAGCAGGCCTTAATCTGCTGGGCCTTCCTCCTGCCAGTCTTCACCCTCTGCTGCAAAGACTGGAAGGTCAGGCCCTTGGCAGGCCCAAGGGATTTGGGGGGGGGGTGGAGTGGGTGGAGGAAGCCTGTGCCAGAAAAAAAAAAAGAGAATTTTGTCTTTCCACCTCCTTGGATCATAATTTAAAATGCCTCAGTGTTCCCATGCTATGGAGGGCTTGAAAAGCAAATCAGACTTATCTAATAACCCATTTGAGTGGTCACAGATTCCAGAGACGGGTGGTGTGTTGTTTAGTGGCTGTAAAATGTAACTGGAGATTGGAAGCAAAAAGGCAAATAAATAAGGACCAGTTTTTCATTTTTTTTAAATCAAGTATGAAGAGATCCTTGGAGTCTAATTTTTAAGAATGCAATTTAAAAGTAATCCTAGAAATACTCTCAGTAAAGAAAGCCCAGGAGTATGTGGTTCGCCAAGTTCTCATTGTCCTTGTCGGGAGAGCCCTCTAGTTTGGGAGAACAGTAAACACTAACCTTTCTGTAGGAGCCCAGAGTTTTTCTTTTAATGAGTTTGGGGATGCTTCCCACAAATTAATCTAGAGAGTTTTAGTACACAGTGTTTAGGATTGAAACAATTGTTCCGTTGTGGTTTTTATTTTGATAAGCAAGGATTGTAGGATTGTATCTCTAAATCCGCTAGACTTATTGCTGAACCCATTACTGCAGTTTTTTTTTTTTTTTTTTTTAACATGTTTTCCCCTTTTTGGGAAAGACATCTCACTGAAACCTTGCCATTGTACTTTGTTTGAAAGAGCCCACGCTTTAAGGAATGATGAAGGATGCTCGCTTACTAAAGCCAGCAGCCTGGAGGAGGCTAGGTCAATAGCCAATATGGCTATTTTAAACACTAAATGCTGTTTTAAAAGTATAAGAGCTGGTGTGCCTTCATGGATTGGGTGCTGAGCTGGTGACTGGGTTGTGGACCATGTAAAGCCTAAGGACTTGGGTCTGGGGTGGAGCCGGGTGGGGGTCAGGGGTTGGGGAACTACTAAAATAAACAAACAAATTAATCAAAGTGCCTCCTCCTCTTCTTTTCTCTTAAAAAAAAAAAAAAAAGAAAATAGTAGAGAAACTGCCCAGATACTAAAACCTCACTAATCTTGATTTGAATTTTTGGTATCTTGTTTAAAATTTGGTTTATTGCCTTTACTTTTTTTAAATAAATATATTTTCCAAGACTTTCTATAGATAATATAGTTGAGAACAACCTGGCCAAACTGGCAAAGATGGATTATCAAACCACTGAATATCCTTGTAATTTCTGCTTCTTGGTTGTCTCTGTAGTTTACCTGTTAAGTTTGTGTTTCTGCTGTATGCACATGACACACTTTTATGAAGAGACATCAAGATATTTTTCAAAAAGAAAAAAAGTCAAAAAGCCATTGTATGTATGGGAAGAATAGTTGCAGAAATAGAAATCAAACTTATTACTGGTGATTTTTTGACATGGTGGGATTATTAGGAACTTTTAAACACTGAATTTTGATTCTAAATAATGTTAGATAACTTTTAAAATAAGAAAATAAATTAAAATGAGAATTAGATGAAAATTATAAACTTTTTGAACATTTTTATAAAACCTTGGCTTTTATTCTAAAGGTATTCAAAAACAAATCTAAGTTATTTAATAGACTAGGAATTTTTACATGTGGAGTTCAACATGTATGTATGGTTATAGAGGAATTAAATTCTAACCTCTTACAACAAGCAGTTATACTGAGAAATAGACAAGCAAATCTAGAAGATTTAAAATATACAATTTCAGTTCTTTCCTTAATGACTGCTAAACTTTCCGAAATGTTCATGAAGTACTTAGCATCTCACAAAAATGGGGTGAGGTCACCAAAGTAATAATTGTGTGGAAGAAAAAAGAAGTGAGAGAGAAGACAGTAATATGTGTGTATGTGTGTGTGTGTGTATGTGTATTTGTGTGTTCACAAAAGTTGTAGAAGGAAAGACATAAAAGAAATTAGAAGAAATTAAAGTGCATAATATTTGGTGCTTTTGTTTTGCTTTGTTTGTCTCTTGAATCAGTGCCTCCACACCCATCTAACCTAGTAAGGTTAGTGTTCCAGGACTGTTTTGATCTCAGACCTAAATTTTCCATCTGGGATGTTTTTGTGTGTGACCTGAAAAAAATTGAACTCAGTGACTGTTGCCTTCGAAAAATGATTACTTCACAGATTAAATATGCTTTAATGTCTTAGTAGACTTAAGAATTTGAGGACCTAGGCAGAGTTGGTTAGCACACTGTGATATGGCAACTGTAGCATATGAGGACTTATTGTCCCTACTGTTCCAGACCTTCAAGTGAAGGGTTTTTTTTAAGTTATTAAGACAGAAAAGGGAAATGGCAATCTTATTGCTCATAGTAAAACACATAGTTCTACCATTAAAAAAAAAGCTGGAGAAAGCTTTAAAAATCATGTTTTAGTTAGTAACATGCTCCATTTTGGTTGGTTGTATGTCTTAGTTATTTACCTCGTATTTAAAGAAAGTACTTTGTTATATATTAATCATAACATTAGACCAAAAAAGTTGTCAGTTGAAGAAATATTTACAGTGAACTGCCAACAATGTGAGGGACTAATTACATCTTAAGTATGGAATGTCAGGGAATACATGAAGTTTTCTAGAGGGGTAACAATGTCTAATCAAGACCTTATGAATGCTGTTTGCAATCTTGTATTAGATTTTTATCAGTAGAAGGTATGGTTTTAGACTTTCTAGTAGCATGTTAAGATTCTCTGCAGCAGTTCAGCCACATATACCATGTCCTAGAACCTTACCTAATTTACTATTAATTTAATCTTTCCAATGTTTTTTAAATTCTCATTAAGTCTTGTTCAGATGTTCAAAGATACCTTTCCCTAATCCTGCCTAGGGACCTCTTTGTTTATTAAAAAGTATCTGTTCTTCTTATGATGAATTATTAAGTTAAAGTATGTGAAAGTGCCAGTATTTGACTATTTTCTTACCTGCAAAATGACAGCTTCATATGGTTCTGCTTAATGTGATTCATGACAGGACATTATAAAAAAGTGAAGTATAAATAAGGACTTTTAAAACAAACCATAATTTAATGTTTTGGTATTGATGTTGGTATTTTTTATATGTTTCCATATGTATTCCCACGTGCATATGTATATATAATGAAATTGGTATTACCTTGAATCTGTCTTTATTATATAACATTATATCCTATCAGGAAAACTTTCCTGTATATATCTAACAACATAATTTTATATGTTGTGTTTACATGTTGGAGTGTATTGTGTAGATACACCAGAATTTTTTTTAGCAATCCCTTAAATAAATATTTAGTCTAAAATTTTCTTATCATAATTAAAACTTGGATAAGTAACCTAACATAGAACTTAGGGTGTTTTCTCTGATTGTTTCATTTAAGGTGAATTCCAGGAAGTAACATTATTAGTCTATAGCGTTTCAGATTTTCAAAAAAGATTATATAACACCTTGGCATGCCCTGGTAGACAGGCCATATACCCCTGGGTTCAGGTCCTCTGTTCTGGGGGAGACAACCAGTGTGAATACTGAATAAAAAGTTAAAATAAAATGCTTCTGCCTTCTCTCTCTCTTCCTGCTTGCCCACCTACTTGTCTTTTTTTCATACCTGTACCTTTCCTTAGGGAGCAGGGAAAAAAAAAGATTTTATAGCATCTTAATCACATTTTAAGAAAGAAAATTCCCACTTACACAGAGACCCCCCCACACACATTTATATACCAATAAATAGGAGAGCCCTGATAGCTCATCATACCCTCATCAACAACAAATATTGCTTTCTAAGAGCTTTAATAATTTAAGAGGTGAATCATGTCATTTTGGTTTAATTCACATCTTTTTTTTTTTTTTTTACAGGTGAGGATGAACGTTTGTTACATATTTTTAATTGACTATTGTTTATTAATATTCAGTTTGTGTTCTACACAAATTGTAAAAAGGAAGAGAAATTCTGGTCGATTTAATGAGCTTATTAATATTTTGTTTCACTACACTGTTTTGGGGAATACGTTACACTGTCTATGGGAATAAAAAATGTTTTTATTTTTATTTTTATAAATGGAAAGTGAGGAGGAAGTAGTACCTGTTTCATAATTCATTTTTGAGTCTCAGCTTTTAGTGACGAGATTGCCATGATTGAAATATCACGTCTGCAGGGAGGGTGTTAATGGGTCTGATGGGTTCTAAAGTTCTCTACTTCCGCCCAGTGCCTGGCATGTCCTGTGCAAAACAAGTGTCTTCATCAGTTTAGGTTGGAACAAGTGTGCGGTGGCAGCATTCTGGGACTTCTGGGCTGGAGAATTGTTAGTTGTCTTCCCTGGCCTTTCCCTCATCTTGTACACTTTCCTCTGTGTGTGGCATTTAGCCCTGCTCCTGAGTTTGCTTCTGTATGGGTGCTAATGAGGCCAAGGTCAAAGCTTCTGTCTTTATAGGACCTCTTTAGCTTTGTTCTGTGTCATGGCCACAAGCTGTGTTCTTTTTACTGTGGCCACCTGCCTTAGAGATACATGCTGTTTCATCACAAGAGAGAACAAGCTAGAGAGAAGAGGCGGGGTTCAAGAACTATGAGAACTCTGAAGAACCTGCTTGCTTTACTTTTTCAGGAGAAGGCTGAGGCCCCAGGAGTTTATCTCATTTTCTCTTGTGCAGTGCCTCAGGCTCAATTCAGCATCACAGATCATATGTTGGGCTTCATGAGAAACATACACTCATCTTTACAGTAGACATCTCAGATGCTAATGGATTGTGAGCAACATTCTTTTTGCCTCACAGTGCCTTTCGGTCTGAATATGAATGATATGGCTAGTATTTAAAGAACTTAGAAGTCTACCACACAATAAGATTACTTTAAGGGGTCTCATTCAGGTTCTTTGGAAGGGACAAGTAATCTGATGAAAATGTACTTGAAAATGTTTTGGAGAAAATAATATTTTGTGGGAATAATTTGGCTAAATCAAAATCAATTTACCTGCCATCTTCTCTAATCAGTAGTAATTAATTTCTGTATATCTCTTAATGAGATGATCCTTATCTTAGTCACTGAGACTGAAAATCTATTGTACCTCTTTCCTTGAAAATCGTTCTTTCCTTATCCTTTCTGCTACCACCCTTACAGTAGAAAGAACTTATTTCTAACTACTTGTCTCCACATCTGTCCTTGATCTGACTACTTTTCCAGCAAAGTTCATCTTACACAGCCTCTCCCTTGCTTGCTCAAACTCTTCTGTGGTTTCCTATTGTCTACTCAAATAAAATCCAAATTCTGTTAATGTTGCAAAGAAAAGTGTCTGTTTCTGCATAGACAATGTTTTTCTTTTTTTATAATTCATTGTTTTCTGAAAGTTACTCCTATTTATCATAGATGTATTTTGTCTACTTTTTGGTTTCACATAGTAGATTTTAGGATGGCTTCATGTTACTGATGAAGTGCCTGCAACCCCAAGCTATTGAGATCTGCTGAATGAATGGAGAGGTCTGTTGAAAGTCACCAAGCAATTGCATGGTCTATTTGTGAATGAGTCGTATTACTGAGTAGAAGTTAATGCTAGTATTGTCATCAAGACATTACAGTCAAGTGAAATGTCAACTTTTGTGCATGCCTGTGTGCGAGCATGGCATGTGCAAGAAGTGTTCTAGACGAGCCATCCAAATAACAGAGAATAAAGAAAAAAAATTTCCTTTCAAATATTTGGTAAATTAGAGTTTTGTTGTTAAGGAAGGGAATATAGAAGAGTGGGCCTAAAATAGTAGCAAGAACTTTGAAACTAGTAGACCTTGGTTTGAACCTGAGATCTACACTTGCAAGCTATGTGACTTTGGACTCTTAACCTCAATTTTCTTATCTGTAAAATGGAAACATTCATATCTACATCAGGAAGTTTGCCGGGAGCATAAAATGAAATAAAGCACTTCAAGTAACTAACAGTACAGGCATGTTGTGGAGTTTAATGCGTGTTACCATTTCTCTGCTGCTATTCTGAGCTTGTAGAGTGGGATATTTCTGGTTTGTATAGAGAGATTGGGGGGTTTGAGAGTAAATTAACCACAGATTAGAAATATTATTTGTGAAATTATTCTGCATCTATGGAGAGTATTACTTCCTATCATAAGCATCTGAAAATGAGAAAAGGTAGTATGTACCTAGGAATGTCATGAATCAATCAAAAACTGAGCTCAGGAAAACTTGGCTGTTCAGCATCCTCATACTTCTACCCCACCCCTTTAATCACCCAAAATAATACTGCAATGCAATAAACATTTCTTTTTGGTTATCATCTCATGGATTTCATAAGTCCTATAGAGGTACACAAGAGAATTCTTGACTGAACCTTGTCTTTCTACCCAGCTGAATGTTCCTTGTTTTGTGTATCACTTATTGTTTCTTCAGTTATGTGTTATAAATTTTGAAGCAATAATTATATATTTTAATAATAGAAGATAGGAAAACAAAAGTTTGAGTTTATCTTAACTTTTATTTTCTCTGTTGTATGCTCAGCACAAAATCCTTTTTTCCTTAAAAAGAGAATTGTTACAACTCCAGTTTTTCTTCTTTGTTTATACTGTCCTACAAAGTTGTATTGTTTTAAAGCAAATGGCTTATTTCAGTCACCCCAGATTGTACAGCTGAGAAGTTCTCAGAGCCAGATGTCTGGGTCTAGCCCTGATCTCTGTCCAGTGAGGTTGAGCAGGACCACCAAGTCCAGTAGAAATGACCATGTTAACATCCAAATAAAAGTATGGGAGCCCCCTTCTTTCCTTTGGAATAAGTGGTAGATCCATCTGTTTTATGAATGGGAAAACTAAAGCATGGAAGTTAAGTCACTTGAAAAAGGCCACCTACTAGTTGGAAACCAGGATGGACACTGAGGTCTTTCTGATGCTAATGCCCATGTTTTTGCTCCTGTCCTCTGTGTTCTCTCCATGCTGCTGTAGAAGAGAGTCTGCAAGCAGCTTCTACCTGACATGGGAAGAAACAGCTGAACATTTGCTGCCTGGAGCAATAGATGCATTTGAAGAGGTGCCCTCAGTTTTTATTGTGATATAGAGATTTTAAACTGATTTACAAATTTTGTTTTTCAAATGATGACTTTACTCTAGGAATATGTGGGTCAGAGAATAGCAGGAAAATATGAAAATAGCAGTTGTGAAATCAAAAGAAACCAAAAGCTGCTTCTTGGCTTTCTCAATCTAACAGAGAGAGAACAAAGCAGCATCCCCATTGCTCCCACTACATTAATTCACCTGTCAGCCAGACACTGGTTCCCAGGCTTCAGGGAGCAGCCCCAGTAGGTCAGAGGTAGTGTGAGGAAGGAGGCAGAAGACAGTACTTTCCCTACAGGAGATTTATTTCTATTTCATTTTATGCTTTTAAGAATAGGAAAGTAGCTTTACTTAGTAGCGCTGACTTTTCTTGGAAAGAAAAATTTTGATAGGCTAGCATGGCTGTCTTTGCTGTTGTGAACAGTAATGAACTTGGTATGGTAGACCAAGGAATTGCACATAAATTCATAGGCTCTTTGAACTTGAAAAGATTTCAGAGGTCCTCTAGTTCAGCATCCTGAGCAGCTCCAGAATGACTTCTGTATTAGTCCTTTTCAAACTGTAGGTCGTGAAATTTAGTGGGTACTGACCAGCATTTAAAAAAAGTGAAACAGTAGAAGATATTAAGGTATATATCAGAATGTGAGGGTAAATGTTTTCCCTTTAAAGTCTTAGTTGATGTGTTTGTGTGTATTTGCGCACCTTCAGTAAGTTGCTGTAAAAACAAAGTTTAGGTCACATATATCCCAAGGTCCCTGGTTCAAGACCCAGGGCTGGGGCAATAATCAAGATGAGCAACTAAATAAAATTAAGTGCTTCCTTCTCCTCTCCCTACCTACTCACCTTCATTCTTGCCTGTACCTTCAAAAAAAACAAAGTTTACATGTCAGCGTCTTCTAGCTGGGCACTCTTCACTTTCAGAGGCAGCCTGTGTCTTGAAGGACTCTTAAAATGTTTGTTATTATATAAATGTTTCCTCTGCATGAATGATACTTAAATATTCACATAATTTGATAGATATTTTAAGCAGCCTCCTCTGTCACTTGCTTGTTCTGGCTAGTCACTGTTGGAAGTCTCCTTACCTACAGTTTGTCAAGGCACCTGCATGGTCCTGACCACTCTTCTTAGGTGTCCCACTATAAGCATGTGATTCAAGGCAACAAACAGATAAAAGTAGTGAAGGAAAAAATGTCAAATGAATTGACTGGAAAAGGCATACTGACAGGGTGATCTTACAGGGCAGCCTTGAGGAAGGAGATTTGTTTGGCTTAGAAACAATCTCCAGAAGCCTTCCTGATCCCTTGAGACTGGGTTTGGGTTCTTTCCATCTCATCCTGTTCTTAGCCCTGTCACAGTGCTGATTGCTCCTGTCACTAATGTGCACATATGCTATTTTATATTTTATTTTAGAGTTGTCTCTAAGACAGGATACTCCAGGGCAAAGACTCTGTGTTGTTTATTATTATCATTTCAGGGTCTGGTGCATTACAGGCACTCAGGAATTGTGTTTTAATGTTTTGGACTATATAAAATAACATTTACTGGCCTAAGTGACTTGTGTGGGGATTTAAATATCCATTCAGAAGAAAGATATGTGGGTGATAAAAAATGAGTATGACTTTGGAAACCAATATTTACATACCAATGAGACATGAGGAATTAGGCAATGGTCTAAATTATATAGTGAAAATTAATATCTAATGTGAAATGTTTCTGTAAGACAAATTCTTCAGAGAAAACTAGAATCATTGTAACATGATCAACTGGTAATCTTGTATTTGCATGATGATTTCAACTTTTCCATATTCATATTGGGCCCTCAAAAACAGTCCTCAGAGATGGGAAGGCAGTGGCTTTGCCTTGCAGATTAGAAATGGAGGAGTGGTGTGGCCACTCACTTGCTTAAGGGCTCATAGCAGGGACTGGGTACAGACACAGCACTGGGGTTAAAGCATCACACCCATACTCTGCTTTTATTTTTAATTCTACACACATCTTTCCAAGTTGTGAATGTAATATTACAGAAACATTTTTATGTTAAATTTTGGTGTGCGTTTGCCTTTACAGTAATCCTTTGAGTTGGGGGTTGGGTGATGAAATGAAATGCTGTTGATTTAGAAAACTGGCATTTCCAGATTGGAAAGAAACTTTTAAAAGGGTCAGTTTTCGTCCAGCAACTCATTGGCTGCCTCATGTCCTCCTCAGCACCTCAGTGGCCCCTCCTGGTGACCGCTGTAATTGATGTGTTAGTGGACCGGGCATTTGCTACCTCTTTTAGCTTGAGCGTGGAATTGACATAGGAACCCAGGCCCTGAGCCTGGGTGGAGAAGGTGAAGACTGTTAGACGAAGTGGGAGAAGTCCTCCATCGATTGGATGGTGGCTGGGAATACTCACTGGGTGTGGCACCTGTGGGTCATTTCCTCATGGTTTAAGTTTCTTTGTCTTAAGCTGGTAACTGTGTACTCTTGCTCTCCCAAGATGCCAACCCCTGAGAGACTCAACTAGAATCACTACACTTTTGACCTTAGACTATAAAATCAAGTTATAGCTCTCAAAAAGATCAATTTGCCCAGGTTGTCGCACCACTTAAGTGTTTGATGAATGGAATTACCACACAGACATAGCCATACAGGCCACCTTACCTAACCCCATGTGGAAAATGACCTATGTTTATGTTTCCTAGGGTCCTTTCTTCTTAACACTCTTAACAATGATGACAGCACAAAATGTTTTGTGAATGCTAGCCTTCTCCTCAGCATCCAGGATGGCTGCTTGGAGTGCAGTGCACTTTGCTTTTAAAGAACCTGGCAGTAAGAGATAGACATTGAGTGTCATGAGACCTAAGCTCTAATAGGATTCTGTTGCTATTTCTTTCCTTCTGGGATAAGTGCATCCAAAGTCTATTTTAAGTGCTAATTCCCTCTCTTAATACACATGCACATGCAGTTTATCTAGTGAACTCCTAATCATTATTCAAAACCCAGCTTACATATCCCTTTCGTTTCCATTTGTACACTCAACCAACAAAATTTATTGAGAACATACTCCGTGCTAGATGCTGGGAAAATAGCATTGAACCCAACAAAGACCCTGCCCTCATACCGTTGCCTCTTGTGTCCATAGTCCTGTGTTTGTAATGGAATCTCTTTTCCTATAGTCCCTGGCCCAGTGACTTGTTCAGTTCAATCAAAGATAAAATACTTGCTTCTCTGGTCCTTCCATTTCTGCATGAATGGATGACTGAGTGGTATAATTCTTTAGAAGACACAGAGTCAAGCGTGTCAGGAATGGTGGAATTGCTGTGGAGATTTTCCTCCTTACACAGCAAATGCCAGTGCTTGTCAATCATCTGTAAAATGGCAGCACCTAGTGGAAAATTGAAGACTTCCAAAGTTTGATACTCTCCATGCTGACACCTGGGCCTTCTTTGCTACCGCTATTGTCTGGAATGAAGTGAGGGCATGCACCGTCAGCAGTGTGGTGTGAGGGACCTGAGTACGAACCCCCACAGGAAGCACGTACGTCTCCCTTTCACCTGCACGTGGGCCAGCAGGCACTTCCTGACCATTGTTCACCGGGACTGCTGCAGCACCATTTCCGTCCACCAATGAAGTGGACTAGAGCCAGCTGAGCTGTCCCAGGCCTCGCTTTTGTGTGCTTGTGTCCTAGGCCAGCGTCAGCCTCAAGGCAGGCAGCGACAGATCCTATTGACCAAACCGTCTTCCACCCTGTTACCAAGAGTATATGTGAGCTAGGCGGGCCTCTTGTATCAAAGCAAACATGGCAGCCCCACCTGTTTCCACATGTGCTTTCAAGTAGGTTCCTGTCTATTTTTATTCTTCTTTGTTGATTCTCTTGCCTCTGAGCAGTTTACAGGGGAAGTTGCTGCTGTTAAATGCGGCAAGGTTTGGATGTGGACAACCTGAAGAAACGTTCTTCTTAAGTCTGTTGTGGATAGAAAAAAGTTTGGGATCATGTGGTGGGATGGCTGTGTATGCTAGGATCAGTGTGTGCTTGCTTTCCCATTATGACCCCGAAGGCTGAAGATGTATTTTCAGTGGCTATTTAACCTCCCTGCCCTTGAAGTTAACTTCTAGATTGCTTCCACTAAAGTACATCATGGTTACTTGTTGATTAAAGGTCTCGCTCTACCGTTTTTAGAGCATAAGGTATGTCTACAAGATGAGAGTATGAACATATAATAAGATGAAGTGGGACACTGCTAGCTTCTCTTTTTAGAAACATCAAGTAGTAATTATAGCTTCCGCATCAGTATTTTGTCTTCACCCTTATGCCTGTTCTTTCAGATGACTGGGGCAAGGGGATGATGGTCACTGTTAATCAGTTCATTGCTTAAACACTGTTCTGGAGTCTTCCATAAGAAGCAGCCATGAGAGGGTGGAGTCCCCAGAATTACTGCCACGTCCTGCAGAACCCATACAGCATCTATTCTCTGTACTTGAATAAGATGGAAAATAGTTTCAAGTAGAGCAACCCACATTTCTGCACTTTTTATTCAGTTGTACTTTCTGTTCAGATGCACTTTTCTGTTCGGGTACCATGTGGTGTTCATCATCGAGGTCTAGTTTGGTTGGGGTAATGGGAGGAGAAGGTATCTGACATGGCTCCAAGGACCATCAGGGACTCCTCCTCATAAATATTCTCTCTTGCTTCCTCAGTGTGGGTCTTGCCACCACGACCATCCCTGCAGCTGAGGTTGTATGAGGCCAGTGCATTATGTACAGTGTAGAAGACCTCTTAATTTCCCACGGATACAAGCTGTCAAGAAATGCCCCTGCAGCACGTGTGGAGAAATATGAGGGGCACCAGCAAGCACGGACAAGAGCAGGAGTTGGCCATGGCCTACTGAATGGCTGTGAGGGTGGCCCTGCAGCCTTCCCGCAGAGTAAGACAGCCCAGAGGAGAGGACATGTGAGTGAGTCTGAAAACAGCCGCTGCATACCCAGAGTCCACAGAGAGCCCCGAGGCGCGTCTGCTTCCAGAACTCCTGAGACAGGGTAAGCTTCACTGGGACCCTGCCATTTTCTTTAGATTTGATGACTTGGCAGTGGGCATGGAAGTAAAATCCTTCAACTCCTTACGTTTGTTTGGAGTCAGAGAGGAAGAGAGGGGTGGAGAGACCAGAAGGCTTTCTTCCACTGAGGTCCTTGGGGTGTCCAGTAGCACTTAGCACAGAGCCTGGTCCAAGCAGGGCTTCAGTGAGTAACAGTGAGTAGCAGACTTCTGTCATGCTAGACACTACCTTTTAATATTCTGCTTCTTGGTTCCTTTATGAACTCGTCACATTGCCTCAGCTAGGAATCATTTAAAAACTCTGTAAAAAGCTAGTTTATGTCAGGCACACGTTCATAGTACATTAGGCTTTCCTATTAGTATGTGTTTTCAATACTTCATACATTGCAGAGTTGAAAAGAGTGTTTATTCCCTCTGTTTGTGAAGAAGAAAACCATTTTTCTTGTCTGTTCTTATAATTCCACTTGCTTTCAATCCCTCTTTCCCTGTACACACACTGGCCCTAACGTGGGTGTCCCATCTGAATACAGCTGCATCTGTGGGTGTTTTCTTACAACAAAAAGGAGGGCGGGTGGGCTGGAGGCACAGGAGGGTTAAAAAAGAGGGAAATTTGGAAATTTGCCACAGAGCCAGCATGGGAGAGGAGCCCTGCAGCTCTCATCCAAGCAGTTTCAACCTAGAGGAAACCTTTGTCATCACTTCATAAAACTGTTTGTCTTTAATGCTGTGTTGAGACCAGGCTCAGATCGGGAAGGAGGGCTGCCTGGATAAGGATGTAATGTAGCTGTGTGTAGTCAAGAAGAAATGGACTGGGGTAACAACTGGAAGCAGAGGGCTATCCTTATGGGAAACAAGCAACAGAAAAGCGGGGGAGTGAATTAGTCTAAAGGGAATGAACTAGCCTTCTATGGTTTAGAAAATCACCTTTTCACACCTCTTGCCTTCAGGCAAAAATGAGGGGATTTTTTCTTATATTCAGAGGATTTAACACCTTGGATATTAATAAACACAAAGAGGACAGCCCTCTTCATGCCCTGTGTAGTAAAAGCCAGTTTATGTTGCCAACTCAGAACCTCTTCTCTGGTTTGGTTAAGAGTGATCATTGATGGGACCCGGTGCAGGAGGGACCTCAGAATGGAAATTGGCTTGAAGCTGTTTTTACTTAACCTTACCTTTCAAAAGATTCACCCTCTGTCCACCACTGTCATGGGCTTAACTCTTCTCAGCCATGTCCCGTGAAGCACATGCTCACATGGGTTTTGAAAGAGGGTGCTCACAGACAAGCTGACCGAGAGCTCTGACAGCCTTATCACCACACAAACTTCCACTTATATCCTGTCTTCTGTTGCTTCTCATTTTCTGCTGCATGTATCTGTCCCCTCCACCTTGTGCTTCAGGGTGCCGAGGCTGTCCTTTCCTCCTCCTCTTGTGTTTCCTGCAGCGCCTGTTTGAGTGCTGGGCACACTGTGTGCTTAATATATACTCATGGAATCAGTTTCATCATTGTAACAACTGTTGAAAAGCAGAAGGCTTAATTTGTAAGGACGGTGACTTTGGAATCCCTGAAGAAGTGCTATGTAGTATGTGTGGGGTCGCTCTTGGTCTGGAAGGGCTGGATCAGAGATCAGAGATGGGTCCCAGATTGGGAGGTTATAGAATCCCCTTGGGAGTCCCCTGTGGATAGTGTGGCTCTCACCCTGCCCAGGTTCTTGTGGCCCCTTGTGTGATAACAGGTTCCAGAGGACCATAAGCCAAGTAGTCTTTCTTTCTGTCCTGAGTGGATTACTCACATGAGTGGCATGTAGCACTGAGATGTCTTTGTGGAGATGTCAGTGTTCTGCCACTCCTTGGAATGTTGGCTGATTAATTTGGGAGGTGCATAGTTCCTTTCAGATTGAAGATTGCCTTGTAGGTAGGAAGAGAACATGGACACATTTGCAAAAATTCATGCCAGTGTCCAGAACCTCAGAGACCCAACTTCCAGGCTTCCTGGGCTGAACTGAAAAGAATTTTTCTCTGGAATATCCTGCCAGAACCTGAAAAGAGGAGGCAAACAGAAAGGTAGACAGGAGGCAAATTATTTTAAAAAGTACCAGTAGTTAAAACTTAAAAATTGAAATACAAAGGGGAAAACCCAACAATACAATGGCTTATAATGAATTCTGAATCTGGATGAAGAAATGGTTCTCTGCCAGATTCCAGCCCTCACTCCCTGAAAAGTATGGCTGTGTGCTTCCTCCTGGGCTGGTCCCTGGCTCTGGGGGGTCCAGGTTGGTGAGAGAGTTGGTTATTCCTTGAGGCCTAGTTCGATGAATGAAAAAGACACTGGGACATATACTGTCTGTTCCGTGAAGAATATTAACAACTGAAGAATTAACAGTGAAGAATAATAATAAGACCAAGTCAATCTCAAGTTGATCGTGGTTGTTCACTAGGAGAGTTGGAACTGAGACTAACACTTGGTTGTTTCGACATTAAGACTATGCTGTTTGTTCACATGTTGACATGGTCCTTGCATATTTTTTCTTTGTTTCTGATCCTAATAATTTATGGGTAACTCATGTAAAATGAGCTTTCCTAGAATAAAAAATATTTTAAATAAGATAATTACTCGTACAAACAACTAATTGCAGGCCATCAGGGTGACCAGAAGAGCATGAAGCCATCGTTTTCCTGAAGTTTCTGGGAGGGTTGAGGTCTGCCCTGCACTGTGTCCCTATACCCTGGACTGGTCCTCAGTGCCCCACTGACCTCCTGGGGAAGATGGCAGTCAGAGTTGTTTGGAATGTCTCTGGGCTGAAAGGAGGCAGCTTTGTTTTATTCTGGTGTGATGGAGGAGATGAATGTATTGGAAACATCATTTCATAGCTGAATACGTGAAGCCCTGGGAGTGTTGCTGTCTCAGCAAAGGTGACTAGAAGGAGTGCAGGGAAGCTCAGCTCGGCCACAGGCTCTGGGCTGCTGGACAAGCTGGTGGCTGCCTTGGGCCTGGCCATGCTCTCCCCCTTGAGTCTCGGTTCAATTTGAAAGGAGTGCTCAGTTCTCTGCACTCCTTTCACCGTTGCCCTGGCCAGGACTGTCCTTTCTTACTGCCTTGTCCTCTGTCCTCCCTCAGCCCCATGGATGTGGGGCAGCTCTCGAGCACAGCTGTATCCCTTTCCTGTCTGGGAGCTGCAGGAGTGCATCCTGTCACCTAAATTAGACACGCGTGTCTAATGCTGTTCTCTGTGTACCTTGTGAGGGCTGCCTAAATGGAGGGAGGTTATCCATGGCCTGGGTGTGGCTAGAGCATCGAGGTTCTTCTGTGAGAGCTGTCAGGACTTACTTCTTTCCCTGTGATAACTACCAGCTCAGGTCAGAGTTTCTTATGCTGGTTTATCCAATAAAACTTAAACAACCCCACAGATATGGAGCCTTGACTAAATTTTAACTGGCTGACGAGGCTGAGCTTTGCGCTTTCATGACTGAAATTTCAGGTGATAATGAGCCCTCATGTAGGAAGAGAAGGACATTCTGTTGTGGAGAGAGGTGATAGACGACTAAACTTGTCCCAGCTCTTAGGCTCATGTGGTGGCGACATTTGGTACTTGTATGCTGTTTACCCCAGTTCATGACTAGAAAGTAGTTATTTTCCAGAGATTCATTCAGCCTGTAACATTGTCTGCATCAGGGCTGGTAACTTGACCTGCGTGTGGGGCACCCGATTGTGGTACTCCCTGCCCTCAGCTCATTAGTGGGTCCTTCAGACCTCCTCCTGCTACTCCTCTGAGCTCACCTGTCCTTCCTCTGCCCCGTCCATTCCCTGGACACCAGCCACAGTCCAGTCCCCAGCTGGAAGTCCCACCTGTCAACATGACTCTTCAGTTCCTCCCACTGAACTACTCTCGCCATGTGTTCTTCTGGCACTTTGTGCCCAGTTTCCTGGTCCCCAGCTTCATTTCTAATTCATTCTGATTTAATTAATTCCTATTATTTTGCATTTATTAAACTCTTAATTAAAACAAAACAAATAGGTTCAAATCTAGCACTTACAGGCCATGATGATTAAGTGCTGAGTATTTCAGATCATTGAGCTAGAATGGGGTGAGGAGTGGAGACAGTTGCCTGTGAGAGAACATGGAAGGTTACGTGTAAAGAGGAGAGCACCAGCCTTCCTTCCACACTGGGCCCTGGAGGAGGCAGTGTTGATGGCTACTTCATGCTAATGCCTGGGGGATGAGCAGGGAGGACTTAACAGTCATAGGCTCAGCAAAACTCCTGTAGGCTGAGTGGTCTCTGGTGGGAAAGTTTCCTCTGTATATTCCATAGCTGAAGAGATGGAGCCCACCTCTAAGGAGGAGGTTGTTGTGAGAACATAATGGGGAGTTTCATGGACCATCCATTGATGGGAGATGACCACCAATAAGGCTGCATTCCACGTGACAGTGATAAAGCTGGGAAGCCAGATGGGTCTGTCAGTGGATATTTCTCTGGGTTGTAGGTTGTTCCCATGGGAAACTCTTTGGATCTCAGACCCATGTTGTCACTTTTCTCTGCATCTCCCTCACTCTGCTCCTCCTCTGCTGACCAGTCTCTTACTGTCACTGACAGTTACTGCTTCCAGCTTTGTCTCACAGTGGCTTTTTCTCTGCTCTTGCCTCTACAACATGGTTTCGGTCCAGAGCCGCCAATGATTATGCCCATGCTTCTTAGCTTTTTTGGAAAGAATCAGTAGTTTGAGGCAGCCTGTGGATGCTTTGGCCTTGGTTAGTGTGGCAACCCTATTCCATTTAGTGGGGCATGAGGAGGGGGCTGGATAGGAAGAGGAGGAAGGGCAGGGTAGGAAGACCCGACCAGACGTGGAGGTCTGAGCTTTGTCTATTAAGAGTAAAGACACAGCAGTATCTGCTATGGATGAGGGCGGTTTCCAGGCCCAAGGGTGGGAGTAGGGGTTGGTGGCTAGACATGCACTTCAAGACATATTCTTTTCTTTCTTCACAGACCCTTTATTTTGTATGCCAAAAACTTGTCATTTTCCCCTTAAGTCGTTTTACTCCATGGAAACATCATCTAGATGTTAAAGTACTCCTGGCTCATTAACAGATTGTGGTGATGAATCAAGCTTTGCATACGAGTCACTCGAAAGGTACAGAATAAACCTCACAGGCCATGTCAGATGTCACTGCAAGTACTTGTAAGTTCAGAGCTGGAAAATTGTGAGTGTCTGTGAAACTGCAGACATTTCTTTATATCAAACTGAAGCTGGATTTTCGTTTTGCCATGTGACCACAACTAAGTGCATCTTCTATGTGGTATCTCTGTCCTTTCTCTGGCAATATGGAAAGGCTGCTTCTGAAACTGTAGTGAGAAGTTGTCTTTTAGTTTATCCCTTTGCACTATTTAGCTATTGATTTTTTTTTTTTTTGTCATCTTCCAAGCTTGCTTGCCAGAGCACACTTGTGCACACACCAGAGATTAAGAAGGAAAAAGAGGAAATGGGGAAAGTGGGAAAGCTAGCTGTTATCTGTACATAGATTAAACTGTGTGCTTAAAATGCAAGTGGCCATAACTGGATAATACTCAGCTACCATTAAAAAACAGTTGCAGACTGTTATCAGACTTTCACGGTTTCCGTAATGTGTTTCCTCTGAAATATTATAATCAGAGGAAGCTGTAAAATAACATAACATAACAGAGGTTTGAGTATGTAAGTTGCACTGTAATAGGTTCTTCTCTGTTTAGCCCCAAGAATTCTGGTAAAAATTTTGTTAGTTAACCATGAGAACAATTTGTAATTATCTCTTGTCATCAGCGGCAGTTGTAGCTAATTAGAAACTTAAAATCCGGAGAGTCTCTGATGTGGTGGTCTGGGGCCTCATCTTGGGAGGTAAATGTTCTGCCAGTCAATATCCATTTCATACAGTGCTACTGGGGATGGTAGACAGTTGATTTTAAGAGGACTTTTAAGCTTCTCTCAAATCCTATCCTTATTATAGTGGTCCCCACCCCCACCCCCAGTCCTTCAAGTTTAACCTGTCTCTATATATCTTTCTCTTCATGGAATTATTCTTTGATAAACGTTTGTCTTTTAGTTGCTTGTTTCACATACTAGGCGTGAGGCAGGATTATCTTGATCTCTTCACAGAGAAATGCATGAGCAGTTTGAGCTGGTGGGCGCACAGCACTTATGAAGACTCAGACCTCCCGTCTCCTCATTGTCTTTCTGTAAACTCTTCTTCTGAGGCGCCTCATTCTTGCTCATAAGCAATGTAAGCTTCCAGAAGTGCTGGAGATATGGTTCCTCTCTTCTGCACTTCCTATCATATTGCTTTACCATCACCAACTTTTCCTAACAAGAAGCAGGTGTTCCTCTTGAGCACAAGACTCCCAGAAGAGCAGTGAGGAGGAAGTTCTTATAGAATTAATGGGAAGACAGGCAGCACCACCTAGAGCTTCATTTGTGTTTGTTACCCTGTCATCTCCAAGGAAAGTGTTACTGTCGAGTGTCTTCTGTAGCTTGGGAATTAGATGAGTTAGCAGGCTTGGAAAAACACAAATCAGAGATGTTGGATGGTAAGCATGTAAAACATGGGTCAGAAAAGAACAGAACTGGGTCTTCACTTTCAATTCACCTTGTTTTATAGACGGCTGTGCCTTGGGTTTTTGACAGAGATCCTGCACTAGAGTATAGTTGACATTCTGACATATGCCAGCTTTGGACTTTAGAGCCTTAGCTAGCTTCCCTAGGGCATAGTGCCTCTGGAGGGAGTGGACTCATTCATTATATCCTCTCAGGCTCTCTGGTTTACTCCTCCCTCGGCCCTGTGTTTCCTGCTCTTCCGTGCTCTAAGTTTAGCTTCCCAAAAACACGGGGCCACAGAGAGCACTCCTGTTACTGAATAAATGAATGAAAATTTGGGAGTGAGAGGGGAGTGATAATTCAGGGCTGTTGTTTTTCATGTTGTTGGTGACAGTGTGTAGAGTACACTAGGGAAGACGCTGTAACGTAGGAAAAGTCTGATCGACCTTTTTCAAAGAGATATACTGAAATAATCTGATTTACCTGATGGGTGGTTGTGAGAGAAAATGAGCCAGAGCTTGCTCCCCTGCTTTGTTTTACTAAACTAAATATTGGTTTATACTACATCATCATTATGGAAACGGGTGTCGCTTTTTCCTTAGATACCAGCCATCACTGGCGGGACAGAGCCTTGTTATGACAGTCCGCTGTGCCATTGTTTCCTGTTATTGTGAAGGCACATTGATTAGAACTTAGAAGAAGACAATACAGATCTAAAACAGTCCTAATGTTAAGACAAACACTCACTTCTCCTCTTTCCTTTATACCCACACCCCCTTCCTTAAGTGATGTTAATGAGGTTAGAGGTTCAAAATTACCTACTCCTCTGAGAATTTCTTTTAATTGGGTAATAATAAGAGTAATAACTAAAAATAAGAATTTATTATCAATTAGTTGCTCTGCTAAGCATTTTAAATGTATTAGTTCATGAATCCCTCCCAACAAACTCAGGAAGGAAGGAACCACACTGGTCCCTCCTTATCTGTAGTTTTGATAACCCATATCAGCCACAGTCCACAAGCATTACCTACAGTAAGACATCAGAGACACTAAGTTCATGTTGTGTCTATTGCATTACATTGTGATGATGTTTCTATTTTCTTAGTCATTTATGTTAAGCTCTTACTGTGATAAGAAGGGACTACTGTATTCCCATCCCCTCCATGCAGATGAGGTGACAGAGACACAGAGGTGAAGCATTTTTCGGAAGGGGTACAGTTAGAAACTGAGGGATTGGCATTCACATTGCCCCCGTGCTGCGTGGCAGGCACCCTTGTGCTCCTAGCCACATTTTTCACAGTGCTACCTCCTGGTCCCTTTAGCTTTGAGCAGCTGCCACAGCCATGGCCGCAGCAGCCCTCTCCTTGGGACCTGCTACCTTTCATCAGACTCCCCGGACTAGACCGCAGGCCCATCTTCTCTTTCCACTCTTCTCCCTCTTAACCTCTCCTAAAACTGGGAAGTTTTTTGGATGGTGATTAGTAACCTGCAGCAGGTTCAGGTACAGCTGTCTAACCAGATGGGATGACCCCACACCTGAAGGAGGAACCTTGCCTTTAGTAAATGAAAACCCCAACTGTTTCCAAGGCTTCCTCCCCTCTGATCAGACCCTCGAGGGTTGGTTTCCCCACAGCCTCTAGGATGCCCCTACATCACGATGGGGTATAGGGTGATTTTGTATAGAGAGGGAGAGTGTCATCTGTCATTGGGACTCCTGTGTTGATAGGCGCGTAGGTGCTTGTCCTTCTGGGGAGGCTGCTTGCTACTGGAATAAAGAGGACTCCAAAGTGCCTTCTGCCTTTAAATGCAGAGTCATCCTTGCCATTCGATTCATTAAAGTGGATGGTCTTTTCAAATAAACTCACTGGAAGTCAGCGATAAGTGTTGGGAAACAGGCCTTTTTCACTTAGAAGTGCAGCTACAGGAAGGTTGTTGTTTAAAGATGGCCATTCATTCGAGAGGCCCAGCTCTCCCTGAGGATGACTGCACAGAGCAGGGGCCCACCCTGGGAGCCCTCCACCCATGCCCACCTGCTTGCTCTTGACTTCATGTCTTCTCTTCCTTCACTTTCATTTCTCAGTATCCTTCTGCCTCACTCACCATTGTCTTCTCTGTGTTGTGTTTGGCAGCATGGCTTCCTGGAGACAAACCCCAGGAGGACCCCCTTGAAGGGTGGCTTTCTTAGTCCTGGGTTTGTTACTTACATTTAAAAGATACACCACTGAAATTTTCACCACAGTTTTTAAGAAGGCTGTCTTTCGTATCAGCACCTGCTGTCCACTCACTAATTTGTGAAAAACAAGGCACAACCCCCAAAGCCACCCTGAGGCAGACTTTCAGGTTTTTGTTGCAGAATCGAAGGTCTATTGAAATCCTATCCCAGAGATCAAAGATGATGCAGAAAGCTGCTGGCAGTCATGGAAGGACAATTTGTGTCCATATCTAACCACTGGCTTTTTAAAAATAGTTGTATTTACTATTTTTGTTGAAATTATCTATTCATTTGTTTCATTTGGTTATAATCCACATGAGTAAAACCATCCTGTATTTTTCTTATTTTCTTATGACTTATTTTGCATAACATGATCTCCTCCAGTTCCATCCAGATTGTTGCAAAGGACACAGGTTTTTCATAGCTGCATAGAACACACATATACACATACACATACATACATGTATGCATGTATGTATACCATAGCTTCTCTATTCAGTCTGTTGATGGCATTTAGGCTGTTTCCATGTCTAGGCTATTGTGAACTGTGCTGGTATGAACACTGGGGTGCAGGTGTTTTTTCTGATTAGAGATTTTTTTATCCTCTTGGTGCATCCTCAGGTGTGGGATTACTGGGTCGAATGGATCCATCTTTATTTGTTTGAAGAATCTCTATACTATTTTTTAGAGAGGTTACACCAATTTGCATTCCCACCAACAGTGTAAAAGGGTTCCTTTTTCTCCACATCCCCTCCAACACATGTTTCCATTCTTTTTGATGTAGACCATTCTCACTGTTGTGAGGTGGTGTCTCATTGTGGTTTTTATTTGTATTTCTCTGTTGAGTGATTCAGAACATTTTTTCAGATGTCTATAGCTCATCTTTATGTCTTCTCTAGGAAGGTAACTATTTAGTTCTTTTGCCCATTTTTTGAGTTAACTATTGAAATTTAAAAACATTATCATCCTGTGGCAGACCAAGTTGGCACTGCAGTGGGGATGGTTTCCAAAGTGACTTCTTCCATTTACTAATCTCTGTAGATGTCTAGACCTTCAGAACCTCTGGGTGAAGGCTCCATGACATAAGGGCTTCCATCCAGGCACGTCAGCTAGTGCTTTTCCAATGTGATAACTTCATGACCAGTGTGCTCATCGGTATCTTGAGTACTAGAATTGTTTTTCCTATCCCCCTTGTTCATATGTCTCAACTAGGCACCACTTTTAAGGCCAGTGATTTATTGTGCTGCCTCTTCCAGACCCAGTATTGTTTGCACATTTTTTTTTAAATAACAAAAATGTAAAAATCTACCTGATACTTTATTTCAGAAGAATCTATATTATTTATCATTTATAGTCATTTTTTTTTAAGAGGAAGGATTGTAGGCAGCAAGAAGAAAGGAAGAAAGAGGAGGCAGAAGTATTTTTCATTTGTTCATTTTGGTTGTTTCCCCTGGTCCTGGGATTCACATTCAGGTCCTTAGGTTTTATATGGTCTGTGCTCCAGTAACTGGCTTAATACCCGAGTCAACAGGGCGCACCTTTATGTTAGTTTTAATCTCCCAACCTCATATTTTCTCTTTCCAAAATGAGCCTTTTGCTAGCTGGTATCAGAGATTTATTTACACAATGTATTATATTGAGTATACAAAACACACTAGAAAAAAACCCAAAAAATGTTGCGCGTTTCCAGACTCAAAGAGCGTTAGGCGCAAATTCTATAATGATAAATGGCTGACTCGGTCCCAGGAATATCTCAGACAGCTTACAGTAGGGTTGGTGAATATGGGCACTAATGGCAGGCTCCCACACTCCTGCCTTTGTAGAAGAAGAGAGCTTCCTCTTCAAGGAGTGTGAAATTAAGTAACATGTACATACGTACACATTTTTCACATCCTTGGATTTGACCAACCCAAATCATAGATCCATGTAGTTCCAAGCAATGTTGGGTCAGCTGTTTTACCTTTATACTCAGATTGTGCATGTGAGCAAAAATGTCTAATGCTTCTGAAAGAGCAAGTGGCTTCTGGGGTATTAGTAGCAACCAAGTACTGTGGCCATTCCCTGGTCCCAAATATGGCACCAGAATTGAAAGGCAGCACCAGTAGGCTGGCCCTGCTGCTGTTAGGCTGGCTCACCTCCACTGGAAGAACTCACTGCTCTGGGGCCTCTGTGATAGGGTCTCCCCTCCCGCCGACCTCCACAGGAAAGCAATGGGGACTGTCTGTAGGAGACCAGGCTCAGGATTTTGCTTATGGAGGAGGTATGGGTCACAGTCAGGCAGCAAGACTCTACTCAGATTTTTCTATTAAACCACATTTATCCTGTGCCCACCAGGTATTGGGCACAGAGCTAGATGGTGGTGTGCCCAGATGCTGACAAGTTGGTGAAGCCTTGGGGACCTTGAGCCCACTGAGCAGATAATCCTGGAATGTGTGCAGCCACAGTAGAAAGCTATTTCAAAGACTGTCATTCCAAGAAGGCTTTTACGTTTTAAAAGAAGGGCCATATTTTCTATTATAACTGAAAATGAGTCACGTGAGTTAACAGAAATGTCTCCTAAGTTTTTTCATCCATTAGCTTTAATATATTCAGGAAACATATTTGCTAATTTTCCTTTAAACATGGTTTTCATATGTTCATATTCCACATATTTCCCCAGTTTTATCAGTTGTTTTATTGTCATTATAATTCTTTTCTGTGATAAAGCATGGAGCTATTAGCATGTGTGACTTCTGTCTCCTCTTTGTCCTGTTCTCCCAGGAATTCTGTATAAAGACTCTGCTTGTGTCATTCAAAACCATTTATTTGAGCTGTCACGTTTGACTTTGCTTTCCTTATCTCTTTCCCACCCTTTATTAATGTGGTTGGCATGCTTTTGCAAAATGTTCCTTTGTTAACTCTTTTTAAAATGTAAATTATTAGTCTAATTTTTAAAAGGAAATATTGAGCTCATCTTATTTCCTGAAAGGCATTAGAAAACATATTGTTGGCTTTGAAGCCTTAGGAGGCAGCACACACTTCAGCTGCTAGCAGATGTCTTACATTGAAGCCAGTAGAACATCTACACTTGATAACTTGTCTGAAGGAGAAATTTACCAAAGCTGTTACCATGTGGGGCCAACTTGTACCTGTCAGAGGCAGACTCACATTTGGTATAAAATAGATGTGTGTTAAATGAATGCTTTATGATTTTCTCTGTCATGTGGACTGTATTTTTAAATAGATTATTTGAAGTTTTTCAGATGACTCATGTTTTCCTTAAATTGGAATTTTGGTGTATTGTGTAAATATAAATGTTTAATCCAGAGTTCTTAACCATTTTGACTTTAACAAAATTGATGTGATAGCATAACATATATTTGGGTTGAAGAAGGCTGGCCACATTACTTGTAAGTAGTCCTGTCTGTTATTGTCCATGTCCTATTTCTGCCATCTTTTATTTGTCTTCCGGTTATGCTCATGGCTTGTACATAGAAAACTCCTGGAGTGCTAGCCACCTTCAGGCATTTTAACACCCTGCACTTTTAGCAAGAAACTAGAATATTCATTCAGAAAATGAGTCAGAGCCACAGTGTCGTTCTTCCACACCAGAAAAATGTTTACCGGACTGTAAGGAGGGAGAATGGTGCTTATTAAAGCCTGTAGCACATAAAATCTACTCACCATCTGCTGAAGAACTGAGGCAAGACCTCATACTTCCTAGTGATTTATTGTGCTCTCTTTTAATTGCATCTGTAACAAATATAACTTCTTGTTAAACTGTAGCTTTTAAGCCTTGCCCTTGGACTATACATAGAACCTAAGACCCAGTAGCCAGGAGGTACCGAGGACTCAAATGGTTCACCTTCCACAGTATTTTTCAGACTACAGATGGGCTGTCACAGAGATTCCTGAGGGACAGGACTTTCAGAAGTTCCAGGCTCTTTGCTGGCTCACCTTGAGGGATGAAGGGAGTTGTGCAAGGGGACCAGAGGCTGTGGCTTCCACAGTGACCAGTCCTTAGAACCAGTCCCAAGTGGTGCTCTCCTAAGCATTCAAAGCTTCAGTATTCAAAACTCGGTTTTGATGACAATAAAAGCAGCTAAAAAACTGACCTTTCATTATATATGTACAGAAGCAAATATTTCATTTCACTGATTCAAAGTATTTTTCTGTTTTTTCAACCTATTACTCAGCTTTGCTTTAAGTGACAGCTTAAGTGGGTAGAGGCAGGAGTTGAAGAGCTACTCTTAATTTTTTAAGACAAAAATACTAATCCCAAAGTGATACTGATAATAATATAAATGTTTTCTATTTATTTACCAGCCTCTTGCACAGCCATATTCTATGTGTCGAGGCAGACCCTCCTTCAGCCCAGTACTCAGCAGTTACTTCCACCCCAGCTCTTTCATGTTCTTGTTGTATAAAACTGGGGCCCATGAGCACCCTCTTACCATCTTCACTCCAGTGGGCTATCAGCTGAAAAACACAGGATCGTAGAATCCATTTGAACCCACAAAATGTGGCTTAATGACACCTAAGCATATGAAAAACAAAACAAAATACACAGCTTGCTAGCAATCACAGAAATGCAAATTAAAAGCAATGAGAATAAATTAAAAACAATTTTCACTTATCTAATAAAGGAAAAAGATTGATAGCCAGGACCAGGAAAGGTTCAGCAAGACCAGCTCTTTCCACACTGCAGGTGGGAGTGTCAGTCAGAATGGTGGGGTTTGACAACATGGATAGCATAATGTCCCCAGTCTACTCACTCCTTTTCTAAGTACTCTAAATAATCTGAGACATGCTTAGTGTTTGTTAATGAAAGTGTTTCTCAAAGTATTTTAGAATGTAATGTTCCTAGATGTCCAGTAGAGGTATATGGTTGAATAAATCATGGGCATATGGAATACTGTCCACCCATTAAAATCCATGTGCTTGAGGAATTTCGCATTACATTGGAAGAAGGAAAATGCCTTGGCTAGCAGAATGGGTTTTATGGTACCATTTCTTGGTTTTGAATTCTTTTCCTACGATTTATAAGCTTGCAAATGACTTGGGAAAGTTGTTTTGACCTCTCTGTACCTGTTTCCTTATCTTTAAAAGGGACAAATAGTAATGGTTATAAAGTTTAAATGAAATAATTCATTTGATGTGCTTTGCCCAGAGCCTGACACAGCATAAGTGCCCCATAAATGTTAATGTCAAGTAAATCATTTAGATGCTGAGCCTCAGTTTTTGCCTCTGTAAAATGGGAATGATAAGCTCAGAGTGATAAGGGTTAAGCTTACATGCGCTAATACATAGAAAACACTTAAAAGTGACCTACCACATATTTACTGCCATTATCTCTACAAGTGTGGGCAAGTGTCCACATAAAACCAGGTATCTCATCCAAAAAATGCTGAGGCTATTTGGAAATTCACACCCTGACACACACACACACACACACACACACACTCTCACAGATTTAGAACTCTCACTGGGTGGACAGATGACAGGTGATTTTTGGGTTTTGCACTTTCTTAGCTTTTTCCAGATTTTTCGATAATGAAAACATATTACTTTTATAATAAAAAAAAAAATCCAGCAATTTTAGAGTTGGATGTTTTTTTGCTTGGCCCATGGTGAATCAGAATAGTTGAGTCCCCTGAGCTTCCTCCTAGCTAATGATTTTCATGTGTTCTACTCCTAGTGCTTGGTCATTTGTAGCCATTGGCTTAGCATTTCTGCACAGTCTAAAACAGTGTTGCTCAGCTTCTTTCTTCAGCTGTGTTACAGCCGTGATCTTAAATGCAGAAGAGAGTTGGAAGCATACTGTTGTTGGGTTTCTTGCTAGAGTGAGTAAATCCAGATGTCTGGGGGGCAGACCCTCAACAGTAGTATCTTTTGAAGACTCACAAGGAAATTCTAACGTGCAACCAGGTGGACAGTAGCCTGGAACCAGGCTGGCATTTGATGGTACCACTCCTGCCTGACCGAGGAACAGAATACCTGCCTCACAGACAGAGTACCCACTCTGGTAATTTCACAGTGGCCCTAGCAGTATTTCCCTGCTCCTGAGGACAGATTCCCCGGGAGTGCTTGTAAAACATACAGATGTCTGGACCCACTGAGTGTGAACTTGCAGAGGGAGAGACTCAGTGGTGTGTGTATTTAATGACTCTTACCACCTGGGGCTCTGGGGCTCTGCAAGAGCCATAACTGTCTCAGCTGCACCCGGAAAAACCTAGGGCGCGTAGGCAGATGCTGAAGCCCAGTCCGCGCCTGCCCCCGCGACCCTGATGTATTGGATCTGGAGGGCCACCTAGGCAGCAGGACATGCAGGCCCGGTTGACATCCTCTGACAATGGTGACTCAAAGTGGCATGCTGGGAACCCTACCGGGGGAAGTGTTAGCAATGCACATTGTGGAGCCCCACATAGATCGACTGAAGCAGAAAATGGGGGGGTCCCAGCAGTCTGTGCTTTAGCAACCCCCTCAGTGATTCCTCCTCCTGCACTCAAGCGGAGTTGGGAAAAGCAGCTTTCCAGACTCACCCACAGGATCAGTAGTGGTCTGGACTGGACTAGGAATGGGCTCGCTGTGGCTTTGACTGCACGTGACAAGCACTGCTCTCCGGTTGACCCTGGTTCCTGGGAGCACTTCAAGGTCATAAGGGCCTTGACCTCTCTTAAGTACAATCAGTGATGGGCAGCCTGTTGCTGTCACCCCAAGGCCCTTGATGACAATCACATGGATGTCTTTTAACCACGATTAGTGTGACTTTTTTTTTTTAAAGTTGGCAAGTATTGTGACTGAAAATCTATTTTTTAAAAGTTCTGACCTGCGTTTGACTTGGGACTCCAGTCATAGAAGCAGAGAAGTATGTGTTTCTTCTGTGTGCTTCCTCCCTTGCTCTAACATCTGTGCCTCTTTATTTTGTAGGTTCTTTGACCACCCTGTACTAGTTTGGGCCTCTCAGCCCCCCAGTCACGACCAAGTGTATTGGAGAAGAAAAGGCCAGGAGGCTTGTGACTTGCTGGGTCCCAGGAGCCCTGAGGATCTGGAGGTCAGAAGAATGGCCCAAGCCCACAGTCTGCCCATTCATGTGAGGGAGGGCCCATGGGAAGTTGGAGGAAGGACAGAGAATGTGATGAAGAAGGCAGTTTGGGAAGAAGAGCTGAGAATGGCAGGTCCCGCCAAGTGGCGGAATGTAAGCCTGGAAAGCTGGAGCCAGCCTGGGAAATTAGGAAGGCAGATGTCTGATGGTGACGGGGAGAAATTGTTTCAAGATCTGTACCCATTCATGGGAGGAGAACATGTGTTGAGTTCCCAAAGCAAAGGGAAGTCCCAGTCGTTGCCTAGAGTTCTCTCTCCGGAGAGCCTGAGTTGCATGGAAATTCCCATTCCACTAAATGCTGGACACTTGCCAGGTGCTCCACAAGTGCCACTTTATCCTCCAAGGTATGCGCCCAATTTGGAGTCCACAAGAAACCCTGGCAAGGGTGGCTCGTCCGTCCCTTTCCCCCGGCCCAAGTTTGGGAGACCCCTCAAGCCTCCGTTGTACAGTGTACACCCTCACTCCCGGGGGACAGTGGAGAACAGTGAGTATCTGGACAACCAGCGGATGGACCTGGGTGTCTCCTACTTGGCCAAAACCACTGACCCTCGGCAGGAGCTCTGTGTGTCTGACACTGGTTTGGAGCCTCCCGTGTATGTGCCCCCGCCATCCTACCAGTCACCACCCCAGCACATCCCAAACCCCTACCTGGAGGAGGTGATACCCAGGCCTGCGTGTGGTGGCCACGGTCCACAGCAGCATCCCGCCGAGAAAGCTGAGGCCTGTGGTCAGCTCCCTCCCGGCCCCCTTGGAGGAACTGGGGGTGAACGTGGTGCCAGCCCACGCCATCCTCTCAGGGGTCCTCAACAGCCCCAGGCCACCTCTGCTTATGACAGCTCTGTTCTATATATTCCCTTTGACGATCCCCGGATACGACATATCAAACTTGCTGAACCCCAGGGGTTCTGTGAAGAAACAAAGCTTGGTGACACACCGTATAACACTGGTCTCTCAGAGCCAGCTCCTGGAAACACACACCATTATGGCCCCATTTTGCAGCCACACAGCATGGTGCCACTGTCAGGGACTGAGAGGAGCCCTGCCTTCACCGACCTCAGCACCCCCAGGCTGTGGAGCCAGCTCCCCCGGGATGGAGAAAATGGGGCCTTTCCTGACCATAGAGACCCCTGTGTTGTGAGAGGACAGCGGCCTGATGTGAGGGGTGACCAGCACAGGCATGCAGAGGCCCCCGTCTCCTCCCCAAAACCGCAGGGCGAGAGTACCTGTGGAACTCAAACAAAGCTCAGAAAGTTTGAAACTGGGATTCAAACCAAGAAAAGTTCAAAGAAAAAAACAAATGAGACGATATTTTGTTTGGTTTCCATCCCAGTTAAATCAGAATCCCATCTGCCAGGCTTAGATAGGAACAACAGTGACTTAAAACAGAGTGCTGATAAGAAGAGTGGGCTCGCTAAGGCCCTGCATGAGCAGAGTCTGCTGAGTATGTCTTCCACAGACCTGGAGCTGCAGGCCCTCACAGGAAACATGGCTGTGAGGACAGAGTTCCAAAAACAAGGTCGTGGAGAACCAGAAGACAGACAAACAAGTGACCTCAGATCCCTTCACCCTACGTCACACAGAGAACTCAAGTACTCTGACTCCTGGCCAGAGATCCAGTACAGAGATCAGCAAACGCAAACCAATGTGACTGAAGAATCCAGAAACCCACAGCTCCTCCCTGGTACAAAGCTGGGAGGGTCGCCACATGCAGTGCCGATGTCTAGATTTTTAGACCCTACTGCCTCTGAAGCTCAGATGTACATGACATTGGCTTCCAGTGACCAAAAACAGACCCCAAATGCCCATCACCTGAAAGGTCAGATGTCCCTCAGCCTGTCCAGCCACAGTGCTTTCTCCAGGACCTCATCCTCCAGGAGCCAGGCTCCTGTCCCGAGAGCAGCTGGGCAGAATGAGCCCTGTGTGGATGGACACGGAGCAAGTCCTGGCCCCCAGGTCGAGGTGGTGAAGGGAGAGCCTACAGGCCCATGCAACAGCCAGCAGCTCTTTGGGCAGTTTCTCTTGAAGCCAGTTAGCCGTCGTCCCTGGGATTTGATAAGCCAGTTAGAAAGTTTTAACAAGGAGCTTCAGGAGGAGGAGCAGGAGAGCAGTCCCAGCAACAGTGGCAGTAGTGATGAGGATAGTGAGGACAGTGTGGACAGTGCAAACAGTGCGAAGGGACGGCCATGTGGGGGCCAAGCTGATGCAATCCCCAAGAACTTGGGCTTCACTGAAAACAGCCAGGAAAGGGTCATTGAGGAACCGCCAAGAACTTGGGTGCCAGAGGACCCTGTGTTTAGGTCAGGAGGGGTTGAGAATAAATCTAGGAGCTGGAGTGAAGAGCAGAGGCCCTGCACCCCGGGCCCCTGGCTGACAGAAGGCAGAGGTGTATCCTTGCTGTCAGCAGAAGGGAGCTTAATCCCTGAGAGAGGACCAGAGGTGGTGACTAGATTAAACCAGCTAGCAGTCAGCCCTGGTCCTGTGAAAAGAATGGCATCTACTAGATTAAGTGACACAAAACTATCACACCCATCTGACCCCACTGAACTGAGGGAGCCCCGGGAAAGTCAGAAGCTTCTCAGTATCTTAAATTCTGTGGAGCTGAGCAAAGCCAGCTCTGCAGAGGCTGATGGTGGGGAAAGCGGCATGGTGGGCCCACTCTCTCTTGCTGGCAAACCCCGAGGGCTCTCAGCACCAGACTTGAGGTCTGTGGGGCTGACCCCCGCACAAGAGCAGAGTGCGGCTATATTAGCTGGGTCACCAGGTGGGGCAGGTGCAATAGAAATTCCCCCAAATGAGTCCCTTCAAGCAAGGGCTGCAAGGATCCTGGGCATTGAGGTGGCCGTGGAGTCACTGCTGCCCAGCCCCAAGAGAAAGGGGCAGAACAAACACCCTGAACCAGATGAAAGTGCCCACGGGCTGGAGTCACCCAGGAAGGAGTCCCCCAGGGAGGAGTCAGCACCCAGTCTGGCACAGTCCAATAACCCTGCAGCAACCACTGATGCCTTCTATGGCAGGAGAAAGTGTGGCTGGACCGAAAGCCCTCTCTTTGTGGGTGAAAGGGACAGTGTGCGACGAGCTCAGGTTTCAGAGCACCTTGATGTGGATGGGACTGTCCCCAGCAAGGACTCAGCCCCAGATCCTGAACCCAGTCACCAGGAATCCAGTTTCTTTGATCACAAGGATGAGGGGCCAAAACCACCCTTCAGGTCCTCTTTGTTCCATTTCATAGAAAAGACCCCATGTGTGACCAGCTCAGAAAAGAGACTTCGAAGCACTTCCAAAGTGATTGAAAGTTTACAAGAGAAACTGGCCTCCCCACCTCGGAAGGCGGCCCCCGAGCGCCTGATGAGGATGAAAGAGGTGAGCTCAGTGTCTCGGATGAGGCTTCTGAGCTCCCGTAGCACTGACTCCACAGAGGAGCCTCAAGAGCTGAAAGCAGAGAGGGTCCTGGGGGCGCAGCATGGTGGCCTGGGGTCTCTGAATGCTGGAGACCTGGCACAGAAGTGGCACTCATCTTCCACCTCCAAGGGCGCCCTTTCGCTGGAAAAAAATGGGCATCTGGCAGCACAAAAGGAGATCAGTCCTCAGGACTTCTGGTGCCCAGGTAAGGAGTCTGCAAGTGGGCAGGTGTTTGGTGTCAATCTGGTGTCTTTGGAGTGTAAAAGACACCAGATTGCTTATTATCACCACTCAACTAAGGGGACCATTTGATAAAAATGGTTTGTACAGATCACAGTCTAGGTGTTAAGAAATTCATTATTACTGGGATTGTAGTTATTTCTAGGAATTTTCTATGGAAAAACTAGTACATATAGAGAAAAACACGTGAGTTTACACTAACATGTCCAATTCAGATTGAGAACAAAGGGGTCTTACTATGCTTTATCAAATTCATTTTTCCAAAACCTCCAGTTCTCAAAGACACAGTCATATCTCATTTCAATTATCGCAAATAATAACCTTATCCTTTAATAGTGTGACCTTGAAATGCTTGCTTTATGATGTCAGAAAGACAAGGAAGGAATTCTCTACGTCTCTGGTTCTGCTCTGAGACTCTTAAGAGCTGTTCTTAGGCAGCCTGCTCATGCCCAGGAAGCACAGACCAGGTCACCCTGCCTGGGATTATTTCTTTGGACTACCTGCCTTAATCTATGTTCCTGTAGTTTATAGAATTTGATAACTCAATTATCCCCTTTTCGGCATTTGCTGGAAAAATTAAATTGGCCCTATAAATTATTTTACTGAAAGTCTTCATTTTACAAAGAATTATCATGAAGCTGCCCTTAAAAACCAAGATCTTGTAGTTTAAGTGATTTTGTATTCATAGAATTTATCTATGTAAACATAAAATTTTAAGTGGCTTCTTGGATCCCTTACTGTGAAGGGTTAAACCAATAAATTGCCTGATTTTGGGACAGGTACCTTGGAAGATGTTATAGGAGACCACAGCGTTTGTGTTTTATTTCTGTCTCAAAAATATTATAACCCCAGTAATCTTCACTGCCCTTTATTAACTGAACATGTCGGTTAATTAAATAAACTGTCTGACCTGTTAGCTGTGTCTTGCATTTTCACCATCCCAAATCCTATGTCCCCATATTTATGTTTTCACTATTATACCATGTATGAAATGTTAAAAGGCTTAATAGAAAAACGAAGGAGTTTGTACTTCATCAACACCCTACCCCTAAAAAGTCTACCTACCAGCTCTGTACTCAACCTCAGGCAAGGCTACAGCGTACTCCAGATCTTCAGGCCCACTCCATCTTCTTACCTTCCAGAACCTTCTCTGATTCATAAAAACCACAAGGCAGATCCCAATAACAGTGAAATTATTTACCCCCAAACACAATTTCACCATCCCTGTCTGACACAGAGAGGCACAAAGGACAACTGGTATCTGTTTCAGGTGTTTTCTTCAGGGTGTAGGGATTGTCAGTTCTGTGCCCTACAAGTGAATAGAGGAAGCATTATGGTAAATATCAAAAGGACTACTTCCTAAACCATAGACTGGAAGGGGAAACTTTCCCCACTTTGCTAAGAACTTTCTGCAGGGAAATCGCTCCCCCACGACAGGAGTGTCAGGCCCCTCAAGTCAGGAGTCAGGCCTCTCAGCATCACCATACTGCCCCGAGAGCACCCCCACCCCTTTATTTTCTCTTTTGCTATCCAAGGATTTAAAAGTAGATGGGAAAGGTCACTTGTTTCTGCTGGAAGAATCCCCCCAATTTTTTTTTTGTTAAACAAAATAATCTACTTGGCACATTTCAAATTTTCCCATGAATGCAGCATTATTCTTAAGTGTTAGCCGGTGTGACTATTCCTTATGCAAAATACATTATTGAAATCATCCACTTGTCAGGGCCCTCTTGGATCCCCTGATTTGACAGATTTGGTCTTTGCTGAGAAAGAGAATACTAAGATTATGTGGCATATTTGCTATTATGCAAAGAAAAGGTATGTATTTGAGATGTTGGGGTTAATTAGGTGTAAGCTTTATTCCTTCTCCCCTGCTCTCCCTGATAATCTGCCCATTCATTTTTAAGTGTTAGTTTAAAAAGTGAGTTTCCTTATCTATAAACTCAGGAGGATTTTATCAATCCTGACTCTTTCCTAGAATTGTAAGGATTTTATTTTGCATTTTATTTTTTAAAGAGGAAGGAACAAGAGTAAAGGCAAGTAGGCAAGCAGGCAGGAAGAGAGATGATGAAGAAACATTATTTATTTTTGTATTTGTCCATCGTAGTTGTTTCCCCAGGTCCCAGGATGAGAACCTGGGTCCTTGGGCTTTACGTGGACTACACCAGAGTTGCAGACTTAAGCCCTGAGCCATCAAGCATGCCAAAAATTGTAAAAATTTTAAAATAAGACAAATGCTGTTATGATAAAACACCAGTTTGTCAAGATTTATATGTCTCAGTCCATGGCCACAGATTTCAGGAAGTATTTTATAGCATCAGATTGCTAATTCATTAAAGTATGCCCTTGAATTTTTTGCTCGATTGTGTCAAATGTGAATGGGGTTGGTAGGTATATGAAAACTCCTAGATAATGATAATTTTAATTTTAGCCAGACATTAAAAACAAGTCCCCCATAAACTTGTTTTTTTTTTTTAACATAGTTACTAACAAATAGAAATTTAAACTATTTTTTCTCCTTTATGTTCGATGCATTTGTTAATATACAATAAAATACTACTCACACAGACAGCTACTTCAGGTTTTCTTAAGTAACTGTATAGCAAGGCACTGTTAGGGACAGTTTCTTACACACGAGTCTGCTCAAGGGCCCCTCCAGGAGCACCAGCCTTTCTTGTGACATTACCAGACCTCAGTTTTACAGTTTATTGTTTTGAGAGGAATATGGGTTACTTGATTAAGGTAGTAAAACTTCTGACATATCTTAACTCTTGCACTCATCTGACCTCACAAATTAGAATAAATACTTGCTTTTTTTTTTTTGCTGATAAACTTTTGGGCTTTGTTTTTACATAGTTTCATTTTAAACCCAAGAATCCTCATCTTCATCTCTACCCTACCCCTGCCCCCATCACTCTACTGTATCAGAACCTCTACATTGTTCCCAAATTCACAGGCCACTTAAATTCAGATTTTGTTCTAGAGTTTTAAAACCGCTGTGTATCTGTGTAACACCCCACCACCACATACACACTTCTAAAATTTTGTTATATGTAAGGCCATATCTATTATATCACAAAGTGTCTTTATTTCAGATTGAAGATGCTCATTTTAACTAACATCTTTTTATTGGTCTTATTTTGGCTGTAAGAGGTCAGCAACTCAAAACTAATCAGCAGACAAAACCCCATGTCTGCTGGACGGATGATGTTCTGGTTCACATAGGTCTGATAGTGTTCAGAACCTGTGTTCCCATCAACGTCTATTGCATATTCTTTTAAGAAGAATGTAGAAGGAAAAGGGGGCAAATAACCTGCTTCAAGTCAAAGTGGGGAAAGCCTGGAACTCTTCCTATTTGATAATTCCAAATAATGCCATTAGAACGCTAGACACATCTTCAAGGACAGTAGCTTTCGGGGGTGTTATTACATACAACACTCATTAGGACAGGTCTTCGTGAGTTGTTTTCACCTGAAGTATGGTACACAGGAACCAGGATTCTAATGCTCTGGTCCCCAGACCTGGGCTGGTTCTTGTCACATATGGCCTGAATGCTTGAAAATGTGACGCGTCCTAACTGAGATGTGCTTTAAGTGTGAAATACACAGTAAAGCTCAAAGAAAATAATCTAAATAGCTTAGTGATTTTTATATTATCTACTGAAAGTTTTTAACATTTAGTAAAATGTAACATTTTCAATATATTTGGTTAAATAAGATATATTACTAAAATTAATTTCACCTGTTTTTTTATTTGCTTTCATACTGGCTACTAGAAAAGTTAAAATAATGTTATGTAGCATGTCTTGTATTTTTGTTGGACCTCCCTGATCTGAAGAGGGAGCCCATTGTTCTACCAAATTTTTCCCATAGCTCCCTGTCCCCAGGTCCTTAGCTTCAACAGTGGGACTCGGAGCAGCCACATTGTGTGGGAGTGTCTCCATGTACCTGCCCTGAGGTGAGCTGGTAAGTGCCCAGTATCTGTAATTTGAGGTTTAATAGTTTAATAGATGCTGAGCCTCTTCAGGCCTCACTGGCTGCAAGTATGCCCTTCCACAGTATCCATTCTCCGTGGAGAAAATGACATCTTTGTTCATAGAAGGTCCCTCTTGGAATCAACACCTGATGAGACTGATCGAGCACAAAAATGTAACGCTCAGCTGTTAGCTTCCTGTGCTGCCACATTGGGTGTCATTGCATGCGAAACATCAGACAGTCGCTAACTTGTGAATATGCTTGCTTTCGAACAGACTTGGTGCAGTACATCCTGCTTGAGGAGAACAGATGCCTCCTAAATGCAGACTGCCCTTTCTGGTTTATAAAATCTGATTCAAAGTGCTCTAAGCACTGTTTTAGCTGTCGACCTCATAGTATCTTATCATAAATATATCACGGCTAAGTTGAGAAGGTGTGGCAGGGATGTGTTAAAACAGCCGCTGGAGAAGTTGGAATCTATGTGACCTTCGTCACATACAGTTGTCCAGATGGATTTGAGTTAGATTGTTTTGTAATAGTTTTTCTAACTATCTGATTTTACCATCCTTCCAGCATTTTCTCTTAAGAAGCTGGGACACCTATGAGCTTCTTTGGCAGGACATTGTGACCATAGGAGGCACAGGTTCGCTTGAGCGTCAGGGCTGATGGGATCGAAGAGCTGGGAACCACGAGGTGGCAGAGTTAGCATCACCCCGCTGAATCACTAAGGGCAGTGTGGCACCATTGTGCTTTTGTGTGTTGTTCCATTTGGAAACCCAGGTCATCTGGGTCCAGCTTGGAATTTTCCTGTGTGGGCTCTAGAATGGATTAGAGTGCAGCCCAGGTTCTCACTCACCTGCGTGTGGAAAGATTTGGATCTTGTGCTAAGAATTGCGCCTCCAGCCCTGGGCCTGCCCACTGGCTGGTGGTGGTCAGAGGCAGGAGGCCCCTCAGGCAGTCAGGATTTCAGGGTCTTCATGCCCGCAGGGCAGTATTTGGTCACAGAGTTGTGCATTCTAAAGTGAGCTTTGCTAGAGTTGTGACAAAACAACAACAATGAAATCCTCCACCTCAGCCAAGCCGGTCAGCTGGTTTACAAGCTTCATTTAGATTGAATTATATTCCACTAAGAACAACAGGAAAGGACCAGCAAAACACAGGCAATTCATTCTTCCATCTATGATTAAATAATGATCATTCATGTCCCTTTAAAACAGCTTTTTGATGATCATTTTTTACTTGTAAGTGAAAACAATATGATAAGAATGTCTGAAAATAAAGTTTTTACACTTGGGAATTGTGTTTCCTATGGTCTAAGAATTAAACAAAATGGACTAGTTGGCTATACCACTAATGTTCATTTTCTTCTTTTTTAACATAGATTCCTATGACCCTAGCAGAGTGGAGAGGGTGTGATGACAAGTAGAGAAGAGCAGGAGCAAGTGTCTTGCCCGCGAGAAATGGCTTTCTCTAGTGTGCTGGTCCTCCTTCACCACTGCCACCTGCAAACTTGTCGTCCCTACAGAACTGCTTCGCGGAAATAAAGTAGTAGTCTGTCGACACCATCTGTTTTTAGAGCATGAAGAGTCGCTACCTGTATTTAGAAAAGATTCGCATAAGCTCCTTAATGATGGATTTAAGCAAGCTGGTACTTCGTTTCCTGTTAATCTGATTCTGTATGAAAATGTAAACTTGGAGGATGCCGTGAATGATTCTGAAAGGACTGTGAATGTTGCAGCTCCTTTTGCCTCTCCGCAGCCTGAAGTCCCTGCTCATGGCAAGGAGTCAGGGACACAGGCCACTGCCTAGTGTTTAGCACTTTGAGTTTAGGAGAATGTGAACAAATATATATGAACCATTTCTAATCCATTAGACCTTCTACTGCCTGAAGTAACTTTACTGATAAGTACCTTGCCATCAGAGAGTAAAAGCAATGTCTTTTAATTTCCTGAAAGATTGAAACTTGTACTGTAATGTACTAAGAGTATTATTTATCTGGCAATGAAATACTTTGATTGTTTGCAAACATGCCGTTGTCTGCTTTGCACTCAGTATGATCTATTTTTATTTTTTGTGTGGATGTTTAGAAATTCTTTATATAAAAAATAATTGCTGGTTTAAAATAGACCATTTTAACAAAGTAACTATATTTCTTTTTACAAAAAAAATGATATTTTTCTATGATGTAAACAATTGTTAGCTGGCAGATTTTTAAGGAAGTATTATTTTATTTAAGAGCCTGTATCCCCTTTGTGTGAGAGGAACCCAAAGAGGGTTCACATTTGCTTCAGAGCGTATATCCATTTACCCATTCATAATTCTGTTACTTTTCTCTCGGACAACAATGTCAATATAGCTGTATTACAGGGGTTAATACAATAAACTTTTCACAATTTTTTTTTTTTTTTACAAATGCAGCTGTAAGGTTATATTTGAAAATAACCCTTTCAAAGGCAGCCAACATCTTTATGATAATTTTTACTTCCAGATCCCCTAGAATTACCAAAAAAAACATAGTTTCATCTTTGTATGCCTATGGGGATTTGCCCTGAGACCATACTTTCCTCCTCCATCCCTTTGAAGAAATATGTATTTCCTTGTAGAATGATCCATAGTCTCTGCATATTTTTTAAATGCTAGAGACATTCCATATATATATATACATATATATATGCCATTACAGAAGTCTTATGAAGCCTATGTATTCTACTGTGTTTACTGTTGCATTAACCTGCACAAAGTTTATGCATTTTTTTGTGTGCATTTGACCCTTTTTCTATGATATTCTTGTTAGTTAACATTTTCAGATTGGTTTCTTGTCTCCTTCCTCCATTTCCTTTATTTGCTCTCTTCTCTTTTCAGAAACCAGCTAA
This sequence comes from Solenodon paradoxus, assembly GCA_004363575.1. NCBI lineage: Eukaryota > Metazoa > Chordata > Mammalia > Eulipotyphla > Solenodontidae > Solenodon > Solenodon paradoxus. The sequence goes on along the minus strand of RJWH01000110.1, from coordinate 1,085,886 downwards.
TCTATTTTTAGACATTTCAAACTCCTAAAATGTGAACTATTGGGTGGTCTGCAATTTGGCCTTCCAATGACTCTGGGCTTTGTTGGCCTGTTTTTATCTATACCATATGATTTTATTTCTTAAGAACTTCATGTATTTGGACTGTAATAAACAAAACACAATCTAAGTAATCCTGAAAAATCTTTTCAAATACACTTATCTGCAGTCTTGGTTCTTACCTATTACTCACAGTCACTTCTTTCCAGATTTTGGCTCTTGTGAAAAGTTAGTGTGGGCTCTAGTTTCCACAACACAATGAGATGGGCCAAGTCTTTGCTAGGAATGACTGGAACTGTTTTTCCCAGGAAGAATTTAGTGAGGAAGAGGTCAATGACTCTGTCACGGTGGTGACTCACTCAAGTCGTCCGGCAGAAATAAAGGAGAGCGTTGCCTGGAGATCTTCATGTGGTGTCTTCCCTCTTTAAATGCAGATGAAAGCAGGCATTTGTGTATATGAACATTCACATAAAGTTTTACACATACATAGATGCATTCTCATACAAATATTTATATTAACTCTATTTTGACTTCCTCTTAAAATTCGTTCATACCATCTGTAGATGTCTTAATCAGAAGAGTCAATTTTTGCTTATCCCTCAAAATAAAAAGAAGAATCCTAGAGGGACAGAGTTGTTGGACCTTGTGTGTATGTCTCAAACACCCCAAATATGATGCTTTGCTGTTTTTTATTTTAAACAAGCTGGTACCTATCTTTCTGAAACCATTCTGAATTTAGCTGAATGATCAGTAATTTATATTTTTAACCTTAACTGCTGAATGCCAGCCTGTATATGTCTTTAAGAGGAGAAAAGGTAACATATTCTGAGATACGTAGTTCAGTCTAATAAAATATAACTTTCCCAGAGGTTTTAATTCTAAGTGGTCTTTTATTATTTCTCTTTCTCATATAACTCCTTGTAATTATTTGGCCAGAAAAAAGGTTTCATATTTTGTGTTACTGTTTTTCTTGTTAATGTGACTGAATATTAGTGATTAATAATTTTGGGGCTTCTAAAACTAAAAGTTCCAATTTGACCACTGGACTAAAAATTATATGAAGATATACACACAAAATATATTTGTATTTCTTGATTTGTAAAAGAAGGTTAAATGGGAATGCAACTCAAGACTTTTTGGATCAAATTTATGAGTAATTGAGAACCAAATATCTGTATTATTTTCAACCTGTGTTTCTGCAAACCTCAGAGGCTCCGCCCTAAAGATGCAACAGCCCCTGATTGCAGATTCAGAATTATTTCCATGTTGTAGCTATTTGGATTTCTGTTTTAAAGGGCCTTTAAAATGTATTTACTCTGATTTCCTTATAGGTTGAGGTTTTGATCCAGATGGGAATCCTTAGCAGAACTTTCTGTCTTCTATTTAACAGGTTTAAGAGTTACCCTTAATGGAAGTTCAAGTGTTTAAACACAAATGATCTAAAACTCCATCCTGACTCCTTTCCAACAGCAAAACAGCTGACTCTGTAGCAGCACGGTTTAGGGGTACTAAGAACCAGTGACAGAGAGGGTCCACTCTGGCACAACTACTTGCCAGCTCTGAGCAGAAGGAACGTGGACTGTCAAACTCAACTAGCATTTCATGTGTGACCCCAAAGGTTGTGTTTATTTGCTTTGGCTATTGTGTAAATGATAAAGCACAATTCAGTGTCAGGTGAGATGTCTTGGAAAGTGAGTGACCAGTGCAGCAGAATTCTCTCTGTAAATATCTGAGCTGAGAGAAACACTTCTGATTTTCTAAATTCTGTCAGCAGTTACTTTAGTGTTTGGACCACTGTTCTGCCAGATGCATCTGAGAGGGGAGATGAAGCTTAAGGGATAGAATAAAGGGTGGGAATGTGTTTCTCAAGCTGAAGCTATTGCGGGCCAGGGGAATTTTGTTGTGTTTTGTTTTAACTGCGGATTCTGTACATCTGTTTGTAGGAGGTGAGTTACTGCTCAGGACAGGATTTCAGAGATGCATCCCAAGTGACCTTTAGGAGTCTGCATGGTGGGAGGTCCTTCTTCAGAGTATGAGTTGTTCCACTCTGGGACCCACCACGCTAGAAGGGAAAGATCATAAAATAACCTTATAGAAAGAGTGACCTCGGTCTGCATGTTTTGTCGAAAAAAAGGGGGAGTGGATGGGAGTGGTTAAGACTATAATTCAGATTGAGCCCTTCTGAAAAGGCCGATATGTTCTAGCAAACTGCCCATTAAAATAGTCTTTGGATCCATCCGCAGTGTGGGGAGAGGGGGTGGAGTGCCTGCAGAGTCCTGGCTTTGACTTTCAAGACCCCTGTCACGGTTGTGTTTACTGCAGAGACAGGGAGGGCCTTGTTCTGTGGCCTCTGCTCAGTGACTGAAACTCGAACCCAGTGCAAAGTCTGGATTGTCGGGCCCTCTGTCCCAGTGCCTTGATTGGGGCAAGGAGGACGCTCACCCCTTAGACTCACCTGATTCCCGTATGGAAGCCAGGCATGCTGAGGCTTATAGCTAAGCCAGAGGGACTTCTTTCTACTACCCCGCTTCCACCCCCACCCCTTAGCTGGGCCAAGATGAGTGACATCCACTGTCACGGAACAAGAAGGAGACAAAGGCAAGTTCAAGTTGAGACGCATATGGCAGAAATTAGAAATGAAAACCATATGTTCTGGCTAGGGAGAAAAGTAACTACAGATTATTAAAATCAAAGAAGTACTCCTTGCCACCTGGGTCAGCTGAAATTCAAGCCCTCACACTCATGCCTGTCAGGGAAGTTAAATAGAAGAATCATATATATATGTATATTTGTATCTATATCTATACATATGAAGACATATATATATATATATATATATATATATATATATATATATATATAATTTGGTAAAGACAAAGTCCCGAAGTCCCACTTTCTTGGGCACCATCGACACCATTAAGGCAAGGGGAGATTGTCCCAGGGAAAGTCACAGCTGGTAATGACTGTTTGCCAGCAGGGTCATGGCCCCCACAACAGGCAGTCCAGAGATAGGATGATGAGTGGTAAAGGTGGGCAAAAAAGAGCAATACCAGCAAAGCACAGATGAAGGTCTTCATGGAATGGAGCTCTTGTCTTTCTCTGACAATGTACTGCTCTTGCTATTTCGGGATGGCTGACATGCTAAGTAGCACACATGTTCCAAATAAAGATTTTGCATGAAAATACCTATGTCCATTGTGTTTGGCTGTGGGTGCAGGAGCTGCTCTGTTAGTCTCACAGTCTAGTTCTTGGAGGGCAGCAGGCTACACAGGGAGGAGCTGGGATGGTGGCAGTAATGCAGGGGCAAGTGGCCCTTTGGGATCCATTACTCCGTTTCTTGGGTATTAATTCTCTTTTTCTCCAACAAAGTCTAAAAGCTTGCTGAGTCTCTGGAAATAGGCCTGGGATCATTTGGGGGACTGCGTTTGAATTTTGGTTCCATCTTTAACCTGGTGGCCTTGAACATATCCCTTTCTTGGCTTTTGTTCTTACATACAACTCTCTTACTCCTTGGCTTTACAGTTGACCCTTGAACTGTGAAGATTCCCTTATACACAGAATTTTCTTGTAAATAGATAATGTAAACTTACAGTATCCATGAATATACTCTAGTATTGTAAATGTGTTTTCTCTTACAATTTTAACTTTTCTCTAGCTTGCTTTATCCTAAGATTATAGCATATAATCCATGTAACAAAATATGTGCTAAACAACTATGTTGTTGGTAAGGCTTTTGTTCAGCAGCAGTCTATTAGTTAAAATTGGGTAAGTCAAAGTTGCACAAGAATTGTGGCTGCTTGCGGGGTTGATACCCCTAAGCCCTGCATTGTCCATGGGTCAACTATAAGAAGTATCTAGAAACTCTTCTGCATGCTGTGAATTTTCAATTCATGCACAATGAATCTCAATCTTGAGACCTATGTCTATAGCTTGTAAGTTTCAAAATCCAGGCCTGGGTCTTTTTTTAGGGATTGATCTTCCCGTCTCAAGTATGAGATTCTGCAAACATGAAAATTCGGCAGTCCATCATGCTCTCACTTCGTCATTTCTAGGAGAGGCTGTTGTTTGCTGATTTTTAAAAATGTGATCCTTCCCCACTTAAGATCCTCTTTCCCATTGGATTTAGCAAACTTCTATCTTCATTCCTTTGCTCCATGTGTGTGGATTTCAAAGCTTGAGGATTCCAGGGTCCTTTCTGAAGTCTGAAATTTCAGATTAAGCTGAAATTGGGGTCTTAAAGTAAGAACTATTCCCAGTTGATTGAAAATGAATCCACATACTACAATATAACTGAGAAAGTCCCTTGACCAAATTAATAAGATGAAACACAGTTTTGGAATCGAGAGACCTGGTCCTAGGCCTGGCTCTATATTAACAAGCTGTGACTGAGGCCACCTCCCCACTCTCTCTGGAACATTCCTGAAGTGAAAAAAGAGAGATTGAACTAAATTATTTGGGTTTTTTCCAACTTTAAGGTTATATAACTATTTTGGGGGGCAAACTTAGAAGTTTCTTTTATCCTGCCAGAAGAATCCAAGAGTGAAATAATTTGAAAACTGCTGCTGTACTTGACCAAGGACTGGGTCATCACCAGGCTAGGGAGTACTGCCATTATTTCTTTCACCAGGGTGGTCTATGTCCCATTCCAATAACTCCTCATACTTCTCTCCCCATCGCTATGGCTGTGGACCAGCTGAGAGACAGACAGCAAATTCTTCCAACATATTTTTTTAATGTTAGAGCAGGGCACTCGGCTGTTTATGAGCCTGGCAGTCAGCCCAAGGCATTAATCTACAGAGTCTATATGGACTGTTCTCACAATCTGGCTGCTATGCCTTCTTTTAAATACTCTCTGTTCAGAGATGTTTGTATCTCACTAAGTTGACCTTTCTGCTTCTACCCCACACATAAATCTTCCCCCAGGTGGTCAGCTTGTGTTTCACAAGTTGACAATGTTATTGGTCACCCTTACTGTTCAGCATTTTGGGGATAGCAACTCCATGAAAAACTGAGCAATGGTCCTCCCAGCTCCAGTGGGCTTCTGGTTCTATTTCAGCTGGAGAGCTGACTCTTCCTTGAGCTAGAGGAGATTTGTGTTGGAGCACACAGAGGCTCCATTTACTACTTATTCTCTCACCTCCCTTCCTCTGTGCTGAGCTTTCTATTGTTACCTGGGGTATTCTGACCTAACCTAATCCCATGGCTGTATTTATAAGGGTATGCTAGCTGGGTTGGTTTCTTTAGAAGAAAATTCAGAGGGATATTAACCTGGAATTTCTCTTGAATATTGAAAAGAAAATGCTCTACATGGGCATGCTCTGGTGACCTAGCAGTTTAGTATACCAGGCATAGCTATTTAAATCCAAAGTGCGCGGGTTCAAGACACAGGTCTGGGAGAACAACCAAGATGAACAACTAAGTAAAATAAAGTAGTTCTTCCTCATCTTTCTTCCTGCCTGCCTGTCTGCTCACCTTCATTCCTGCCTTCACGTTTCCTTAAAAAAACAAAACAAAAACAAAACTCTACATGGAGATGAGGGGAAGACAAGGAAACTAACATTGTTGGATCCTTACTAGGTGCCTGACATGTTACATGCATTAATTAATTTAAAGCATACCATTATATAAAAGACAGATGAGTACAAAGAAGATAAATAATTGTTTTGACATGTAGTAGACAGTAGAACAGGGCTTCAAAACTTTCTTTATACTCCAACACCCTTGCTATTATTCTAGCTTGCTGCATCTCAGGAAAAAAAAGAGAATGATCCTCCAGTTAGGAAATTCAAAGGTAACAGTTCACAATGCAGAATACATGTAGCACCAGATTGAGCCAGTTATATCCAAAAATTGGAAACAAGAATGGCTTAAATGAGATGAAAGCTTATTTCCCTCTCATTTCAAAGGATTTCAGAGGGAGACAGTCCAGGGTTAGCATCCATGACAATTGGAAAGCTAGTCTTGTATCTTTCTGTTCCAGCACCTTACATGGTGGTTCCCATTCTCCAGGTAGCCTCGCAGTCCAGATGGTTGCTAGAGCGCCAGCCATCTTGAACATCTTCCAGGTGGCTGTCAAGAGAGATAATTCTCCCAGGTGAGTTCGTTTCCTCTGAAGAGAATTTCAGGAAGTCCCACATTCTTCTGCTTATACTCCATTTTCTGGAAGTTAGTCACTTAGTCAAAATAGCAGTAAGGGAGTCTGAGAAATGTAGTCTTTAACTGGACACCACTGAGGGTCTGAATAAAGTCAAAGTTCTGTTACAATAAATGTGATAATATGTATTGACTGGCAGCTAATAGCATTGGCCACAATTAAACCATAGGCATTGGTCCTGGGGCAGATGGAATGCTCACTCGTCACAATACTGAGCAGTTCCTGCGCCCCCCAGATCTCTGTGGAAGGTGCTGTCACAGGGACCGCTCAAGCAACACTGAAGATTTTGTCTCACTAATGATTAAACATTCCCCCAAAGAAAGGGAGCCTTTTCAATGGTGTCTTCTTTGCAACAAGGAAGAAACAATGAGGCCAAAGTCCAGCTGTAAGTAATTATCTTTGCAGTCCATCCTTAGGGTCTATCAAATCAAACTCTGGCTTTCCTGGAGATCCACCTTCAGGTGAAGGAATCAACTCAACAGGCAAATATGAGGAGCGGTGAATGGAAAAGTCAGGAGTCTGGATGTCAAGTTCCTGGGTTCTGGGAGCAATTGGCTTTGTTCACCCTGGTCTCCTCCCCTGTGGAGACACCACACCTGCATTGGCGGAGGCTGTGGAGTCTGGGATGACTGCATAAAGAGTTTCTATCATCTTCAGAAGAAAGCCTCCAGGGCTGGGGTCATGGAGGACCGGGGGACTCAGATAGGAAAAGTGCAGCCTTATGCACTTTTCCTGGGAGTCCTCAAGAAGAGCTTACGGGAATGTCTTCTAATCCTTGAGAAACACTTTCAGCCTGGGAAATCCGGCAGTTCACTCCACATCCAGAACAAAACTCTGAGACGTTTGGACAGCAGACTTTACCACTGAATACTCTTTCTGATTAGTCATTTTAGCCCATATCAGTTGTAGGGAAAGAGCTCTGCATCCTCTTTCCTGGTTACTGAGGTTTCTTTTTTTTAATCTGTAGAAGTATCTCTATTGAAGAAGACACAGTCCAGGAATGCTTTCTAATTTTTTGGTCAGACATTTTAACTACTGACAAAAAAATGAAACAAGAGCCACAAGAAAATATTAAAAGATGTCAAGGGGGTAAAATGCAGCAGGTGACAACATTCACCCAACATAAATTAGCATGGCCTCTGATATACTGCAGGGTCAGAATCTGCCCTCTGGGGGGTTCTCTCTAAAGAGGAGAAGAACTCAGTTCTGATGTGTGGATGTGAAGGGAAAAAATGTTAGGGAAAGCCGGGGAAGATGATTATCATATTTCAACATACCCAGAAGATACACCATTGTTTGTTTCATCCTAAAAAGGGCAGAAAATGCTATGGATTAAATTATTACTTGCATCCCAATTTCTGAGTTGTTAAACTGTGAAAAAGAGATATGCCCACATCATTAATGAAGCACAGTAATTGATTCACTCATTTTCTTAGGCTCCATCAACACCCCCGCTCCCCCCGCCCCCACCCCACCCGCCACCGGGAGCTCCTGCTGGACTGATTCTGTATTGACACAGAGGAACCTGTGTTCTAGTGGCTTCTGATCATCGGCACAGTAGCAAATATCTAGGACTGACTTTCTAACTTAGGTGTGTATTCCAATGCCTGGAACTTGTTTAAAGGGGGAAAAAAAAGCTGAATTAGTGTCTCTGGCGTGGGAACTGGGACACTTCTTTTCTATCTAGTACATCACGTGATTTCTATGTGAGCAGTCCCTAGTCACTTGGGAAAACTGTTTTGGAGTCTTCAGAAATGATTTAATAGAATAGACCAAACATCAGAAGAGTACATTCACTCTGCCAAGCTGGGTGACTCACCTTAGACTTGAGCCTCCAGGGCAGTGAGAGTAAATTTCTGTAAGCTGTAGTCATCCAATCTGTGGCATTTTATTGTAAGAACCTGAGTAGACTACGAGAGGGTAGATAGCTCGAGGATGCACTTCTCCTTCAAGACACTACAGTGACTATGATGGAGTATAGTTAAAGTCCTGGAAGCCGCTGTGCTCTCCTTAGAGGTGGCAAGCATCAGGATAGTATGGATTGTGTCTGTCTGGTGACTCCAGGAGCCTCACGCAGTTCATGGTGCATCAACTCCAGAGGGTCAACCTGAGAACTCAGGAGGCAGTTACAAAGGAAAAACACATCCACTGTGCATCATCAGATCATTGAATTTGGGGTCCACAGATTTAGGTAGAAAGTAAACTATACCCTAAGGAGAATACAAGGTTTAGATTTCTATGGAAGGAAAAGTAGAAGGTAAGTGATTTAAAAGAGTCAATTAACTCTTCTTGGCTATACATACATAATTGGTTACTGATTCTACTCTCTGGCAAATAGTCCATAACCATCAGTCCTCATGATCTGGATGGGATGACTGCTCACACAGTTGTTGGCTTGGTGGTTTCTTAAAAATTATTTTTGTCCCAGTCCAAAGGTCTTTGACCCCATTCAAACAAGACAGATATTATGGTTTCTCTGTAATGACTGCTTGTTTTTAAAAATAGTTCCACAACTGTCACCTTTCTTTTCATAAGGAAAAGAACAGGCAGGAATACAGGCAAGCAGAAGGCAGTCGGGTGGGAAGAGAAAGGAGGAGGAAGCATCTTTGTTCATTTTTATTTAGCTGTTCACACTGGTTGCCTCCACCCAGATTCAGGACTTGAAACCAGGGGTCTGTGGCTGCTCTTTTGGAGGTGATTGACCCAACTGCTGCTCCACCAGGGCACGCCAACTGTCAACTTTTCACAACAGATTGTCAATAAACATTTGTTCTGAAGCAAGAAGGCACACATTCAGATAATAGACAAAAGAGTGAGATAGAGGTCATCGGATCCTCTGTTTTATTTCAATAGAGCAGGAAGTCAATTCTAAAGTGCAACAAAAATGTGGAACAAGTCTAGAAACGTTTTCACTAAGATGTTAATGATAGTTATCTCTGGAATTGGGATTATAGGTATGTATGTTATGCATGAATTATCTCTAGAAAGAACTATTGCATGCAAAAAAAGGAAAGGGCTATAAAAGAAAGAGAAAAAATTGACTATAAATTGAATAGGATCCTGAAGTGGTGGATAAGGAGTTGTTGCATGGTTAAGATAGGGTAGTTGGGATTCCAGCAGGAAAACGTGGCTTTGTGGAGAAGGCAGAGGGCAGGGGCAGAGTCCAGCACCCTGCATGCAGGGAAGTAGGCAGAGGGCTTAAGCACTTATGATTGGGAGACCTCACAGGCTGACTAAGATTCTCCCTATACACACAGACTAAGCTGGGCTTTTCATTGTCCTGAGACATGTGTCATGTGAATTGGGCAAGAGAAGGATGCCACCAATAGAAAAAGTCAGCAGAGCACACACAGCTTCCCCTAACTCATTCGCTCTCACAGGGTCCAGTCATTTACCGTCAAATAATAACTTGTAGAAGTTAGCTGAAAGTGACTTCAGGGGTTCCTATCCCAAGGGACTCATACCTATAATTCTTTCAATAACTTGCTACAACAAGGGATAAAATCCCTAGTTTATGCTGACTGATATGACTCCACTGAAATTCACTTTGAAATCTAACTATTCAATGACATATATTAATGATTGATGTCAGATTATTTTCCTTTTTAGTAGGAGAGCTTTTCTTTTATAATTAAAGTATCTGCTGAAGTAACATTGCATTGTAACATTTATAAATTTAAGGTGTATTTTATCGCAAGTCAACAAATTAATATCTGTATGTAATACATTAAATTCACTACCAATAGTCCAATTGTGTCCTACACCATATAGTTCATCCCTTTTACCCACCTTGTCCTCCTCCCCGCTTTCCTTCTGTAACGAATAATTTTTTCCTATAGACCAAATGTCTATTTTTATTTAACTTGCTTTGTCTGGTTTCTTATATATCACAAGAATGAAATCATGCAATACTTGACTCTCTGAGAGGAGTTTCTTCTTGAAAGACCCCTGAAAGTGAAATGGAAGCATAATAGCCAGTCTCCAAAATGAGTGAAATGACCTTGTTGTAAGATATTCATACCCTTGTAGAGTCTCCTTCCACATTAAACAAGAGTGAACTTTGTAACCAATTAACATATTGCAAAGATGATGGTGTATAAATTATGAAGCTAAATCATAAAAAAAAAGTGTGCCTTCTAACTTGCTTTCTTGGACACCTCATTTTGAAGGAAGCCCCCTGCCATGTCAGGAGAGTATTTGAGCCTCCTTGTGGTGAGGTCCACATGAGTGAATAACCTCAGGAGTGGAACGACTAGCCTCAGTCAGGTCTTCAAATGACTACAGAAGACATGTTGAATGCAGCCTCCCTGGAGACCCCTGACCACCAAGTTCAGTTGGTCTTACATATTCATCTACAGAAAAGATATGAACTATTTATTTTTAAAATAATTGTATTGAAGAAACTTTGCACTATAACTTTATATAGGTTTAAGGAGTACACCATTGTAAGTCAACATCTTTAAATAATGTGTAGACTAATTCTTTCACTATATAATAATTGACCCCTTTTACCAATTACCCCCTCTTCCTTTTCTTTCTGATAACTACTAATTTGGTCCTATAAACTAAATGTCAATGTTTATTTAAATTTTGTTGGAGAAATATTGCATCAAAACGTTATACAGATTTAAGGTAACAACACTGCAAATTAATATCTATATATAACACATTATGTTTACCAGCTCTATCCTTCATTATACAAAGGACCAATTTTACACAATTTGTTCACTCCTCTCCCATTCCCTTCTGGTAACTCCTAATTTGATTCTTTAAACTTCAAATCTGGTTTTTCTTAGTCATTCATTTGTTTGATTTTTCTATATACTACATATGTGTGAAATCATCCAATGCTTGTCCTTCTTCTTTTGACTTCTCTAAGTGAAATAATACCCTCTAGGTCCATCATGTTTTTACAATTGGCAGGGTTTCTTCCTTTCTATTTTAATAGTTGAGCAATAGTCCATGTGTATATACACTACATCTGCATTATCCACTCATCTGTCAATGGGCACTTATGTTTCCATAAACATGGGGTTCTTGTATTTCTTCAATTAGTGTTTTTAGGTATTTATTCAGAAGTGGGATGCTAGAATCATATGATACCCCTATTTTCAATTTTTTGATGAATTTCTGTAATAGTTTCACCAATTTACGCTCCTAATAGAACATAAGTGTTCCTTTTCCTCTGTATTCTCACTTACACTTACTGTTTTTAGTCTCTTAGATAATAGCCATTCTAATAGGTATATGATATCTTGTTTTCCTTATAACATATTTTAAATTGAAAAGCAAATTAATCTTGAGGACATTCTAACAGTTTTTATTTTTACTCTCTGTCCCCAGCTTATAATTTTGGTGTCTTGAAGCTTTTTATTTTTCTCATTTTATAGAAATTCCTTTAGTATTTCTTGTAAGATTTCTTTAGTGGTGACAAATTCCTTTAACTTTTGTTTGTCTGCAGAGCTCTTTATTGCTCCTTCCATTCAAGAGATAACATATCATGTTATTCTTCGTTAGAAGTCCTTTTCCTTCTTCTCTTTGAAAATATTGTGTCATTACTCCCTTCAGTCCTGTAAGGTTCCTAATGAGAGATTCACAGAGTCTTATAGGGATTTTGTTGTATATGACTAATTTTTTTCTGTAGTTGATCTTAAGATTTTCTCTTTCTTTTTAATTTTAATTGTGATCTGTCTTGGTATGTATCTGTTTGATCTTATTTTGTTTGGAAATTTTTGATCTTTTGAGATCTGGATGACTGGGTTAGGGGTGGTTTCAGCTATTATTTCTTAAGGTTTTTTTTTTGCCCCTTTCTCTCTTCTTCTTCTGAAATACCCGTGGGTGTGAATGTTACTCATCTTGATGCTATCCTATCTTATGCTATCATTGTTTCCTTTCATTTTTTTTTTCCTTTCTTCTCTTTGTTGCTCTACTTGAGTGTTTTCCACTGTCCTATGTTCTTGTTCACATAATTTGATCAAATGCTTCTTGAAGTTTACTGTTGAGTCCCACTATTGTGTTTTAAATTGACCCATTGTATTCTTTACCCCTATGATTTCTGCTTGGAATATTCTCATCTTTTCTCTTTTTGTGGATCTTATTTTGTTCACCCATTGTTCTCCTAATTTCCATGAGCATCATTGAAATTGTTGCTTTGAAATCCTCAAGTATTTCACTTAACTGTAGTATATTAGGATTTTTCTCTGGAGTTTTGTTTTGATCCATCATTTGAGGTAGATTTCATTGTCTTTTCTTTTCTTTTGGTACTCTGTGTTTACTTGGATTAGGCTAAACAACTTTCTTTCCCAGTCTTGAAATAATGGCCTTATTTTAGGATTTCAGATTGCAAAGTATTGTTCTGGTGGGTGGGAGTTCTAGCTACTGGGGCTCTAGGCTGAAGGAAACAGGTGGGTTCAGCAGTTGCCACAGGCAGTGGAGAGGCAGCCATTTCAAAGACCACCAGAGTTTCTCATGTTATCCACCCTGGGAGAGTTACCATGGTGTTTTACTCCTGAAAGGCTCTACAAACTGACCTTTGCATGAAAGTGTTATCTACCTGTGTTAGGGTTGGAGGGACTGCTGCATGTCACTGCCTGGATGAATGCTGCTCTGGTAGTTATGATAATATAACGGCAAGAAGGAACTGTCTGTCACTACAAGCCCCCTAAGAGCAAAGTGGTGGATATTTGACTTCTAACCGTATTCAATACATCAGCCAATGCCAGAGACACACAGACAAAAGAGAACCTGGAAAGGATGACCATCAGGGTCTCTGTTCATTGGAATGCTATGCCTCTTTCTTGTTTTTCCTGCTAAATATTTTGGTTCAACAAATGAAAATCCTTCAGTTATATCAGTGCACACTTCATCTGTCAACTCCCTCTACTCTCTGTCATTTGTTTCCTACTCCCCGGAATCCTATAGTTCCCTAAAGAAAATGTGCTCTTTTTTTTTCCACACCAGGATGTACATGCTCCCATCTTAAGTATAGTTCTCAGGTACTGGGGAACCAATGCGGTAATATATCCTTCAGTCCTTGGGAAGAGGTTCCATATCACTGGTCACTCCAGTCCTTGTGTCCCAGTGTGTGGGTGGCATTCCTGTCAAGGTTGTGTCTCAGCTTCTCCTACCCTATCTGATGTTTCCTATTACCTTTTCTTATGGAAATATTGGACTCTCAATCACAGTGTTTTTCTAAAGTAGAGTCATTTCTTTCTGCGTCTTGTGGTGAGGGGATAAGCTCAAGATCTTTCTGAATTGTTTTCTTGGGTGAAGTGCCCTTTTCTTCTTAACTGCTACATTTGGAATAACTTGATTTGCAGAAATAGATACATTTTTTTGGATATTTGACCTTGAACCTGAGAAAAGGAATTAAAAAAGTAAAAAGGAAACTTGTGATTTCTATTGGGAATGAAGAATAAATGTAACACTGGGATCCAGAAGGATTCATTTTGGTATCTACATAATATTTCCAGAGGGTCTTCCCTTTTCCTTCAACACTGAAATAAAGCAGAAACTCTTAGGAGGATTATTTCTGTCTTTGGGAAGCTCTTTGTGGACTTGAGTCACACCGATATTGTGCCACATAGTTTATACAAAGGTTTTTTAAATGACTAGTTTTATTATAAAGTTTTATTATTCTCATATTATATCTGGTTTAGATCATTCACATCTATAATGTTGCAACATGAGGAAATATAAGTCAAACTTTACAAAATTTGTTACTTCATTTACATATCATCTTAATAAGCTTGGATACTTCTAATGAATAGTACCTGAGAGGGTTTGATTTCTTTCTCTTATTCAGAGACATTTCAAGTACAGAACTGTTACATGGATCCTAGAATCACACACAATATGAGGAAAATATCTTCTTATGAAAATAAAAAGTGCTTACCCAACAAACATTACTACAATATCCCTTGCTTATGGCATAGGGAAGAACCTCTGTGGACCACCCACAGCAGGGAGTGCTCTCTCAGATCAGAGTCTGGAATCTCACAGAGTAGTCATCTCCACAGGCAACACCACATTGACAACATTGAACATCTACTTGGGTAGAGAACTCTCAGTCCTTGGAAATTGGACGACCCCAGAACCTTTGCCAAGGTGACTAGTTTTGTGATCTTTCTGAAAAGTTCCAACTGGTCATTTTTCTGGGGAATGAACTAAAATCTTTCTGCCTGAAATCAGTGTGTAGCAATATCACTCACCAGAGAGTAAGCTGATTTTGTCTCCACACAGTTGGCTGTTTTCCACCACTAATTAGCTCTAAGGCACATTAGGGTTTGAAGAGGTATGATCGTTGGGATTACTGTTGAGCAAATGTTTATTCTCTAGGCCTCACTCCCTCATTCCTAATACACACACCCACCGAGGACAAAGTATAAGCCCCCGACCATCAACTTCGGGTTGAACATACAACTTGCCTTGGGCAATGATACATTAGCAGGTTGATCTGAGCAAAGGCCAGTAATGTGCTCACATGATCAATCCACCTCCCTGTGCTTCTCCCATCCAGGCATTCCCCCCATTCTGGAGAAATGAGACACACACAGAGAAGAGTTACCCAGTCAACCCACTGAGGTAGGATCACCCCAGAAGAACCACATATGTGTGGTTGTATAGCCTTGACATGTTTGTGGTTTCCTGTTACACAGCATCACAATGACAACAGCTATTGACTGGGACAAGGGACATGTTGACATGTTGACTGGGCTAATTACCTGTTTCATTTATATGTTACTGCATCTATGGGGGGAATTGTGTGCTCTTAGAATATCCATGAATTTTAGGACTCACAAGTACTGAAGGTCAGGGGCCTTCAGGAATATCACACTGGAGAAAGCGTGTGCTCAAGAGATTGTCTTTCGGTCCTTTGACTCTGTCCCTGCTCTGGAAGCATCTGTACTAGACTGATCCAGGCCTGCTGCCTTGGGAAGTCTCAAGGCTCACCTCATCTCCATTTATACCCGAGGTTCAAGCTCAAACTTCTTTCTTAACATACTTTCTACAAAGACTACAAAATCATTAGCAGTTGTTTCTGTTTTTCTACATTTTTAAAAAATCCTAACAGAAAGCATTGCTTTTTCCTCTAATGCACAGATTAATTACTTTGCAAATCTAAGTAGCTTATAAAGGGAATTCACATGACAGAATGAGACATAGTCTGTAGAATCCAAGTCGAACAGTCCATCAAATTACAGCGCTTGCCACTGGTGGACAAAAAGTAAAGATTTCCTGCTCAAGGGTGCCAGAAGCCCCACACAGCACACTGACTCTCAGGATTCTCATGAAGGGCCTTCGCTATCTGTGTGGACAAGCTGCTGGGAAGCGACCGGTTCTTCAGAAAGGGAAAATGTGGACTCCATTCTGTCACTCACCAAACATGTGGGACTGCCATTCTGGGCATGGGGAGAGAAGTCGAGGTGGTGTCCTGCTGTGTTTAAACGCTAGAGGGCAGTGCCTGTTCATGCCAAGGATTGCTCAGAAGAGGTGTGAAGCCGCCTGGTGTGGTAATGGCTTACTTTTTCCGGCAAGCAGAACCCACAGACCTGCTTATCTCTTGATCTAGGTTGAGGTACTTTGCTGAAAAGGACTGGCAGAAAAGAAAGGTTTTTAAGGATTCTGCTCCAGGACCCCTGTTTTATTTGTGAAAATGTTTGAGTAACACACAAATCAGTTGTTGGAAGCATTGACAGGTCTTAGAGCCCGTTCGGCTTTGACAAATTGGAGGTTTGTCACCGTGTGGCAAATGTCACTATAGAAAGGATTATAAAATAATACAAATAAAATCATCGGCAGTCACATTGGTGGATGGGACTCCTGCACACACCCCTTCTCTGAGAGACGCAGCAATGGGGACCTTATGGATACTTGCTGAAGCACAAAGAGAGACTCAGTCCCCAAACCTCATGACCATTTGAATCTGGCACCTTCCTTGCAACTTCCTCTGAAGCTCAGATATGGATCCAGCAAAAGTCAAAGCCGCACCAGCAGCATGGGCGTCAGTGGTGACCACCATCTGGAGGGCTGCCCTCCCCGCAGACAGCTCGATGGCTCCTGCTGTGGAAGCTGGCGGCAGCAGATCCCCTGAGTTCCAAATCCTCCGGGGTGTCCAGAGCTCCTTCAGAACACTCTGGTGTCCAACTCGATAAGTCAGAGCCTTTTTGATAGCCTAGAACAAAGTCTAGTTCTTTGGCACATAGCACCTGTCTTCAAATAAGCTCAAACTTGGAAGCTTCTGAAGTTTTTAATGGCAGTGACTACCAAATGCTCAAAAGATGCCCCCCTTTGTAGACTGTAGTGGGAATGGAGTCTTGAGTGACATTGGTATCATCTTGCCAGTGACCTGCAGTCTAGATTCTCAGTATTAGAAAATACTCTGTGTCTTCCTGCCTCAGATTCCCTACTTTCTGACCCAGACTCCTTAACTATATAAATGGCATGATATCTTTTGACCCTGTCTTTTCATGGGACAATTGTCAGAATAAATGAAGCAGGAATATGTTTCATATTCAGCATACTTCCACTTCACATGGTTCTTTTGAGGAGAGAAAATTCTCCCTGGGTCTCCTACCCTCTGCTTACTGTGCCCACAGTGTGCCTTTTATTCCAGACTAATTCTGTGTGGACCAGCTTTCCAAGGAAGCTTTCAGAATGGCAGCCTGGGAAGACAGAGACACTGTTGCCAGAGCAAAGGGCAGTTTGTTGATTGTCCAATGGAATAAATACAATGCCTCCTTCTGGGGCAAAGCTCAGGCAGGATTGCCACCCATTCAAAAGAAGGCCCTGTCTCATGTGCGGGTTTCACGTGGTCTTCACATTGCCCTGTGGGAAATGGGGTTTAGGGAACTGGTGCCAGAAAATGTTACTACCCTGCCAATTGCTCTTGTTGTAAGTAGTAAAATCCTTCATCTCTGACCTGTATGTCATGTCTTTTTTCATCATCCATGCAACTGACAGGCTCACGCATTAGCTTCTAAAGAAGGCCATGATCTCAGACCCTTCATTGTTCTGAGCAAGTTTCAGCTTAAGTTTGCTTATTCAGCTTTTAAACTACCCTGGTAGTCAGGCACGACAGTTATTTTCATTCCTGTTTTTGCAGTTTTGCAAGTGAGGCCACAGAAGCTCAGGAAATTTAGGGGCATTTCTAGGGTTAGGTAATACCATGTCAAAGAAGATATACTAGTTTAGAAAACAATGGCTACATAATTAGAAATATTTTCTCCAAACTTCTTTTCCCCACTTTGGATGAAGTATCTACTTTTTGCTTGCTTGTAAATTAATCTCCAGTTTGCTAAAAGGGCATCAGTGGGGTTTTGTTCTGTTACACTCTTATTGGAAGGCCCCAAAGCACCTGGAGGTCGTCCCTCAGCCATTCATCCTGCACTGATTTCCTGGGAACTAGCCAGTCAAATGCCTAGACATCTGCGTCAGGAGGCAGCCTGTGGCCTCCAGGTGTTCCCCTCAGGAAAGCTTCAGGGCTGCCCATGGGCAGGAGTCTCCCCAGGATGGAAACTGCTGCTGGCAAGGAGGGCTGAGTCCTGTGCTGAGCTCCCATGGGCTGGAAGAGGGAAGGGTGGGAAGGATGGGATGTGCAGTGGAGAGCAGAGAGGGCCCTTCCAGACCTTGACGTCGGCTGGGGGCAGGGAGAACAGGTGATGGAGCTCTCCAGAGTCACGAGACACACAGATCATGGGCTGGGAGTCCAGCCTGAAGGAATGTACAAGAGTCTGCTTCTCTCTTCCTTCACTTTGTTTTGTGTTTAATAAAAGAGACCTCTGAGGAAGCTGTAATTTCACGTTCCCAACATTATGTGTATGTATATATGTGTGTATTTGAGTATGTTTTTGTGTGAGTGTTTGTGTAGTTGTGTGTATATATACTCTTGTATTTTGTTGTGTTTGTGTATATGTTTGTAACTGTATCTATTTGCATGTGAGTATTGTTTGTAGTGTGTGTGTATATGTGTGTAGAAGGATGGAGGTGCATGCTAGAAAAGGACTAGACTGGCATCTGGTATTTTGGTGATAACCTCAGGCTTTCAACAGGGTAGGTTTAGTGCTGCAGGGTCAGGACATCGTATTTGTCTGTTGCCTCTTGTGGGAACAGCTCCAGTTGAATTGAAGGTGCTGTGAGGCCTAGTTCCATAATGTCAATCTGGGGACCAGCTGTCGCATGTGACTGCTGAGCACCTGGAATCTGACTGGTCTCAAATGAGATGTATTCTCAGTGTAAAGTGTACCCTAATTTGAAGACTTCATGCAAAAATGATTGTAAAGGAGCTCAAGCATATCATATTACACATTGAAATACTGTATTGGTATAGTGAGTTAAATAAAAATATATTGTTAAAATTAATTCCAGCTGTGTCTTTTACTCGTTTTTTTAAAGGAGATGTGCAGGCAGGAATGAAGGTATATAGGCAGGAGGGCAGAGAGCAGAGGAAGAAACATTTATTTTATTTAGTTGTTCATCTTGGCAGCTCCCCAGGACTCCCGGTTTTGAGCTTGGAACCTTGGGATATGTGTGGGCTGTGTCTGGTTGGCCTTATCTTTTACTTTTTTAAAAGGTGCTTCAGAGAATTTAAAGACATTAATGTATGGTTTGATCTTGTGGCTCACGTTGTTTATATTGGGTAATGCTGCTCCATCAGCCATCTTATTTAAGCCTTTTTAAATTCCTTTCCCCTGCCATGGGTCTTGAACTCAGGTCCTAAGGCTTCACATGGCCACCATTCTAGCTACTGAATCACAGGTGTGCACCTTCAGCCATTTTCCTCAGCCCTTCCAGAAAGAGACTGAGCTTACATAATGTGGAGATATCCACACACCTAACAAGGGCAGGGCTGCTCTAACACAGCAGCTGCCCTCCCTGCAGTGTCTCAGAGCCATGTGGCCCCGGCCCCGTGCCAGCTCTGCAGAAACCCTCTCCCGAGAGGTTTGGAAGGGAAATGGACATTCCTGCTGACTTCATTGCTGGCCCCTTGAAGCCAAAGTCTGGCACAGAGTGGAACTTGATGCAGGTTGTAAAGTGAATTAGTCCTACTTGCTTGTGTCCTCCAAAGCCTTTGCAATGCTGTCCCCTGCTGGCTACTTAGTGGGAGTGCTCTGTAAAGTCCCTCAAGCCACTTGGGTGCGTAGAGTGTGAATGCGTGTCACGTATTGTTCGTGTACTTGTACCTGCGTTGCATGTGCTGTGTGTGCTTGTGGTGATGTGAGCACAGCATTCGTACTTGCTTTAACACTTTGAAGTGACAGCGTCTCTTAGCCTAACTCTTCTCCCCAACCCTTAGCAGAAGCTGCTCAACCCAAACCTCCTCCAGCGGCTGTATGAGGAGCCCCCTGTTTACAAACTGGGCCTCCAAACGCTATGAGAGTCTTGCTGCCCTGTTGGTCTTTCTTCAGCACCACATTATCTCCATCACACTAGGTACACAAATGTCCTCCACGGCCACAAGGTGTCTCAAGTAGGATATGAGTTCAAGGCTGTTCCGTGGTTCCGATGTTCCCTGCTCTGCACCGAGCAGCTCGCTTCTGGGCCCTGAGGTGATGTGTTCCCAGGGGTGACAGAGTGAGTGCGTGCAGCTGGGGGCAAGCTGATTCTCCATGGTGGAGGGAGCCTTATGTCTTGAGCCAGACGAAAAGAAAGCAGGACATGAATGACCAATGCTGAGCTTTCTGGGGAGTTCAGAACATGTGAGGTTGGTCCTGTGCTGAAAACACGTGTGTAGCAGACTAGATGTCCTAACGCTTCTGCGCGTAGGCACTTCCGAGAGTGGCACATGTTGATGCCTCTCTGTCCTGGCTGCACATTTAGAAAGACAACTGCTGTGTCCCCGTCAGATCCATTACCTCCGAATTTCTAGGTGTTGGGATTAGGTGTCAGTGATTTTTGTAAAAACCCACCCAGGTGATTCTATTGTGCGACCACAGCTACTACATGAGAAAGCCCCTCCTGGCACGAGGGTAAACTCTCCAGCAGTGAGAGATGCTGTGCCATCTGCATGACAACTGCGCTGACAGAAATACCCAAGGACCCAATGGTCTGGAATTAGGGATGTCTAGCTGTGTGGACTTTCCTCTGGCTGATCTGCTTGCCTCCCAGACCCTAGATGATCTCCAGTGTCACAGGATGGGCAAATCTGCATCTGGCCAGCAGACCGATGGCTTACTTGCTCCGGGCCAAGCTTGGTGCTGGGTTCAACTGGATCAACAAACCTCAGGGTGGGCTGTGCAGCCTGTTACTCTGGCTTTAAAATTCTGCTCCCTGTGCCCCCCTCACCCCATCCCACTCCCACCTATCCCCTCCTGGTCTCCTTCCTTTGGTAACTCTTGAGGTTGCCCAGGAGGTGAGTAGGAGACTCTTTTGCTCCCTTCCCCAGTCAGCCACAGATCTCAGGATTTTGCTCAGGTGTCTGAACCAAAAACCCAAGGTAAGAAGAAACTCCTTTTTCCTTTGTTTTATTTTCCATAGGTCTTTTGGTTGTCTGTAGTGAATTCCAAGTATGTGTCAGAGATGGAAGAGGACAAGGTTGGGAAGACAATTCCCTCAGCACAGAAATCCTTCGGAGAAATGGGAAAATCGTCAGTCTGCCCACTGTTGGCAGTCTGACCACCCTCGCCCTCTGGTGCCTTCAGAAGTATCTCCATTGTTGTCAGGGAGGCCTCTACATCTATCAAACATGAGAAACACTCCCCCAGCTCCTCTGAAGCAGCACATATCTTCAAACACTTTAACTATCTCTTCCCCTGGAGTGTGTTTCTGGAATTTAGATTCTTGTCTTTAAATAGTTTTTGGTTCTAAATCAAATAATATGTGAAAAGTCTGAGGAGATGAAGTACAATCTAGAGACTATAAAAACACGAGTCCTTTCCTGGAGGGATATTCACTTCTACAGAATTTGAACTTTGATTCCTTGCAAGTAGACACTGAATGCTCACCTCAGTCCTCCCAACTTTCATTCTTTCCTTCTTCCTGAGTTCATGGTCATAAGCTAAAGTTTACATGTCACCGCCCTCCTTGTGACTGGGTGTGACCACATAACCAGCCACCACCCACCCTGGAATGTGAACAGGAGAGGAATGCTCCACACATGCTTCACTTGCTCACAAAGGAATTTACTGCCCTGGATTCTTTCTCTCTACCCCGCTTCGGTGACATCTATGATCTGCCTTCAGTATGCATCCAAGGCTAACATCCTAGGAGATGACCAGGTCACAAAATGGTGTCTGGGTTCTTGCCAGTAAGGGCTTTCAATTTATTTAACAGAGTTAGTCTCCAATGTTGGGATGGTTATGTGAGTGGGAAAGAGGTATGTCTCTTCTTAAGACAGAGTTTTGGTCTCCTTGTTACAGTGATGGGGCCTTGTCTTGAATATGCCCACCTTCATGATCCATGGACCACCCCTCTCCATCGTGGTCTCATAAGCTGGGTGACTTCAATCTGATCTTCACGAGAATGGCAACCTGCACACCTCTGTTTTCAAATACCTTGAATTCCATCAGTCTTTATTGGAATCCCAGAAAGAGCAAAGGGTTACTACAAGCATTTTCCTTGGAGGTTAGTATCTCGAGTTTGAGCCTAAGGTGAACATTCTCTACAAAGTGATCCTTGAAAAATTCTTTAGGGAATCTCCAGGGCAAAAAGCATCTCTCAATAAGCTCAATAAGGGCCAGCTTCCATGAGGCCAAATGAAGTGTTTGGGTTACCACGTAATGGAAGACATGTCTTTGAATGCTGTTTAGCATGGCAAGATACACATACTACTCCTGGTGCAAGAGATAAATAGAGCTGCGGGCAGATTCTCATGCTCAACTCACTCTGGAGCTGCTTCTCAAGTAGAGGTGATTTTGCCCACAAGGGGAATACTTGGTGATGCCTGGAGACCTTTTATTTCTGATATGATTGGAAAGGGTTTGCTTCTGGCACCTAGTGGGTAAGGGCAGAAATGCCACCACATAGCCTACAATGAGAAGAATAACGCGTCATAGATTTATCCAAACCCAGATGTCAATAGTTCTGAGGCTGTGGAAATCTGCTCACTACAAGCTTACTGAGAGGAATTACAGGGGAAGTTGAGTATGTGCCTTTCAGAACCCTTTCAGCCCCTTTCCTGACTTACACATGTTTATTTTCATTTTGATTTGAGGAAATGACATGTACTGCTTTACTCACCTGGGATCCAGAAAGGATAGCAAGATGGCAAGATCGTGGATCCTTGGCAATGAATTCCGTATGTCCTAGAGATCAAACATATCCTATTGGGTCACTCGAGACTGGTTCAGGAAGTTTCATTAATAACTACTGACAATGCTTCATCTTGTCTAACTTTTCATATTCGAAGTGACATCGTATCCTGCTCGCCTGTTGAAAAATAACTTTGTTCACTTGATGTTCACTGTCAGAGATCCTCCACAAGAGCCAGTGTCAACGCTTTCTCCTTAGTTTTGTTCTGGAGTGTTGCAAGACACTCTCTTCTCAGCCGGCCTGATCCCACTTTAAGAAGTTTCCTTCACGGAGACCTCTTCTGCTTAGTGTTCTTCCCACCAGCCTTGACTCCTAAACCAATCCATCACTCATCCTCTTTGGAGTCATAGCTCTTTCTTGAACCCCCCACAGTGGGTCTGCATCATCCCAGCAAGGAGGCGCCGTGAACGCCAGATGGTGGGACCAGAGCAGCCATTCCTGTCTGGGCAGTGCTCAGCCAGTAGCCAGGGTGGGAGTGGGAGGGGCTTCAGGAAGTGTGCGTGTCTGCAGAGCTCCAACAGGCAACTTGCTTCACCACTCTCATGCGTGCTCTTGAACATCCTGGGCAGGCCCCAGGGCAGAATGTGAGCCACAGACATGTCACCTTCCATCCTCACACAGTCAAACAAAACATTAATCATTCCTGAGGTTCTTTTGTGCCTTCAGCGCAGAGCCTCTCCTTCACTTCTAGGATCTCAGTCAACCCCATAATTTTGAGAGCCTAACTCCAGGTATCTATTCCAGGCACTGGGGAAACAGAGAACAAAGCTGACAGTCCTTGCTTTCATAGGGTAGTGTTCCAGTAAAAGAAATAGATAAGGCAAATAAACAAAATCCATAGTACTTTAGTTCAACACCCATCTGAGGTAAATAGAAAATTAGGAAGAACTTTCTTAATATGCTGAAGGGTAACTCTACAAAAACATCTCACACATATATCCCATTTAATGATCAATTATGACAAGCATTTGCTTTGAGAAATGACATTTCTTCTTGCCATTTCTATTCATTCTGGTACTGGTTATGGTTAGTGCAATAAGATAAGAAAACAAACTTGAGAAATAATAATATTTACAGGAAATGTACTGTTAATTATTTCCAGGTGCTATGATTTTGAACCTAGAGACTAAACTAATAGAATAAAAAGTGAATTTCTCAGGGGTACTGGATTTAAGATCAACAAAATACTGCTGCATGTATAGCAACAAACAATTAGAAAATTAATTTTAAAATGCTATTTACAATAGATTAAAAAATGCAAAAATATCTTGAAACTATCGGTGTTCAGTATCTCACCCTGAGAACTACAAAAGATTGAGAGAAATTAAAGAAAACTTAAATAATTGAAGAAATCTCATATTCACATACTGGAAGACTGAATGTCTAAAGATTTAAATTCCCTACCATATGCTCCCTAAAAATCCACTTAAAAATCATCCATTTTTTAATGAAAATTAGTGAATTCTAAATTGTATATGGAAGAACAAAAGACCAAGAATAGCAAAGATAGTCTTGAAGAAGAAAGATTTGGAAAATATCATCGTCAAATATTAAGTTTGTTATCCTACTACTGTCATTAAGAAAGTGTAGTATTGGCCTAGGGTGGGGAGTTGGGGGGGAATAGGCCAGAGGAAAAGAAATGGGAAATCCAGAAACAAAACGAACAGGCAAGACGCAATGTGAGAGGAGATGTTTGCAATACATATCCAATCAGACTCTTATCTAAAATAAGCAAAGAATTACTGCAAGTCAATAAAAACAAAGTAAATACCTTCCATTCCCCCAAAAGGTGACGATGTGACAGACCACTGAGACTATGGCCATTGATGTATGAAAAGATGTTTAATCTCACTAGGCATCAAGGAAACACAAATCGAAACCACAATAACGCATCCTTACATACACACCAGACTGGTTTGAGGTTTTTAAAAGACTGGCAATATAAAGCATTGGTGACATATGGAGCTGTGGGAACTACTTCCATTGCCTGTGATAGTATACGTTGCTGTAACTACTTAAGAAAACTTGTTGGACATATTTATCAAAACTGATCACACATAAATCCTATAATCCAGTAATTCCATTCTTCAGTGTACGCCCAACACATTTGTCAAAAGACATGTTCAGGAATATCCACGAACAGGAAACAGTATAAATAGATAACTAAATTTGAACATATCTATGCAAAGAAATATACACAGAAATGTAAATGAGCAAACCATTAAAACCTATGGCATGAATGAATCTCACAAGCAATACCACCACAAAAATAACACAAATCCTGATGACTCAGGTACTAAGACTTTGGCTGAGACAAACGCCATGTAAAGCTCAAGGACCCAGGTTGAGACCTGTCCCTGGGGAACAACCAAAAATAATTAAACGAATGTGCTTCCTCGTCCTCTTCCTTCCTTAAAAAACAGGCAAACAAACATAACAGCTCTTCCTCCTCTCTCTTCCTCCCTTTATTGAAAAAAAAAAAAAAACAAACCCAAATAGGACATATCTTATAATTCTGTAAAATGTTCCAACCTGACTGATAATGATAGAAATCAATATGGTGGTTATTTGTGGAAGAGAGCAAAGTAACTGTGGAGAGTTTCTAGGGTGCAGGAAATGTGTCTCACTCTGGTGATGGTTTCAGAGTATTCATATATGTGAAATGAATGGGACAAACTGTGCTTTTGGCATAGGACACTTTATAGACTTTCCTATAAGCATGGAGCCCCTCTGTTTAAAGACTTAATCTATTAAGGAAATTTGGAGTGAAAAATATTTCCACTAGGTTTTTCTTTGTGCAAGAGGTATTTGGGGGTGTGGGGGTCAGATGTGGGGATTTACAATATGGCTGTAGATATTGAGGTCCCTGGTCTTTTATAACCACCTACACAAACTCCTCCACTGCTATTTCCAGAGGGAAGGGGAAAAAAAGACTGGCAATGACTTAAAATTGGCTCTAATAACCAAAAATTCTACAATTGACCATTCCAGAGTTATTTCTGGGGAAAACTGAAGCAGTCATACACAGTAGGTGAGATTGTAAATTCAGAGCAATTGACAATCATTGATCGCAGCTTTTAAGATGCAAATCTTTTGATTCAGCAGTTACAGTTGTAGGGGTCTGACATATGCACACAGACCCTGGTAGAAGGATTTTTATTGCATCATTAGAGAGAGGAAGAAAAGCAACACTGTAAATATCAGATGGAGACAATTAAATAAAATGCAGAGTATACACAGAATGGAATTTTGTGCCTTATGCAGCAAGAAGGATGAGATGAACTGAGATGGAAATATACGTATATTTATAAAATACTTTAATGAAAAATAAAATTTTATAGAACCATTGGGAGAGAATGCCTGACTTGGTCACAACAGAAAGTTCCTTACTCAGATGACTGCAGCTCTCTGGTTCTGACCCTTCCCAACTACACATCTTGGATGTGCCATTTGATGGCCAGGTGCCTCAGTTTCCTACTGCATAAAGGGGATACATATAGTAATAACTGGGTTCTTGTGAAATCAAAAGGACTTACTGCCTGTTAAAGATTTGGAATAGTACTGGTGCCAAGCAAAGACCCCCAACATATTAGTTGTTCCTCTACATATAGCTTGACACCACTTATAAAAATCAAGACAATGGGAAATATGTGTATATATATATATATATATATATATATCCATATATATATCTGGATGCATTTAAAAGGGAGCTATGCAATAGTTTATTCTTTATGTATTACTCATGTAATATTTTAACAATACGCTTTAAAAGACTGTTCTCTCAATTAGTCATGCTGTGTGAAGTAGAGGAATAGCTCCCAGTGCTGTCAACTGGCTTTGGGATGTAGTTCTTCTATACAGAACTCTCTCCTTTCCTTTTAGACACCCTCCCACAGTAAAGTTTCTAACAGAATCACACATAATGAGTTCTATATGATTGATAAAGCTTTATATCCAGGAGTGTTTACCTTTCCACATGAATAAGAGAGATTTACACCAAAAAAGCAGACTGCAGTTGTGGATCAGCAGAGAGCTGTGGGTTGAATTTCTCTCTTCTAATAGGTGAGCCCTGCTTCGCCATGATTTCTCCTTCATCCTTCAATCCTTCAATCCTTCATCCTTCATGTGTTTTCTGCTGAGACCAGAGCCTGCTCCAAATATTCATGTTAGTACATCAAAGCCCTAGGGGTAAGACCCAAAGTCTTGGGATTTAGAAATAAGGTCTGGATTCTGTCTCAATTCTTTCTGGGATCTCTGGAAATAAGGTTTTAACTTTAGACCTTGGAAAACGGGGATGATAATAACATGAATATGTGGATCGTACAGGAACTTAGGACATTTTTACTTAGAAAACATTTTGAACATCTTAAGGAAATATCTCAAAGCATTAAAGTTCTTCAATGTTTTCTTTTTCTTACATAGTCATTTAATCATTCAGTATTTTTGCTGAAAAATAACAAACTGTTCTTTTCTCTTACTTTTTTCCTTTTTTGCCTTTAATCAACAAAATACTTATCGAATATTGCAAGAAAGCCTCATAAAGAAGCAGAACTGATTTAAAAATAAAATGGATCATTTCTTAACCACTATCATCAAACAAGCATTGTCCTAAGAAAGAAGCCATGCACTTATTCCATTAATACTCAAGTTTTCTAAATGTCTTGGGGAGTAGGGTATATAAACTAGAACTGAAGGCATTCCTCAAAGAGGACTATCAAAGAAATTCCCTTAGAGATAAGTAACTCTCACTTAAGTGTTTATCTTTTGTATATACTTGTGAGAATTCCTTAAGTTTTGACTAGTGGGTGCAAAGCTGAAATCTAGTTGAACAGAAAAACCTTTAATAGGGTACCACAAGTATGGCAGGGGATGCTAGCAATCAGTTCTACGCAGAAGATAGCAATTAGGGAAATGTGGGAGAATGTGATATTTTAGCATTGTCTTGAAAGATGGATAACATTAGATAAGCAAAAAGCTGTTGAGCAATGTGGGTAAAGATAGGGGAAACACACAGAGACTCTGGGCCAGCCAGTCTACACAGGTTGTGTTTCTAGCTTCCGGATCCAGTGGAAGAGCCCATTAAATTAATGGGGCCATTTGGAGCTTAGTTATGGAAGTTGCCAAAAATATACTGTGAGCCAGATTCTGTGCTGGAATCTTCCCCAGGACACCAGGGTTGTCTACTTATGTGGCAAATAGCCATGGAATATTTTTGAACTAAAGAATAACTAGATCAAAGTAACATGGAAAAAGTACAAGTCAAGTCTCAGGAACTCATTCATTGCTGGTAAAATAGAAAATGGCATGGCCACTTTGAAAGACAGTTTGGGAAGAATATATATGTGTGTGTATATATATGTATTATGAATATTTCTATCTATCTATCTATCTATCTATCTATCTATCTATCTATATGTCATCTATTTTTCTCCTCTAGTCTTGAGGTCCTTAGTGTTCTGTGTTGGTCCATGAGTTCATGAAGTTTCTGGACTGAGATTGGCAAACAGTGTTTGCAATTTTTTGGCTTACAAGTGTCCTGGGTTTAATGCTAAGACTTCTGAACTCTACCATGTAGACTCTAGCTATTTAGAAAGTGACCAGAAGTACCAATGTCACCTGAGAACTTGTTAGAATATCTTGCAGGCCTCACCCCAGCCCTAAGGGATCTGCATCGTCACTAGTCCCCACTGATTTAAGATGTTTCCTTTGCCCTCTTGAGTTCTGTGATCTCCCAGTCACATTCACCTGCCTTTCTTTCCCAGGTCTGCCGTGGCTCTCCATCTATGCTGGCTTGACCTGGGACTTGGGATATCTATTTCTGTTCTACTACCCATTACCATTATCATTTTTTCTGATTACCCACCTGTGGGGACAAGGGTTTGGGTAAGAAGAAAGTCCATATCATCATAGGAGAGAAGAGATCTGCTATGTTGTGGTTCTAAATTCTCTTCCTTCCTTCTTTCTCCCTTCCCTTCCTCCCTTTCTTCTTTCCTTTCCTTTTTCTTATTGTATTCATGTATGTATATGTATATATGTGTATATATGTATGGATGTATGTATGAATGTATGTATAAAGTTCTCTAAGTGTAGTCTCTGCTGTTAGAAATGAAAATCCTCAGGCCCCAACCCAGTCCTAGTTCATCAGAAGCTCTGGGGGTACAGCCCAGCAGCCCATGTTTAAACAAGCAAATTATTTTTCCTTGATATTCAGGACACTTTGTATGTGATGCCTCTTATTTAGAAAGGCAGGTCACTGCAGATGAAATCACATATTTTCTTAAAGTATTGCAGTCTCTGTATCGATTCCCACCTGTTCCCATGTGTTTCGTGATTTGGAAAACAAAGTAAAATAAAAGATGTGAGAATGACTATTAAACAAGCAGACTATGTTATTCCAAGTAGGCTGTTGGTTCTTTGGTATTAAAACATGACAGGGATTTTCTGACATCTTACATTGATCAGAGATTGGGGAGCAGTTGCAGCTCATTGTGTGAACTCAGTCAATTTGCCTAAATAAGAGTCAATTCTGTCCTCCAGAAAATTGTAGACCCTCCTCCCCCTCATTTCCCCATCAAATTTTTGAGGAAAAGAAATATTAGTACCAGAAGCAATTTTTATGTGCAAATGATCTGTTTCTTCTAATAACCAAAGGCATCATTTTGGTAAGTCAGAAATGAATGGTGAATGAGAGTTTAAAAAGTGACACACAGCGCATAAATTACATAAAACAAGCAATGCTCTAGAGGGTCAAAGAAAAGGTGCAATGCAAATGCATTTATAAAGCTGACTTTTCACATTGCTCTTAGTCAAAGTTCATCTTTGAAGCCTTAGTTTATTTGTCACCTCACAGAGATGCTCTGTGACTGTGTCAGATGACTTTCTGTCCCTGTGATCAGTTTCCCTATTCACTCTGTTTCCTTTCCTAACACAGAACCTGTTGTCATGTCTGTAATTTGCTTCAAAATCTGTTAGCAGAGCCCTTGGGAAATATTTATACTGATATAGTCATCACCTAAACAGGTGTGATCATCTAACACAGCAGTCACCCATAATCCAATTTAAAAATGGGCAGAAGACATAGACGTTTTTCAAAAGAAGACATCCAAAATGTCCAACGAGTACGTGGAAAAATGATTAACATCACCAATCATCACGGGAGCACAAATCAAAACTTCAGTGAGATATCACTGCAAACTTATTGGGATGACTATCATCAAGAAGACAAGAACTTCCAGTAGCCTAACAATCCTAGGAAAAATCCACAATGAGCTTTCACTTCATACCTCTTAGGATGGCTATTTTCAAAAGTCAATAAATGATAAGTAATGGTAAAGATGTGGAGAAATGGGGAACTTTTGTGTACTGTTTGTAGGAATGTAAATGGGTGCAGCCACCATGAAAAACAGTGTGGAAATTCCTTAAGAAACGAAAAATAGAACTATAATTTTCTCCAGCATTTACACTTTGGGATATTTATCCAAAGCATATGAAAACACTAATTCAAAAAAAAATAAGGACGTCTATGTTCATTATTAATACTATTCACAATAGCCAAGGCTGGAAACAACCTAAGTGTCCATCCGCACATGAATGGATAAAGAAAGTGTGTCATATACATCTATCTATCTATCTATCTATCTATCTATCTATCTATCTATCTATCTATCTATATATCATATATACAGTGAAATATTATTTAACCATGTTAAAGGAAACCCTGCCATTTGCAATAATGATGAAATTCAAGGGCATATATGAAATAAATTAGACAGAGAAAAAATATACTGTATGATCTCAATTGTAGGAGGTCCGCTGATGCCACCGCCATCTCTACCTGGAATTGTGGCAGAGGCAGGACTGGGCACCAACACGGGCTATGAAGTTGGGGCTGTCAGTGGGATGGTGCTGTCTCTTGATGGAGAAAAGGTGAGTCCCTGGTCTGTCTCTCAACCTTGAATGAGACCTGTGAGACCAGCCTTCTCTTTATGGCACTGGACACAGTGCATGGTCTTCACTGAGCTCTGATGGGGAAGGAGGGTGCTGTTAAGTCAGATGTCTCTCTGAAGCTGAAGCAGCTGCTGGAGCTGCTGTGTCTTCTGTCTCTGGGCAAGAATGAAGCTGTAATTGGAGTCTACACTGCTGTGAGCCAGAGAGGGTGTAGGTGCAGGTCGTGATCCAATGCTTGGGACACCACTCCTCTGCTGCTGTGATTGTTTGACACGTATTCTGACTCCTGATCTAAGTGACATAAGTTACTTGGTCTCTATTCGCTCTGAAGCGGAATGTGGTAGCCACTTGTTCTGGCTCCTGAGCTGAGACAAGTGAGACCTGTGTTGGTTCTGACGCTGAATCTGAATGCTCACAGGTGCTTAAGCTCATCTTCTATTGAATGAGAATACAATCACTGCTCTGATCTGGAGATGGTGGGGGTTTGGGTCTCATCCTGAGTAAACGAGAGCTCTGACTTGAATCTGCTCTTGTTCTGAGTCTGGAAATTAGGGTCTTGCTTCTTGGGCTCTTGAATGAATAAATGAATGACAGTAATGTCTTCAGTGCACTGAGATTCCAGAGTTGGAGAGAAGCTTGTCTGTGTCCTCACCTTCAGCTAGAATGAGAAAGAGGTATAACGTAGGCTTCCCTGAAGCAGGAACTGGTGTCAGTGCCGGCCCTGCTTTGACCCTCAGAGACGGCTGGGACCTGAGCTGCACTGTTCCCAGTGACAATGGTGGTGTTTATCTCTCACTCTTGAGCTGCCTAAGTGTGTGATGTTGGCCTGCAGGGTCCCCATCTGCAGCTGCTTGTCCTGTGTTCTGCTCTTGAGCTGTAACTCAAGAGTGTCTGACCGGAGTCCATGCTATTAACTGGCACTCTTGTGGGTGTGGTCTGACTGGACATGAATGAAGGTTGTTTCCAGCACCTTGGGGTCCTGGATTCTGCTCCTAAGTGTTCTCCCATGGACGGCGTAGTGCTGTGAGCCGTGTGGCTCCGAGGGGGCTGGGGTAGTTTCTCCTTCTCCTCCTCCTTCTGCCTCTTCCTCCTCTCCTCCACTTCTTCCTTCTCCTCCTTCTGCTCCTCCTCTTTCTCCTCCACCTCTTCCTGACTTGAAGCATCTGCTTCTCTAATGGAAGGAGAATGGATGGAGGAGCCTGGAATCGGCAGGTCTGAGATTCTTTCTCCTCCACCTTTTCCTACTTGCCTCCTCCTCCTCCTTCTCTCCACCAACTGCTTTTTTCTTTAGTATTGAGATCTATTTTTTATGATTTTTCTTCTGAATTGCTTGATCTTCAATAATCTTATTATTTCATCTGTGTGTTTTTATTGAATGTGAGTGTCCATCTGTGTTCCCTTGGCACTCCCAGTGCAGGTAGGGGTTCTCGTGTGAGCTCGGGTTCTAGCTCAGGTGTTGCCAATGTCATCTGATTCTTTCTGGCTGTGTCCCTGAGGTTCCTGCCCGACCCGTCCCAGCTGCTGAATAGGAGAGAGAACTGTGCTTGAATGAGTCTGGGTCTGGACTTACAGCGCCAGGGCTGCTGTTTGAGACTACTTAATGAGGCTGTGACTTCGGTTGTTCTTTTCGACGGAGTTCTAGTTTTTTCCATGAAAGAGCTTGGACATGTGTCTGCTCTATTCTGAAGCTGAGGGTGGTGCAGGTATTTTGGTTGGTTTTTCTCTTTTGGAAACTCTTTCTCTGGAACGGGAGCTGCTTCTGGTAACTCTGGACTCTGAGAGGAGCTGCACACGCGTTGTTCTCAGTCTTCAGCGCCAACGAGGGCAGTGAGCTCACTTTCCTGGGATGGACGCAGCTGGGTGGTGCTGGTTCTGGTCCTGGTGCACTCTCTGTGATAACCACTTGTCTAATGACAAGGACGGTACTGCTGGAAGGTGTGCATCTGTTTCTCCGATGGAAGGAGAGCAGATGGAGGCGGCGCTGGTCTGGAATCGGCTGGTCTGTAATTCTTCTGAATCCAAGTGTTAGATGCCAGTGGCCTCGAATAAGGACACAGCTGTCAAGTAACAGGCACAGGTTTTCTGTGGGAAAGCAAATGGTCTATTGGCAGAACCACAGAGTCAGAATCTTCCATGGGACCAGGTGCCTGAAGAGCACTTTCCGTGGAGGATGACCTACTCCCCCTGAAGCCCTGGGATGGTCCTTGGTCAGCACTGGGGCTGGAGGGGCAGAGATGCGAACTCATGGCTGGCAGGTGACATGTCACCACTGTGCAGAGGGAGGCACTTACCTGTGACCAGCAGGTCAGCCCTGCTGGGTGGTGACAGCAGCTCTGCAGGTCCAGGAGAGTGGGGACACAGGGTCCCTGCCCCAAAGCTAGTACCAGGAGACCCTCTAGCTTCTCGTGCATGTGGGCCTGATGGTCCTCCCATGAGGCCATTGCTGCTCAGTGTGTCCTTGTCACTCTGGAGGAACCGAGGAGGGACAGGCAGTGAGGGAAGCACTGTGGACAGGCAGCTGGGACCTGAGCTGCAGACACACCCGAGTCCTCGGTGACAGGAGAAGGGAGGAGGAAGAGACCTTGGGGGGAGTATAATGGAGATGGGGACTGTAACAGGCCATACCTGGTCTGGGTGTCAGGGCTGACACTCCCGTGGGACAGCATCACCTGGGGCTCTGACAGCCCATCCTAGAGGGCACAGTACAGGCCCGGGCAGCAGGAGTGAGGACCATGGTGCTGTGAGCCGGGCAGACCCTGACGGGAAGGACTCCCAGGGGGCCCACTGTGTCGGGTTCCGGGAACCGTCCCTTCTGGGAAGTGGTCATGTGGGGGACTCCGCTCTGACAGAGGCCCCAGGCCTGGGTCCTTGAGGCAGCTATGCAGAAAGAGATACATCTTGTGAACCTCGTGTGAGGTTAAGAACCTTACGGTGACACTGCAGATGTGGTTGGAGACGGGAGGACCGACAGGTCACTGGACACTCAGACAGAACCACCTCAGGAAAATCTCACAGAAACACAAGCAAGCTCCTGTTCAACATGAAGTGACATCCTCTGATGTCTCCACTCTGTTCCTCCTTCAGATCTGGGCAGTGACCTTAGAGGCTGGGCGGGCACAGAGCAGGTGGAAGAGAGGGGACACATCGTGGGGTCTGGGCTCCAGTTCAGGGCCTGGGGCGGGCAGCGGCATCTGGAAGCCAGTGTCTCTTGCTGGGGGTCTCCTCCCCTCTGCATTCACATGGAGTTGGACTGAGTCCCCTTTGGCACTTGGGGACCCTGACCCTCCTGCAGGGAGATGGACTCAAGAGCCCCGGACCCCGTCCTGTCTCCCATGTGTGAGCTCTGATGCCAGTGACTGGAGCCAGGCTGGACTGGGATCCTTTCTGCTGTCCCTGCTGGACCCCAGACCCCTGACCTCCACTACACAGCACTGCCTGTCACACCTGCAGGAGGGTACTGGAGAGTCTGTGACCTTGGTATCCTGGTACGAAAAGAGGTTTCACCAACCTGGTTGTGCCCAGCCAACCTCTCCTGCTGCCCCATGAAGAGAGGGTGCAGGGCTGCTGCCCAGGGAATTGGTCTTGCTTCCAAAGGAGACCTCCTCACTCAGGACTGAAGCTGCAGGCCCAAGATGACTGCCCTATCTGCATCATCTAAAGAGCCTCTCGGGTTGGGATGAGCCCAAGGTTGGGGAGGTGGGGCCACCTCCCAGTGGTACTGTTGGACATGGGGCAGCTTGGTGCCCGCCAAGGGAGTGACTTCACCGCCTTGAGTTCCTGTCACTGGTCCCTCACAGCCCCTGGTGCCAGCTGTTAGCTGTGCCCTGTCACACAATTTCCACTGTGACCCTGACCCCACCCGGGAGGCTCAGTGCAGCCACGTCCCCAGGGAACCTGGATGTCCAGTCCTCTCTGTCCTGCCCCGGGGCTTCTGGGGGCCGAGAGCCTGTCCCCTGCTTACTCCATGGGGCCTTGTGGGCACATCCTCCTGGGGACATGCTCAGATATTGTTGGAGCCGTCCCTCCTGATTGGAGAACCAGAGCCCCCAGAAGAGTGCCTCTAACATGCTATCTTTCTCTGTCTCCGCCGCTGTTGTGGGCTCCTCCTCTGTGCCCATACCACAGTCATTACGTCTAGTGCCGCGGTGTGCCGTGAGGGTGAGTGTGTGCCTGATTGTGACATGTGTGAATACATGTGTGTATGTATGTAGCATGTGTGCATATGCACAGGTTTGCATGTCTGTGTGTGATGGTGTCTGTGTGTATGTTTATGTGCAAGTGTGTGCTTGTTGGTGCATGCATGTGTTGTGTTTGTCTCTGTGTGTATATTCATGTGTGTAGGTGTGCTTGGTGTGTGCAAATGTGAGCGTGCATGTATGTAGAAAGTAAATGTGCATCACATATGCACATGTGTACATGTGTCTGGATGGACTGTGCTGCATATGTATATGCATGATTATAATGTGTTTATGTACATGTGTGCACATGTGTATGCTAGAGAGCTGCACTGTGTGAAGTACTGTGTGTGCAGTGTGTATTCTGAATGACTACATTCTCTGTGTGCATATATTCACACACACGTATCTCATGTGTGTGCAAGTTTGTGTGTATTCAAGTGTGTTTATGTGATTGTGTGTATTGTATATATGTGTTTGGTTGCATGTGACAGCATGTATTTATGTACAAGTGTGTGATTTCCTGAGTGCATATTTGTGTGAAGGTGTCAGTGTGGGATGTGTGCATGTGTGCACATCTCTGTGTGTTTGTTAATGTGTTTATATGTGCATGTCTTTGTGTATCCAGAAGTCTATGTGTGTTTATGTACATACGAGGCTGGTGTGTGCATGTGCATTTGAGTGCATGCATGCATGTAGAACGTGTTGTGAACGTGTGTATCTGTGCGTGAGTCTGGATGGTCTTTTGCGTGCATGTGTGCACGTGCACGTGTTTGCATGGTTGTAAGCATGTATATTTATGTGTGTACACATGTTTGTTTATAGATTTCCTAGTTTGCATGTGTGTTTGTCTAAAGGGTCACTTGTGTGTAGATTTACTGTGTGTGCATGTGGTAGACTGCTGGGCACATGTGTGTGTATGTGCACTATTCATGTGTGCATTGTGTGTGTGCTGATTTGCCTGTGCTCATGCTCTGGATGTTCAGAGAAATGGCCCTTCCCCTTCTGGGCCTCAGTGTCCTGCTTGTCCACAAGATCATCTCAGAGCTGCGTGAGCAGGACTGAGCAGGAGGAGGAACTGCTCCTGATCTGTCGGGGCAGGGAGGACAGGGCCTTCCCTGGACCTAGTCACTACTCAGACAGCACTGGCCAACAGTGGCTGTGTACAGGCCAGAGGCTCACCCCTTCATGCCATCTTCATTCAGTTTCACCCATACAGTCTTCCAGACCCCCCGAGAAATCAAATCAAAACATAACATTGGATGAAAAGTTCCCTGTGAGCTTGTAGAATGCACTCAACATCTTGTCATCATCAATTGGAAATAGACTCTGAAAAGAGAACATGCGTGCAATCTCCATGGAACCCCTGAGCGGAACAGACTATAGATCCACAAATGTTAAATAGAAGGTCATCGAAGCAGAAAGAACAAATCATCAAATTAAAAGGACAGACAAAGGAAGAAGAAAACCAGAGTTGTTCGAAAACAGCAGAAAGCGACACGCTCCTGACCACCTGGTGTGCACAGGACTCACAGCAGGAAGAAAATTATCTCTAACCAACAAAAAAGAACAACTCAGGGTACAGGATGCAGCAAAACGATACTTGGAGGGACATTCTTAGTGACATGTGTCACTTTGTGAAGGAAGAAATCTCTCCAACCATCTCACCTCGTACTCAGAAACCAGAAAAATCTCCTCAGTCCAGGCCAGTGTTGCAGAAGAAAGGACAGAAACAAGACTAGAGAAGCACTCAATGGATTTCAGAGTAAAAAGACAAGAGAAAAGATAAAAAACAGGAAGAGCTAGTAAAACATTTATGTACACTTCACACCACAGGTCAAAGGGAACAGAAGCAAAATAAATCAGATGACATCGACTACACACTTCAGATTGCATAAGAAACACCACAGAACAACTAGGCGCCTCCAGATGCAGTGTGTGTTTTATCCAAATGTATAAGGAACTAACACACTCAGTAGAAACAAACGAAAAGCAAACACTATGGCAGAGGGTCCGAATAGACTTTCTCCCCAGGAAGATGCATGAACAATGGCCAAAGACTCCATGGAAAGCTGATTCTGGCCTTGTAAACGGACGTTTGCAACTGTGGAGGAGTGACCAGGTCCACGGAAGCCCTGTGCCCATCCCCCTACAGGCCTAGGAGCACCCCCTCCATGTCCTGTCCATGCAGCTCTGACTCAAGGACAAGGGGAAACTGAGACCCAGAGAAGGGGCGGGGTTGAACAGGGCCACAGGATAGGCAGAGTTAGGTCAGGATGCACCTTCTGGCTAAATCAGTCTCACCTCAATATCCATGGGAACTGAAGCTGTTGTCCCTCCCTCAGTCTGTGGTGCCATTTCTCTGAGTGTCCAGAACTTGAGCATGGGCATGCACACACATGCACACAAATATACACATGCACACATTCACCATGTACACACGGCCAATCTCATACAAACTCTCATACACACATGCCCAGGCAGATCTACACACATACACACAAGGGCACAGTCAAGCATCTCTATACACACGTACTAACACATGTATGCATAGGCAAGCACACAGCATGCCTACACAATGGACACACACACTGGCACACACATACACATATGCTCAACACAATCACATACTCCAGTTTACACACGCACACACAGACACAAACACAAACATACTTATACATGTGGACATAGACAGTCAACTCTACACACACAAACACAAACAACACACAGACCCAAACCCACACATGTGGGTGTAAACAGTCAAATCTACACACATAGACACACATATATACATGCTCGCACAGTCAAATCCACACAACAGACACACATGCACGTTCACACACATGCACACACTCACACCCATACATGTGCACACTCACATGCACTTACACACATAAACACACACACTGCACTCATGCACACACAAGCACACGCACACACCCCTCTCACACACACAGTGACAGTAGACGTGAGGACTGGGTGGGGACAGAAGGGAGCCAACGCACAGGAGGAGGCAGAGAAAGATAAGGTGGTGGAGGCACATCGACCCTGGAGCCCAGCTCCCCAGCCTGAGGGGCAGCTCACACAGTCCCTGGACCCCACGTGCTCATGGAACTGGACTCCATGGAGAAATGTTCCCGGGTCTC
Organism: Solenodon paradoxus; assembly: GCA_004363575.1. Lineage (NCBI taxonomy): Eukaryota > Metazoa > Chordata > Mammalia > Eulipotyphla > Solenodontidae > Solenodon > Solenodon paradoxus. The sequence goes on along the minus strand of RJWH01000110.1, from coordinate 1,048,177 downwards.
CAGGCCTGGGCATCCTGCTGGGGGTCCCGCACTAAGAGGCTCTGAAGATGCTGCAGGTGTGGGTTCAGCTCCCCTGCCCCCCAGGTTTTCCCTTTGTCCACTCCCAGGAGGCCTCCTGAGGACACACAGCTGCCCTGACTGTCCCCCGAGGCCAAACACCTTCTGAGACCTGGGAAACCTGCAGCAGCCTTTATGTGGAATGTCACAATGGAGACCCTCCCGGGCAGTGATGGTAACTAGGGCTGATGCCGTAATTGCTCAGGACAGATGTTGGGGGGAGGTGACCAAGGTGGAGGAAGATGACCAAGGCGGTGAGCTGTGCCCATATGACCCCTCAGATGTTCTCTCCTGCCCTCCTCCGGAGACTGTGTGGACCATGCAGTGTTGGAGGGGACAGTCCCGTGGGTGTGGGGATAGAAAGAGCCCATGGACCCTGAGACATCTGTGGGCTCCACACTCTTTGACATATGTACACAAATATGCACACACATGCACTTTAGTTATAGCCAGCACTTTGTCTCAGCTTTGGTTCATGTGCAGACACACAGGCGGCAATGAGCCCAGCTCAGAGAAGAGCAGATGCAGCCTCATCGAGGTCAGGCCAGAGCGAGGTCAGGGCCAGATTCACAGGCAGAAGAGGTCAGACCAGGCCTTCTCCAAGGCCAGAGCTGGAACAGGCTGAGAGGGGCCAGACACATGCCCACACAGGGGCCATCCCTGCTCACCTCAAGGAAGGCTGTCCTTCCAACTCAATGACAGCTCAGACTCCAGCACCAGCTAAGTGAGTAGGTAGTGATAGCTCTCTCAGATAAAGAGGGACAAGTAGGCACAAAAGCTTGTGCAGTGAGAGACTCAGCACCATCTCAGCCACAGACGAGAGTGAGCGCAGATGAGCCCAGAGTCTCATTCATCCGCTGACTGGAACCAGCCCCGCAGAACCCTCCGTCAGAGGAAAGCAGCTCAGACCAGTGTCGTTTGGGCTCCGGGGACCCTGTGCTCCTGCCCTGATCAGAGAACAGGGATTTATGCACACCCTGCAGGTGGGGAGGGTGGGCTGGAGGGGACTGCTTCAGATGGGAGCTGTGGGGCTGAGCAGGTCCCGGACACCCAGGTCCCCATGGTCCTAGCTCACCCACGCCATGATGCAGGACACTCATCTGTATGGTGCCTGATCACCACATTCCTTCACTCAGCTGTCACCTGCTGGTGGAAGTTGGGTTTCTTTCTCCTTTTGTCTCCATGTCTCTCACCATGAATATCTGTGGACAGATGTTTGTTCGCACCCTCTTAGCTATTCTCTGATTTATACCCAGAGTGAAGTGACCCTGTTACCCAGGACCTGGATGCCTGGTGTCTGAGGAAAGGTCCCTGTGTCCAGTGGTTGTGGTTTTTTCAGAGGTTGTCAGTCTCTGTCCCTGACCCTCCCCTCCCTCCCCTCCCCACCCTGCTTTGTTTAGCACTAAGCAAGCCCTGGAGTGAGAGAGTGGCATCTCCTCGTGGTTTGGATTTCATTTCCCTAATATCCCAAGAAGTTGATTATCTTTTCTTGTGCTTGTTTCTCAAATGTTCTTGGAGAAATGTCTTTCAAGTACTTTGCCCATTTTTGTTGGGTGATTACTGTTTTCATTGTCAGAGTTTTTCTATATTCTGGGTATGGGCCCTTACAATTTTCAGTTGTAAATATGCTACTATTCTTCAGAGTGTCTTTTCTCTCCTAGAGTGTACTTTGATGCACAAGTTTTCCTTGTTGATGAGCCCCACCGTGTCTGCTTTGCCATTGGTGGTGGTGGTTTTGGTGCTATGTTTAAGAAAGGTAAGATAAGTCCCATGTCATGAAGAGTTGCTCCCAGGTTTTTTTCCATAAGTTTTCTTGATTCATTTGGGGTTCGTTTAGTGTGGTATTGGCTAAGAGCCCACTCATCACGCATTTGTAAGTGTATGTGTCTGCACCTGTCAGGAATGCTGTCCAGGGAGTGGTTTCATTACTGTGTTATGTGTAGGCAAAGTCGATTACGTTCCAGGGAAACAGAAGAATAGAAGAAGATAACTTTTTTAAAGACTCTAAAGTGAGGAAACATGGTCTGAATGAAGGCTCATTCGTAAGGTCCTCTTGGGACTTGGGCCATATCACGGACACAGAGTGAGCAACCCTGCCCTGCAGTGTCCCGGAAGTGACAGTGTCACTCACACAAGACATGCTCACAGAACAGCAAGTGGATTGAAACTAAATTCTCTGGGTTCCATGTTTCGGGGTGCCATCTAGTGGGAGTCATGCGTTGTGATGTCACACAATCAAAAGTCAATCTTTTCCCAGAGGTCACATTTTAGATTCGCTTACTGGGGGCGGGGTCCTTCCCCAGGTCCCCAGAGAACATCCAGACAAGGTTCCTGTCTCCAGGACCTCAGGAGGAGGTGGGAAAGTAATGAATATAAATAAATATGAAATATAAATGCTACCTGCAATTCTGTGATTTACCTGTAACATCTGATGCAACAATGCATTAAAGAAATTAAACTGTAACAAAAAAATGTGTTTTCTTTCTTTCTATCTAGTCCGGACCACCACAGCAGGCAGTTTTCTGCACAAAAGAGCCAGTACATTGAAGGGTTCACTCTGAACCAGACCACTGTGTACAGGGGGCTTCACTTTCATAGGGGGCTTGTCCACACACTAGAACTGTCTTCAGTCGCTGCTCACTGTCATCTCTGAAACACTGGGAACCATGAGTTAATGACTATGCACTAAGCAAATATAACAGTGCACACGGTCCTGCTTTCAAGAGCATACAGGAAAAAGGGAGAGACGTACCTTAGAAGGGACTTTTCTTTTCCTCCTTCCCAAACAAGTGCTCATCTTCATCTTTCTTTTTCACGAGTTGCTTTTCACTTCTTACAGACACATCAAAAAATGTTTTCCTGCTGAAAATGAAAATCAACCGTCATATTTTATCACACTCTTTAAATTGACAAGATAGATTTTAACTGAAGCTATTCTCACCCAGAGACATGATGTTTTTAGTGCTTGTTACATGACAGCTGCTGCACTATGTACGCAGCCTTGCTGTGTGCACACACTGCCCCCCGTGCGGGCCCTCCCTGCCAGGGCTCGAACTCCCCAGATTCACGGGCTCCAGGTCGTGCTTCTGTTTCTGTTTAGTCAGAAGGGTCAACAAATATAGCTTGTTCATCCCATAAAGGGTCTTTGAAAGTTTCTGAGCATGGAAAACTTCAAGTTTTCTAATTTAAAAATTAGAATCCATTGTGATTACATAGAAGAGAGATCAAAATAAGGGGGGCTGCTACAAAAATGTTTTCTCTCCCACTTGCAAGTTTTGATGTAGGTAAAGCACGCTGTTTGCGTCCCAGGCCCTCCTACCCCTCACTCCTCCGCCCCAGGATGCTTTTTTTCTTCATTCAGGGACCATTGAACTCAGCCTTCTGTCTGCTTTCCAGAGGACAAAGCGGGGACAGATGAGAAGAAAAGGGCACGGCACAATAAACGTCCCTCTTTGAAGGGTCCCACTTGCTACCAGACGATGCTGCTGCTATGTCCTGTTGACTATGATTCGCGGTGTGGCCAGAGTGTATTCACATGTCACATGGAGCCTGGAAAAGGCGTGTCACCCTTTCTCTCAGCCCTATTCTCCTGCTAAAATTAGACATTCATTACTGAGAGGAGACAACAGGCAGTGGGTACGAATTAGTGGACTTTAGTCACATCTGTCTCCACCTAAGTCATCTATCTGATCTATCGCTATGCTGTGACATTCTGTACCCCTGACCCTAACACCTACAGGAGCCACGTCGGAGACCTGTGCTTTAGGAGTCTCACGTAAGACAGGCTTATTGCCCCATACCTAGTTGTTTGTTAAACAAGTATTTATCAGCTCGCTCTCAGGACAGATATTTCTGGTTGACATACATTTTTTTCTCTGCAAGCCAGTCTGATACAAAGAATGAGACCATTCCGCCAGCATTCGCTCGTTACAAGAGAGAAGAGAGCAGGGTGTGGTCGAGCCAAACGCTGGAGTCAGGGCGCGGTCGAACCAACACCCCCCCCACACAGGTGCCACCGGACTCCATCCTTTGGCTGCATCCAGGGCAAGACTTCGAGGAAGAAGAGAAAATTAACCCTGATTTCTTACCCATCTACTGCATGTGTCCCCCTCAGCTGACCCTTCAGCATCTGGGGGTTATCTCTTCTCCTTGCTGTCACTTGAGTCTTGACCCAGAAAGCAGAACCCTTGCCTTTCTGGGAGAACTGGAAATATGTTAGAATAGGGACAGCAGTGATGCGTGATTGGCTGAGTGAGAATCTGAAGTTACTTCCAATACAAAGCCCTTACTATTAAAAAGTACTACTCTTGCTTCAATGAGAGCAGAGGCCGCTGTTTGGGTTTTTTTTATGTTTCTTTAAGATGAAAATTCTTTGCCTATCAATGTAGTCAGTTACCTTTTTTCACTATTAAGAAATGTGTCCATTTCATTTCAATTTCAAAATGTGTTCCCTTACAGAGAAAACAGCAGTGGCCGAGGTAGGGGCCACTCCAGAGACCACAAGGGCAGGCCAGCCAGTGACCTCATGTTTAGTGGGCTGTGTTGTTGGAGGGTCTCTGTGACCGTCACCATTCGCAGCGGCAGGCACCGTGCGGGAGGGGGCGCCATGCCCTGCCCTCCCCAGGCCTGCCCTGGACTGCTAGCCTGGTCTCTGAGACCAAGTAACTGAGGACTTGTGCACATTCAGAGATAGTCATGGTTGCCATCTTTATCTGATGATGTTGGTGAAAACGCACCGCCTGTTCCCCCTGGGCCCTCATCCCCTCAGAGCAACCACAGGCTCCAGGGTACTCCTGTGCCTCATGACGGTGGTCAGCAGTGGACCGCTGCTGTCCGGGTTTCTGTGGTCCTAGATTTTCTGCGGCATCTACTCCACGAAGAGTCTCCAGTCCTTGTGAGGGCAGGCAGAGTTGGGAATGACTTACATCTTGGGAACATCATGCAGTATGATTATAGGGAACAGACTGTTACTTGTTAGATCCGTTATAAGAAAAGTGTTGCTTTATTTCACCTGGACTTACTCCTCCTTCAATGCACTTTCTTACTTTGTGGGGATCTGAGTTTCTGCTCTATCTTCTTTCTAAAGAGCTTCTTTCAACATTCCTTGCAAGTCGGCCAACTGGCAACACATCTCGATGGTTTGTCTGAGACAGTCATTCCCATCACTCCAGGTATAGAATTCTAGCATTAAACTTCAGCAGAGGAAAGATAGGTATTTTCTAAACAAAAGTAAATTTCTTTGGGAACAACAGAAAAATGGCAGTTTGGGGCAAGCGCACGATGACAAGCCATGAGCACACTCACAGAGGCGGAAGCTGTCATTAGGGTGCAGAGGAGGCTGCGAGAGCCGTCTGAGCAAAACTTCGTCAGACTGGGGTTCAGGTGCTTTCAGGCTGGCTGTCAGAGGGCGGAAATTTGCCCTCTCCTGGGTGTGAGCTTACTGCTGTGTGTGGGGCCCCCTCTGGGTCCCTCCTCACCTAAAATTGGCTCCTTTATCCATTTTCACACACTTGGTGGTCTTTTCCTTTAACACTTTATTTCACTCTTGCATGATTGGTGAGAAGTTAGATGTCATCCTTACCTTTGTTCACTCATAGGCAACCCGCTTTCCCCCATGGTTAGTCCAGGAGTTAAGTATTTTCCCCCAAAGCTTGAAAATGACACATGTAGGTGTCACTTGTGTGGCATTGCCCCTTCTGGGGTCCTTTTGTCTCTGAATGCTGACATTATTTGGAACCACCCAAAATGACAGCGATGGCATTTCAAGTCATTTTAATAGGCTACTCATCTGGAAGAATTTAGTATCACCTCCTTTCTTCACATCACACATTTTCTAGCAATCCCAGAAAAAGGAACCAATAGCCAATTAACTTTTAGATAAAGGAAGGACAAAGAAATCTAATAGAAATGTTGGCTTCTAAAAGGCCATTTCTTATGAAATGAAGTAATACTTTTCCTTTCAAAGTAGTAAACACATAACTGTTTCTAAAGCTTAAGCTTATTATCTGAAATTTATAATATAGAAGTAAGCCCTGGTGGAGCAGTTAGAACAGCCACCTGCAAAGGAGCATAGGCCACGTACCCCTGGGTTCAAGTCCCAGGCCGCCCAGCGGGGAACAACCAGTATGAACAATGAAATAAAAATAAAATAAAGATGCTTCTTCCTCCTCTCTCTTCCTGCCTGCCTGCCTATTCGCCTTCATTCCTGCCTCCACCTGTCCTTTAAAAAAATTATAATGTAGAAAACAAGCTACCGTCACTGCAGAGCAGCTAGAATGGGCAGCTCAATTACATTCTCAGAATCTCTCACTCTGTCCCACCGTCCTGGGCACACACCTAACAGAGCTGCCAGATGCAACTAACTGTCAAATATAGACGTGAAACATTTCAGGTGTACAAGACATATTTCCCAGAAGTTTTCAGAGCTTTCCTACAAAAACTCTGGCCAGAATGAGGACATGTGACAATTCCAAACAAATCCATCAAGAGAACGATGCCCATGATTGATTTAACCCATAAGCTTTGCCTCTGAATATTCCAGGGCAAAGGGTTAAAAAATACAAAGGCTCTGCCTTCAAGGGAAAGGAGTGTTGAGTATAAAGAGACTGTAAGAACTGACAATTGTTTAAGAAAATTTCATTCAAGAAATATAACTAATGACAGATGACTGGACAAAGATGTAGTACAGAGAGATGATGGATATTAGTCAGCTATTAAAAAAGAGAGAGGAGAAATTCTGCCATTTGTAACAACATGCCAGGGTCTAACGGGTAGCATGCTAAGTGAAATGAGTCAGAGAAAAACAAAGGCCGTGAGATTTCACTCATATGTGGAAGAGAAAGAAAACTGATGAACAAACAAACCAAAATCAAACTCAGACTGTGAGAACAATGGTGGTCACCAGAAGCGGAGAGGCAGGAGGATGGGAAATTGGGTAAAGGGGTTGATTGCATAGTGAAAGATGGACTTTTGGTGGTCAAGTAATGACACATGCAGATCTTGGTTTTGATGCCGTACACCTGAAACCTCTTTAATGTTATAGGTTATGAACCAATGTTACTTCAATAGTTTCAAATAAGTTAAAAAATAACAGCTAACACATTCAGAGTTCATTATGTAGCTCACAGTCCTAAGTTATTCTGAGCACCCCTGGGAAGAGGCATGCTAACAACCCCACTGTAGAGAGAAGGGCTGAGCGGACTAGAGCTAGTCACGCATCTATCAAGTACCATGACCAGAGAGCAATCTGACATCTGATTCTAGTGTCCAGCATGTGTTTAAAGGGAAGGAACAGCACAGAATACTGTCAGTGAATGTGCTGTTCTCATGAGTAATCTTTTCATCAAGGGGCACCTGGACACCTAAGCAGACAGCAAGTCAGGCCTTTCATCAAGCTTTCAAATTAGTTGCCTAATTATTTTGGGCCTGCATGCTGATAAATACTTGTTTAACAAACAACTAGGTATGGGGTAAAATTTGGGTTAAGTTTTGTTTTTATTATAATCTGGTAGAGAGGAGGAAGGGTACCCAATTCTCAATCACTGAAATTCTTCAAGGCTTCAGCAGTCAAGCAAAAAGGACTGTGTGAGAGCAGACTGTGACGATTTGTCTTAAGTCTGGTTATTCCTGGTCAACTGTCATCTCTAAAGCGGCAAGGACCGTTTTGTAAGCAAATCACAGGAGCAAAATATGTTCTGGAATGAGTGACCAAAATGTTGAGGCTTACCAGAACAGCAAAATGATGATAGCCCAGGAGCATGACAAAGAACGTGTAAACAAACATGTGAAGAGCAGGTATGTGAATACATTTGCCAAGAAAATATTGTGTTCTATGTCATTTCACTTGACAGGAAGGTCAGCAAGTGGTAAAACGGCCAGCATTGTCTTACACTGACATATTTTTGATGGCTATCACTTTTCTTTCTCATTTTGGTTCTCATTTTCTATAATTTAAAATTATCTGCTTTCATAATAATTGGATATCCTGTATGAATATGAGGAGAATGGATATCTTCAATATTTTAAAATTATTGAATTCATTATACCCACACTATGGTTTCTGTTATTTTCGTGCATTTCTCTGTCAGCAGGGTACAAAGTACAGCATGTGTAGTAAATGAAAAGACATAAAAAAAGCCTTTCCGAGTACAGATGTGTGATAACTATCTGTTAGATTGATCTAAGAGAAGCCTAGAATTCCTTCCTTCTGGGGTTTATTGTCTTCATCTATCATCAGGAGAGAACTTGAACCGATAAGAGCCCACAGATCTTCAGACTGACTGCCGATTATTCCAGGACATGGCTTTTTCTGTGACTCACTTTCTTTTGACCAACCAGGAATTGAAGACTACTGACTGATGCTGTAGATTCTGTCCTGAAGTCTTGTGCCTAATTCAATAGCCATGTGTTTCTACTGAGTGCTTGAAACGTGGCCAGTGCCACTGAGATATGCTCCAAGTACAAAGACACACTGGGTTTCAAAGATTTGGTATGGAAAAAGGAAAAAATGTATATCTGTAATGATGTTTATATTGATCACACATTAAAATGATATTTCATAAATATTGAGTCCGTTAAAATATTGAAAATTAATCCCACCTATTTCTTTAAAGCAGATACTAGGACATTTTAAATTATGGATGAGGTTTGCATTTGTGGCATGCATCATATTTCTGTTGGAAATTTCTAAAGAAGGTTTCCATCGGAGAAGTATCAGATCAGATGAAGCTGAGATTATTCATGCACTGGTACTGAAAACTGGCACTGAACCTGGTGATCCAGGCTTCCTACTAACATGTGCCTTCTGGGCATGTCAGATCAGGTCTACATTTCCCTCCCTTTTGCTTAAGTCTCATTTTTTTCAGGCCTCTAATCTGCGCCAGGTGACAGCCTGCACCTGATAAATGAATCCTCCTGAGTGAGTAGTAGATGCTGGGGGATTAATGAGTTATGCTTTACTGTGTCCCAGTTCTGAAATACCACATGGTATTTTTGATGATTTATTGCTCATTCATTCAACAAATACCTACTGACCATGTGCCAATAGCCTTAGACGATTATCCAGAGACACTCACTGCACAGAGGGAGGGAGAAGGCTGGGAGAGAGGAAAGGGGGGAGTGAGGGGATTTCAATGTGCCCAACAAGATTCCAGAATTAGTGGTGTAAAGGAACATACACAAGTGGATTTGGAATTGGGGAAGATGCTATGACTCGATGCTCAGATGAACCTCAGATGAAGCCTTCATAGAGGAGCTACAGCTTGGGAAAATTCTGAATAGTGGTTAAGAACCTTTTATACCAGTGCATGAAAGCACTGAGGATGGAATGTCTTGGTTCATTGATAGGCGGGAATTTCAATACATCAAAGTGAGGTAAGACAACTGTCATTCCTCAGCTATGAGCTTTTCTAAAGGAATTCTTGCTTATAGGGGCAAGAAAGAGGCAACATCATTGGTAATTGGTAAAAGGGTTGTTTCTACCCCAGTAGTAGAATCGGGAGAGTCATTGTTGAGCAAAGACTTTAAGGGTTTCTTAACTTCCATGCTAATTGAATCAGAAAACTCTAGGAGAGGGATGACTAACTTCATACAAGTTACTTGAAACAGTTGAATTAGAATAATCCTTTATTTCTGATTAAAAGAGAAAAAATTGGGGGAGGAACTCCATTACCCATATTAGGTAAGTAGTCTCTTGCTCACAGAGCTTTAGCAATGGTCTGGAGGTATAGCCCTGTGACTGTATCTGAGACCCAGGAACTGCTGGCCCCAAAGTCAGGAATCTCAGCAGCTGCTGTGAGAGGATTGACCACTGGCACTCATGCTCAGGACAGTGTGAGCCCTGTATGCTCCCCTCTGAGGTTTACAGGGCATGCTAGGTGGTACATTCTTTCCTGCTGACTGCCTCTTGGTTGGCTGATTGGTAGCTTCTCCCTCCAACTTTTCACTTGGAAAAACTTCAATCTTCTTGAAAAGTTGAAAAAATTGTATAATGAACACCAGTATACCTTTTTACCAGTTGTTAACATTGGTAGCATTGAGTACATTTTCTCAATTTCTTTCCCTCTCTCTTTCCTCTCTTCATTTGAAAATCCAAGATACCACCATACTGTGTTCCTAAATATTATAGCCTGTATCTCCTAAGAACAAGGACACTCTCCTGTATAATCAAAATAACAGGACCACACCCGAGAAATTTAATGTCAACGTTATCTAATATGGAATTCACACTCAATGTTCCCCCACAGCTTAAGCAATATCATTAATAGCTATGTCATCAAAGTTCCCCTGGTGCTGTGGGTCAACATGTTATTTGAGTCTTTATTACAGAGCAGACCATTGCCTTTGTTTGTTTTATCGTGGGTTGTTTAGTTTGCTTTGGTGTCTCCTGACACTAAATTCATGGCATGACATTTCTTGAAGAGCCCAGGCCAGTTTTCTGGAGGTATGTCTACACTCTGAATTTCCTCATGATCCCTGATTATCAGGGTAGTTTAAACATTTTGACATTAAACACGATTCTTGGTGACATGTGTCCTCACTGTATTGCGTCAGGAGACACGTGGGATCAGATTGCAAGGATAGTAAACTTTTATGAGTTGTAAGCATGAAAATTTTCCCAGATGGAGGATAACCTGAATAGTTTCACTGCATTTCCCAGATGCAGTGAATATGATACCTAAGAGGGCTGCATTTGTCCAATTATTTACTAACAAAAGTAGGTGCACACAGAAAACGGAAAACACATATTCAGGGATGAAAAGAGAGTTTGTGTCTCCCTCCCATCCCCTCCCCGTTTCCCCTATCCCTATCTTTCCCTTTCCATTTTCTTGGGATGTAAATATTATGTGGATCACCTTCTTGCTGCCTGCCTAGCTTATATTAATGAAATATTCCCCCTAGCACACACTCTGCAGACACAAAGCCAGCCAGGGTTCTCTCCCCCAGGGAGCCATTGCTTTCCTTGCACAAGTGGAGTTAAACTTTTCTTCTCCCTTTCATTCTGCTTACTAAGCAGACCCAAGCTAACATGACACCTGCATCCTATCTACTCGGCAACCCTAGCCAAAGGGAAAGAAGCGGTTTGCGAGGGGCCTGGGGCTGGGTTGGGTCAGCAGGGGTGGCTGGACTTCTCTTTTTTCTACCAAGAGAGGAAACTGGGAGATGTCCTAGGGTCAGGGTCACAGTTCAGTGATAATGACACTTATTGTTTACTGATGCATGCATCCTGGCTACTGCCCATGGAAATCAGTCCATCCGCAGCCCTGCTTTCTTGCCATTTCCCTTTTAGTGAATAAAACGTAACTCTTTATGAGGGCCCTAATAAGGTAGACTTTGTGACAAAAGAGAAAACAAGAACATATTGTTTCCTTCCCAAATTGAGCACTTTGAATGTTTATATCCTAAAAACATTTATCCACTGCTTACAGAAACAATAGTTATTGCTTAAAGAAATCACTAATTTAAGAATAAAATCACCAAAACGGACACAAATGTTTCTGTAGTCATTTTTATTAGACATGGCCCAGTGTATGACATAAATGTGTCTGTGTCGTTAGACCAGTGTCATTATTTCTGTTATTTTAAAACGCTGTTTTTGGAAATTTCTTAAGGGTTATTGTTAGGAATCATATTACCCTGAGCACTTGCTTTTCTGTAAATGAACATTGAAACCACACTTACCATCCCTTTCTCAAGATGAAAATGAGCAGTATGTATCTGATCAGTCTGGGACAGAGTCCATATCTAACAGCTGAGAAATAACCTGTGTGTGGGAACAAGCATTTCTGACTCAAGAGATACATAATATTGATAATATTTGGAGATAATATTTTGATAATAAGCTGGATGCCGTACTAAGCTTCATTTATTCTCTCCCTTTTGAGGCAGTTTGTAAATAGGAGACTGATAGTAAAAATACTGTCCATCAAGGAATGAATGAGTAAATAAAATATAGCTAATGCATACAATGAAATATTCTTCCATCTCAGGAAGGAAGGGCATTCTGGTGCATGCTAAGGCATGGATGAATCTTCAGACATTATGGTAAGTGAAAGAAGTCAACACCAAAGGACCTCTTATATGAAGTAGCTGGTATAGTTATACTCATAGAGACAGAAAGTAGAAGGGTGGTTGCTAGGAGCTGGGGAAGGGGAATGCGGAGTTAGAATTCATTTCAGTTGGGGAAATGAAAAAGTTGGCTCTGGATGATGTTGATGGTTTACAACAATGTGAAGATATTTAATGCCACAGAATTATACATATACAAATGGCTGAAATGGTATATTTTATATTTTTATGTATTTTTGCCACAACAATAAAACTAAAAAAAATTATCATTTGATAAACTGATATTTTTAAAGAGACTTTCTCACTTGATTGGGAATTTGTATCCTAAGACTCCTCTTTTGGATATTCCACTATATAATTTTAAACTCTTTTTGCCTTTTTATAGTAGAGACAGTTTTCTGTGAACTAGTTATACAATCTTTTTCCTAATGCCCTAAACAGAGGAAGTTTCTCTCTCCTATCTTGATATTTAATTTGCCACTAAAGTGACATGGTAACTTTTCTAAGCCTGCCTGAATGTTTCTCTTGGATTATTACCACTCCCTTCTTAGGAATTCTGAAGGAAAATGTTCCAAACTGGCTGGCCTCAAGTAACCTGGCCTGGGGCCCACCCCCGCTGGGCCTGTGTGTCTGAAATGTGGAGTCCTTTCCACTCCAGATGCTGAAGAAATGGAATGACTGAATCAACTTTGCTGAGGATGAGTGATGGGTTTTATCAGTAGGTATTTAAGTTATGGTTTGAATAAAAGGCAAGTTTTGGTCATTTTCCATAAAGATGACCATTCCTAAAATAAATACCTTAATCATTGCCAAAAGTGACTGTATTATATTTTACACTGATGGCAATTAATTGCTATTCATTGATACTTCTTAATGTGCTGTATTATCTATCAGGTGCCTGAATTATCTTGTGTGATCCCCACTAGTTAATGGGGGCCACCCCCATTAGTCTTTTTTTTAACCATTTTGAGAGATGAGAAAAATAAGTCTAAAGAAATAAAAGAGATTTGCTTAAGGTTTTGGTTCTCAAACTTGAAAAAATTTCAGAATCCCTGGAAAGCTTATTTAAACAGTTTGCTGGACCCCATTCTCAGAACTACTAATTTAAGAAAGTGGGTCTGAGAATTTGCATTTCTCACAAGCTCCCAGAAGAAAAAGATGTGATATTGTCCACCTGGGTCACACTTTGAGAAACACTAGGCTGAGGATAGAGTTGGTAGGCGGCAGAACCAAATCTAGTATTCCTTCCACTTCATATCCTGTCGACCCACTGAGGAGAATGTGTAGTCGAGGTGATTCCAAGCATAACTGATTCCACAAGCCATTCTCCCAGTGTCGTTATCTCATAATCAAGTAACTGTTTTATTAGTTCCTTGAAGATCGGAATCACACTGTTGATTCCTTTCCCTCAAACCTTCCAGCATCGAAAGCCACAAGTGGCTGTTGGGTAATAACAAACATCCAATTTTCCAAAATAAATTATTCACCAGTCTGTGTATTGATTTCTAAGGTATATTTTTCAATCACTGGGAAAACTGATGAGCCAAGTGTTTCTTCCACTGCACCCTAACCTGCTGGAATGTTCTCTGTTATCATGTAGCTCTACTTGGACATGATGAATGAAACACCTCCCTTTCTCTTGCCTACAACAAAATAATGTCTTTGCTCCTGGAAACCAAATCTATAGCAAAACACTGTAAGACCCATAAATCTCTTTTTAGTGAATTGGACTTGTAGGCTGAGTTAAATAGGAAACTGAACCATGTCTGCTGTTCTTAGCAATGCCAGCAACAACATGGAGGCCGTTCACTCTCATCAGGGTGCCGGGGAGGGCCAGGCGCTCAGCACCCACATCTGCACAGCATTAGCATGGGGCCTCTGATTTCAGGATCAGCAGTGTTCCTGGGAGGGTCTCTTTATCACTTACACACACACACACACACACACACACACACACACACACACACTTTTATTGGTTCAATCTTCTGTATGCATATATATATATATATATATATATATATATATATATATCCCTCCTTGTAACAGATCATTCTGACTTTTGTTGTCTTAACTGCTTAAAGGAATAAGTTTTAGTTTGGGGGAAAACAAATAATTAAGTACTCAACATGAATGTGCCTGTGAGTGTGCATGCATTTGCTTGTATGTGAGTGTATGTGCGTGTGTGTGTGTATTTGTGGGGAGGTGTTAGAAATGAGGAAGAAATATACCCATGTTTCAGGATCTGATAGTAGGAGGGTCAGCTGCCTGTGAGTATACCCTACCCAGGCCCTCTCTGATGATGTGTAGCTAGATTGGTGGGGTAGCATTTAAATTATGTATTTTTTTTTTCACTTTCTTAGGTTCTGCTAACAATTGGAAGCTCTCTATTTTATGTTCTTGGAAGTGTTAAACATGCACACACACACATACACACACACACATACACAGAGCCAATTCTCCTTGTCTGAAGTTTCTGAAGAGGCAGGAGGAAAAAAGGGAGTTTCTGAACATATGCTTAGCAACTGGAATTTTCTCTAATAGTTAAGCTTCAGAGAAAAGAGAGAAAATATGACTGTGCCCTGGGACAGTTTAATGAGTGCCCAAGAACAGAGCGAGTGGACTTGGACTTGTAGAGATGAGTCTCCATAGCCCCAGGCCTGTAGCTCTATAGTCTAAGTCATCTTGGACCCTGAGGCAGAAGAAAAATCCAGTAATGGTGATTCCGTATTTATTTAAAACCTTGATACTCTGTTCCTCACAGATTCTTTTCTATTAACTTTTATTTTTATGATATTGCATTAAAATATGATTTATCTTAATTAATTTTTGATGCCACTTTAGCATTTGTACCTGAGGTGAGAGCCTCCTTTCTCCAACCACTCAAACTCCCCAGCTTTGAGTTGGTCTAGGGTAGTTATCCTGAGATAGGTAATCTCTTACTCTCTCTCTCTTTTTTTTTTTTTTTTTTAACTAAATGAGCTTAGAGCTTAGTGGATGGGGTTCTTCATATCTACTGGGCAGTTCTCATGCCTTCTCTTATTCTGTAAGCTTCTTGGGAGTGGACCCTACCTGATTAATTCACACTATAGTATCCAAAACAAGTACAGTCCCTAGTACCCGGTAGATATTCCACAAATCATTATTGAAATAGTCTTATAAAGTTATTGCTACTCTTATTCTCATTTCACAAATGAGAGACCTAAAGTTTCAGTGGAATTTGATAGGGCCTACATTCATACAGCTGATGAGTGGTAAAGTCCAGACGGTCCACTTCAAATCCTGTCCTCCCCGAGGGAAACCTCCATACTCTCTTCTGTGTTCACGTAAGGTGGAAGATCTCATCCCTTGAAGCTTCCCCCTGGCCAAAGTTGTTCATGATTGTTGCTTCTTCAAAAAGCAAATAAAAGAACTCGATAATTACGGGCATTTTTTTCCTCATTGAAACTTGAGGGACTTGGACATTTCTAAATGCCTGGTAGCTGTCAATCTAGCACTTTCTATCTGAGAAATGTTTTGTAGTCTGAAATATCCAGTCTACCTGTTAGTAGAAGCAAGCATGCAGCAATGCTTAAACAGATACCCCACGTGTCAGACAGCCAGGAGCTTCCAAGAACAGCTGGAGAGAAACCCCCTCTACTCAGGGTCTACCAGCAACTCTGATTTTTTGTGGGGTATTATCAAATATCCTAAGTATATTTACTGAGATAAGGCCAGGGACCTTCCTGCCAATTTTTTATTTATTCTGTATAAAAAGAGTACACAGAATTATAACTCCAATAGTGCCCCCTTATTCACAAATGTTCTAAGACCCCCAGTGGATGCCTGAAACCATGAATATAACAGAACCCATATATACTACGTTTTCCTATACATACATACCTATGATAAAGTTTAGTTTATCAAGTTCGCACAGAAAGAGATAAAAAATGATGATAAAATACAGCAATTATAAAAATATGCTGTAATGAAAGTTATGTGAATGTGGTCCCACTCTCTCTTAAAATATCTTATTGTGTGTAATTTTTTAAGAGAGGAAGAAGGAAGGAATGAGGAAAGGAGGGGGAGGGGAGGTAAGGGGAGGTGGGGGGAGGAGAGGAGAGGAGATACTTATTTATTTTTGGTTGCTCCCCCTAGCTCTTGGTCTCAAACCTGGGTCCTTAGGTTTTACATGGTTTATGCTCCAGCTGCCGGCTTAACACCTGAGCCATCAGGGCACACCTATGTGTAATAATTTCTAACCATGTTGACCACAGATTACTGAAACACAGAACGAAACCAAGGATAAAAGGGATGACTGTAGCTATTAGCTGAATGCACTTTTCTTCAGAATTTTTTTTATTTAAGAAGACTGGCAGTTGCCTTTATCCTGAGGGCAGAAGTGAAAGAGGAACTCTGAAGTTCTCAGAATTGATAAAGCCAGAAAGGGTTAATAAATCCAGTTTCACTGATACAATGTTCTAGATCAGCTAACTTTTCTGTAAAGGACCAAAGAGTGAATTCTTTAAACTTGGAAGACTGTATTATCTCTTCTACAACTACTTACACAGCCATAAACAACATGGAAAAAAGTGGGTGTAGTCACACCCCAATAAAACTTGATTTACAAAAGCAGACACTGGGTCAGATTTGACCCACAAGATGAGCTATGGTTTGCCAGCTCTAGAATGCTGATTCTCTTAATGATGTCTTGATAATATATCTATGTGTTTTCAAACCAAATATATGAGCCAATAACAAGTGATGATAACATTTTAGAATACTAATCCATCAAGCATATATTACAAAGACTGCCTCAGGCCTGCAGAAACCCTATTCAGTCCCCTCCATCATTCCTAATCCAGACCTATCTTATCTCACTTAGAATATTACAATCAAGTCCTTATTGGACATCCTTCTGCCATATTCTGAACTGTCCATTCTTTTTTCTATACAGAAGCCAGAGTGACCTTTTAAAAATATAAATTAGATCATATCATCAGCCTTACTTGAAAACATTTGATGACTTTATTTGAATGTGGGAATGAATAGCTTCCTCCAAACTGACTAGGTAATTTGAGTACAAAGAACAATGTAGTCACAACTATGAGATATAACAACAGTTTAATGAGACAACTTATATACAGGGGTCTTTGATACTAGAACTGGTGGATGGGAGTTGAGACAATATCTCCACCACCTGCAATGTAAAGGGTCTTCTTCCCCACCACCCCTGTTGTGTTATCCCTATCACTTAACTAAGTAATTGACTATGGTTTTGTTCACTCAGTCCCCTGGAATTTTCATTCACAGTGCTTATTTCCATTGATAAATTATTGCTCATTCATTTGTCAACTGCTTGACTCCTGTTAGATCTTAAGTTCCATCAGGGCAATGACAAAGCCTGTCTTATTTGTTATATCCCAAGTACCTAACAAAGAAGCTGGTGCAGAGTGGTTGCTCTGGAAATACTTTGTTAAGGAAAAAGGAAAACACATCAAAGCACAGATGTATGTCATGGATTCAGCCCCTGCCCAAGACACCATCACTAAGTTAGATTAATGGAAAGGAGGGCATCACAGGTGGCAGGGTGACAGAGCACTTGAATGTGCCATTCAGTCCAGAGAGAGGTGGGAAAAGATGACGGTTGCACACAAGTGGGAAGAGGAGGGCTGTGTCAGGCCAAGGGAGCAAGTGGACAGCTGGCAAGCAAGAAGCAAGTGCCTGCTCAGGATTAGGAGGCAGATATCTGGGTCAAGACAGACAGTGTCTAAAAAGACATATTTACCCTTGGGCAGTTTAAAGCTTTTTTTCTGTGCCCTAGTATGTTAAGATCAAATGTCTATTCTTCGACTTCCTGTGAGAACAGATTAATAGATAGCATTACAGAAAGTCACTTTGATCTTTTTAACTCTTGTGGTCAACATTTTAAAATATGTTCTAGATGCCATAACAGTTGAAGACAATTCTGTAGTTGAGGTTCTGACAGAAATTCATGATATACAGAGTAATGAAGTTTTAAAACTTTAGTTTCCTTTATTTGCCATATGGAGGAAACATGTGTAGGGTTAATGGTATAAGATCTGGAGTCTGACTACCTGAGAATGAATCCAAAATCTACTCTCAATAGCTGCTAACTTCCTGAAAGTATCTTCAGGGTGTCCCACAACCTTCATCTACAAAACGGAGAAATGAGATTGCCTGATTGAAGAGTGGTTGTATGGATTCAGTGGTATAATCCATATAAAACGTGACATAGGTTTAGCACTCTTAGCATTCAGTATCACGCTTATGACATCAGATTCAGACTGTAGGGCTGTCAGGACCCAAGTGGATTAGAATGCTGTAGAGGTCATGTTGAGATCTGAGTTTTCTTTTCTCATTGGGTATGAGGTGATCCTTGAGACCCTGGTGTGAAAAATATCTACTGGCTCATCCTGATTTTAGTATCATGGAATAATATTTAATGAATATGGGTAGCTTCTACCCACCCTTGTCAGCTTCCCCTGTCTAGAAGAAAGCCTGGAACAGAATCACAGTCTTCCTTTTAGGCTCCAAAGGGACATGAAACCAAAGCATATTCAATGGAGGGATGCTTCTTTGATCTCTGTCCCATCCATTCTTCTCAAAAATCACAGACCTAGGACCTCCTGCCAATTTCTGATCCTTTGTCCCAAATCAATTCATGATCACTCATAAATTGCTTTGAAGATAAAAGTATCACATCAGTGCACTACCATACCACTATTATTTTAATAAGTGGAGTCTGCACATGTCTCCTTGACATATGAGCTGTTCAAAATATTTGTCTTGTTTTTCAATTCAGCTGCATGGGAAAAGTACTTGCCTTGTCTCTCATGTATACTCCTACATATACCACTGTGTGGGGCGAGCATTGTTTTCATAAAAATGTTTGCCTTCTCTCCAACAAAAGAAATTGATGCTTCTCTTGGGGATAGTTCACTGTTAGCCAAAAGTCAAGTAATTATTTTTAGAGATATGTATTTTCTAAATGCCTTATTTATTGTATGGCTTACAAATGCCAATAAAATGTACTAAAATTTTCACAAGGCCAACAAAGTTCCATGCACATTGAAAAAGTTCTATGTACGTTTAGAAGAAATAGATACGTGAACATAAAAATAGTTTCCTAAACAATCAGAAGAATAAATTCCACTTGAAGAGAAGGAATATAATTAAGCATTTTATTCTCTAGATTCACCTCGATGACTATTCTCTACCCAGGCTAAAAAGACCTTTTTTGGGGAGTTTCTCCGAGTACAGGCTACTGTGTCATGGCACAGTGGGTTGGTCAGCTCTGTGAATGCCCTGCAAGCACCACTAACATCAAGTGTGTTTTAATTTGTTCAGCATTATTGATACCTCCCTGAGGAGGCACTCAAGCTGCCCTGTGTGGAGCAGGAGAGAAAGTAAGGAGAATCATTGGAGTGTCTGGTTGGGGCTTGTAAGAACAGTTGATTCATCAACCCTGGGCCTACAGCTAGGGCAAAGGAAGCTTCCAGCACCTGCCATAGCTGCAGGCTTTGTCATTTGGTTTCCATTCCAAGTCTGAGCATGACACTCCATGTAGCCTGATTTTGTCTCTCAGCAGTGATGAAATGTGTGACAACCCTGCCTCAGTGACTACACCCCTCTGTAGAGTGGGGTGTAGACTGGGCCCATTCTGTGGAGGCAGCCAGAGCTTCTTTTCTGTCTTGGACTGACTGGAACCATTTTCCTGATTCCTTCTTCCTTCAAATGTTTCCTCAAAAGCAGATCTAGCTTTCCATGGACATGGCTTTCTGGGGTTAGCCAGGGACCTTGACAGCTTCTTATCAACTTCCCTGGAGCTGCAGAGCCTCAATGACCATAAAATCCACTACAGCTCTCCCCTCCCTGCAGTCCCTCAGGACCCACTGACTGCCCACTCTGGGATCTTTCGCCTACTGCCTGTGGTATCTCTGGCATGGTTCAGTTCATATTATAATTCAGTCGTACGCCTTGCTGTCTCAGCTCATTTGTACAGAGCAGGGAATGAAGAAACTGTCTGGCTAGATCCAACCTAGGAATTCCAGTCCCAGGATTTCTGCCCAGATTGGCTTCCAACTCAAGCTAGTCAGCACCCCACTGGGCTCAGTTTCTCTGACATATGGTAGACTAGACACATCTTGGAACAGTTTAACACCCCTAAAAAGCAATAATATGTTCCAGCATGTTCTCACAAATATCCACTCTCCACTCATAAAAAAATAAACGAATGCATTAAAAACTTTTTGATCTCTCACACGAGTAAATAGTCTCTGCCACAAAGGTATCCCTCTTCTGTCTTCCCACTTCTGCCTCCTCACTCATATTCTGGGCTTCTATAGGAAACAAAGCTCTTAATTCAGGAAATGAACATACATGAACTCCAGTGGATTCATTATATTTCTGTGAGCTGTTCCAAGGAGTGACAGAAAATTGCTTCCCTAGAATCAAGTGCCCTGATTTCTGATGATTTCCAGAATGTGCTGACCTTAAGGCGCAATTTCCCCTTCAACACTGCTAGTGTTACTGAGCCCATCAGTGGCTTCCCTGCTGCCCTCAGACCTGGCTCTCTGGGTAGTCTGCTGTAAACTGTATTTGCAGCTGGAAAACTGTTGATGTTGCCGTTTGTATTGATCTTCCAGGGATCAGTCTGTTTCCTGCAGCGCCAAAGCTTCCAGAGACTAGATGGCTTTTTTCTCAGGGTCAGTGCCGCTCTGTGCAGCTGGCTTTCTGGCGGTTTTGAACACGGGGCAGGAAATCTGTAACATTCCTGGGTCCCTCCAGGCGATCGGCATGGATTCTGGTCCCCATATGCTGCAGCCTGAGAATACAGATTCTCCTCTTCCCGATACTGAGTGTGCAGCTGGAAGAGCCCAGAACACAGACGTCCATCCATGCATAATTGATGACATCAGGAAAGCCGCCTTGACTGAAGGAGGAAACACGATATGGCATAAATCATCATGCCAGGGGGAAATGAAATTGAGATCTGAAATTTTAAAATAATGACCGTACATCTGCTCATGAAATCATAATTAGATAAGGGATTCTGCCCATGTCACACAGCCTCTGTGTGAGGTGGAAGGTACTTGTGCTGCCCAGGGCATTTGGAGAATGGGGAGGGCTGAAGGAAATAGCTGATCCTGGAGTCCCCCATGTGTGCGGGACACCCAGAGGGGTGAGTCTCCCTCGTTTGCTCCCCACCCCAACAAGCTAAGAGGGTCTCATGTGACAAGTTGGAAAACTGAGACTCTGAGAATTAAGCAATTTCCCTGAGGTCACACCACGAAAATGCAATGCACACAGAATTCTAATCTGAATTTTATACCTGGGGACTCTTTCCAACATCTCAAGGTGGAAATAAGATGGGAAGACTGGGGTTCACACTATGGGAGGGAGAAGGTTTGGGGTGCCCCTGAGAGCAGCAAGAGAGTGAGAGGGAAGCCTAGAGAGCAGGCGGCGCCCTGCACACTGACAGGCAGATAGCTGCTCTGACATCCAGCTGGGTGAACAAACCCCGGAGCTTTTTACTTTCTAAGTAAGATGTGTAACCTCATCCCCAAGTTTGAAAGCATTCTCTGATACAGCAGCATGCAGTGTGGTGCCCCGAGACAGTCCTCACTAGGTCATTTTCCTCCCTGGTACCTGACACTCACTATGTATTTGTGAGTGTCTTCACTGAGTCCAAGAGAACCATCATCCTTTCCTTTGCCCTCAATACCATTTCTTCTCTCTCATTTCTGACTGCTTACTAAGTACACTGTATCCAAAATGAGAGTGCATATCACACTGATAAAATCTAAGGATGAGACAATGTCATTGGAACAGGTCCCTAAGTCTCTTCTCTAAGCAGGCTACTTCTGAGAAGTGTCCCTCAGGTGCCTTCAGTAAGACTCAAACTCTTACTGTGCACATGGCCCAACAGACTACTTATTCTCCAGATCTTTCCTCTTTCAAGTATCTCCTGGTCTTGGGCTGGGCTCTCCTCTCTGAAGATAAATTGCCAAGACTGAGAAGCAAGTTGGGCAAACAACACAGTTGACTTGATAAATGTCTTGCACAAAATGAGAGCGATGCCCTTTTTTGCAGTGAGGAATCCCCGCTGGAATCAAGATTTGGGCCCCGCCAAGCTCTCTCTAGGCCAGTGCCCATAGCTCTAGGAGAGTGTGGGGCCCTGACGGACTTCAACTGCCTAGAGTTCTCAGAGATCTCTGCTGCTGTCAGAGCAGCGACATCCTGTCTTCCCGGAGAGAGATGGAATGAGAAAGCTAAGCAAAGAAGGGGTGAGGAGAAGGATCTTAGTTCCAGAGATACAGGCCAAGGGGCCATGTTGTGGGGGGGAATGAAGAGAAATAATGCAGAAGCTGTCACTTGAGCAGCATCAAGCTGAAACTACCCAGCCTTTCAAAAGGAAAGTTTCCACTCTGAACTAAACATTTGTCCTTTTAGTAAACAAGCCCAGGGAAACATGAGCATCTCCACACTTACGGATCTGTCCATTTTTGGGAAAAGATGGCAGGAGATGGATCAGGCTTTACCAGGGTGTGTGTGAGATGCTGTGCAGGAGACAACGTACATTTATGCCTCCTACAAGGGAGACCACATTGCTAACACGAAGTAGCTAACAATGAACGGAAGGATTTTAGATGATTTCTTTCTTTCTTTTTCTTTTGCATTTCCTTATTTCCTAAATTTTCTATAATAAATATAATGTACTTATATTACTAAAATCTCTTTAAGTCATTGTTTCATAGCTAATTTTTATTTTATTTTCACTTTTTAGTGTCATACATTATCTCTGCTCCAAAGGAATTTGGTTGAGATCTATTGAAGAAGATGTCACTGAGACTTAGAAACTCTAGTGAACTATATAGGCTGGTTCTGAGGGGTGCAGTATGGGGATCACAGAGGTGGAAGCACAGGTGGCCAGGATTTAGTTACCAGGGAAAATTTCCCAGAACAATGGGAAGTGCCTTCTCTCCTCTGGGATAGGTATTTCATAGTGACAGCAGTATATAAGTCTCTGGAGTCAGTATGTTATACACAACAGATGTCTGATAGAGTTCTGCCCAATCAGAATTTAAATTTGGCTAGTTGACCACTCCTACATCTGAGTAGCAATCTGTCAATACAAGATTCAGAATGGTTCAAGCTGTATAGCTTTTTTCAAGTTTAGCCAACACCAGCCTCGGGCATTTCAGACACTTGCCAAGGCCTATCTGGGCACTATAAATCAAAGGGAATTGATTTCAGATTCTCCACCTCCAAACATACTCCTTTCTAAGCTATTGGCAAAAGAACACTCTCATGGTGGAAACATCAAGACAGTTCTATTTCATACCTCCAATTTATAAATATATTTCTGATTTTTAAGATTAAGTCATGACCTTTCCCCAGCCCATTATTACTACCGTGCTAGTCTGGAAGTGAATTTGTCATTTACTGATGCATAAAAATTTACTTCCAATTTAGTGGTTTAACACAGTACATATTTTATGATCTTTGGTGTGTATGAGTCAGGAGGTCAGGCATGACTTGGTTGGCTTCTCTGCTCCAGGGTCTCACAAAGCTGCATACAGGTGTCTTCTGGAGCTGGGTCTCATCTGAAGTAAGACTGGGGAAGGATCCACTTCCCAGCTCAGAGTGCTGGCAAAATTCAGTTCCTTGCAGTTAGCTGTTGGCTGCAGGCTGCCGTGAATTCTCTGCCATGTGAGATTCTCCACATGGTGAGTTAATTCATCAAAATCAAAGTTGGGACCAAAGATAGGAACCATGAGGTGTCATAAGATGTGCTTCAACGGCATGTTAAATGACTAAGAGACAGACCCAAAAATGAATTTCGCTTAATCCATCTCTCTACAAAACAAAATCTCTGGTGGTCTGAGAGGTAGGAGACATCCTTAGGGTCTTATCAACTCACAAATATTTTATTCTGTTTTTCCCTCCTGTATTTATTGCTCTTTTCTAGAGACTACATGACTTCACTGAAATGATCAGAAGGCAGGTTCAAATTCTCTGACTCCCCAGTACTTGTAATTAAAGTTTGTCTTTTCTCTTGCTATGCTCTCACGTGTCAATTTCACTATTTTCAGCGTATGGACCCAGAAGTGTTGAAAAAGATTAACTTCCTCCACAAAACCAAAAAGGGAAAGAATCTAGAGTTGTCTAGGAAGACAGGAGCTAAAACTTAGAATAAGATAGTCACAAAAGTGATAATCTTATCAAGCTTTGCCACACTTTATGTGTTAGAAGCACACCAGCTTCCATCCACACTTAGGGAAGGATGTTAAACAGCATGTGGCCACCAGGAGGTCAGAATAAGTGGGGACCATGTGCGTCTATCTGCCACACAGGGGTGCCAACCAAAGGGATCCTTAGAGACAGTGGCATCAGCAAGACATCTTTTAATGATAACACCATGATGCCCTTAACCATCTCATTAAAGTTCCAACATAATTTTAATTTTCACATTTAATAATTATTTGAATCAAAGTTTATTATATTTATTTTATCAACTGTAATATAAATGATAGCTAAATCCAGAAGAAATTGCTTTTGATTTCTATTTTTATACACACGTCTCTGGCAAAGAACTCTGATGGCAACTAATGAAAGGTTTTCAATCATAAAAAGATATTTTCTTGGAATAAAATCCTGTATGGAAGAGAAATGGGCCTACGATTTAGAGATAATAAATATCCAATTGCTAGAGAAGAAAGTTTGTATGTATTTTAAATGAATGATGGCGGACATTCACTCACTATAGCATTTACCCTCCACTAGATATTTTTTTGAAGAGTGATGTAATCAGTTTATTTTAAAATGTCAACATGTATATTATGCTGGAAATTCTTCCTTTTTCATATATACTTGTGAAGAAAAAAGTTAGATGTCAAATTACAAATGTGCAAGAGGGAGCATAGTTTTTGGTAATTTTTAGGCTATCGGTTGCTGACAGGATTGGAAGACAATGGCACTTTAAAGAATTCAGGGTTGCTGGATGTGTGGTCCTTAAGAACAAAAATCTATCATTGCCATGGCATTTTATTAAGGCAAACTGCTAGCATTTTATATAAAATTGATATCTATTTTGCATATTATTCAGCTTCTGCAATGCACATGCTATTCCAAAACAAGATCAACCCATCAGTTCTGCCTGTGTTCCTTGCAACTTTTTTTAAATCTCTCCTTATGCTATTGGGATTCATGTGGTCTATGGTGATGGGTGGGATGAGGAATGTTTTGAACTCTGTCTAATTCAGTCAAAATTGGACATATACAACTGAATCTATCTATCTATCTACACACACACACACACACACACACACACACACACACACACACACACACACACGAGTCGGTGGCTTGAGACACAAGCTGATCAGAGTACATTGTTAGTCCAGGGTTTGATGTCCTGTCCATGCCTGCTTATGTTTTTTTCAAAGTCAGCAAAGGTTTGTGAGAAATGCACCTGGAGGTTATGGTTTCCTCTTGACCCCCAGGCCTTATTCCTGGACTCCTGCCAAAGGAAGAGAGACATGGAGATCCAAGCACTAGAGTGAGCTTTTCTGGAGGCTGAGGATGCCTGCTGGCCTACAGCTGTGCCGGTGTTTGTTATGTGGGAGCTGCAATTTCCTGGACTTGTCCAGACCCACCACTGAGGGCCTGCGACACAGCTTTGGTCTAGACTGTGCTCTGATCTGTTCCCGGGTATTTACATGCCAGCAAGTGAAGTCACAGTCGGATGAACACACCCCAAATACTGGACTGTAGGAGGCCAATCGTGCTTTCATTGCAAATGCATTGAAACTTCAGGATGGAAAGTCCCACACGGTACTTGTCTTTTAACATTTTGAATTCTCAGCCTTTTAATATACCAAATGGCCAGCAGCCAAGTTCCTTTGTACTCATCACCTTTCAATATATTCATCTGTTAACAATACTCAGCAAAGAATGGCTTTAGGCCCATACTTCTAAATGAAAGAGAGGAATAACAGAAAATTATATATCAAACAGAACACATACTGAAATTTCCATTTAAAAAGTCTAAGAGAATGAACTTCTGTGCTCCAGTAAACAAACAAAACCCACAAGACTTTGGTCTACTTATCTTTACAGAAGGAATTATGATGCCGCATAACCTCTCAGGGATAAAGTTGGTAACAATTCATTGTTTGGAAAGGCTTATAAAGGAATTTTCAAGGTGCTAAGATTTTAGATGCAGTATTAAGATGTAGTAAAATATTGCCATTAAAATCAATCTTAAACAGAGCTTTCATGTAGCCTGAGCTATTTTGACTCTATTTCTACTTACAAGTGAGTAAAGGCAATCTCTGGTTCTCAAATGATTTTCATGCTCCCAGCTCTTCCAATTCCCCTCATCATTCATTGTGCCATATCTGGAAGAATACTTCTGACTGCTTATACACAGAAAATATGTTCAAATTCCTCCTTCCACTTAGCCTCTCAAGAAAGCGTGTGTGTGTGCGTGTGTGTGTGTGTGTGTGTGTATTTATTTTTATTTTTTTTTTTAAGGCAAGATGCAGGTAGGAATGAAGGTGAGAAGGCAAGCAGGCAGGAAGAGGGAGGAGGAAGAAGCGTTTTCATT
Source organism: Solenodon paradoxus (assembly GCA_004363575.1). NCBI lineage: Eukaryota > Metazoa > Chordata > Mammalia > Eulipotyphla > Solenodontidae > Solenodon > Solenodon paradoxus. Next base: position 1,021,443 of record RJWH01000110.1, on the reverse strand, counting down.
ATTTTTTCAATTTTCAGTTGTATATCTTGATGTTCCCTGGCCCCAGGATGCGAACCCTGGTTCCGGGGATATATGTAGACTGTTCTCAATCAGGGGTGGCAGATCTACCGCTATCCCACCAGGGCACAACTGCATTCAACTATATTTAATTTTTGATTCTTCTTGGGAAGATCCTGATATCTACAAAGCCCTGAGTTAGAACATTCCTGGCCACTCAGACTTGCCAGCATTTTGCTTTTATTTGAGCCTCTCTTTGCTGGCCAGCCCCTCTTGGGGTTAACATGACTTCTGAAAGGCTGTGTCTCTTCTCTAGAGAATAGTCACAGAGCCCCATGGGCCCTCACTGGAAAACAAATAGCTTTGGTGAGACATTTTTATCCAGCAGGGTAAAGACATTTTATCCAGATGGCTGGAGCTGTAGAAGTTTGTGCCTGGTGCCTGCTAGACGGGTCTCAACCGCCAGGAGAGCAGAACATCAAACCCTAGAGGGCTTTCAGTTTGGTTCAGTTACTCTGCATAATGATTTGGTGAAGTTTCAAGGTGCTGTCACTGAAATTTCTCTAGGGAAGGAAGACACAAATCATGCTGAATGTATCATATCTGGCATATTTATCCTAAACAGAACATAAACCTAATGTCTAGGCCAAGTTTTTCTATACCAGCACAATGCCGTGTGAAAAAAAAAAAGCTCGTTTTGTGGGTGGGGCAAAGACTTAATGCTAGGCTTTGTAATAAAAGTCAAAGCTCTGAGATAGATTTTAGTGAAATCATCAGATTCTTAGCTCTGCTTGAACCTGGAGCTAGTTGAAGTTTCAGATTTCAAAGAGAAGCTTCTGCCAGGCAACAAAGTTTATTATGTGTCTTTTAGCAAGGAGTCTTCATACCCTGCGGCCTCTTCAATAGGACCATTGCTTGAAAATACTCTAAAAACTACAGGGAGCATCTTTCCAATGAATCATAATCTGTCTGGGAAATAAGAGAAATCAGTCAAGTAAGCCTCAATTTTGCCTTGGACCATTTGGACAGTTCTGGAACCATGGACTATGGCCACAGTCCACGCTTTTCAGATCTAAAGATGAATTTGTTATTTAAATGTGTTATGGAGGCAGGAAGGCTATGTCTGCAAAGGTAAATAAAAAGGGGAATAATTTCAGCAAGCTGACCCGGAATATGTTTTCTAAGAGTTTTCCCTAGATTCACTGATCCCATGTCCAAATCCTATTGTATGAGAAAGGCCAGATTCCTCTGCCGAAGAGTGCCTGGGTTCCTCGGCCAGTGCCAGTGGAGGAAGTTAATTAGCCCAGGAGTACCTCTCAGACTGAGAATGAGAACAGCCAAGGGCAGAGTTGCAGACAGACATGTGCAGTATAGGCTCCACTCGGTAAGACACATTGTGGTCTGTGGATTTCAGGTTTCTCATAACTCACGAAAGCCAGGCAAACAGTAGCTACCATTCAGACTGTCTTGTTTTCACAAACTGCCTGTGGTCTGCTTCATTTGATCCAACCCAGGACACCTAAAAGCTGTTTCTATAGATAGAATTTCCTTCCCCGGGAAAGTTATTGTCTTCCAAATAGAGAGAATTCAGGGAACAGAAAGTCCAACAGTGACAGTTTACAGGAACAGATAGATTGATGTTCACCTTAAATTTGATGGTTATGTTCCTTTCTTTTATTTTTTAAAGAGGTATAATTGATACATGACTCAGTGTTAGCATATACTGTAAAATGATCCCCACAGTAAGTCTAGTTAACATCTGTCACTATATATAATTATAACATTATTTTCTTGGGATGAAAACTGTTAAGATTTATTTTCTTAACACTTTCAAATATGCAGTACAATAAGATTAACTCCACATGTAGCCACCATGTTGCACATGACTTCCCCAGAACTTATTTATTTCACATCTAAAAGTTTGTATATTTTTCCCCCTTTACTCATTCACTCGCTCCCCTCCCTTACCTCTAGCAACCACCAATTTGTTCTCAGTGTCTATGAGCTTTTTGTTTTTTGCCTTTGTTTTTAGGTTTCCACATATAAATAAGATCATATAGCCTTTGTCTTTCTTTCATTTCCCTTAGCATAATGCCTCAAGGTCCATCCATGTTGTCACAATGGAAAAATTCATTTCCATGACTGGATAATATTTACACACACTGTTATGCAGGTGTTCAGAATCTGGCTGACTAATGGTCTGCCTAGTAGATAGTCTAAGGAAATCATGAGAAGACACAGGCAGCAAGGACATGGCCATTATTCTACTTGAGACCTGGGGTTCTGATGGCAGCAGGTTGGACTTGTTCCTGCCTTCCCAGACGGTTGACCAGGCATACTTTCATTCCTCAGTGGTGTTGGGTTGGGGAAGTTATCAGAAAGTAACCACACCATCAACAAGGAGGGAGCAATTTGAAGTAAAGGGAAGGTAATGAGTGAGCAGGAACAGTCAAGTGGGAAAGAGCAGCAGAATTCCAGGGCAGGGCATCTCGGGTACAATCAGAGTGGACAGAGCAATTATCATCCCGAAGGTCTATTGTATCCAAGTCTGTGCTCAGTGCTGGTCAGTCACTGAACCAAATTTCAAGTTTGGGTATGGGTCACGTTCTCATGTTACCCTACACGTACGTACACAAGCACACAGCAGGTCCTCAAACAGCAGTATTTTTATTCAACGTTGTTTAATTATAATGTTTATGAGATAAAAACTAACACATGCCTGTTGGGGCCATTGTCTGTGGAATCTGTATATCCTCCCCATGTCTACCTGAGTTTTCTCTGGTAACTCCAGTTTCCTCCCACATCACAAAGACACACACATTCAGCTTATTGGTCCATCTAATTTACTCCATCTGAGTGAGTGAGTGTGAGAGTGTCCCTATGATGGGAGAGCATGCTGTCCACGTCTGGGACCTCTTGGATCTGAGAAGGCTCTCTCTGATCAGCTATACCTTGAACTGGAACAAGTTGTTTGGAAAATAAATAAAAGCAAGTGATTATTTAATATAAAAGTCTTTGGGTTCTTTATTCAGAAGTTAGGTGATATTTTTGTGATCATACACATGCTGTAGAAACTTAACTCTTATTTATATCAATTAGCTTATGATAAAGTTGGGCCCCAGATTCTTGTGTCTGATGTGTAATATTTCAGACTGAAGGCGTTGAAATTAAGCACAAAGTTTATTGCAGCAAGTGAAAGTGGAAATACATTTCTCAAGGCAATAAGAAACAGACCAGGCTCAAGTGAACAGCGACCCCTGGACCTCTCGGGGTGCACATTTTCGTAAAGGGGATTCTTTTTGCTGTTCCACCCCATTCTGTCCCAGGAGCATTCATGGGCATTCCCAGGCAAGAATTTCCAGAAACAGTTGGAAGTTTCTAGGAATATGTGCTCCCTTTACTATGCATGCTCCTTATCCATAATTCATTCTGTTATAATAAGCTTAATGTATGTATACATCCATATACAATTTTATGTTGAACGAATTACAATGAAGTAAAGGTTACTTCTTATTAGGACTTTAGACCAGGAGATACAGTTTCAAGAAAGCTTTGAATTATGCTCTGAGGTGCCTAACCTTGGGCATACATCCACATTGAAAAGCTGGGCTAGCTCTCGTTCTGGTTGGCGATGCAAATTAGAATTAGAATCTCATCAAGTTCTAATAGGTAGTCCATTATGTAAATTAGATTAGAAGTCAGTTTATTTCCTCTTGGTGCAATAATATGCAAATTAGGATGAAAAATAGTTGAACAATGATTTAATTGTTTTAATCCTGGAAGTGAAGTCTTGTGACTAGCTGGCTTTGTTCCCAGAGGTGACAGTGTCTGAGCATGCCTGACATGCCCCTAAGTGTCTGGGGCCTGATTCTCAATAACTCCCCAGCATTTTTTAGTACCCACACTCAAAAGACTAGAAAATATTCCTTTTTTCTTGTCACACCTAGCTTTTTTAACCATGAAAACTCAAGAGAATCATATTATACTAGAGTTGCTCTAGAAATCTCTCTCTAGTTCCAATGAGCTAACTTCCAAAAGTAAACCTATGAGGTTGAATCTAGCAAGTTCAAAAAGAGGAAGAGAAACAGTGAGGGAACATGGTCACTGCACTGTGTCATGAAGGCTGTCTTGCCAACCTAGCCTGGGTGCAAGGAATGTGATTTTTCCTGGACCTCAATATTCCTGCCTCAAGAAAAAATTGTTTTGTGAACATAGTCCATAGCTAATCTGAGGAGAAGCTTGGGTTTGTGTCCATTGTTTAGTTGGAGCTGGTTCAACATTCCCAACTTCTTCACATTCTTTCACTCCCTCCTTGTAGCTAAGGTCACCACGATGGTAGATGTTCTCTTCAAGTTTTCCCAAGACTACTACATACTCTCCCTTTTCTCAGGAAAGCACACTGAGCGAAGTTCATAATTCATAGAGTTCTACGGAAAGTGTGCCTCTACCAGTTGAGTCATGTGGTCATATGGTGACAAGAGTCTGATGCATTTGCTACCATATCTGTTTCTGTTAGTTGCACTTGTTCTAACAATTATACAACTTAGTTAACTGATGACATATGAGCATAGAAAAGAATAATTTCCGTGAAAACGAACTTCTGAAATATATATTGATGAGCAAACTACAAAAATAGAGGAAACAGCATAACATCCGGGGAGAATGCTGCGTTGGGAATGCTTCCCGTGAGATTTTAAAGTTCTTCCTCCACTTGGTGAAAACCTGTTTGGGTGTTTATACCAGAAAACCAATGGACCCGGTAGACCCAGACTCCAAGAGAAGAATGAACCTGTATCCAAGGTTGACACATGAGGTTACTTCAGTGTTGAGTTCATGTAAAACAGGATCTGCTTTTAAATGATTAATAATTCTACCACTTGACCTCTTGATTAATAGACAAATGACAGGTCTTCACCTTTCTCTCTTCATGTCAGCACTAATCCCTGTCTTCCCTCTTCTGAGCTAGAATTCTGTTTCAATTCCCTTTCCGACTTAACTGACCCTTTCTCACCCCACACCCTCAAAACTCATTCCCACACAGTAACCTGGTCTCCCCCAACCTCAACCCCGGATATTGTGCCGGGCTTATCCAGGGTTTAAGAATCCAGGGTTTAAGTCTGAAGCAGATATATAAGTTTTAGAGAACCCTCTTCAAGACATAAAATATATTAAATTAAAAATTGAGTATGAAAAAGATTTGTTAGAATGATAAAAGTAGACTATGACAAGTTACAATGTTTAAGTTGCAATTTGAATATCAAAAATTCCAGAAAAACAACATAATGTTTTGATTTATTAATTGCTTAATACTTTACAACACTTTTCCCCAAATTTATCTTTGCACACACTCTGCCTTTTTATGACACAACACATAATATTTCCTATAAAAATGGCAACAATTTAATCTTCCCTCTGACATGGTTGATCTCTATTTTTAATGGTATCGATAGCTTATAAAAAGCTACTTTCAGCTTCACAATTCCTTATTTGTAATGACAAGTAAATTGTTAGAATTATTGTCAAATAGAATTTCAGAGCATTTTAAGTTCTCTTTGTAGAAATTGTTAAAACTGAAAAAAAGTTGATATCACTCATTAACCAGTTTGTCTTTTATTTTATCTTTTTACTGGTAGCTTTTGGATTTTATTTTCTTGTCATCCATGGCTGCACTTCAGGTAGAACAAGCAAGGAATGAATGAGGACTTATGTAGATGCAATTGGACAAGATCATTTTAGTTGAGGGAGCAGCACGAAGAAGTGCTTGATCCAGCAGAGACAAGGAGTCTAACTTGGAAAGAAGTAGTCGAGGAAGTAGAAAGACCTGGTCTCATGGGAATGTGGGAAAAGGTGTCACAAGGTTGCAGGGGACAGTAGGGGACAGGGACACTGTGAAACCTGTGGTTTCTCTGGCTCTTGTAAAATGTTGCTTAGTGGCAGGGCTGGCCTCATGGGCAAGCCACCAGTACAAGTGCACAGAGTCCTGTGCTCAGAAATGTGTACTCCATTTGGGCTTTTAATACACTCACTATATTCTCTTTTCTCAAATTCAATTTTTGATTTGAATTTTGTAAATGAAGTCTCATGAAGCAATAGAACAGACCATAGGAACTTAGAATCTTAGTTCATGGCTCTCCTTTACTACCTCCCCAGGATGAGATCTTGGTTCCCCAAATTCCACCCCATGGCTAACCAGGACCAACGTGATATCCCCCTCCTTACTGCTGCTTGTGCTCTTCCTAATGGTGGTAACAGGGCACCACTGTGACGGGGAGGGGATCCCTGTTCTTTCATCACTCGCTGCCTGCTCTGGGTACCTGGGGTGGGCACCAGGAGGTTCCGGATCTTAGAAGGGGATCATGGCGTCCATCATCCCCACTCTGAACTTACGGTAATAACACTTTCAATGGGTTAATTAATACAAGGGAACCCCTTGATCACCTTCTCTCTGAGTGCAGAGTGTGATCAGTTGCAGAGACAGCAAAGCTCGGAGGTCTTGGTCAGGAGCAGGTTGGCTGCAGGTCAGTGGGAAGGGATAATTGACCTTTCTGTATTCAACTGGGGCACTGTGCATACTCAGGTGGTGGCGGAAGGGGACTGAAAGCAAGTGGGCTGTGTTTACATGTGGACAAGCTCATGGAATCACCACACAAGAGGAAGCATACCCCACCATACCCTGCCCAGTCCTGGGTTGATCTACACTAACCAAATGATAGACTGTGCTCAGATGAATACAACAGAAAACCATAGAAGAAAGGATCTGACCACAGAAGAAAGAATCAAGTTTTTCATGGCACTTTCTTCCTGCTCTTTGGACCAGGGACCCTGCAACCTCATGGTTCATGGGTCCTTCCTGTAGTCCACATAACCTCCCTAATCCCTTGGAATGCAAGCAGAGTGCTGTCATACTTTTGACTTGCCAAAGGGAGGTGCAGCCTCTAGTGCACTGAAGCCTCTTGAACTGTGAAGGCTGACAAGGGATCCTGTGAGCCCTGGGCAGAGCACCTGTGCCCCAGGAGCAGCAGGCACCTGCAACAGAGACTTGTGTTTGAAATCTTGTGAGGTGCCTCCTGGGTATACAGAGAAAGGGGAGCCCTTGCATGGACCTGAAAGACCTGCATCAGCAAATTGACTTGTTCTCCCAAATGTAATGTGAATCCACTTATACTCCAAATCTAGTGATCTTTATGGATAAGTATATCATCTAATACAATGGTGAGAACACTGTATTATCACTTTTGTTATCACAATCAGAGTTATAAATCAGTTGGGAAGATTCTGATGGTGAGTAGGTAAGAGCATTGTAGAAACTTTCAGAGGACAGATGTAGGATATCCTAAGAGCTGAATCTTAGAAGAATCACATTCACAAGGTTTGAAGAAATTAGGGCATTTATAGGCAGATGAGAGAGTTGATGCTTTAGATCAGGAAACAAAATAATATGGTTTGGAAAAGTTTCAGTCATGGAGGAGAGTGTATGGTGACAAATGAGACAAGAGAAGAGTGGATAAGATTGTGAAATTTCTTGAATACTCTAATAATAGCTTGGCATCCTAAGGTTAACAGGATAAATCTTCATTGAAGAAGGTAAAGTAAACAATGATCAAATTCTCTACTCAAGGGTTCAAAGATTTTATCATTTTACCTCAGCATCACCTGGATTTTCTGAGTCAGGAAATCTGGGGTGAGATTAGAAGATTTGCATTTCTAATGAACTCTCAGGAGATGCCAGTCTAGGGATCTCCCTTTGAGAATCCCTGATGTTGTTCATGTAGTTTTGAGACAAGATTAACAGGATGTCAATGAGAAGCTTGTCTTTTACTAGTCTTGACTAAAATTAGAGGTATGTAAAGGAGGGAAACATTTGTGAGCCAAGTCTAGGACAGGATGGATGTTTCTTGGTGACTAGTTGAATGTAAGGACTGAGGGAGACTCGACAAATGAAGAGGACTCTGAGGTTTGTACCTCAGTGAGTTGGATGGTGAAGCCATTTATTGATATATGAGTTATAAGAAGAGGACTTATTGCAAGGAGTGATTAAGGGCAAGGTTGAGGTGACAGAGATGAGAACAATGTGAGGCACCAGCTGAGTTCATTCTGAACACATTGAGTTAAAGTCAGAGTATCCAGAGACATATTCGATAGGAAACTTGAAAAACAGGGGGAAAGCAGATGGAGCTATAGCTCAGGGGTTGGTAAAGCCATGGGAAAGACTGGGGTTTCACAGGAGAGAACATAACTATGGATAGACACTTGGAGGGTGTTGTGGGTTGACTTTTACCTCTTCTCAAGATATCAAGTTTTAGGTGGACCCTAAAACCAATAGTTCATGCTTTTATAAGAGAAAAGAAAGGGAGATTTGGTAGACACAGAGAAGACACAGAGAACAAGACCACTTAATGATGGAGATGCAGATGGTAGTGATGTAGTACAAGTCATTGATGGCCAGGAATGTCAAGGGTTTCCAGGAAGCATGAGAAGTCAGGAGTGAGGTGTCGAACACATTCTCCTTCAGAGCATGACCCTGCTGACACCTGGGTTTAGGGCTTTAACCTTCCAGAACTGTGGAAGAATAAATTCTTATTGCAGTAAGTAGCCCCGTTTGTGGCCCTTTGTTATAGCAACCTCAATGATCTACTACAGGGTCAGCAATGTTTCAGGGGAGAAGAAGTTGTAACAGGGAGATGAGAAGGCGGAGAGTCAAATATCTATTAATATTGGCAAGTAGGTGATTTCTGCAGTGGGGTGGTGGGAGAGTAAACCAGACTTCTATTAACTGAGGAATAGATAGAGGAGATAAGGCATTCCCAGAGTTATTGCAGAATACTGCATTAAAAGTTTTGAAAGTAAAACTCAGAATTCTCTCAACTTGAAAGGAAAAACATCCCCAACCAAGACAGCAGCACCATCTGAGAATTTCAGGGAACCTCCTAGCAGCAACTTAAATGAGAACAGTTTGGACAGCCTTCAGTGATTTTTTTGTGTTTTGACAGCCTTCTATGAAGGGGTATCTGAAATCGACATAGTGTTGTGTGTATTTTCTCCCTGTTTTCCCATCTTTCCTTTTAGAAGTTTTTCTTTCAAAACTTCCTTAGTCTTTCAAATCAGTTTTTTAAAGAAGTTCTTGAAATCCTATCTCATGCAGAAAGACTGTCCTAAGTTACACTCCTATGGCTACTTCCTTTTCAGAAAGAATCTCTTTCCCAATGGTCAACCAACTTGCATGTTAGTATAATGGCAACACCTGGGCAGCACATGGACCACTGGCCAGAGCCCGGGCCCCACGAGACCTTATCCATGGGGATCATTTAGCATGAACATCCTTCATCTACTCTGCATATGCTGCATCCAGATTTTTCCAAGTCACCAGTCACGTACCCCCATGCAACCATCACCATGCATCGCTTTCTCAGTTCTTTTGTTGCTGCTGCTATCACATGTTTCAGTGGCAGGAAAAAAACTCTTGAGATGGAAAAGAGTCATCAGTGGTGAAGAAATAGCAAGTAAGGAAGACAGGCTCATTGGGTCCAAAGTGGACCCCTGTCTCATCAAACACTAAACTAATATGGGTGGGTTGTCCACTGAGAACAATTCCAGCCAGACTGAAACAGTGGCTCTTCAGGGGCTGATGATGTTCATTTGTCCTCACCCCTCACCCTGCCATGTAGAACTTAGTAATTTTGCAATCCCTGAGGAGGGAAAAGTTGATATTTCCCCTCATGACTAGGTGACATCAATGTCTGCTTGCTCATAGTCATCCTCTTGGAAAAGGCTTGTGCAAACTCCAGAGCACTGTGCAACACAGGTGAATTGGAAGTCTGGAAATCCTAGACTAATCCATGTCTTTCAAAATATGCAAGGCACCAAACTGTGAAAATATTTGGTAAAGAAGTTTTATTTGCCTGTATTATCTTCCTTTTTTCTCTGTTCTATTTAAAAACACCAAAATCAAGTGATCAGTTAAATTACACTGCCTAAACAGGTACTCTAAAATTGATCCTAGGAATTAAGAACCATGATCATTTTTAGGATAATCAGAGAAGCAATGGCTTATTGCTCCTTTAATTAATACACCAAGTGCTTCCTTATCTCATCAGATCCTCAAATCAGTCCCAATGCAGTAGCAACTGACCAGATGGCAGAGCTCTTTCTGTCTACCCAAATACATTCTATTTGCTGAAAGAGGTTCCATATCACATTCATTCTCACGATGTGATAATGCATGTCTCTGGATCATACAATAAATCTCTCACCCCTTTATCTTGAATAATTTTTATGTACTCACATTTATGCAAAGAAAATAATGTGCTAATTGCCTGTAATCCTAGTCTGTTTATCTTGATTCTATAAATTGTGCTAACAAATGTATGTCAGTAATTATACTTTTATAAAAGAAAGCAATGAAATTCTAAGCTAAGATTTTATGAGTGTGTGTTTTGTGTATATGCTGGATATTCTGTGTTTAATTTCTATTGCTGCCAGTTTAATTTTCGCTATCTCAGTTAGGTCTTCCTTTCAAAATATGTACATCGTAGTCCCTAATGGGAAACAATGGAAGAATGGTTAAACAACCGGAAGTACATTCATGCAAGAGAGTTCAACTCAGCAATAAAAAGAGAGGAACAATGTGGATGGGTTTTATAATCAGTGTGCTAAAAGAAGCTTTGCATGAAAGAGTATACATTGTATAACTCCACTCACATGACTTTCTAGAGAGAAAAAATTTATCTGTGGTAGAAAAATGAGAAATGAGTTTTTCCTTGGGGTGGAATAGGAGAAAGAATTAACTGCCAAGGGGCACAGAACAACTTCCCAGAGTGAAGAGAAAGTCCTCTGTATTGTTAGGGGCTATGCATAAAGAGTACGCACATTCTTAAACTTGATCAGTGCACGTAGATTTGTCTGTTTCATTGTGCATACACTTTACATCAAAGGAAAAAACTGAAACAAATATTAAACTCTCATTACTGATATGCATCTGGACAATTTAGAGGTGATAGTTAATGATTGTAAGCCACCTGGTGTTTTTTAATTTATTTTTTTATTGTAGCAATTATTCTAAACATTAAAATACTTTCCTATGTATAGGCTCCCATTTCTTAGATATATTTCAACACACATGGCCTCCACCAGATCACCAAGTGTTCTTCCCCATTGTCCAGTGGGCTCCACCACCATTTGCCCCTGCCTGCCCCCTTCCCTTTTGGTAACCTCAGTTCTGTTGCAAATGTTTCAGGTTTGGTTATGTTTCATCTGTTTCTTTGTTTTGTCTATTCACATTCCACCTATAAGTGAGGTCATCTGGTATCTGTCTTTCTTCTTTTGACTGGTTTCACTTAGCATAATCCCTTCTAGTTCCATCTATGTTGATTCGATGACAGGGTTTCATCTCTTCTAAAGGATGTGTAGTATTCCGTTGTATATATATGTACCACATCTTTATCTGATGTTGGGCACTTAGACAATTTCCAGTTCTTAGCTATTGTGAATAGGGCCACAATAAACATGGGAATACATTCATCTCTGTGAATGGGTGATTTTGTATCTTTTGGGTAGATGCCCAGAAGTGGAATGATAGGGTCTTATAGGATGTCCATCTTCAGTTTTTTTGATGAATTTACAAACTGTTCTCCATAGGTGTTGTACCAATTTGCACTCCCACCAACAGTGCAAAATTGTTCCCAATTCTCCACATCCTCACCAGCATTTGTTGTTTCCAGATTTTTGGATAATAGCCAGCCTTTCAGGTGTAAGGTGATATCTCGTTATTTTCATATGCATTTCCCTAATAGCCAGCAAGTAGAAACATAAATTCATGTGACTTAGGGCCATCCGTATACTCTCTTGAGAAAAGTGTCTCTCTAATTCCTCATCCCATTTTTTGATTGGATTGCCTGTTCTTCTGTTGTTGAGTTTTATGAGTTCTCTGTATATTTTAGATATTAAACCTTTGTTGGAAATATTGAATGCAAATATCTTCTCCCAGTTAGTAGGTTTCCTTTTGGTTTTCGTGATGTTTTCTTTTGTTGTGAAGAAGCTTCTTAGTTTGATGTAGTCCCAGTTGTTTATTTTTCTTTTTGTTTCCCTTGATGGTGGAGTTGAGTCCCCAAAGACTTCTCTACAACAGATGTCATGGAAAGTCTTTCCTATGTAGTTTTCTAAGAGCTTAATGGTTTCTGGTCTTACGTCCAAATCTCTAATCCATTTTGGGTTAATTTTTGTGAATGGCGTTAGAGAGTGGTCTAATTTCATTCTTTTGCTTGCGGCTCTCCAGTTTTCCCAACATCATTTGTTAAAGAGACTTTCCTTTTTTCCATCGAATACTTTTGGCTCCTTTGTCATTGATTAACAGACTATATGTGAGTGGGTCAATTTCTGGTGACTCAGTTCTATTCCATTAATTTGTGCTTCTGTTATTATTTCAGTACCATATCACTTTTATCAGTATAGCTTTGCAGTATAGTTCTAAATCTGGAAGTATAATCCCTCCAGATTCGTTCTTTTTTCTAATGATTGCTTTGGCTCTTTGGGGTCTTTTGTTGTCCCATACAAATTTTAAGATTTTTTGTTCTATTTCTTGGAAATAAGCCTGTGGGATTTTAATGGGGATTGCATTAAACCTATATATTTCTTTGGGTAAGATGACCATTTTAATGATATTGATTCTCTCCAGCCGCTAGCAGGAGATGTCTTTCCATTTCTTTGTGTCCTCCTCTATTTCTTTTAATAAGGACTTGTAATTTTCATTGTATAGATCTTTTGCTTCCTTTTTTAGGTATATGCTCAGGTATTTCTTTTGTTTAACTTCTATTTTAAATGGTGTGATCTTGTGATTTCGTTTTCTTCTAGCATGTTGTTTGCATAAAAATATGCAACAGATTTTTGTGCATTGATTTTGTAGCCTGCCACTTTACTGTATTCATTGATGAGTTCTAGGAGTTTTTTTTTTATAGAGTTTGTGGATTTTTCAATATACATAGCCATGTCATCTTCAAATTATGAGAGGTTTACCTCTTCCTTTCCAATTTGGATTCTTTTTATTTCCTTTTCTTGCCTAATTGCTCTGTCTGAGACCTCCAGTATAATATTAAATTGCAGTGGTGAGAGTGGACAACCTTGCCTTGTTCCTGACCTAAGAGGAAATGCTTTCAATTTTTCACCATTGACTATGATGCTGGCTATGAGTTTTTCATATATGGCCTTTATTATGTTGAGGTATGATTCTTGTTCCCATTTTATGGAGAGTTTTCTTTTATCATAAATGGGTGTTTAATCTTGTCAAAACCTTTCTCTGCATCTATTGATATGATCATGTGGTTTTTCTCTTTGCTCTGGTTGATACAGTGTATGACATTAATAGATTTACATATGCTGAACCATCCTTGTTTCCCTGGGATGAATCCCACTTGGTCATGATGGATGATTTTTTTAATCATTGTTAAATTTGATTTTCTAATATTTTGGTGAGAATTTTTGCATCTATGTTCATTAGAGATATTGGTTTGTAATTCTCTTTCTTGGTGACATCTCTGTCAACTTTCAGTATCAGTGTATTGTTAGCCTCATAAAAAGTATTTAAAAGAGTTCCCTGTTCTTCTATATTTTGGAGCAGCTTGAGAAGAATAGGTATTAATTCTTCTCTGAAGATTTGGTAGAGTTTATTGGAGACTCCATTTCATCCTGGGCTTTATTTGGGGGTAGGCCCTCTATGACTTCTTCAATTTCTTTGCTTGTGATTATTCTATTCAGGTTTTTCAGTTCTTTCAGGTTCAGTCTTGGTAGACTATACTTTTCCATAAATATATAAATGTCTTCAAGTTTGTTCATTTTGGTGGTATAGAGCTATTCATAGTAGTCCATTATAATGTTTTGAATTTCTGTGGTATCTGTTGTAACTCCTCCCTGTTCATTTGTGATTCTAGTTATGAGAATTTTCTCCCTTTTTTTCTTTGCAAATCTAGCCAATGGCTTGTCAGTTTTGTTTATTTTTTCAAAGAAGCAACTTTTGGTTTCATTGATCTTCTGGATTGTCTTTTTGTTTTCTATTTTGTTTATTTCTGCTTGAATTTTGACTATTTTCTTTCTTCTATTGACTTTTGGATTTAATTGTTTTTCTTTCTTTAGTTGTTTTAAATGTAGAGTTAAGTTGTTTATTTGAGATTTTTCTTGTTACTTGAGATAGGCCTGGGTTGCGATGAACTTTCCCCTTAGTACTGCTTTTGCTGCATCCCATAGATTCTAGTAGCTTGTGTCCTAATTCTCATTTGTCTCTAAGTATTTTTTCAGTTCCTCTTTGATTTCCTCTTTTACCCAAGAGTCCTTCAGGAGCATATTGTTGAGTTTGTAATTAGTTTGGGGTCTTCCATCTTTGTTTTTTTGTGGTTAATTTCCAGTTTTAGGCCATTGTGGTCAGAGAAGATGCTTGGTATGACTTCAATCTTTGTGAATTTGTTGAGAGATGTATTGTGTTCCAGCATATGCTCTATCCTTGACTTCAATCTTTGTGAATTTGTTAAGAGATGTTTTGTGTTCAGCATGTGATCTATCCTTGAGAATGTTCCATGATCGCTTGAGAAGGAAGTGAAATCTGCAGTCTTTGGGTGAAGTGATCGGTATTGTCTATTAGACCTAATTTGTTCCAGATGGTCATTTAAAGTGACTGTTTCCCTGTTAATTTTCTGCTTGGTTGATCTGTCCATTTTTGTAAATGGAATGTTGAAGTTCCCCACTATTATTGTGTTGCTGTCATTGCCTCTCTTCAGGTCTAATAATACTTGCTTGATATACTTTGATGCTCCTTCATTTGGTGAAAATGTGTTAATAAGCATTATGTCTTCCTGTTGGATCGATCCTTTAATCATTATATAGTGTCCATCTCTGTCTTTTGCTATGCTTTTTAGATGGCAGTCTGTTTTATCTGATATGAGTATAGCTGTTTCCACTCTTTTGAGGTTGCCATTCGATTGTAAGATTGTCTTCCAGCCATTGACTTTGAGTCTTTGTTTATCTTTTGGAAGAAGGTGGGTTTCCTGAAAGCAGCAGAAGTTTGGGTTATGCTTTTTAATCCATTCAGCTACTCTGCGTCGTTTCACTGGTGAGTTTGGTCCATTAACACAGGGTGATTAGTAATATATAGCTTCTTAGTGTCATTTGATAATTTGTCTTTCGTATGTTGCTTTAGACGATGACTTAGTTCTCTTTTGCTTTTTAGGTTGGATGAGTCCATTTATGTTTTGATTGATTTTGCTTTTTGTTTTCTTCTTTTCTCCCTGGGGATGTATTTTGAGGTTACCCTGAAGTTAGCATTCACAGATCTATGTGTACTACCTAATTTTATTTGAAAGCATAAGAGTCTTCCATTCATTCTAACTATTCACAATTTTTTTCTTCTTCCCAAATTTTAATATTTGTTGTCCTACTGTTTTTTCCGTGTGGTTTACTTATGCTTTATACAGTAACCTTTAATATTTTTTGCAAATCTCGTTTTGTGATAATGTATTCCTTTAACTTCTGCTTGTCAGAAAAGTTTTTTTTTTATCATTCTTTCAGTTATGAATGATAATCTTGCCAGATATAGTATTTTGGGTTGAAAATCCTTTTCTTTCAGCACTTTGAATATATTATGCCATTCTCTTCTGGCCTGTAGAGTTTCATTTGAAAAGTCTGCTCACAATCTTATGGGGGCTCCTCTGTATGTGACATGATTTTCTCTGGCTGCTTTTAATAGTCTTTCTTTATCTTGTATTTTTGATATTTTTATGATGATGTGTCTAGGTGTATTTCTACTTGAGTTTCTTTTATGAGGAACTCTTTGAGCTTCCTAGATCTGGAGGTTTGCTTTGTTCTTCAAATTGGAGAAGTTCTCATCTATTACTTCTTCAAATATGGTTTCTGTTCCCTTTTCTCTCTCTTTCTCTGGGACCCCTATGATGCGAATGTTGTTCCTTTTGATGTTATCCCAGAGGTCTCAAATGCTGTCTTTGATTCTTTGAATTTTTTAAATCTCTTTGTGGTTTGCTTGATTGAGTTCCTCTGTCCTATCTTCCAAGTTGCTAATTCTATTGGAAGCTTCATCCATCCTATTGTCGAGCCCCTCTATTGAGTTCTTTAATTCAGCAATCATGTCTCTTACCTGTTTGATGTCTTGTTTTAATTCTTCTCTTTGCTTCCTTACATTCTCATTTACTGCCTCTACTGATTTCTGGATTTCCATGAGTCTGTTGATCACTGTTACCCTAAATTCCTCTTCAGGTAATTTACATATGTCTGCTGTATTCAGATTTTCTTCTGGGTTTTTGATTGTATCCAGCATTACACGTATGTTCTCTGTGCCTTTGCTCTATTCGACTTTCTGTTTATATATCAGAGGGTTCAGTTTCCCTGGTGTTGCATAGGTTTGACTTGCCAGGGGTTGTCAATCAGGCTGCAGTTTCACCTCTACCCACAATGTGTCATTAGCATTGAGGTTTGGGACTGCCATCTCATTGTAATCCAGGAGGTGGGGCATCCAGTGGGTGGAATTTCTGGTGGGTGGATATGCAGTGGGTGGGATTTCCATTCAGTGGATCCTAAGCTCTGGTGTTAAATGGTTGTGGGAGGGGTTTGAACTCTTTAGTTGATATCTGTTTATGGCGGCACCCAGTGCACTTTCACCACCTGGGCTCCAGTTTAGATCTTTGTGTGCTGGCTCTCCTTTTACCCCCCTCCCAAGTCAGCCCTCCATGGCTCTGGACTCTCTGGGCCTACCTCTTGCTGCCTTTGCAGCTGGTCTCAAAATTCCTAGCCTCTGCCCCACTGCACGTCCAGACATCTGGAGCTCTGTCCCAAATCTAAATCAGCGGCTTAGCTGAGAATCACACTGGGTGCCATCACTCACCATTAGTCATCAGCCAATCCATCTCCAGCTGAAGTGCTGGTTGTTTCTTGGTGTTTGTCTCAGGAAAATAGGTGATTTTTTTATTTTGGTGTTTGTGGGGAGCAACCTGAAAGTGCATCCTATCAAGTCATCATCTCAAAGTTGATTTTTTTTTTTTAGGAAAGAGGCAGTCAGGAATGAATGCAAGCAGGGGAAAGTAGGCAGAAAGAGAAAGGAGAAAGAAGCACTTAATTTACCAAGGTGTTCATCTGGGATGTTCCATCATGCCTCTGATCCCAGAACATTAACCCAGATCCTTGTAATGTATGTGGACTGCACTGGCAAGAGGCAGTGGACCCAACCATTACTCCATCAAAGTGCACCTGTAATTTACTTTTTAATGCACTGTAAACAGTAAGAAATATTAGTGATTGTATAAAGAGATAGCTGGATATTTCATCAGCAAGTATAGTAAGAGGTTAATTAAAGAATCTAGGTGATAAGTGTTCATTATAAGATTCTTCCAACTTTGCTGTATGTTTGAACATTTTCATAATAAAATGTTGGAGGGCAAGTCATGTAAGAATAGGACAGAGAGAAGAGCTATCTTCATTTTCCTTCCAGAATTCCCAGGGCTTGGTTAAGAAGAGAAGACACAGGACTGGGTGCTGGGGCTTCCTGTGGATGACATAATGATACACAAGAATATTTGTATGGCAACAATGGACAGAAAGACCATTTTATTTTGGGTAAAACAAAATGAAGCAAGCATCTAGGAGAAAAAAGGCATCAAAAGAATCACAAATGCACCCTGAATCTCTCTCCAGATTAGCCCACTTTGTCAGTGGAGATCAGTCATGTTAAGGAAAATGGTGCTGAGCCTGAATTGCAGGCTAATCTATCCAGGAATGAAAGCTTCATTCTTTTCACCATTTCTCAGAAAGAATCCACCAATTTTGAACTTTGGTCATTTGAATATTATTTCTTCTTATCTCTAAGAAAAAAGAAAACAGCACAGGTTGACCATACTCACAGTGATTGTCAATATGTTAATTGGTGTTTGGATCCTGTCTGTCCCATTTAACTCCCCTGAAGTCAGTCCTCATTCAGGCTTAGGGCAGAAACACTTGTTTCTACCCACTCCCCAAGTGCAGTGCTCCCTTTTCTTTCTTTCCCTTTAATTGCCTTTCTAAGGGATTAATAGTGAAGGAGGATCACTAGGAGACACCCCTCTTTCCTTTTTTCCTACTATCCTATATAGGAGCATGGCCATTAGTCCCTGTTCCAGGAAGGGGTGAACTATCCCTCCTCACAGGCAATGCTGGACCTTACATTTGACTGAGCCACAGGAAAGCTAAGCCTGGAAAAACCTCAGGAACTCAAATGTGTAGTGTCCTGGGAGGAATGAGATCAGAACCTTGTGCAGAAATAGTGCCATCCTGTGTGTTCCCACCTTCCCACAGAGCCTCATGATGCAAAGTGCCTTGACCAAGGGGTTCTGAAACAGGACCAGACTTCACTGCACTCTGGCTGGTAATTTTGGGACTCCCCCGTTCTAACATCCCACTTCAAGCTTTCAAGAAATATCTGCCATTCTATAGAACACAGAGCAGACATAGCATGTTGTTGAGACACCTGAGTCCCCATCTCCTTCAACAGGGGAGTACTTTTGGGATACAGTGTCAAAGATCTGTGGATCCATTAACAGGGCCATTGTGAGAGACGCCCGGAGTTCCTTGTGTGAGAATTCCTGATATATGATGCTACCCAGTCAGTGTTGAAGGTTGCCTAGAGCAAAACTGTTCCATGGAGCTATTTATTACATACTTATAATGTGCTAATCTCTGTGGGAACTCAGTAAAGAAGCCAGACACAAACCCTGTGAAAATTAAATGGCAGCACCAAATGCAAAGAAAGCTAGAGAAGAGATACCAGGAGGGAGGGAGTGATTAATTGTCAGATGGTGAAGATAAAAAGCTTCATGGAGTTCAGAGAAGCAATGATGGCCTCATGCTGGGGTGCTGAGTTGGAGGTTAACTTGATTAAAAATATTTAGCATGGATCATTCACACTTTCTCCCCCTTACATTCACCATCCTCCATCTCTCACCGTACCCAGTTCTTCTGGGTGTTTGGAAGTGTAATTGTCTTCCAAGCAAAATTCTAAAAAGGGTTATCATTTGGAAAGGTAACCTAAAGTAGCTTCCAAAGGACAGTAAGAAAGAGCAAAGAAATAACAATTTTTAAGTAATAATTTCCTTTGTACTTGATGTGGTATCTTTGTTTCAGTGGGAGATACAGAAAATCACAAATTGTTACTTTTTCCTTTCATTAATGAGTTTCCATGGAAGTCTAAATGTTTGATCACCACATTTAGTATCTGATGATCATGAGTCAGCAATACTGTTGCATCTGCGCTAACTGAGGAACTTGAGAAGTCATTCAGAAAGTATTTGTTGAGCCCTTACTCAGATAAGGCATAACTTTAAGTTGTCTTCCTAGAGCTAATAATTTACTGACAAAGAGAAATAACAAGTAACTATAACTCAGTGTGTTTTGCCTCTCTATTACTATTTTTAAGAATTCCTACAACTAAGTGACTTAAAAAATCTGTGATTTTTAATCCTTAGAATTCTGTGGGTTGACTAGGCTCAGCTGGAAAGTTTGCCTTCACATGCTACAGCAAACATCTGGTGTGGTGGAGTCGGGGGTGGGAGATGGTGCTAGCTTGTCGTTCCCCAAGGTTCCTTATCATACAGAAGTCTAACCTGGGTCTCTTCAACTTGTGGTGGCTGACTTTCAAGGGGAGTGTCTCAGGAAAACAAACCCCACTGAACAAGTCCTATCTATCAGTTGCTTGTATCACCCCAACTAAAGCAAGTCACACAACCAAACTCACAGTCAATTAGTAAAACATCACTTAAGATTATAAAAACAGGGAGTATGGATTCTTGGGGGTCCACCAATGTAAGAATCTTCCATACAGTGCGATAAATACTAAAAAAGTGGTGCCAAACCCAGTTAGGAGGGGTACCCAAGCCATATTTAAAGATCCAAGTGACTTCCTGGAGGAAGAGATATTAACTTGAGACAAGGAGAATGGGTAGGCATGTCAGGAACATTGACAGATTTTTTCTGTTGAGCAATCCTATAATTTGTTCCTTCTTGGAACACCACTTGTACAATTTGTATTAGGTATACTATGCGTATAAATTTATTGATTTCTTTATTTTCAAGAATTAATCAATTGTTAGAAGACAGAGCCATGAACACACTTTTCACATGGACACAGCTATAAGCAACATAGACTGATGAAATAGAAGACACTTCTCTTCAACTTGCTCCTGTTCTGACTTTCAAAAATGTTGACCCTAACTTTCTACATGTCAGTCTTTTTGCTCTACTTGACCGTACTGGATTCTGTCAAACTAGTGATATCTCTGTTGATTGTAAAGCTTTAATTCTTAAAAGGTAATGCTTTTCCAATTTTTTAACTAATTTTTTTCTTGAGATTCTGAAAAAAGACCATAATTTCCCAAAAATGAATGATAAGGAATTCTTGCTCTGGAAAACAGTAGAATAAATAGTTAAATGGTATAGACAGTTAACATAAGGTAGGAAATTCAGAGATACCAGAAGAGAGGTCTCATACCCATTTTAAGCTTATCCTAAGACATACAGGAAATTCCTGAAAAGTTTTGAAAAGGGGAGTGACAAGATCAGAAGTGATTTTTGGAAAGACCTCCAAGACTGAGGTGTGGTCAATGAACTGAAGGCATAGAAATCTACTAGTAGATGGAAGGACCAATCCAAGATAGATAGATAGAGGAGAGAGAGAGAGAGAGAGAGAGAGAGAGAGAGAGAGAGAGAGAGAGAGAAAGACAGAGACAGAGAGACAGAGAGAGAGACAGAGAGAGAGAATGATGGTCTGAACTAGGTAAGGGCCTCAGTGATAGGGATGAGAAAGAACATTTGACAAGACTTCGTGATTGATTGGATGTAGGACGTACAAAATGACTGGGGATTGGGCAGAGCTTTTGCAATCAGACTTTGGTTTCATGCCTGATGATCTGCCCAGGAAGATCCCCCAGGTCTTGAAAGTTCAAAGAGAACAGAGATAAACTCGCTCCCCACTACTCCCCTCAGTTTTGTGTGTGTGTATGTGTGGACTCTTTCTCTCCTTATGTAGTATCTCTATTACAGTATTTGACTTTTCCTGAATAAAATTTGTCTTCAAAATTAAGATTTTCTTCTACAATATTCAAGCATCTTCCAGAGATAATTGTCCTGTTTTTAAGTTGAAATAGTGCTTTATCTCATTCACTAGGCAAGACTAGATCAAGACAAATTCCAGAGTGGAATTTCAAGATGAAGAAAGGCAATAAAAAGAATTCCTTTTCATGGGGAGTCTACTAGCCTAAATGATACCTTTGTGTTTCTGAGCAACTCTGCTGAGCTGATATAATCCTAAGTGGATCTGATTCTGTGGTTGAGAGCTGAGAGTGTCTATTGGTGTGATGGGGTGGAGTAGGGATGAGCAGAGTTGTGATCTCTGCCTCTGAAGGCAGACAGTTCATCACTGTCTCTCACATTTCTCTGCCTCTTGCCAGCATCATCTTTTCCAGTGTTTTTACACAGTAAATAGCCTTGAAGATAGAAAGAGAAGTCTCTTCCTCAAAATACAGTATTTCTCTCTGTGTGGAGCTCAGAGTTGTATAGGACAAAGTAGAGACACAGACAGCAAATGTAAAACAAAGGTTTGGGCAGAGAATGTAAACAGCATATGTTAACTTGGGGTGATAGATATTGAGGTAAAA
Source organism: Solenodon paradoxus (assembly GCA_004363575.1). Taxonomy (NCBI): domain Eukaryota; kingdom Metazoa; phylum Chordata; class Mammalia; order Eulipotyphla; family Solenodontidae; genus Solenodon; species Solenodon paradoxus. The sequence goes on along the minus strand of RJWH01000110.1, from coordinate 999,778 downwards.
GATTTGGCTATCAAACATTGACAGCAGGCCAGAAATGCCATACTCTGATGTAGACGAAGTTTAGAGTATAGGAAAACATTTCTAGATACGTTTTATGAAACTAATATTTCCCATTAACTTATTTTAGTGATGACTTTCTCTTAATTGTTTGATTTTCTGCTAGCAATGCTTCCAAACACTTTCATTGATTAACCCCAATCTTTATCCATAATTAGTGAACTATAAAGAAAAACAACTACACTAGAGAAATGACTATTTAAAGGAACTTATGAAATAAAAATTTCTAGTTTTTTTTGGAAAGACTTAATAGAAGCATTCTTAGGATGCAAATATATGTATGAATGAATTTAAAACTAGTTGGAACAGTAATAAATCTAGAGCATGTGTGATGTAGGCTGACAGGGCACTGAACTCCACACAGGCACTCAGGACCTGGTGAAGGGCAGCGCAGGTTCTTGCACCATCTGGAACAATTGTTCTCAGTGAAGGAAGAAAGGGTTGGATGAAGCATTTTGAGCACCCTCAGCTCAGAAATGGCACATATAGCTTTTGATTGGTCCAAATTAGTGGTAAAACTCAACTTAATGGCAAGAAAATCTCTAAAATGTAGAAAGCATGCAGAGTACTTGTGAGCAATGTTCCTGCCACAGTATATATAAAACATACAGAGTCAAAAGTGGAGGGGTAGGCCCTGAGGCTCAGGTTCTAAGATGGCTGCTGGGCCCTGGACCACGTAAAGCCCAAGGACCCATGTTCAAGATCTGGGGCTAAGGAAAGGAACACACAAATTAATAAATAAATGAAAGTCCTTTCCTTCCTTCCTTCCTTCCAAATGTTTCTTTCTTCTCTCATCTCTTTCCTCTCACAAGCGCTTTCCTCTCACAAGCTTCTTTCCTCTCACAAGCTAAAATCAATATCAGACAGGCTGGGTTCCCTTCCAGAGCCTCCAGGGCAGGATCCACATACAAGTTCATTCCTTTTGTTGGCAGAACCCAGCTTCATAAAGTCCAAGGACTGAGGGATCTCTCTTGGCTTTGGAGGCTGCTCTCTGGTTTGTGTATGAGGCTCCTCCATCTTCAGAGCTAACAGTAGTTCATGGAACCCTCTTTGTGCTTTGAATCTCTCTGACTGCTCCTTCTGCTACCATACAGAGAAAACGCTTTTACAGAGTAATAGACGGGAAGTTATGAGATTATTAGACCTCAGCAGGTCTCAAAAAGTTGGAAACAGGCAGAGAGACCTTGGGAGCAGAGTAACCGGCTGGGAAGTCAGGTTGGCCCAGAGACAGTCATGCCCCTGGGGAAAAACAAGGAGGATGAGTGGACGTGACCATGAGTAGCATTAAGGGAACATTTAAGGTTTGTTCCCCAGACACCACCATGCTTTGCAATATTTCACCATTTTCTCCTTCAGGACATCATGGGTGACCAGAAAAACCACTGCCACTCAGAACTTACACAAACTAAAATGGTCCCTGTTGTCTTTCAACACATGTAGTGTCTTAGGATCTTTTCTTAGGCCTGATGATAGTCTTGAGGAAGAGTTTCCTCGACAGGTGGAAAAGAAGGCAAGTTCTCTTGTTTTCCATTTGATTCCTTCCACTCAAATGGAGCAATCATGCAGGGTATGTCCAGGGTAATGTCTTTGACCACCCATTCTAGGCATGACACAGAGTACCTCATTCAGATTCCTCCAACCACCCCTGTGCCCTAGAAGGGCACAGGGAAGAGCCACTGACTTTCCCTCCTCAAGGGTCTTCCCGTGGTACCCCAAGGCAGCCCACAGAGCTGGGTGCATTTAGGAATGGAGCGCCTACATTGATGTGGTAGTGGGACCTGATCCTGGTCGGTAGGTGTTTCCTCCCTCAGGATTTTAACAATCTGTTCAATAAAACCAAGTCCTTGGAAAGAGGAAGAGGAAAGGTCCAGAGTTGGAATAATCAGATTCTGATGTTTCTTGCCCCTGCCCTGTTCAGCTCCAGGAATGCCTCAGTGGATCTTCTGCCTCATCCTGCTGCTGTTCAATGTTCTGGAAGGTATTTCTGGCTCCTGCCCAATGATGGAGTCTCTAGACCTCCTGTCATATGTTTCACCCATCCATATCCTCAGCCTTGTGTAACTGTGTGAGCTGGATTCATTGACCTGAGTAACTCTGTCTTGACATGCTTGTACCTCCACACACACACTCACATTCACAAGGGAGGGTGCTGCTGTGCCCATGCATGAGTTTAACCATACATACAGTTTTGAACAGGACAGTTCCTTTTTTATTCATATTTCCTAACCATCCTGTCATTTTAATATAAATGTCGATCTTGTCTAATTTTGAATAAACCAGTGTTGTCTTTAATGTGGAGCAAAAGAGGTAGTTGAGTTGCCCCAGGCTCAGTCTGTTGAGGGGGCCCAAAAGCAGCTGACTGTGGTGGGCTGCTGTCCCTACTGGTGCCCCACCCCTCTGAGGAAAAGCCCAGTTACTGGGCATTCCTGACAATGGGATGGTTAAAGCATCTTGTGCTTTAGGCAGGACATATAGAGCAGGGCTTATAGGGGCACCAAATTTGTTTTTCACCTAAGGTAAGAAAATTCCTTGCAACAGTTCTGGCTGTTTGAATGAAGTCCTGCCAGACCACACACATCATTACCGTGACTGAGGATCAGCATCACCATTACTTAGTGCTAGTTGCTGGCCTGGCTGCTCTGCTCCTGCTCAGATTGCTCTGTCTCCTCCTTTCCCCTTAGTCGCCATCTCATAACCCAATTCAATTTTGTCATCCCATGCCCTGTTTTTGTCTCAAGGAAATATGGTCAGCCTAATTTAGGAAGACCTGTGTATAATCAAGAAAAACTTCAGGAAGCTGCTGCTTTATATCTGTTGTGGACCAGATTTTGTTCCCACAGAATCACATGTTGAAACTATAACCCCAAATTACTCTATGTAAGAAGATAAGACCTCTAATGAGGTGATTACAGTTAAATGAGATCATAAGCCACAGGGCCCTAATCTAAGAGGTCCGATGTCCTCATAAGAAGAGGGGCCAGGGAGGCGCCAAGGAGGCACCTGCACAAAGGAAAAGCCATGTAAGGACACTGAGAAGGCAGGCATCTGAAAATCAAGGGCAGAGGCATCAGGAAAAACCAAACCTGTCAACACCTTGATCTTGAACTTCTAAATGGAATACCTGGGAAAATAAATTTCGCTTGCTTGAGCCTCCTAGTCTGTAGTATTTTGTTGTGGCAGACCTAAAAAACTGATAAAATACCCCCATGTTTGCTTATCTGTTTTAAAGAGAGGAAGGAAAGAAGGAAGGAAAGAAGGGAGGAGGGAGGGAGGGAGGAAGGAAGAGGAGGAATGAAGGGAGAAGAGGAAGAAGCATTTGAGGAAGGAAGGAAGAGGGAGGGGAAGAAGAAACACCTTCATTTATTTAGTTATTCATTTTGGTTTTTCACCCTAATCCCAGATCTTGAACCTGGGTCCTTGGGTTGCATTTGGTTTTGCATACCAGTGTCTCTGTCACCTGAGCCACAAGAGCATGCCAGCTGCCAAGTTTTTCTGATGTGACAAACGGCAAGACAGAGAGAGGGAGGGAAGGAGGGAGGGAGATAAGTAGGAAGAGAGAAGATATAAGACATTCTCATTTTTGTAGTAAGGCAGAGGCTGTGCTGGGAGTGAAAAGCTGAAAATAGGAGAAGGACAAATGCTATTCATTTTTGTTATGATCCCATAGGCTCTCCACCCTATGGGCTGCATGTCGCTTCCTTTCCTTAATTATTATCAGGGGTCTGTAGTAGGGTCAAATGTTCTTTCATTGGCCAAGTGAAGAATGCTCTAGCTAGCAGCTTATGCACTTCAGCTGTACTCTCCCCAAGCCTTGGGCAAGTCTAGATGCTGGAGCACCTATTTTTTCATGGGCGATAAATATGTTGGCATCTCAGGCAGGCATGTGCTAAGCTGGGACTATGTACAAATAGCTCTCTGCATTGTTCAACAGCAGCACAGCTCTACACGCCTTTTAAAAATAGCAGCGCTGTGCTTGAAATTTTCAAGAGAAGTCATGATGTGTGTGTGAGTGTGTGTGTCTGACGCACCCTCATCTATGTTCTTTTTAAGGAAATGCAAAGTTAGAACATTTCAGAAGGGAAAGGAGGAGGAAAGATCATTATTACACACATACTCACATACCCCCTTCTCCTGACCTCACCGTGCACATCCTTAGAGAGTTTCTCAATAAGAGCTCATCCTCCCTAAGGCACTAGGATTAATCCATAGAGGAATTTGTCTGAAAATAAATGGGTAGGCTTAAAACAGTCTTATTGGTTGGGGTCAATTTTCAAACTCCACTAAGGAAGAAAGAGGAAAAGAGGGAATGATTGCTATCAATGGACCAGACATTTTTGTCAAAGTCAAAACCTCCCGTATCCAAGCCAGAAAGCCAACCTTGTGCATAGGAATAGAGGGTGGGTCAGATAAAGCAAACTCCTCTGCACCTAACACATGTGTGCATACACTCACACACACATGCGCGCGCGCACGCACACACACACACACACACACACACACACAATCTGTTCCACAGCCTTGACTCAGTTAGGCCTACTGTATAACCAGCATAGGGTTGCGGACTCCAAGTGAAAAAGGACTTCAGGCATTCTGACCTTGATGAGTGAAATCAGGGATGCCTGGACATGACAGCTGGGATAGTTGGAATTGTTATGAAAAATTCCAAGAGAGTTAGATGCTTCTTAGGGAGCTTGTGAGTTGAGATGGGAAGGAATCTTCCATCTAGGAAAAGAAAAATGTTTAAAGAACCCTGTCATGCCCAAGCATCAGCTCCAAGTTCCAAACTGAGAAAAGTGCTCTTTGCCTTGGAGAGAGAGTAGGGGCTTGGCCACAGCACTAAATTCTGGAGGCGGCGGGCAAAATTCCTCTAGGGCTCTGAGACTTTTTTACAAATCAAGTTGCTTATTCCTGCAGCGGTTGGCATCTCTGCAGCTGCTCCAAGCTCCCCGCTGCTCCCTGGAAAGCAGGCACACGGGCCTCTTACCAGAGGCTGGGGGCAGGGGGTGGGGTGGGGGTCAATAAATTCCTGCTTCTCCTGCGTACACTTTTGCTAGTCTTTCCTCTTATACACAACTCTTCACTGCTTCCTGCTGCACCTTCCCTTCTGCTCTCCAGGCACAGCGTGGATGGACTCTTGAGCACCTAGGGTAAGTGTGTCCTAGATGTGGGATCAGGACCTGCGTGTGCAGGCTTTTATTCAGTTGTCACAATCACCCACAGAAGGAGTCAATGATAACCTCAATTTACAGAAGAGTACGTGTGGTGCAGAGATTGCCTACCTTGACAAAGACTGCGCCACAAATTAATGTCAAGGTCATGTTTGGAGGCATGTAGAGGACTTCACACCTGTGCTTCTTTCTTAGGCCTGCACTGCTCCCCATCACCATATTAGGCCTGCACTGCTTCGCATCACCATATTAGGCCTATCTGTGGCACCTGGACTGTGTGGGGACAGCTTTTGCAGAGGGTCTTGTGGTGGCCTTCTTGAGTCACCGGGAAGGCAGATTTCAAGGTCTCCCCTGTGAGTTTCCACTCCTTTCCCAGGGATGGGGACCTGGCCACAGGCCTAGAGCCCTGCCTTCCCGGGGCACTTCACAGTCAGCACCACTTCAGACTGCAAGGTTTTGGGGGAACATGTTCCAGAAAGGTTAAGAACCAAAGCCCAGTCACAGCGGTCCAAGTAGCCGCAGAGAAAAAGAGACAGAGACGTCTACCAGATTAGCAGGAAGCTGACTCTAAGTGCATTTGAATAAAGATCTCAGTAGAACTTCTCATGTGGGAATAAAACCTTTAGAGGGAGCCTAACTCTCAAACTCACTCATCACATCAACCCCAGTCCCTCCAGTCACTGGAGATACATAGTCCCCTGAACAGAAAGGTGGTGGCTGACCCTGGTCAGAGAAGGAATCCATAAATAATGGACCAGAACTCAGGATCAAATAGGAGGAATCTGGGGCCAAGTTGAATCCCGAACAGGGTTGACATATTAATCTTAATGCCTTGTCTCAAATGTATTCAAACCCTTTCACATTTAGCTCCCCAAAGCACAATAGCTTTGCAGACAGTTTGCTGTATGTGTTTTGATTTGTATACGTCTTTTGACTTCAGCTTATTCCTTAATCTTGTCCACCATCTTCTTAAAATAAGCAGAAAATGATTTGGGTGACTTCCCTATGGAGATAGAACAGACATTGAGTCCAGGGAGGAACTCCAGTGAACTGTGGGATCAGAGCCACGTTGATTCTGGGAGGGCACAGAGTTTTCTGCACTCTCCTACTGAGTGTAGCCCAGCTCTGAGAAGTAAGGTTTCAGCAGAAGAAAGGCATGAACCTGAAAAGGCTGCTCAGCTTTTAGAGGGTCAGGTTTGGAGACAATGATGACAGCTTAAAGCCTTGAAGCTGGCTTAAAGACCTCAAGGTTCTGGAACAGAAAAGGGAAAAACAGAAGATGTCTATGAAGGAGCTGGAATAGGGGAGGAGGAGGGTGGTGGAAGGAGAGGAGAAGGAGGAGGAAGGGGAAATGTGAGAGGAGGAAGGGAAGGAGAGGAGAAGGGAAAAGTGAGGGAGAAGGGGAAAAGGTAGGAAAGAGGAGAGGGAGGAATCCGAGGAAGGAGAGGAAGAGGAAGGAGCAGGAAAGGAGAAGAGAAAGAGAAGATGGGGAGGAGGAGGGAGATGGGAGAGGAGGAAGGGATGGATAGGAGGGAGGAAAAGGGAAGGGAAGGGGAGATTGAAGAAGAGGAGGGCAGTGGAGAGGAGGGAGAAAAGAGGGCGAAGGCAGAAGGAGACTTGATGGGGAATAGAGGGATGAGGAGGAGGGATGAAAGAGGGCAAAGTAGGGGACGAGTAAGACTGCTGATGCTCTTGAAATCCCTGGTTTGGCTTCAGCATTCCAATGAGAGCTGATTCTCACTCACCAGCAAGAGGCAGTTAAGGTTTTATAAGGCAAGAGCAGAAAGTCTGAGGGACCAGCAACTGGATGGTATTTGTTCAGGTGGCCTCCTACCGCCCCATTCCAATGCGCAGGTCACACATGATTAGCAGCTGGCTGGAGGATTTGCCTTGAGAAAGTGGCAGCTGGTCCTGATTTGACTTTGAGTTTCTTGGGCGGGGAACCTAGATGTCAAGTTTAATGAGCATTTTTCTGGCTCACTAGGTGAGTCAGAAAACGGAAACTTTTTCCCCCACTAGGAATTGCTGACACACTTGTGGGTGAGGAGGAAGCCGATTAAAACAAATAAACCAATTTCTTTAGGAAAGCATCAACTGCAGGGATAGCCTACTCTCTGGGTGGTGAGCAAGCTCCTCTACGGAGTCTGTGCCCTGAGCTTTGAGGTGGTGGTGCGCTGGGCTGTAACTGATTCAGGCAGCTTTGCAGTGACCTGTCCATGTGATCTGCTGAGACGTGGTACTGTGGTTCAAGAAATACTGAGATTTGCTTTTGGGGGGCTCCAAAATGTCTCTGATATTTCATATACCATACTAGAATATATGCATAGAAAATTGCTTTTTTCTGGACAATTAAAGAAAGGCTCTGCTTCAGATATACTACTATACAACTGTAATGTAAAGATTGACATAACAATGGTATTAAGAAAATTAGGATTGCCTTATCTAAATCTTTGTGGCTTCCATTTCAGTCATTACTGAGACCAGAAATAAAACAGACTCCCTGTAACTTTAGACTTCACAAAGTGTAAACTTGGCCAATCTGTCAGGCAAACAATGTGTAATTATGGTGTGCTCTTTTGACTGAGTGTTACTGGTCAAAAACCATACCATATGACTTGCTCCTGGGATGCAAGCCCTTCCATATGAAAACCAGTAGAGTCCCAGGCAAACTGGGAGAGTTGATCAGCCTTGGTAGAACTCTCAAAAGGGCCCAAAACAGAGGTATCTCTCTACTGTCCACCTAGTTAACAAAACATCAAGGTTTAGTTAAGTCTTTTCATCCTCAACACATAATCTCCAGGACTTCCCTCTGAGAGTCACCATGGCACTATCATCTACCCAACTGCCCGTTTAGTTTGAACCAGCAATGACATGCTATGTCCTTGTGTTCTGCTATTCCTGCTGTGTTCATGAACTACAGCATCAGGGAGCTTCAGAGTTTATTAGAAATGCAGAATCATGGGGAACCCTGATGGAGCAGCAGTTACCTGCAAAGGAGCAAGCCGTATATCCTTGGGTTCGAGTCCTGGATCTGGGGAAAACAACCAGTGTGAACAGCTAAATAAAAATAAAGTAAAGATGCTTCTTCCTCCTCTCTCTTTCTGCCTGCCTGCCAACTTGATTTCATTCCTGTCTGCCATTCCTTTAAAAAAAAGAAAGAAAAAGAGAGAAATGTAAAGATCAGAGCCCTGATTCTCAAATCTGTACTTTTAACACGATCCCTAGGAGGTTGGTATCAACATTAAAAATAGTTCTCCCAACTAAGGGTTTGTCTCTTACCATGCTAAGCATATATTGGACACCCAAGTATCTTAAATGCTTGGATTGCACAGGAGTACTTGGGAGGTTAGCAAGCTGCTACTGTGCTATTGGAAATCACCTTGTCCTCTCCTTTCTTATTTTCATCACAATGTTCCCTTCCTAGCCTATCTCCAGGTAACTCTCTTCTTAGCCTACTGTCTCTCGACACCCCTTATTGCTTCCTGGAGGAGTTAACGATCAAAGAAATGGGCATGTGAAGACAATATTATGGCATCTGGTTAAAGAGTGTATGGCTATTTGTCATTCTTCTTAGTAACTTTGCATTGAGACTTTCTTATGTGAGGAGAATCCTTCACTCGCTTGAGACTTGCTAGAAGGCAGACAATGGCAGGTTTATGCTTTCCTTCATGGACAATACTATAAATAGTAAAACCTCAGAAAATAGTATATCCTTAAGTGCTCTCTAAGAGTTTGAACATGAGACCATGGCCTCACCCTGTAGGCACTCTCCACTCCTGGCCTGGAAGACAGAGCTGGTGCTGCAAGACCTCAGGGCCTGACCCTTACTGCTGGTAAGGGTACTTGACCAGGATTCCAAGGGCAGAGGAGATGCCATGCCAGCCAAGAAGACAGAGCAAGATATAGGCTCTAGACAAACAAGAGAAATGGTGGTTTCCTCTCTGGGCTGTTCCATCATAAGGTACTTTTTGGTGAAAATAAAATCCCTGAACCAGGTTATCACATTTTCCAGTTCTTTCAGTTAATCAATATGATTTCATTAAAATACATTCCTGACTAACAGATAGTTTTATTTTTAACAAAACTCATTTAGAGGAGAAGATAGATGCTCATTTGGAAAGGTAAGGGCCTCCTTTTCTAGATAAAGAGAAGTACAGATAGCAAAGGGGCAGGAAAACCCATGACATTCAGGGTGACTATTACCTGAGAATTGAAACAAAGAAATTATATGTTTTGCTTTTCTACTACATTCTCTAAGTGTGGACCCATCAATGACTTCATTGTGCTGGAAGATATTCAGGAGAGTCCCAGGAGTCTATGGAATATTGTACACATTGTATTTTATAACACAGGAAAAGAGATAGTCATAACTTTTTTTTGCTTTGGAAAGGACTTGATCTGGCACAAAAAAGTCAGCAGTCAGTCCATCAAAAACTATGCATAGAATACCTACCATATGTAGACTTGGCTAAAATTTTACCCAGTCGGCTTGGTGGAGAACATCCAAATATAGACTCACATCACTCCACAACTGGAATCAGTTAGACTCATATGTAGTCTGCTTCAGAAAATGTTGAAAAATTAAATGTCTTGATAAAAGTTCTTTTCACTCTGTTGTTCTTTTCCCTTCTTGTTGGGTGATGTGAGAAAGAGCAGGAAAGAAATAAAGTCCTGCAAAGATTTGTTCATTCTGACCAAGTTTCGTGGTTGAAAATAAAGAAAAACAAAAAACCACAGAGGAAAAGCTTATCCTCCATTGTCCATGAATTAGCTACAATTAGCTTTTCCAATGGAAACCTAATTCTCATTGGCTAGAATCATCACATTTGTAAAGGTCACCAGAGGAGGAATTCTCTCCGGGGGCAATGAATGATGTTGTTTCAGAGTTTGACTCATTCTGGCCTGAGGAACACTTGGAAAACCTCATAGGAATGGAACTGATTAGTCCATGGACTAGATCCTGTCATGTAAACTGAGACAAGGTCAGTATGGCAGCACCTAATACATGGTCATGGTGGGAATCAAAGGGCATCTGCTATCTGACAACAAAATGGGTCTGCTTCAACCTCTGGATATAAACTTTATTTTCTTTCCTACAGAACAATGTCTGCTCAACTCAACAGACATTTTCTGAACACATGGGTTGAATGCTGCCATAAGCAATAGAAATGGCATCTTGCGTGTTTATCACATTGAGGCTTGACTGTTCTTGGGTTTTATGTTTTGGTGGTGCTGAGATACTAGTTATTGCAAAGTGGTCAAGTTTAGTTTATTAAAATATTCTTTTTTTTGGAACGTACTGGAAAGATGAAAGTAATGAATAAATTGAAAGCTTTGGTTATTGTTGAATAACATCTGATCATTTTTAGTAACCTTTGAAAGACAATCAGTTTCTGTGTAAAAATTCTGCTGAAATGTTTGACACTCTAACAACTATCTTACAGCCTTGAGTATGGAAGCTGCATGCTGAATATGGTAGAGCAGAAAAGACAAGAATATGTCCCTAATGACGTCATGTCGTTGTCCAGCTGGGGTTTCTTTAAAGAAGAGGATTAACCCAAAATGTTCAAAACCACTATAAACCAGGTTTTTAGTTATCCTTTACTGATATGATTTTTTTCATGACTGCATTATTCAAAGGAGAAAAAAGAATACTTAAATATCCAACAATAAAGAACTGGCTAAATAAGCTAAATAAGAGTGGTAAATAAGCAGATATGGGTCCTCTCCTCAAGAATTGTACAAGAATATTAACTAGCGCAGATGTATGTTGCTGTACAGGCCGTGATTATGTTACATTGTGCTTCCAGTGACTGTTCTTTCCTTAGGACAACCCGAGTCACCATCGTGTCACCCTCCATTATGGTGACATTTAAGGCCATTTCTCACTATTGTGTTTGAACCTCATTAAAATTCATTTTTGAAATTCGTTTCTGATGACATCCCACAGAACCTGACAAAATGCTTCCAAAACAGTGTCTTCTTTCAGAGAGGATTATCTATCTGAAAACAAAAAGTTTTCATCGAGCAAAAAAAACTTAAAAATTTATATTGAAAATTTTCCATTTGTGACAATAAGAATGAAATTTAAAGGCATTATGTGAAATAAAAGATAAATACCATATGATTTCACTAAAGACACACTAAAGCAAATTATTACATTATAAGAACAAAATGGTGGTTACTAAAGGAGAAAAAGAAATAAGGTGAGTAAATTGGATAAAAGGGACCCATTGTATGGTGGTGGATGAAAACTAGACTGTTAGTGGGGACCATAGTGTAATATATATAAGTGTTGAACTATAATGTCATATACCTGAAGCCTATATAATGTTTTAGACCAATGTTGCTTCAATAATTTAAGAAAATGTTTCAATCAGAAAATAATTTTTGAGGTAAGTATTGAGAGATAGGCAGATTTTGACTGGAGTTGTGACAGCCTGGAGAGAAAAGCAATATATGAAGACAAGTGAGCAGAGGAGTAGAGGTAGAGAATCTCAAGGAACTGAGACTGGTTGAATTTAGTTAGGCACAAAGAGTATAAAGCGGCATCCTGGGAGAGCAAGCAGGGTAGGTTGTTAGGATCAAAGACCCTTCAGTGTTGCATTAAAGGATTAGACTCTAGTCTCAAGGTAATGGTGAGTCTTAGAAGACTTTGAGTTTTGGGATGTGTATCAATCACGACAAGCTATGTTATACCACTGTAATAAACAACCATTTAATCCCAATGGTTTAAAACTACAAATTTGATTTGCCATGTATTTTAAAGATGTTCTTCATGACATTCTTACTCCAGGACAGTCTGTGGAGTTGACACCATCTGAGACACACTGGTCACTGTGGTAGGACAAAGCAAGAGCGCTGGAGAGTCCCACCCCAGCAATTAAATGTTCTGTTTCAGAAGTCTTCTGTCACTTCCAGCAGAACTCCCACAAAGTACATTCTGACCCTGAGGCTAAAAGGCAGAGGACAGGAATATGCTTTATGAATAGTACTAATGAGCTCCATGGGTTGAAGAAGCATCAGAGCTGGATTCTAGAGCAATCGTTTTTAATACATGATAGAAGATGGAATGGATTTGGAGAAAAATGGCAACATCCCTTTCATCTGCAATTTTGTGGGGAAAACAGTTGAAAAACGATTACCTGCTATTGTGAGTGGGAATGAATAAAAGGAAACAAATGCACCAAAAGCTATGTAAAAGGATTTTTCAGACTGCACAGACCGCTTGGGTACCTGTTGAGGTGAAGAGAAGATCTGAAGATGGCTCCAGACCTCCAATAGGAGAACTCAGGAGTTGGAACAGGGAATGGAAGAGGTAGAGCTTTGGGCTGAAGATGATTTACCAATAGAGTAAGAGTGGAGGTTTTGTATATTTATTGTACAAAAGCAAAACAAAAGACACACTCGTGGCAAGCAAATTGTGAGTAGCAGCTCTCAGTGTGATACAGCATATTCTCTAAGTTCATTATCAAACACTGTGGTGAAATAAGCCATCTACACCTCCCTCCCTCAACATACTTAAGGACTTGCTTTTTCAGATGGCTAAAATTTTGCTGATTTTAATAATTTTGCATGGGAAATTTCCTAACTTCCTGTGACCTCTATTTTTAAAAAGTCATAAACACAGAGAACATACAAATCACCAATATTCCCAATTTATCTGGGCTATCATTACCTATCTTGAAATTATTAAAAAATCATAGAGACAAATTTACACCCATCAATCCAATAACTTAGAAAAATTAGGACCAACCAGAATAGAAATAAATAACTTGAATTTATAATTCAAAAGTTAAAATCCAATTGCTTGAATAGCCTCATTGGAGAATTTTACCAAATCTTTAAAGAATTATTAACACAAATTTTATAAAATCTATTCCAAAAATTAAAGAGAAAGGGATGATTTCCTAAGTAATTTTTTGATGTTAGTATTACTTTGCTATCCAATAGTAAAAAGACATTTTAAAAAAGAAATAGAAAGGAAAGAAAGGAGGAATGAAAATAGGAAGGAAGGAAATAAAAATCTTTCATGAATTTAGACATAAGAAACTTCAACAAATTTAGTACACTGACTCAAAGTATATAAAAAGCTATACATAGTAGTCAGTGATATTTATATAAAGTATATATAGTTATAAAAGTACTCAAAAACATTAATGAATGCAATTGACCATATTAATAGACTAAAGAAAAAAATCATATCATCAACTGACACAGAAAAAAAATCATTTGACAAAATTCAATACCCTTTCATCATAAAATATCTCTGAAAAATAAGACTAGAGATCTACCTCTGTATGTATAATCTATAAAAACTGACAGTTAACTTTATACTTAATAGTGAAATACTGAAAGCTTTCTTGTTGTGCTGATCATGTCTATGTGACTGAATCCAAATAAGATCTCAGAAACCCAAACTCTGTGAATTTCTCTGGTTGACAATACTCTGTGTCTGTTGTTTCATGTTGTTCCTGGGTGAAGTTATGTCTGCTAACCACTTCCTTGGAATGGAACACATGACTTCATGAGGAGAAAGCAAAAATTCATGGCAAAGCAAATGAAAAAAACAAGTGTGTTTTTCATCTGTATTAAATCCCACATCATCATGTTTTCAATAGGAAGTAAGTGCTTGGATCGAATGAAGGAATTCAGTGTGAGGACACTGTTGGGCACATTTGCTGTCTTTGAGATGCTCTAAAGCAAAGCCAAGTGAGCACAGTACATTCTGTAGACATGTGTCTGTGTTGTTGACTCTGTCCTCTCTTGGTGGGTCTCAACAATTGTTTATGTTCTCTTGAGATCCTTCCTGTGATGATCTCTGTATCCCCACCTTACTAGGCCAAATTCAGATAAGCAAGTTGAATAAAAATCTCATTTTAATAAAGTCAGTAGATTCTAAGTGATAAAATAAGAACTTATCTCTTGAGAAAAGTCATGAACTAAGGCAGCACTAGTTCCCATAGCTTAATCAAACAGGGAACACTGACCACTCACCCTGCAAAGTCACAAACCAGCGCTTGGTGAGCTCTCTCACTCAGGCAGGCTAGGTCTAGGCCAGGTCTGCTGTCATGCCCATTCTGCACATGAGGAAATGAAACTTCATGAGGCCCCATAGTTAAAAGTGACAGAATCAGCACTCAAATTTAGATCACTGATCTCCAAAGTCTGTGCTTTATAATAGGGTTTTACTGATTCATGGAGGCCTTTTCTCTCTTCCTCTTTTCTCTCCTCTGACTCCTCCACCAGCCTTTGATTCTTCCATCACATCTCATTTTCACTTATTTTGGCATTCAAAATTTTATTCCAGAGAGGCAAAGTTGCCAGAAACCCAACCTCCAGATTTTATTTCTATAGGGTTTTATATTTCTCCTCAAGGAGTTTAAAATTTGACTGGGGACTGGAGCATGAACTATAATGTAGCAATTATAGAAGATAATTTCTAACTCTATGATCAACTGCATATAATAAAAAGTGCCTACATTTTTAATTCCCACTACTATCTTTTTCATTCTTGTTGCCCATCATTTTAACCTTTATATTCAGTCTTGATGGGCTTCCAGTCTTGTGCTGTTTCTTTCCCACAGCGTTCTTCCCTCACATCCCCATCCATCAGAAATCATGTTTAGACTTGAAGACACAATTCAGGTGACACCTTAAAGGTGCCGTTCCAAGCTCCAGCCACAATTAGAAACATCCTTTTCTATGTCCCTTGTATTCTTGATTAAATTTCTTCATTTGAACCTCTCAGCTGTTTATCTCCTTTGGAGTTTATGATGGGGAGTTTCTCTCCCGCTATATTATGCCTGAGAGGCAAAAGCAATGTTCTCAAACCCTTATTGAGTCTAAAAATGCATTAGTGCTCTTTGTCTTTGCTGAAACCTTCACATGGGGATAATTATGCCTTTTAGCATAACCATGTCTAACATCCAACGCAACAATGCAGCAACAAGGAATCTTGTTCACTCTTAACTCTCCAACGTCACCATCAATAGGAAATAGCTTCTAATAACAAAAGTCTTGGGATGTGCTAAATTAAGTTGTATTTTCTTGTCCCATTCATGCTAATATAGGCAAAAATATTCTTATCTATTGATTCTTCTCAATAAAGTTCAAGATATTTTACAACTTAAATTAATAAGCTTTTAAAAGCAATTTTAGTGGGATTTTCTGAAGCTTGTTTAATCCAATCTAATATTCAGTGCAAGTGACATTTAGGTGAAGGGTTTGAAAATGTGATCTATACCATAAATTACAAGAAAGGTCATGGAAATAGTTGATGGCTATATTTAAAGGTCTGTGGTACATTGCCCAAGAAATCTCAGTAATGGTTCCACTATTTTTTATGGCTGCCCAATCTGTACAGAGAAAAGGTAACAGCTATTAGGTCTTTCACAATTTGCACTTAGCTATTCTCTCAATTATTTTTCAAAAATGACTGTGACTTCTTCAATAAGAGGGACTGAAAACTTTCAAAGGTTTGATGTTACTGACTTCATTAATTCAAATATTTATAGAATGCTTACTATGTGCCAGACTCACCTCCAGGCAAAAATCTCCTTCACAGAGCTATTTTGAATGGCTCTGCTAGACATGTTCACATTCCTGAAAGCTGGATTTATGGTGCTTTTTTCATTGATGACACACAGAAGCCCCAGCAGATTAGGTAGCCTGATCAAGGTTAAACAACTAGTCAGTAGACAAGTCTGAATTCATATCAGTTCTTCTGTTTTAAATCTCTTGCATTTCCCCAAGTTGGATTTTGTGAATACTTCTTGAGGAGATGGATGTATAATAAAAATGTTTGTTTGGGAAATTAATTTTTGTCACAAGTTGAGTTTTCCTAGCAGCAGATGCTGAGATGCAGTTTTACATGGGAGAGGAATCTTAGGGCATCTACATACGAGGCAGGGGAGAGATGGAAGCAGGATAAGACAGAGGAGAAGCTGAACTGAAATATGATCTCAGGGGAAGCTTCAGTTGCCACTGCAGGGATTCTGAAGATGAGTTGATTCTGCAAAGCTGTCCAGAAATGGGGCAAGACAACCAGGTCTTTATACCCATGTTAATTTATTTTTGGTTGTGGACAAGATATCTTGGACAAGATAACGCTATTGAGCTGAGTCAATTCCCAAAGGGGACTAAGAGCAGAAGGATGGCTCTCAGGGCACTGTCAGCAGTTGGGGCAATGAGTCTCCATTCCTGAAAGGACATCTGAAAGACAAATCATAGCATCCACCAGACTGTGATATTTGTAAACACTAGAGTAAATGAGACAAGACAAATTTCTTTATTGCTATCTACTTAGAACCTTCGATGAGAAACATGTACTACAAATTGTCAAGAGAGTGATATACTATGCAGACTTTCTCAAACTTATGTAAACTCACCACACTTTGAGGGGTGCATATTTATTAATATCTTGTGGAAAAAATGTACTTAGGATGAATGTGTACCAAAAATCATAGTGCAATTAGACAAGTAAAAAAGAAAAAATGCAAAAAGCAGTAAAGGTACAAAACTGACTCAAAATGAATTATAGACCTAAAATTACAGAATTCTGAGAAGCACGCACAAGTAAAAATCTTTGTGACCTTGGATTCGGCAATGATTTCTTAGAGATAACACTAAATGTACAAGTGACACAAGAAAAATAAGCATATTTGACTTTATCAAAATTTAAAACATTTGTACTTCATGGGACACCATAAAGAAAGTAAAAAGCAATCTAAAGAACAGAATATATTTTTGAATCTTATATGTAAGAGACTTTTACAAAATTTTATGAAGAACTATTACAAATCAACAATAAATGGGCAAATAACCCAATTAAAAATAGGCAAATAATTAAATAACATTTCTCAAAAAATATTCACAAATGGCCAATGAAAATACAAAGAATATGAAAAGACACTCGACATCATTTGTCATTAGGGAAATGCAAATGAGATAATGAGATACCACTTCATGCTCACTAGGATGACATAAAAAAAGACAGATAAATAAGTGGTGGTGAAAATGTGGAGATATTAGAACCCTCAAACATTATTGGTGGGAATGCAAAATGATTCATCTACTTTGGAAAATAATTTTGTAGTTCCTCAGAAGTTTAAATATAGAGTTACCACATGACTCAGTAAATCTACTCCTAGATATTTACTCAGAAGAATTAAAAACATATGTCCACATAAAAACTTGTACACAAATATTCACAGCAAGATTACTACTAAAAGACAAAAGTGGAAACAGCCCAAATGCCCATCAGTGATGGATAACCCAAATATAAAATATTATTTGGCTATAAAAAGGAATGATGTAATGATACATGCTACAACATGGATGAACTTTGAAAACAGCATGCTAAATGAAAAAAGCCAGATACAAAAGCAACATATTGTATGATTCCACTTGTATGAAATGTCCAGAATCAGCAAATCCATAGAGATATAGGTAGATTAGTGATTGCCAGGGGAGGTAATGGGGGGGGTGACTGTTAATATGCTTTTAGGAATACTGACAAAGTTCTAAAATTAGATAATGGTCATAGTTGGACAACTCAAGTAAACATACTAAAAACCACTGAATTGTATATAAAATGGTGAAGTGCATGATATGCTAATGCATCTCAATAAAGCAATAGGGGCATAAATGAGAGAGCCAGGAATTTTGTTGAGGGATATTAAGAAACTTGTTGGAGTGCTCTTGCTTACAAGTGAAAAAATCTCAAACTATATTAAGAAAGTCTTAAAAGGGGGCAATAGAAGGGAGCAATATACTTCACAGTCTCACCAGAGGAGATAAAACGGTATCCAGCAGCCACAGATTCTCACCTTCCGTGCTTAGCAAGTTCAACATAGAGCAGCTGATCTCTCCCTACATCCTTGGAGCCATCAAAGGGAAAAATGTGATTGGTGCTGCTTGGAACACAACCAATGACTGAGTACAAGAGGGTTGTCTAATTAGCTATCCTAAGACCTATGTCTATCCCTTTGGAATGAAAACTTGGAGGGAGACTTAGTAATCTTCAGTCTTCCAAGGGAGATACAATACAAACTAAATGCAAAAGGAGAAATAATATTGCAGATAAAAACATTACAGGAAAAAAATGCAAAGAATGATCCATGCAGGATTAGTATGACCCCCTTTCTTTGCCTGTGATTTTCAGTGTCATTTCCCACAAATATAAGGTTCCTTCTTAGAGAATTAGCAAATAATTTTAAATAATTTAACAGTGTCACAATAATTTTATGTTCTATGGTAAAGATAAAGCAATCATATTCTAGCAGTAATTAATTGGTTGAGCAAATAATACAGATTCCAATTTAGGACTTAAGCCTTATTCAGAATTCCCTTTCCTTTGGATATTTTGGCTCAACTAACTCATTCCAAGATCCTTTTTCTGCTTTTCTTCTCATAGCCCCTTTCTCTGGTCATCAAAGAAACAGGCACTTTTGCCTACAAATCTGCCCTTCTGTATCTCAATGGGTAAAATTTAAATTCTCTCATTTTCCCTGGCCAGAAACTTGAGATCACTTTTAACTCTTTGTTCAACATCCAACCTATCATCAATTCTTGTAAATATTGCCTTGTAACTATCTTGAACATTGTCTTCTCATTTCCCTTCCCAATGATTTCTTGCTTGGATGACCATAATAACCTTTCCCTGAATTCAATGTTCATTCTTCATATTGTGGCTACAGTGAACTTTTAAAAATGGTAATCTGGTCATGACTTCACCCAGGCTTAAAAATCTAACCTAGTGTTAAATCTCTTGGATATATATCTCCAAGACTTCCGGAATAGTAAAGTCATCTTTATATTTGGTATGCAAATAAAAATGTCTCAAGCTCCCATCTCAGTCTTGGAAACCTCTTGTTCTCCTTAGTTTTCTTCTTTGTCTTAGAAACCACAGTCAACCTCCAACCTCACCTTAATTTATTTCTTATTTAGTCTGAAATCCTTCAATCAAATTGTATAGCACATGAAATAGGAAGTTTTGACTGAATTATGGAGATATAATAGCTATCAATTCCCAAGTGAAAACTTAGAAAATAAAAAAAACCAAAAATTGATTATAGGAATCTCAAATTAAGGCTATAGAATAAGTCAAAAGTGGATTTAAAGTGTAAGGACTTGTGAGAACAATTTCTTTGGAGAGTATTATACTAGGATCCCCTCCCTGTTAAAGTTGTGAAGTTCTCCCACATGAAGAAGTGCTCCCATCACCTCAAGTCAAAAGCTGGTGGCCCTTGGCAGCTAATCAGAGACTGTTAAGAGTTGTCTCTGGATTTGCGGAGGTGGGGAACACAGTAGTCTAGACCAGTGTCTCACTCAGGTTGGCTAGCTGCTGGCAGATCAAAACATTGAGATTCTGGGATCAGCCTGGATATCAAAAGTGTATTTGAAAGGCTGAAATTGGAGACTTTCCATACACCCGATGTGAACCATGAGCAAGACGAAGTCACTGATGCCAACTTAGGACAAGTTATGAAAGTCTCGCTTTAGGGGCCACAGAAGTAGTAAATGACCAGCTAAACCAGAGAAACATTCACCCAGCTAAGAGATCTTTGGATTAGTGTGTGTATTTGGGGAAGTAATAGCTTCTCCTAATAACCCATGAAAGTGTTTGATAAGATAAAAAATTTTTCAGCAACTACCAACATTCAGAAAGTGCAGTGCAGTAACATGACAATGTCAACTATATACTGACTCCTGTAACCTGCCCTCCACACTCTCACCCCGGAGTGTGCATCAACTTCAAAATGACAAAAATTTAGGGAGAAGAACTGAACCTATTTCCCAAGAAACAGGTAGCCAGCAAGAAAGGAATCGTAACTTTGAATGAAGTTAGAAGCTTATGTGGGATTGGGTGCATAGAATGGGCACCAACTTAAACGACTGGAGGAATTTCACTATTAAAAAATAGATTTTAAAATGTAAGATAAATCAAGTTTTAATATAGCAACAGAAACATAACTTCCGCCTTATGAATAAAATCATTGTATTGTGGTTATATACCATACCAGGGACATGATCCTTCTAATAGAATTCCCCAAGGTACCGGAAAACCTTTTTCTGTGGAAGGCCAGATAGGAAACGTTTTCAGTCTTTTGGGCCATAAAGGCTATTGAAACTACTCAATTCTGTGGTTGTAATGTGAAAACAACCACAATCCTTCCGTGGGTGGGGTGTGTTCTAATTAAACTTCATTGACAAAAAACAGGAAGAAAGTGAGTTTGAGCTCATGCCACCATAGCTTTCGAATCCCTGTGCTAAACTGAAGCCTTCTTGAGGGTTGAAGCTGTTTGATCACGCTGTACATGAACTGTTCTGCATGACGTAGATAATAAGGACTAGGTGAAAAAGTAGCACCTCCTCTGTTAGCCACACACAAATTTAGTTCAACTCAAGGAATCCCTTTTGTTAGCTTTGCAGACAGTCTCATGAGAAAGAGATAGAGTCCTCAGGGAAAAAATCTGAACTAAAAGACATTTGATTTTAGTTAAAAGAGGGAGCCACAAAGTCCAGGATCACCTCAGAGCAGGTAAGCTCATATAGATTATTAAGAAGGCATAGTCTAACACATTAGAGTTTATGCATAGGCTTGTACCTAGACCACTAAATTGTGAGATTCCCATTTAACATTCCTTATCTTCTTTATCTTTTTAAGACTGACCTGGTGTCCTGTCCTCTACATAGCATGTAAAGATACATGGATGATAAACATAGGGAAGATGATTCAATTCAGTAAAGAGTCAAAGGCATATTCAGAAATGTATATATGAATGAAAACAAATCTCTAATTAAAAGGTGTTTAAGTGGGCAAAAGAATACAGTTGTAGAATGAAGCACCCCTTGATGTTAATGGCATATATTTTTTGAGATTTTTTTTTTACAACACTAACAGTACCGATATTACTGGCATTGAGTGCTAATGTCTCTGTAGAGTATAGAAATGCTAAGTTTGTATTTGAATTGTTCAGATCCAATTATAATTAATCTACTTAGTGTCAGGGATTGTATTAGATACTTCCACATGCATCTTCCAGGCAGGAAATAGAGCATAGCATCAGGATACACCTGTCCTAAAGCCAGAACTGCCCAGATTTGATCACTGGTTCCTTCACTTACTAGCTGTGAGAACTTGATCTAGTAACCTACCTCATTGTGCTTCGGTCCTTCTATCTGTAAAATGGGAAAGGAAAATAGTTCCTGTAGTAAAGATAGTTATTAGATTTAAATGAAAATACATGTGTTAAGTTCTTAATATTTGCAATTAAGATGATCCTATTTCACTTATCCTCAGATTATTGCAATGATTTTGGTGTGATTACCACACCTTACATAAAGGGAATTTGAGGCTCAAAGATGCAATCTTCTAGTTTAAAAGGGGTCAGGAGTCAAGAACAACTGGATCAAGTTCATTGCACCAGGAGGCCTTATGGTGAGGACTGGGCCAAGAGCAGTCAGAGAGTATCTTTAGTTTAGAGCCCAAATTTGCATTAGAAAGAAATTTAGTCCTTGGATTACACCATTCTCATCTTCTCTAAAAGTTTAAATTATACTTATGAGGACTTCTAAACAGAGTTTCCATAAAAGTGTCATCTTTTTCCTCTATAATAAACAGTTTTTAAAATGTAATGCTTTTATTTTAATGATCATCTTTATTTTTCTTTTCAATTTTAAGGATAATTTCTTTAGATACAGATTTCTAGTTTTATTTTTTTCTTTCAGTACTTCACATATTTCACTCTACTCTTCTTGCTTGCATGATGTCTAAAAATAAGTCTGATGTCTTTCCTCTTGCTTCTCACAGGCAAGGATCTTTTTTTCCTCTCATTTCTCTCAAGATTTTTCAAGTATATCATATACTTGCATATAGCATTTGGGGTATTTATCTTCCTTGGTGTACTTTATATGTTTTCTGCATCTGTGGTTTGGTATTTGTCATTGTTTTGGAAATTCTCAGTCATTTATAATTCAAATATGTCTTCTTTCCTTTCTCTTTCTTCTCCTTCTTGGCATTCCCATTACTGGTACGTTATGTACTTCTCTTGTAATTGTCTCACAGTTCTTATATACTCTGTTCCTTTTATTTTTTTCTCATACTTTTTCTCTTTGTATTTAATTTGAGAAGTGCTATGATCTGAATGCTTGTATCCTCTCAAAATTCATTTAAGTCTAGCTACCAAGGTGATGGTGTTAGGAAGAAGGTCATTTTGGAGGAGATAAGGTCATGAGGTAGAACCCTCATGAGTGGGATTAGTGTCATTACAGAAGAGAGAGAGGTCCCTTGCTCTTTCTACCACGTGAAGACACAGAAAGAAGGCATCCAACATGGACCAGGGAAGACGGCCCTGAACAGAACATCACCATTCTGACACCTTGATCTTGGAACTTCCAGCTTCCAGAATTGTCAGCAATAAACTTGTGCTTCTTATGTGTAAAAAAGTATTGTTTTGTTAGGAAGTATAACAATAGTCCTCTTTTTTTGTAGTGTCCCTGGCTACTATTCAAAGTCACGCCCACTATCCTTGCATTGTTTTTTTATTTAGGTCAGGAAAGACCTGAAATTTGGTTCTAAAAATTTCCTTAATATGTAAGAAGAAATAATCCCCTGGAAATCCAGTCATTATGACCAAAGAGGAAAAATAAAGCTTTAACTAGAAATGACGAGCATTGTAACCATGGGGCTTTCAGAACTAAATTGTTTAATTTATCTCATATCCTTTTTTGACCATTTTCTAGATGTAGCTGCCAAAAGTAACAAAACTTGTTGCTCTAAGCAAAAATCTTCATAGGTAGTGACACTGATAATACCTCCTCATGCAGAGCCTCGGGGAAGCATCTGGAAAGAGCTTAAAAGCATGGATGAATCATTCCCCCAAGGAGGAGGATTTTCTTTAAAGCAGTTTCAGACAGAGAAATGCTCACCCTTTCACTTCCAAACAGTTTTCTCTGGCAATTTTCGGAATGTCTGTTTCTAGAAATGTTTCTTCCTGTCTCATCTCCATCTAAAATCACTTGCGAGACACCCATTCACCTCTGGGGAAGCATCAGAGGTGCTAGAGGAAAAATTATACATATGATCTCTATAGCCTCAGAATTTGCAATCTAAGATACAAACACATGCAAAAATATATGTAAGAAGAGCTATGTCAATTTATGGCCAGAAAGTAAATTGCGCTATAACTAACCTACACAAACCACGTATTTGCTTCTAGACCTGGTTTCTTTTATATAACTAAAAATGATGGGCATTCCATTGACCTCTAACATTTGACAAGTTGAAGTTGAGTAAACCTGGAAATTGGTATGACCCCATACCTCAGTAAGATAAAGGAAATGTACACACTTCATAGATTGAGACCAGACAGCATAAGCTGTAAGAATAACAGGTGAAAAGGTGGCTTCTGAACTTAAAGGCACAGGGGTAGATAATTTTCAAAATTATACCCATAAATAGAAAAATTATATTCCCAGAAATAGTGAAGTATGGTATAATAAAAATTATATCCAGAAAAAGTTTAGCATAAACATGTATTAATGTTTATTTAACTCATTAGTGAGGAACCCATTGGGATAATAGAAGTTGGTTCAAAGGATAGTTGAGAAACTGAGTTTTTGTAGACCCAAAGAAATAATTTTGGAATAGGATAACAAGATCAGACTCAAAAGTTGTTCATATCCTATGTGGTAAATATTGAAACACATAAAATTATCTTTTCTACTATGTAGAAATAATTTTTATCAATATCAAAAGTCCACCAGTTAACACATGGCTTCAAAGAGCTTGATCCCTAATCGACATGGGAAAAACACATGGAAACCCTGTAGAAAATTAAATAATCCCTGTGTGTGCCTGTTGGACAAGCTCCAGGGGAAGAACAGACGGGCATTTCTTTTCCTCATTTCCAAGTTTTGCATAGAATTGGTGATTATAAATAATCTCCTAGGATAAATTTTGATCACACACATCAAAAAAGGTTGTTCTTGTGTGTTTGTCTTCTTTAATTTGTGTAAGTTCAACAAGGGGTGCCAATTAACATATAAGCCTCCTTGAAATATGCCTAGCAAATATAGAGTTCTTGAATAAGACTCATAATTTAACCTTTGACTGCAAATTTCATAAGCCATTAGGGCCGAATTTTCAATAGTATCGTTATTTTAAAGCTTTTTCCTTTGCTTGTCTTAGGGATTTTTTTCCTTTAGGCTATTCTTAGTTAAGAAACCAAAGCTAAGAAATCTATCCCCACTGTTCCACATACAGTAGGTATACATTTGTATACATTCCTGTTTCCCTTGTCCTCCAAATCGTCAAAGTTCCTGGCGGCCAGGAAGTGAACTTGTTTGCAGGTGGAGACCTCACAAGCTATAGAACACATAACACACCAATTTCTTAGAAAAGTTTTGGAATATCAGTTTTATGTCAGAAGCACAATTCTTATCCCTTTATGGTGAGTTTGGCATATATAGTTAAACAAAATTTGTTGTAAAGATGAAATTCCAGATAGGAATTTGGCTGTATAATTATTTTGTCTAATTATATCCTGGTAGAAAAAGAAAGTTTTTTTTTTAAAAGGAAATTTGCAGTCAGGAAGGAAGATTAAACAATAAAACATTGAAAACAATTTCAATAATCTAAAAAAAAAATCCCTATAGTTAAATTTCCCTCATCACTTCATTAAATTATCTTATTTCTTATTCCACTGAATACTTGGGTCAGCAATCTGCTTTTACAAAGCCACTTGCTTTTGGACTGGAAAGATCTGGAAAACATGACTCTGCTGGTTATTATAATGATGGCACCTTAATTACACTCCCAAACCTGTATATAATATATTTCAGTAGATTAGAGTACCACAATAGACCTTTCCACTAAGGCTTCAAGACAGTCCTTTGTTAAAGGTTTATTTGTTTATCTTGATGTTCGAGACATTTTAAGCAAATGTGAGAGGAAATAAAAACCACTTATTGAGAAAAACTGAATAGCTGTGACTAAATTACTATAACTTCTAACAATTAAAGAACAGAGGAGAGTAACTCACCTATTGGACATGATATGTCACTAGTCTGCAGGTTCTATCTTCTCCCCGAGGTTTTCCTTTGAAGACCTTTGTGGCTAGTTGGGAACTCTTTGAGAGTGGGGACCAGATTGTAATTCAGAGATGCTATAAATTGCAGTATTCAAACTGTGTATCAAGAATTATGCTGAAGTCCTCAACTGAATTTGCTTTGAGTCATGGTGCACAAGATTTCAAAAATAGGGGCTACAGAGACTTTTTTGTTGGTGGTATTGAAGCTTTCTTCAAAAATAAACACATCACAGAAAAGGAAAAACAAGTAACTCTTGAACTTCTGAAATTATAATTAATCTCACTCATATAAGGAAGTATAATTTAAATATTAGACAACACGCAGAACATTTGTTAACACACTGTATTGTTGAGAAGATGTAATAACAGATGTTTGTATGCAGATACATTTTTTGGTCTACAAACTATTTCTAGAAATAAATTTTGCCTATACACATGGAGCTATCTATGCACAATAATTTACACATAATGTTATTTATTTCTGTATTATTTTTAAATCAACAACAGAATTAGTAGTCAAAATTAATTAATAAGTAAATTATGGATACATGTTGGAAAACTATGCAGCCAAAATTAATCTACAGACTCTGGTGGTTGGTTACATTAGGAGGAAAATATGTAAAGATAAGGAGGACACTGACAAATCTGCAGGACTTCCTATTTAAATCTCTGAAATACATTTATAATAATAACATAGTATCCATACAAAATTAATCTCAGAATACTTTTAATCTGACACATTTTTTCATTTAGCATTTATAATGAGTTGAGTTGACTTGTTTAAGAAACAGAGAATATAAACAAACCTAGTTATTTCTATCCTGTCTCATTTTATTTTATTTTTAAAGTTAGTTATGGAAGTAACATTGATTTATGACATGTTTCTGATGTATATTTTTACATATCAATATCTACATTTATACATTATGCTCACCACAAGAAGTCTAATTTCATCTTTCATCATAAAATTAGCCACTTTTATCCAACTTACCCATTACTTTCCTCCCTTCTCTTCTTGTAATCACTAACTTGGTCCTGTAGTCTAAAAGTTTAGCTTAGTTTTACTTGAGTGTTTATGAATCATACATTAGTGAAATCAATTGGTGTTTGTCTTTCTTCATCTAGCTTATTTCATTAAGCATAATACCCTCTAGGTTCATCCATATTGTTTCAAGTGGTAAGATATTTTCTTTATAACTGAGTAGTATTCTGCTATGTTTGTCTTTCTCTTTTTATAAGAGAAAATAATAAATATCTGTGATTGCCCAGATCTTCCAGGAAATATCATGTACAGCTTAAGTGTATAATATATGCTGAAAAGAAAATTTAATGATGGGAGACAAAATTAAATGTTACTAGAGGAGATTTTAAAAGGGTCATTAGCACCTAGGAAAGATATATATATATATATGTGTGTGCCTAATATACGCACATCTCTATCTATCTATCTATCTATCTATCTATCTATCTATCTATCTATCTATGAGAGGACACAATTTTAGGAATCTCAGTTCTTTCAGATGGGAGCAACCTTAAATTTTTTAAAATAATCAATGACATAAAAAAAGTTAGCAGAAAGTGCAAAATATTATTCTTAACACATATCTCAGTTGCCTAAGAAAATTTTGATGAATAATTTACTATATTTTGAGCAGATTATTCTAAGACTAACAGTTATTTTAATGGAAAGAAAATCGAACTCTAGATTTGCATTAATATTACCAAAGGCGTGCCCTGGTGGACCAGAGATTATGTCAATCACCTCCAACAGAGCCAGCCACATACCCCTAGGTTTGAGGCCTGGACCCAGGGGAAGCAATCAATGTGATAAACTAAATGAAAATAAAATAAAGATGCTTCTTCCTCCTCTTTCTTCCTGCCTGCACCTTTCTTAAAATATATATATAATATATGTATGAATACATATATAAAATATGTATAAATACATATATAAATAAATATATAAAATATGTATATATATAAACCATAAATGGAGTAAAACATGCAATTGTTCAAATTATCTTTTTAATAAACACATCAAAACTGAATAAACTTTGGCACATTTCAATACATTGTTTTAGTTTTAAGATTCATTATTTCCAAATATTATAATCCAAGACAAATAAATTTACTGCTTTCATACTTTCCAAAACATGCTCCAGTCATTCATGTTATATTCTTCCCTAAGTTATTTCATACTCAGCAACGATCTGACACTTTGACACGAATCTATTTTATTTTTCTCTTGAAAAGCAAAAACATTCTTTGCGTATACAGTTGTATTTGTTTGCCATTATTCTGGATATAGACTCTTATTAATATATGTAACCAGTATTCATATAAATGATAACTTTTACTAGACAAAAACTTAGAGGTAAATGAAACATCTCCATCATATACAAATATTGTAGCAGATTGGGAAATCTCACAAGCACAGTTACTAAGATCCCCTACAGCTATATAGGATTAGCTGATCAGTAAACCAGTTTTAAAATAAAATATACTCAGAAATTAGTTTCTTCATGAAAAAACAAATCCACGTCTTAAAAAATAAAGTTAAATGTGTACTTGTATTATATTTTACATTCATAAAATCAGGAACAAGTCACTTAGCTGTTTTTAAACCAAAATTATTAGACCTGTCTGATCTGTTGAACAATTCATTTTGCTTATGTGAACTTGCGTTCCAGAAAGACTTCTGAATTAGCAGTTTCTGAGAGAACACTTTTGCTTAAAGACAGCATATTTTAAAGTATTAGAAGATTAATTTTGTTTATTTTCTAGAAATTCAGGGAATACTAGATGTAGGTAAGGGTTTACAATGCTCTACAAACCAATATGAATAGCACACCTTTAAGGAAATGCATCACCTAATTTATTAACCTCAGCTATGCTTCACACAGACATGTGAGAAATGGAAGTTGTTCTGAATTAGAGACCCACTGAGAGGTTCCAGGTATAGGGCTACAATCAGATCTGCAGTAAAAAGTGAGCACAGGAATTTAAGACTCACCCATGCAGATACCAAAGATCTGGTCTTCTTCTCAGTAGGCATGAGGTGTTGTATTAATTTATTTGACTCCAAATAGACAAACAACAAAAAGACTAACAATTCAGAGTCTCCCGTCATCCACCCAATACAGAAATCACAGTGGGTCACAATATTCAGCTCAGTAAGTCAGATTCTGAGTCCCTGTTGTCACTATGTGATTTTAATTAAGTGACTGAGCAGGCACCAGATACCCGTAGGCACAGGGTGCTCTCTCCCATGCAGTGGAGGCCAGCCTCGTAGTCAAACATCCACCAGTCCTTAAGACAGTGTGTCTCAGGCCACAAGTTTGTTGATGCCCAGCATGGCTCTCCACCCTGTGTCAAGACCCAAAGCAAGAATGAACCCTCTAGGCCTGGAACCAGCTGAGAAGAAAGATTGCAAGTTATAGAGACTAAGGGAGTTGGCCTATAACTGGAAAACGAGACACAAAAGCAGAAACACAATCAGAATTTGAAATAAACAAAACAACCAAACACACACACGACAGTAACAACAGACCTAGAGAACTAGAGAGCCAATAAAGATGAATTTCTTTTGCCACTGGAGACTCATTCTGGAAACCAAGAAAGGTCGTACCTGGCTTAAGCGGCACGTGGGATGCTTTGGGGGCAACATGGTTTAATTAGCTCCAACAAATGAGTCCGTCTGGATTTTCCATGGGACAATCTCTATAACTGTCCAGTTTCCAAAATATTAACAACATGAATGCATAAAAATAGAATAAACATAAATCAAAGATTTATTCAATTCTTGGGTGAAGGAACAAGCTTTTCAAAAGATACGGTGATTCAAAGAGCATTTAAAGTATATTATTTACTGAAGAAAGAATGTGGGATTAGATAATTGCTAAATTAAATTTTAAAAATTGATTTCTGTCTCTTTATAAGCATACCCTTTGGGTTTGCTTTTCTACCAGACAGAAATAATTTGTGTCTCTATCTGCCATAAATCTCCAAATAATTTAAGTGAGTCTAGGTTCTGACTCATGGTAATTGGTCGGAGGTTTGGATAATTAAATAATCCTTGGGAGGGTCTTTTGGATTGGATTCCAGCCTGACATTGAAAGGATATACATTTCCCTTTTCTGTCTTATTTTCAAATTCTGGATGTTTCCTAGGAGCAAGTAGATAGATGATGCATTAGAGAAGAAAAAGGACTTGAGCAGGGGCGCCTAAAATAAGAAGCAAAATGGCTGGGAAGGCACAAGCATGCAGAGTGTCCTCATGGGAGAGTTGACACTGAAGCAGATCTGCAAGGTCAAGGATAGTACAATGTTTTGGAAGAGGAGCTGGGCTGTCAGGGCTGACAAGAAGGCTGTAGTTTGACCTGCGAGCCAATGGACATGGAGGGTCCCAGGCAGGAACTGGAACTCTTGTAGAGCTTATTAATCCAACCCACACTCTGGCATCAGCAGCAGATACATGTCTATGTCAAATGGACTGTGTGGTCTAGGAAATACATTCACAACTTCATCACTTACGGTGAAAGGACACCAAATTGTTGCCTCTTTGATGGTGACTCCATGAGCCTTTGCTAACCTATAGGGCTGTCCCTGAGTTTCCCTTATTGCACTTCCAAATAGTTTTCTAATTCTGTTCCACATCTCCTTTCACCTCAATACCTGTTACCAACCAGTTCCCTGTAGTTCAAGTTCACCAGCACTGCGTCCAGGAGGATTCCTCAGTGCTCCCCAACCCATCACAGCCTGTGTCCCCATAATGCTCTCTGCCAGCTTGTCTAACACTTTCTGTCTTCCCCTGTGACTGTATCAATCCTGAAATTCTCTGTTTTTGGCTATTCTGTTCCAAACTTTCCTTGGCTAAGCCTTAAGCCTTGTCTACTTTATGACCACATCTCCAGTCTCAGAACATTCTAGCATAGACCAGGTGGCCAGTGGATTAGGTTCATTGCTCCCTGGGGTTGCTCAGCACCTGGATCATACCCAGACTGTTTCCAGCCACAGATTTCCTGGTTTGGCTTTAAGATCCACATATGACCAGAAGCTAAAGTAGAGTTAATTGCGGGCCCTCTTTTTCAGCCCATGTCCACCTGCATCTCAGGACCCTGGGGTTGGATCCTGGAGTTAGCTCATCCCCTTAGGTTATCAGAATCCTGGAACAATCTGAAATGAGCCTCAAGACAGTTTCAAAATGAGTCCAGGTTTCTTCAATCCTCCTTTTCAATTCTTAGAAATACCCGTAATGTAGTTAAGAGAAGTATATGTACCCATTCTCCAAAACCCTTAGATAAACTCTGGTCACTGATTCTATTAGCTTTGTCAGGACCAAAGAATAAATGAGGAAAACAGAGATGCTTCTTGGTTTCCTTCCTGCTTCCCCAGAAACACTCAACTCTCCAGGTTGCTAGGGGAACCCTCACACAGCATAAAATCACACAGTTGCTTTAGCTTCGATTCTTGGCACTATGGCAGGCCAAGAGCAAGCGATCTGTAGAGCTTTCTTCTGATGTTCCCTTAAGAGAGGCCCTGACCTCTCTTGCTAGTCTTCCCAGAAAGGACAGACATGCACTACAGAGCTACTGTCTTCTAAGGAAGGAGTGAAAACTTAGAGTCAGCTGCCCAGGATGTGAGTCCTGACCCAGCATCTACTGTCAACTGAGCAAGCTACTCTTATTATCTCATCCATTGTGTGAAGAGTGTTCACACATTTCACATATCTTTTCTGAGGGTCAAAAGAGATTTAAATAACTGCAAGCAAAAAAGCAATAGATAGCTGTTTTTCCATGTATAGCTATAATATAATAAATAATAATAGCTTAATTTTAAGTCTACCATTAGTGCACTAAATCATAATGTCTGCCCTAGAATTAACTGGCATGGTAACAGATCTTTCTTAGTGTGTCACCTTCCCCATTTTCATAACATCCAGGTATTTTTGTAACATCCCAGAGTGGTATACTATTTTCCCATTTCTCTTGCCTAGGCAAGGCATGTATTACTTCCTAAGGATTTTGTTACCCTTTCTCTCGCATCTCCTCCCAAATTTTCCCCACAGATTTGCACCTTGTACTGCAGGGAAGAGTCCTGTACAACACTTTACCCAACCTCGCCCATCCATCCATCACTCTCCATCTAGGCAATTCCTTCCTCAGCCAACTCAGTGTCCAGTTAGTCCCAGAGTCACCCATAGCACACAGGCATCACACAAGCTAGGGTGCTGCGACCAAGAGCACGAGGAATGCTGGGCAGAGCTAAAGTCGTTTTGATTTGCATTTTCAGTTGGAAGGCTTTATTGCTAGTGTACATTACAAATTTCCAAGTGGAAAATGGAGTATGTTGTGTCCCAAACCTACTTGACTGTGGAACCCTTTCTTCATGGACAGGTCTTGTTGGGTTAGAATGCTGTGGAAGACTTGTCTTCATCCATCACTAGGGAAAAGCATACATAGATGCCCTCTCCAAAGTATTCCAGCCCATGAACAGAGATTAAACTTACCTGGAGCTTTTGTTCTTGACAAAGAGACTCCCCCACATTCATCTCTAAGTTTTTCCACATCAGTCAGTCATGATTTTTCATTCTTCGTACTTTCTACGAAATAAAATCCCACTATCCAGAGAGGTTTCCTTCCACATATTGGCTTCCCAAGTTACTCAGCTCCAGTTTTGTTAGCTCATAGGTTATAGGGGAGTCCTTCATCTTTTGCCTTCCATAGTCAGTGGAAAACACTTGGCCCATAATCAATCTCAATCTCTCCTTGGCAAATATCAGCAAAATACCCATCAAATATGGTGTTTCTGGGACCGAGGGGTGGCTGCGAGATTAATCTTCAAGTCCCTTAATGCCAACTCTCTAGAGAGAAAAATTCTAATTTGCCATGGGCTCCGGGCCTGAGGATTCCTGGGAAACCCTAGAGACCAGCCCAGCAAAGCTCCTCTCCTTGACAAGGAGACATTTATTATCCCATCCAGGAAAGCAAGAATATGCACGTCCCTGGGTATAGAAGGGAATTCCCCTTGACTTTGAACCTAATTTGGGAATTCAATCTCACTTGGGGATCTCATTTTAACCCTTTCAAGTTGAAATTTCACTTTGGCATTTGAATTTCATTTAAGCACATGCTGGCAATGTGCCAGGCACACTGCTAGCCCTAAAGGCAGTGAGGCTACAAGAAAAATGTCCTATTAAGCATGATTTGTATCTGAAGGACTTGGGGCTTATGTCTTCTTTGTTTTGTCCTCTGCTAGGGAGATTCAGGAGCAGCCTTAGGGTTGGGAGCACCAAATTCTGTTCAGGTCACCAAGTATTATTGTTCCTGCCCAAGGTGTGCTGTGACCTCATGCCCAAAGGATAAGCTTACAGTGACTAGCCTGACTGTCCAGTGCTGATAACCTGTGCTAAGGGCAGAGATAGTTTATTGTTAAGTTCCAAGAGCTTAAGTTTCAGAACCTCACCTGTACAAGCCCTTTCCAAGGCTCTGTTCCTGACTTTGTGTTTACAATTTTGTTTTCTTTGCTTTATTCCCTAATTGAATAGGCACAGTACTCACAAGTCCTAGATCCTGCCTTGGTGAGATCACATGTCTCACCAATTAGGCAGCATTCAGTGAAAACTTGCTGGACCATAAACTGGTCCTGAACTTGATGTAGCACGATAGAAGAGTCTCTGACCAATTCTCAGATTGATGCATTTGCAGAGAAGACTGTTTCCTAGGCAGACATTGATATATCTGGATTTGAATTACTGAAAATTCTGAGGTTGATGACCTTGACATTGTTCAGAGTGAACTTGACCAGTGAGTCAAGGCAAGAATGAGCTGCTTTTTTTCTACCCAACCTCATTTTCAGGAAAACTCTAGAGAGCATTATGGGTGTGTCAGCTTTCTTAGATTATTACCGTATGTGTAGATCTCCCACAAAATTTAACTTTTTCCTGACATCAATGCAACTCAAGGAGCTCCCACATCCAGGCAAGTACCAGAGACATAATAATGTTCAATATTCCCAAAGACAGGACTTCCCAGTCAAGTAAAAAGAGTTTAAGGATTCTATGTCTGACCAGTCTGGGAGTTCATGCCCTTTGACTGTAATGTTTTCACCAGAGTTAGCTTCCTGGGGCTCAGACCCGCTTTGTGTCCTCAAACTTCAAAGCGAAAATGCTTCCTTGTCCCGGAATGCCAGAATCCACTAGATTTTCTTTAAAGTTCTCTGGAATCCCACTCCCCTACTTACTGCTTCAAGATAAAACAGAGTATTCCATCCTTTTGCTGTAAACTATGTTGAACAAGAAAATCTGACTGAAGACTTAAGACTTACTGATTTTTTTTTCCCTGTGCCATTGGGAATAGCAAAAAGCACATGCTATAGGCCAAGCATAAAGCAAGCGTGAGATGTGTTCCACAGGCAGAAGAGACTTACTGAGGAGACTGCAGTTCACAGATAAGCAAATCCACTGGCTTATAAAATGAGCGGGGAGGCACACTAAAAAGGCAGGCTTTGGAAAAAAATCCAGGAGCCAGCCTAGTTGGTGGGAAACAGATGTGCCTGGGTCTTAGGGAGGAGATTTGTGGGCTCTGTCTCTCTGCCCCGCCATCCAGTCCCATCAAGCACCAGGCTGACCATGTTCATGAGCCCAGTGAGGAGCCAGGCCGCCTGGGTCTTGCTGGGAGTAGAATGGCTCCATTCAGTGTTCAGTCACCGCCTAGTGATTGGAAATTCCTTTGCCCCTGATGCTAATAAAAGTGTTCCCAGTTAGAAATAAAGAAAAATTTCTAAACAAGGAGCATGCAAAGGACTTGAGATCCAACACTTTGAGAGAAGACTCAGGAGGAAGTCTTAAAAATATATTCTCCTCTGCTTTGGGAAAAAGAGAATGAATAACATTTTCTTTTTACTGTTAACTTTCTCTC
Source organism: Solenodon paradoxus (assembly GCA_004363575.1). NCBI lineage: Eukaryota > Metazoa > Chordata > Mammalia > Eulipotyphla > Solenodontidae > Solenodon > Solenodon paradoxus. The sequence continues at coordinate 965,540 of RJWH01000110.1, read as the reverse complement.
TACAGAGAAGGAAGGAAGTTTCATGTACTTCTTCCCACATCAATCCGCCTCTTGTCTGTGTCTTAGCTGAAGAAAGGTCACATTCCGTCCATCCTCTGACACCCTCAGGCCACTGAGAGATTTGGGCTTTTTCCCAATTCTGTCTTCAAGTGGCTGGAGCCTGAGCACTGTCCCCTGGCACCGGGGCGGAGGTCACTACACAAGTCGGCAATTGCTCCTCAGTCCTTGCAGCTGTATCCACATTTGAAAGGTTTAGCTCTGGTTCATGTTGTCTTTATGATAGACTCTATTTTGATAAGAGTGTTGACACCCTAGTGTTACAAGCTGAGATGGAACCTGGGCCCCAGTCCTGCACCAAATCCATTCAACAATCTTTACCAGGTTCTGTTCCAGCCCGGCTTGAGATGTAGGTTTGGTCGCTGCGACCACCATCTCTTTTTCCCCCCTTTTACCTCTGACCTTTTGTTTTCTTTGGATGTTAGTATATCAACATATTGTGAAAGCTTGCTTGGAGCCAGGCATGGTGCTCAGCATTTCACTTACACGAGTGCCTTGAAAACTCACAGCTGAACCCTGTGATTTCAGAAGTGGCTCCAGGCCCCAGCAGGAGTGGGCACTCTGATCCTGAGAAGGGCTGACTTCATGGTCAGCTCTATGCAGCTCCAGAGGCCGAGCTCTAACCACTGCTCCGTCCTGCCCTTACTGATTGTAGACTCACTTAGTAGTACAGAAGAGGGAATAGAGTTATTTGGAGGGTATCATAAATGGAGACCACTGTGTGTCCAGACTAACGCCCTTCTTATTACCCAACTGGAAAGCGTGAGCACCAGCCTGAATGGCTCAAGGTTGGCCAACAGATTAATTGATGACAGAAGATAATGTGGAAATCACACTGTTTCGTCATTTTGTGATGGCTTTGGGAAAAGATTTTGTGAGGGAAATGTTGGAAACCATGACTGAAATTTGTGACTGAGAATTGGGTATTGGATTGAGTTTTTCCATGTGAAAATACTAAATGCTCACTGTGTATAAGCATCCCATAACAATATGGGCTATTACTGAATGCAAGGCAAATAAGGTGAGAAGGCTGCTTTCTAATAGCCTGGTGGCTTTTCACCCTCTTGTACTTGCCTGATGGTGACAGTGGAGAGGACAGGGTTCCATCTTCACTTAAGAGCCAGATATTTATTCACCATATCTGGCCTTGTCTTTGACTTCTGGATCACTCACTGCACAAGATAAGTGGGAACAGAAATCAAAGGCATGTGGTGTGACCAAGAGAATCCTGAAGATTCCTGTGTTCCCTCTCTGTTACTCTTTGAAGGGGATATTTAGGTCTCCTTTTATAATGCAGGCATCCAACAATGGGGCTACTTGGAGTAAAAGGAAGTTTGCTTTATGCTCAGAGAAGAAAAGCATTGAATCTAGAAGTAAGTTGAATCATCTCTCAAATTTTAGGTACAGTGTCTAGGGTAAAATCCAGCCTCCCCACCCCGCCTCAGCCAATCGCAAATTCCTGCAGGGCAAGTTCAAGTCCTTGCTGTTCTTGCTCCTGAACTCTTGCTGACAGCCCAGTCTCAGTGGTGTGCCCCCTCATCTCCTCCAGTTCTCCCTTAATTGCTCTGGTATGTGGCTGAATCTAGCCGGAAACTCTTATTTTATTTTGCATTCATCTGTACTATTCTATTCTAATCTATTTTATAGCAGCTCCCACTGTCCCATCTACATTTGGACCTTTTGAGACCCAGACCTGGCACATCTCATACTCATTGTGTCATAACCTAGCACAGCTGAGAAAGGTCCTTGGGGATGATTGGTTGATGACAACAAAGTCAATCTGTGCTGTGACTCCTAAGTCCTGAAGAGAAAGCCAGCATCACAGACTTATAGAGAAGTCTGTCTCTCACCAGAACATTGCCACTTGCGGGGGGAAAGGAAGTTTTTTACAACTGAAGTGGAAACAGTGAAAAGCATCAGGATTCCATGATTCCATGTGCACTGCTGCTTAGGGGCTCCAAAGGAGGTTGGGCCAGTGAAGCAGAGGAAATGCTTTTTCTCTGTCTCTATGCTGGGTCATAAACTGTTCTTATTATGTTTGCCTGTGAGGAGGGAAAGGACAGCACAGTCCAGACAGAAACTCTCCAGTCTCTGACTAGAATAGACTCAGAGACCAGAGGAACAGGCCTGGAGCAGCAAGGACTGGCCCCTTCCTTGGTTGACTGTCTGGGGGAACCCTGCCTGCTGCTCAGGCCTGTCCGGGCACAGCTCTGTTCCTGTAATAAACTGTGCGGTGAGCTGAGTCTTGATCATGCTGACATTTGTCTAAAAGACATTTCATAAAAAGTTTCAGTTAAGAAGGAATGTTGACTGGCCTGGAGCCACTTCTGAAATCACAGGCAGCTGCACAAAACCCCTGAATGCACCTGTGTCTCAAAAGGATGTCCCAGGCAGGACTGGGGAGGCAAGGTGTTGAGGAATGCTAGTGAGCTATTCATGAGGTGGTCTCTGATCTTGAAGTGAGGCTTAAAATGGTGCTCCAAACTGGGAGTTAAAGTAACTGGGACATTCCCAACAACAAGATTAAGTTAATTTGGCTTATTGGTATGCAATGAACCCAACATGATGTGAGGTGACACTTGTTACCAAAAAAAAAAAAAAAAAAAATGGATCACTATCAGAATAAGAATGCTTCCTGGTCATTCAAACAGGGAGAGACAGATATAACCAAATATGGCCAAAAGAGTTCAGGGAATCTGAGCGCCATTTACAAGGAAAGTAATTTAGTACAGTGTGTGTGTGTGTGTGTGTGTGTGTTGGGGATTGTATCCCAGGACCTGGGAATAGCATGAAATACCCAAGAGCAAACAAGCCCACTACATTTGGGGGTATCAGTTGCTGTAAGAAGGTTAGTCATCTGGGGACAGAAGTGTTACTTAGTAGCTGATAGGATTCTAAAGGCAAAGTTTGTCATGCTGTGGGGTCTTAAAGTCCAAGCAAGGGAATTTGATTTTTCTCTACAACCAAGAGAGAACCACTGGAGGCTTTGATACATGGAATGAAAACACAAGGTGGGTGACTGGGAGAACTGGTCTCAATGGAGGAGCCAGAGTCTGAAGGTAGAGGGGGAGGGAGCTGCTGCCATGATTCATGATGACAGTAGAGATTTGCCTTGTTGGTAAAGAGACTTCCTAGCAACAGATGGAGAGAGGAGGTCATTTGGAGGAGGAATCGACAGTCAAAGTAATATTCAAACCTGGATAATCCTACATAGGTGTTCTCAGCAGGTACTCTGTACAATCTCCCCCAAAACGAATAGAGTGTTGATGGATTCATTAGGTTGATGGGAAAGAAAATACAAGTAATGAAAGAGAAGAATAATTCAGTTAGTCGGCAAATATTACTGCGTTCCTACTGTGTGTCAGACACTGTAATAGGCTCAAGGAAGAGGGTGGTTCAAAAGGAGACATTGCCGCTGCCACCATAGAACTTAAAGTTACAAGAAAGGAGACAGAGATGGGCCTGAGTTTTCCAAAGGGAGTGATTCAGAGATGAAATGATAGTACCATTGGGAGAGAATTCAGAAGAAGGGTTGAAGATGATTTTGACAGGTGATCAGCTGAGTTACAGGTGCCAGGTAGAACAAAGTACCAAATGAAATTCTTCAGAAGACAGTGGAGATACTGGCTTGCGAGATCAGAGAAGACTGTGTGGGAGATGTGGACTTGAGAATCACATAAATAATGTTGACAGCTACAGATAGGAGAACCAGGCAAGATTAATATGAAGAAAATTAAGTCTAAAGATAAGAGAATGCTCCAGAGTGGATGGACCTTCTTGTGAGAAGAAAGGTCACAATATGTCAAAGTCAAGGGACTGAGGAAGTTTAAAGGAGAGGGAGAGATGGTTAACAGTGCCAAATGTCTCAAGAAGAATATGAAAAAAACCAACACTGGAGTTCTTTCCACTTGACTTAGAGGGAGTTTTTCCTGAGTACAATTTTAAAAGAGGGTTGAGAGTAAATAACAGATTATAGAGAATTTGGGGCAGGGGAAATGAGCAATGAGAAAAATGCAAGAGCCATTTGCTAAATATACCTTACGTGAGAAGTTGGTACAAAAAGAGTAGAGTAATAATGATCAGTGCAAGAAATAAAATGCTGAAAAAAATCAGTTTTGTTAATCATCCGACCTCATTCAAATATTAATCTGCTCATATATGACAGTCATTGGATTGAAAGTAGAGCTGCTTAATGTCATGGCAACTAAAACAGGACCCCCCCCACTCTCCCCCCCACCACCCGAGCTCACCTCCTCAAATCCCAGGAGTCTTACTCAAGTGTGTGGTGGTCCCTCTATTTCCTGGTCTCTCTACTCTCCATTTCCTGTTTGGTATCATGACTTAGTTTAGTTGAGCAGATTCTTCCTTTTAAAATTAAACTTTTAAAAATAACAGAAACACAATCTAGTTAGCCCCCAAATGTATTTTTCCTTGGGGAAACATTTACATGCTCATGACCCCAAATGCTAAGCCAATAAAAGCAGCGGCAGAAACCATTATTCATTGTTATCAGCAAAAAAACAGAAGAAAATGAAAGGCTCAGAGTATTTCGGTGCTTTTGAGGAGAGAAAAATGACTTTTTTGTCTTTGCATTTTTATCTCCTCTGCCACCATAATTTAGATGGAGAGCAGGTTCTGAGTTGGCCATGTCTGTCAGACCAAATAGTTCAGTTCCCAGAGGCCTTGGAGAAAGACACTTGAGCATCTTTCTAAAAGTATGGCAGGCTCAGACCTTGAGGCCCTGGGAGATTACGAGTGTGAGCTGTTTTTTGTTAAAGAAATTGCTAAATTCAATACCAGAATGCATTAATTTGGGAATTATAAAGATATGTTCTTCCTAGAATACTTGTCACATACTGACCTACGTTCCAGTTCAGGCCTAGACACTAAAAAAGAGGACACATCAAAATTAGTAAATAGTGGAAGCCTTGAGTCACAGCCACTATGAAGGTCATTTTGGCTTGAAAAAAAGAGGAAGTGGAGAAAAGATGAGGCTCACACGTATAACTATTAATATTTTCTGTTAACAGCAAAACAAGAAAGAATGGTCTAACATCCCATAAGAAGACTTTACTAGGAGATAAGGAAAGAAATTCTAATCAATTGATTTAGGAACATTAAATGTATTGCTAAAGGTCATTCATATTAGAACATTCAAATCCTACATCCTTATCTGTTACTTTGAGCAAGTTACTTAACCCCTCTGTAACTCAATGTCCTCCAGAATGGGGATTGAATAGTACCTATTAAAAGGATTTTGAGTTAATTCATGAAAAGTGCTTAGCAGAGGCATAGACACATAATAAACCACACAGACTAGCAATCTATCGTCATCATGACCATATCATCACCATTATCTCAGTTCACCGAGTCAGATATGAAGAAATTAAAATTTTATGTTTCTAAAACACAATTATTACTCTCAATTTTAGCCTCCATTTGGAGGAAAGTTCACCTCTAGCAATAAAGGGTCACTTCTTTTCCTCAACTGGAGAGGGTTGGCTTCTGTACAGTAAGATATTGAGATGGGATCAGACCATGCCAGCATCCTCAGAGATCCAGATGTGATCTCAGGTCTCTGTCTACTGTCTAATCATCTATCAGTTAATCTACCATGTTCCACTGACTATTATCCACCATTCATCTGTCCACCCATTTATTCATTCACCATTGACTATGGTAATCATATGTATTCTGAAGTTAGTCTAGATTGAATCCCAGTCCTCTCATTTATCACTCTTGGCTCTCCTTCAGTTACTTCCATGGTATGCCTGTTGACAAGAGGCCATAGGAATTCCAGTAAGCTGGCTATGACCTTGTATGGCTCATAGTCCAGCAGCTATTTCTATTTAAGACTGTTTTCACCTCACTGAGGCTGGGGTCTAGAGAAGTGAGACTAGAAATCTTTCTACTGATTAACTTACTAAGACCTTTTATTCCCTCCATTAAGCCTTGACCCTGAAGCACAGGGTGTGAAACCTACCTTGCTTGAGAGCCAATCCTCTGTATATGATCCTTATTTTACTGAGTTTCTCTCTCTTCAGTGGCTACAAAGATAGATGAGGGCCTAAAGCTTTGGTTATTTCACAACATTTTCCCATACAACTTAAAGATAATAGTGTCTCCCTTAGTCCCCAGTAGACGTCTCTGAATGTGGTATTCTTGCTTCTTTTCTTAAATAAATTTCTGTTGTCTACACAGGAAGGTTGTAAGAGTTTCCTCCAAATAACCTGTGGCTCTTTTCTCCCTTTTTGAAGGATCCATGCAAAGGGTCATATTGTCAAGTACCTACTATTATGAGAGAGAGAATATCCTTGGGCTGACCACAGGCAAAGAAGATAAAACATTATCAAGTAAAGTGACTAGTTAACGTAAGACCAAAAACATAACTTCATGTCATTCTGATTATATATAGAAGGCGCTTACAGAAAATACTTACATTAAAAGAAAAAATGAAAGAGTAAGATGGGGTAAAAGGAAAATAATGGTTAATCAAATGAATCAGGAAGACTGTACTTCATATGCCAGGAGTCCCAACATGCTAAGGACAAACTAGCAAACTGCCTTGGATCCTACTCTAAGGAATTTCCTCATTGGGTTTCCCCCTCCTTGAGAGTAGTCTCTGGTTGTTTTCTTTCAAACATTCTCACCTGCTCCTGCTTCTCAGGAACCGCAGAGATTCTGGGCACAGGGATGATGGCATTAGGTGTCAGATGGGAATAAAACAGTCTTTGCCTCTAACGGTTTGTGATCTTGTTGGTCAGACAAACAGGTAAATAAGCAAAAGCACTTTTCTTGATTCTTTGTGGTCTTTGGAAATGACTTGCAATTAAAATACATCAAAAACAAAACAAAACAAATCAAACAGAAAATACTCCCTGTACTCAGTTCTTATGCCAAAATGAAACCCAAATAATGTAGTCCTCTGAAAATGAACTCAACAATTCTCCCTCTAAAGATACCTCTTCCTTGTATTTCCCCTCCACTTATAGAAAAGAGAAACAAAGAAGCAGATTATTTAAATCGAACTGAATTATTTATCCTGTACCTATAGGAGGGCCACTCATTTTTTTTTTCTGGGTCTGAATTGTTTCATCAATAAATTAAAATAGCAAAAAAAGTAGCAACCATCTGAGTGCTAACTATATGCCAGGCATTCTTCCAAACATTTTGTTTATATGGACTTATTTAACCTTCACAATAATATTGTGAGATATGTGCTATCATGATCTCCATTTTAAAGATGGGAAAACTAAGGCACAGAGAATTTAAGTAACTTGCCCAAAATCACACGGTTGATAAGTGAGAAAACAGGGATTCATCCTGACTAGTTTTACAGAATATATGCAATTACCATAGACAATACCAAATGAATAAATGGGTGGAAAGATGAATGGTGGATAATAGATAATCAGTGGTTGGATGGTGGATGAATGGATAGATGAATAAATGGTATACAGAGGGAAGGATGAGTGGGCAGCAAAGAGATGGATGGATGAATGGGTGATGGATGAACATGTAGAGAAACCAGTCCAGAAATTTTTCACATATCTTTCTGAGGTGTATACAGCATTGATATTTAAAATTCATACTCTTAAAGAATTACAGTTTTAACATTCTTCTCTTTCAAAATGAAATGGAGGCGTGTCCAGTGTGAGGACAACAGGGTCTGAGCTGAGCAGAAACTTGAACTCTAGTGTACTTACTACACCTTCCTTGGAAAAGTAACTTCCCTTCCAGGACTCATTAAAATCTCTGTGGATTGAAAGCAAGGAAATGATGTTTCTCTAAAAAGAATTAATCTCATAAGAGTTTCTTGAGAATATTGGATAAAAATAGTTTCTTTAGTGCCAACACAAATACATACTTATATAAAAGTGAGAAGAATATTTTCAGTTCTTCCTGAAAAAATAAATTACTATATCCCGTCAACAAGAGCTTATCTTAAACCTCCAAAGAATTAGGTGAGCTCTCCTTAAATTTTATTCCCTAATTAAGAGACCAGTTTGAGGTTAGCCAGATCTGTGGCTTTGGCATTGCAGTCACCAAAGCTCAGCTACAGACCTGTTTTCCATATCTGTGATATTATCTTTTGACTACCAAACATTTTCTTAATAAAAACATGTTGTGTGCCTTACTCTTAGCAGACTGCTAGAAATTGCTTAGATATGGAAAGAGGGAAAACTCTCTGGATCTAGAGAGTCAAGTACAATTAAGTGCTAAGATTTTCAAAGACATGAACACTTGCCTTTCCTAATTCTTTAGGAGCTAAGTAAGCTTTCTTTTCTTTTTAATTGTTAATGTCATTTTCATTGTCTAGTTTATGTCATTTTCATTTTTCCATTGGTCTGAAATTCAAATGCGCCTATATAATTTTATTTCTTACATTGTTGTTTTCATTAGCTCATGTTCTGGAGAATTCTGCAAGAATTCTGTGGGCAGAAGAATGCTGTGTTGTCTGGGCTCCATTACTTAGAGCTATGAACCCCTCTACAAGTCACTGAACCTTTCTCAGCTTCAGCAGCCTGACCTGCAAAGTGGATATAATGCCATGCACCTGCTCTCTAGGCAGAAAGTAAACAATGTTTCATCATCAAAGGTGATGGCTAAGTGTAGCAATGAATTAAAGTGACAAATAATAACTGCTATCCTGTTAAGCAAAAGAAATAGTGATAAACATTTGCAGCATTATAATAATACGTTGAACTGACAAGCTAGTTTTTAACTAAATTTCATGCATATAGCAGAAAAAATACCTTGAAAATATTAGTGAGGCAAACAAAATAATTTTCTATCATATAATTTTCTATCTTATCTATACTGGTGCTGATATAACATACATGCAATATGCACTGATATCTACTAATGTGTACATCTTTTAGTTTTATCACTAAAATACTACTTATAAAAAACTAAATCTTCAGTAAGTTGTGGGTAGTAGGTTGGAACATCATGGTATTATCAGGTAAGTGGTTTTGGGTGCCATTGGTGGTCTTTTATCAATTTCAGTTATTGACAAAATACAGAGAAAAAAGGAATTTATGAGAATTGAGAAACTCATATTCATGGTAATTATTTACAAGAGTTTAGAGCATCCAAGAATCCATAGCTTTAACTTAATCCATCCTCTCACTCCTTGTAAATAAAATACTCCCCAGAAATGGCTGCCTAAGCCTCTGGTGCAAATACAGTTCTGAAAGCTTCCCTGGGGCTGTATCAGACTCTTCACCTGGCCTTCTAAAGATTATTATAAGTATCCTGCACCTTGGTCATCTAAAGATGATTACAAGTGTCCTTAGTACTATTCAGGGACTCAAATACCAACTGGATGAGCCCTAACCTCAGAGAAGTTTTGACTCTAAAGATTCTTTGTCCATGTCCTATGGCCAAAAGAGACAACCCAGTCTCTCCTTCATAACCTTTTATCATTTAAGGATGCGTTCATTAAGTGTTCTCCCCAGTGAGCCTTAGATATATCCAGCTCATCAATTTTCAGTTTTTCTTTCCCTGGCCAAGAGAGGGAAGGGCTTAAGAATCATAACACATGAGGGAAGATTTAAGGAACAGAAAAGGAAGTCTTCAGTCTTAGTGTGGATAAGATCACTGATTTTAGACACTTAAGGGTTTTCCTATGAAAGAGGAAATAGATTTATTTGGCATAACATCAGAGAACAGAGCAAGAACCAATGAGTGTAAGTTATGTGGAGGGGTATTTCTGGTTCAGAGTTAAAAGGGGTAACTTTTGGCACCAGAATGTGTTACTTTGTGAGATAGCAAGTTCCCCAGCACTCAAAGTATGCAAGCAAAGGTGTTCTGATCACTCATCAAGAGGGGATCTTGAATTGGACAGAGATCTGATCTAAGGACTGAATGCCAAGACATTTAATGCCCTTTTAAATGGAGATATCAAGGCTCCAAGTTCATTGGTGATTTTTCTCAGACCTGGAAATTCCCCCATTAACTCCTGGCATCCTCCGTCTCCTCTCCCTATAATCTTTGCAGAAAGTCTGGAGTAAGAACTTTTACACATCTGACACCATGATAGCATTCTCCCCATCCAGTTGAAAAGATGAGTATGAAAGACATCCAGCTGGGAGATGAGGTTCTTTATATCATCTCTCAGGGCAGAAGTAAAAGCCAGTAAACATGGAGGTTTGCATCCCCTCATTTTCTCAGAAGACTGCTGCTCTTACTCAGCCTTTCTCTCCTAGAACAAAGGAGCTTGTTGAGTGGATCACATCTTTCCCAAGCATATGTGAAGATTACAACTGAACCTGGACACAGTAGGTGCTCAATAAATCATTGCTGAAAGAATGGATGGGCAACATTTTAAAAGCAAAAGAAAAGAGCAGATGATGCTTGACTCAAAGGGCAAATAGCCTTTTCAGTCTCATCTGTAAAATAAAGGTGAATATATTAATTGTACCTTGCTTTTGGGTTGTTCTGTGGATTGGAGGATATAATGAAGGCAATGAGCTTAGCAGCATGTCTAATTTATAATGAAGATTTAATAAATACTAGCTCTTTGCATGGTTGATTTATAATTATCATTACTGTTATTTTAAGCAATGCCATCTGGTAAGGAAAGGAGAAGGTTAAGAGACATGTATTATTAGAAAATAACTTCTTTCCATTACCTCTTATGCTATATCACATCACGTCATAGCACCACTTGGAGATGGCAAACTATTCATACTGATTTTAAAGAGGAAAACTAAAGACTTTTGGTTAGCAAAGTAATCCTTTTCTTTCCTTTTCTTTTATTAGGAGGGCTGTATCTTGAGAACCAGGACTAATTGCTTTAGTAGTAACATAGTGTCTGTGAGACAGCCCACTTGGAATTACATTTGGAAATGAGCCGGGAGTTTCAAAAAAGGACTGGGGACGGTCTAAGAAGATTCTTATACAGTATATACCTGATGAAAAGTTCTAAAAAATTAGACTGTGATTTACATTTTCAAAAGTACTTACTAATTGATGAGAGAATTTGTGAAAATCCAAACACCTATTCTTTAAAAACTTGTCAGTTCTAGTTGTGTTCCTTACCAGTCACTCTGAGTGGGACTTGGCCCATGTTCCTATGTCTCCCTTTGAGTCAGTTTCTTTTGATGCCAGTTGGACTCTGACTGTGGAGGGAAACAACACAGAAAAGGAGAAATGTCTCCCCAGTGGGAAGGCTACACCTGTATTTAGAACCTGCAGTAACATTTTTCTTTTGTTTTAACATTCTAGCAAAGTACTCTGCTAGGTGTGTAGTTGGGGCAGGGTGGAGGGATGCTAACTAGAGAAAGTACAGAGTCAAATGATTTATTATCATTTTATTTTAAAAGTACAAAGTGATACTATTATTTGTCAGTAGCCAAGAACGATTCAGTCACTAACTGGAGCAGGAAGTTTATAATTCATGAACTGCATGACCTCATGAGTCAAAAATGATCTAATCATATTAATGAATACAAGTATGATAAAATCTTCAGGACAACCTGGACATGACTGATTAGCGAGTTATAAATAAAACTCTTTCTAAATATGCAAGTGTAACAGTAGGCCTTTCAAGCATTTTTCCAATGCAACTGATTCCACCAAGTCCTGCTGTGGTATATCCAGCAGGTGATAAGCAACTGTAACCACCAAAAGCAGTTTACAATCTTTCTGAATTCATGGTGGCGGATAATGATGATTCTCAGAGACTTCCAGAAAAGTAAATTGTGTGCTTCTCATTCTTCAAATAGAAAAACAATTGAAGCATGGATATAAGTACAGTTGACTCTTGAATAACATAGGACTTAAGTAGGGATGTACTCTCCTGTGTAGGCAACACCTGCATATAATTTTGACTCCTCAAAAACTTAATCTCCAATAAAGACTGCTGTTGGCTGGAAGCCTTACCAACAGGATAAACAGTTGATTAGCACGTATTTTGTATGTTAGATGATTATATGCTGTATACTTACAGTAAGGTAAGCTAGAGGAAAAATGTTATTAATAATCATAAAGAGCAGAAAAAAGTTTAAAGTATTATCTCTATTTATGGATACTGTAGTTTACATCATCTGTTTACAAGAGAACCCATGTTCAAATCTGTGTTGTTCATTTTTACACTATGTTACATAATTAAAACCATAAACTAGAGCTCAGCCTACATAGCACCTTTCATTAAGTGGAGGAGGTCTTAACATTATCATTCTAAGAAACAGAGATTGCCTTTTTTTTAAATCTAGATTTCTCAAAGAGAACTTCTCAGAAATAACTTCTTCAGCACTGTCCAATTGATGTGAATGAAGCATTTAATCAAAATTTATAGCAAAGTTTATTATAATTTGCAATGAAACTTTTGCCTTTGATTCACCCAGATGACTGCTACCCGACATTTTTGTCTCCTTCTTCTAGACACAGTCTAGGATGCTGACCATTAATAAAGTAGACCATCACATTTATACATGAGTTCAGTGACTGGTTGACATGAAATTGTCACATAGTTCAATGTAATACAAACAAAATTCCGGCAGCTATACCACTAAGCAATTATTAATTCAAATAAAATATGAGGAGGATTATTGGATGACTAACGGCCGCTACCACCAATTTGGAGATATTAGAACAAATTTCTGCTGTTGACAAAAATATTAACCATAAATGATGAAAAAGATTTGGCTGGGACCAGCAGGACATCTGGAGGTCATTAAAAATGCAGAATTTTCTCTCTAAATCCTGATTGCCAAAGTCAGAACCAACCACCCAGAAACTGTGGCCCTCATGCTAACTCAATGTTTATATTTCATTAAAAATGATCTCAAGGGCTAGCATCCTGCTCTATATGGCTCAGTTCCCATAACTACAGCTTCTAATCTCTCTGGGCATATCCTGGGACACAACAGCATTTCTCGCTTCTCAGGTTTGGAAAGGACTTTCTGGGCTATAATCCTAGGTTACTTTTTCATATCTAGAGGCCCATATGATGGCTATACCGTCTAGAGATAAATTAGGAGATGAAAAGTAGGATATAAGCATTAATAATGAAAGTATCAAAATAAAAATTATTCTTCGAGAGTTTGCTCCAACTATAAACCAAATCTATATTATATAATAAAGATGACTAATAGAGTTATATTCTTTTAGCTATGTATTAGTTTGCTGCTATTATTGTAATAAATCACCAGAAATTCTTTAGCTTAAATCACATATTATCTTGTAGTTAAAAATTAGAAGCAGAAGTTAGAAGTTAGAAGCCCAATATATATCCCACTGGACTCAAATCAAGGTGTCAAGAAGACTTAGTTTCTTTCTGAAGTTTCTAGGGAAAAATATATTTCCTTGTCTTTTCCAGCTTCTGAACACTGCCCACATCCCTTGGTTTGTGGCCCCTTCCTCCATCTTCAAAGTAAATAAAGTTGCCATTCTCTGACAATTCATCTGCAGTTACATCTTTCTCTAACCACTGCAGGGAAAGTTTCTCTGATTTTAAAGACTCATGTGATTAATTAGGGACCATCCAAATCATCTAGAATATACTCACCATCCAGATCCTTCATCATATCTTCCAAATTCCTTTTGCCATGGAAGGCAACAAATTCACAGCGTATCAAGAATATGGACACCTTCATGGGGAAGGCTTAGCATTATTTTACCTACTAAAAAATTTCAGGTAGTCAAAAAGTTTGAAATCAAAAGTTCATCAATCATTTCCCTCCTTATCATTCCTTTTATAATTGAATTTTACCCTAGGAAATAGGACAGCTGTTTTCAGTGCAGAATGCCTTAAACATGGAACAATTCCACAAATTTCACTAGTCCACAATGAATCATTTGGGTGAAAACTTTCCAAACTATTCAGAGATGATTTCAATTTTACTGGCAAACATTACATCTATTTATTTTACTATTGTATATTTATATGAAACACCAAATAATGAATCTTTTGAAATGGCTCATTGTAAGTATAAAGTATAGGGTCCCAGAATATAAAGAAGAGGGAGGGAATGTGTTTGGTAAAATGTGTTTCCTAACACCACTTTTCACCTTGAATTCACTTCGATTGTATATTTCTGTGTCCACTGCATGCATTTACTGGGTTTTGTGTATTTCTCTGAACTTTATTTCCTATCCATGCTGGCAAATCCCTCAGCTGAAGACTGTGTTCCAGAGATAAACTCTTGCCACTGCTTTCCAACACACACAATGATTTCTGGCTGGTGTTTGGCTAAGTGAATTTCTTCTGTCCTGGAAATGGTGGGTTTGTTCATGATTTTTAACAACTGGGAGCTCAGTCCAAGTTAGCATCTGGATCACTTAGAAATGGGCAGCGCTATATCAGTAAGTGTCTAGAAATTATTTGATGGACCATTTTTTAACTTGAAGGAGGTGGTTTTTATTGGCAAATACATGTATTTGGGGCACTATCGCATGTTCTCTCTTCAAGCAAATGACTCATTCAAAAGACATACATTGTCCCTAGGCCTGCTGTGTACACTTTGACAATCCTGATCAGAGAATAGCCAAAATAAAAGGGCCAACTATACAGACATGGGTAGCTTAAAGATGTGTGGGACAGAGTGTGTAGACAATGCTGACTCCATTAGGCTATACCATCTGGCTTAGGTATGTGTTAGGTTATACAGTCTAGGTTTGTGTGAGTACATTCTATGACATTTGCATGACAACCTACTCACTGCAGGATGATTTCTCAGAAAATTTCCCTGTCAGTAGTGAGGCATGACTGTATTATAGACAGAATCTTACATGCAGTATCTCATTTAATCTTACAACATCCTATGTATAGGCCTCTCAGAGTTGGTGAATAATTAGGTCAGGCGAAGTCAGGACTGGGTGTGGTGAGCAAAGTGTTCAGGTTGGGTGCAAAATGTAAATGGCAGTCAGAAATCAGGGCAAAGAATATTTTAGTGCAATATTTTAGAAAATCGTATTTAATGAAAATTCCCTCATGAGCAAAAGACCAAATTCTAAATTAAGAGGGATCAGATCTTGTACCATTAAGCCTTACTTGCCAAAACTTGATCCCAGCTCTGTTACATCCTGTCCTGCCCTGGGGGATTTGAACCCAAGACTGACTGAGACCATAGTACATACTCTGACTCACATCTCCACAGCACTCACCCACTTTCATTTCCAGTAGGGATCAGGAACAGGCATATATTGCCTGTCAATAAAGGTACCAAATTGAGTCAATTCTCTCATGTGCCACACTTGGGAAAGTCATAACCAGGAGGGACTGCAAAGGACATCTGTGATGAAAAGAAGTCACTAGTAGTGGTTCCAGATCCTTGCCATTAACTAGGGAAACACTTGCTAGAATAAGACCTAGTTTAGAGAGAGGGCATGTCCTTGAGCCAATAAATATTAATCAGTCTAGGAGTAGATTTGCTTTAGTGAAAGTGCCTGACTCAGTTCAGATGGATGGAGGGTCCTGTGGCAATCTACTATTACCAATGACCGTGACCTTACCGCTTCTCCCACCCACTCCCTGCAGGTGCCCCTGATTCTCCCAGAATAGAAATTCCTCTACCCAACTCAATTGGAAAGCCATCCTTCTCTTGAACATCTCCTGTAATGTAAGCAGCTGCCTAACAGCTGTCATGCACTGCCCCTGACTCCCTTGAGCCCAGCCCCGACTGTGGCCCATCTGTCTAGAACAGGGAAGCAGCTTCTATGCAGTGGACAAGACACTTGAACCAAAGTCTATCAGGAAGGGTATAACACACACCACACAATTGTCGTTTCCTCTGCCTCTTTCCTTTCCCAGCCACATGTCAACTTAATCTATTAATTTTTATAGCATCTCCTTATATATCTCAGTTAAAATGTTAAGCCCTAACTCCAATATCCAAGTCTTACTAGCAAGTATTACTTTCTTTCAGTGCCATCATGAAATACATCAGGGTACTTTGCTCTGACATGAATTGTAGGGATATCTAATTCACTCCTGCACTCTTTCCTCCTGGCCTACTGCCACTTTCTCTGATCCAGGTCTTCGAAGGACACTACAGCTATTTAAACAAAAAATTCTTACTCTTTCTTCTTAAATCCACAAACATGATCTCTGTTTTTTTTCTGCTTGGAGTTTTATCAAATATAATCTTCCTTTATTCTTTCAACCAACACTTGTTGGTTACTAAGAGCCCATTCCAATGCAATCTTCATTACTGTGTTTGATCCTCTCCCCAAAAATCAAAAACTTAACTATTGATTCAGTCAAAGGGGGTCTGAGTATTTAAAGACAGACTGTCCTAATCTTTCCTGAAGACAGCTGAGTTTAACAATAATAAGGAGGATGTCATTTTCTGAAGACAGCTGCAGTGGTTCCAGCAAACACCAGTTATGTTTCCCATAAAAGATAACATGTGAAGGTGAAAAAGACATCAAAACACAGACATTCCTATGTTGCATTTTAAATCTGAATTTTCCACAAACCACTTTATTGTCTCTAATTAAGCAATAATAATACTAAAATCAGAAAATTGGAAATTCTAAAAGATCGTTAAAAATCAGACATGTTATATGTCAATTACATTTCAATAAAACCAAAAGAATAAAGCAGTCATAATACAATCATCCAAGGTAACAACTGATATCATATATTTGAAAGTAATTTTTAAAAATATTTTCCCTATGCATGTGAAAAATGTATTTTAGCAAAAATTGAATATGTTGAACCTCCTGTAGTTTTTCTTATGTTCATTAAATACAAACCTAGTTTTCTCAAGCAATCACCATGAGTATTGGATAATTAAACTGTCTCCAAAATTTGTTGTCATAAGTAATGTTCTAATGAGCTTTAATATAAACATTTCTTAATATAGACATATCTTAATTTCTCTAGGGATAGAGTCCTAGAAAAAGAAATGCTGGATGAAGAATGTGCACTTTTTTTAAAGGTTTTTGTACTATAGCAACAAATGACCTATTGGAAACACCATCATATAAATAGTCTGTCATTGAAATTTGTGAAGATTAATACCTCTATACTTACATAAAAGTTCTGGTGGTCAGGGATACTTACCTTCCACAGAAGGGAACTTGATTAAGAATGAAGACACTTTTTTTTCTGAGAAATGCTAGCAATTACACATTAAAAGAATTACCAAGAAAACCATCCAATCTTTACTTAGCCTCAGAGATGATACGCTAGACACAACTGTGACTTTCTACAGCCTCCATTGTCAGGGCTACTCCTGGAGAGGTCAACTTTATTAGACTTGGGAGATCCTGGTCATGCTATCATCTTAATATATCTCAAGTGAGTCTCCTGTCATCCAAAGTTGTCAGGTACTTGACTATGCATAGGTTACTTGAAAGAAATTTGCAGAAGTTTGCTTGGGTTCATGCATGTGTCTGCTCGGACCATAATTTAGACAAATTCAAATTCTTGATTTGTTCCCCTGATTTTGATGAAGAATATTTCTGAGAAAACTGATTGCTTATAAACATCTGAAGAGAAATTATAAACACATTAAAGGCAGGTTCTTTCAGTGGTGTTCAGGAGATCAAAAGTGGTGGCCTCATCAAGGTTGCAGCTGCAGGAAGTAAGTAAGAGTGCAGTGAGTGGTTTTGTGGTGGTAACTTTTCCACAGGAGTAGAGAGTCCCTGGGGGGAACACAGGCCAATCTTAGAGACAGGGCAGTGTGAAATTGGTGGAACAGGCATGGTTATGGGGCCACACAGACCTAGGACTAATGCAAGTTCTGTCATATATTTCCATGAGTAAATTCTTTACTTTTCTGAATCCCAGCCTTTTCATCTGGATTGTATTCAATTGGATTATATTGCAACTTCCTCATAGGGTGGTGGTAAGACTTATGCTGAGATAGCATATGTACAGTTCTTAGGCACTGGTCAAAGATAGTGTCTTTAATTACTAGCCCCAGGAGAACTTTGTGCTTGGTCTTCTGCACAGTGCACTCCCACCTTGGTTTATTTGCAATCTAAGGGAAACTGCCTGCCCCAACTATACATTAAGGCAGGGTTTGGGTATTCTGAGACCAGCTCTGCCACTCATGAGAACATGGCCTTGTGCGAGTCCCTGTTTTGCAAAGCTCCAGTTTCCTCACTGAAACATCTCAAGCCTCCATCCAATTTCAATAATCTCTAAAATAAATCTTTTCCTTTTCTTGGAATATTTGATATTAAATTAAGTGTACCTTAAGAGAATATTCCATGACACGATAAAAAAAAAACCCATAGTTGTAATTTGTCGAGAGTCTATTATGCCTGTTCTATGCTGTTGCATCATAACTTTGAAAGTTTACAATCATGGGAGGTGAATATTCTTTTTCCCACTAATGACTGAGGGAACCAATTCAAAGAAAAATATATTATCCATAATTTAACATTGGTACAACTGAGATTTAAGCCCAAACTAATTTCATAGCCCTTGTTCCCAACAAGTCAAATTCCAAAGAGCTGCTAGTTATTAACAAGATACTGATCATTCAATGACAAACTATCCATTCAGACTTTTTCATTTTCTTCTTCGTTTCTATTCTCTTACTTTTAAACTATTGTTTTGACTCACTAACTCCTCCACTGAAATTTTTGCGGAAATGGAAAAATCTTAAGCTCCTAATGGTTTTTGAGAGTTCTCAGAGTGAACCACATCAATATATCCTACTAAACTCATAAATGTATCCCCAACTCGTCTTTTTTTAAGATAAATATCCCAAATATCTAAAACAACGCCAACCCCAACCAAGAGGCAGGGAAGAATGGATGGAAGGAGATGACAGCCTAACTGATGACAGTTAAGGTATTTCACTTTTCTAGGTTTGCAAATTATATGAACCTGCCATCACATTGCTAAGGCCCCCCCTTAGATTCTAGAAGGGGCCCCTTCGATGAGGGGTACCTGAGCATTAAATTCAACAGCTACAGGTAAATCCAATTCCCACCCTACATACTCGATGGCACTGTAGAATGAGACTTGTTCCTATTTACACATTTACAGATGCATTTGTAGTTTAAATGAAAACAATTACTGTTAAATATGGCCTGATTCTTCTGTTAATATTTTCCTTCTTAACTGAAAATTGAGAATTATTTTAATTATTTTCATTCATCATATATCAAATAACTTAGAACAAGAAAGAAGCATAACTCTTTCAATTTTCAAATCTGAATTTTTGGGGATGAGAAACTGCAGCCTTGAGATGCATGAGTGCATGATATTATCTGAAAATTATTGTTAGAAGCAAGAAGTAGGATCTCAATTCATTTACCACTTTTATGGTTTAATACAGGAAGTTTAACAATTTCACCTATCAAACATAAGGCTCCTACCACTTAGCCATTCATTTTCTCCTGAACTAGTGAGGCTGTTAGTTCTGTTAAGGTGGTTGAAAATTATATGGTTTGAAAAACTTCTGAAGAGCCTCCCTTTTTATCTAAACGTTATTGGTTTTGACCAGAAGCACTGCGAACTTACTCTAGCAGACATAGGAAGAGTGTGTTCTAGAAAGCATATGAGAAAGAGAGAGAGAGAGAGAGAGAGAGAGAGAGAGAGAGAGAGAGAGAGAGAGAGAGAGAGAAAGAGAGAGAGATTATTTAAGTAGGACAAAATAAAACATTTTTGTGAACAGAATTACAAAAATAGTTGTGTTACTTCTAGGAGGATATGGTCAATCTAATATACTATTCAAATTGATGACATTCTCTAAAATAATATTTTGCATCATTTTTAAAGAAATCTTCGTAAATACAGAATATCAAATGATGAATAATATCAGCATTCAAGTGCAAATTACTTCTTGCTCTGGTCATGGACTTAAGTGAAAAGGAATCTTGTCCCAATGACTTCCAGAAGACTCAGGATAGGGACAAGGAATAAATGGAGCAGATACCATCCAGTCTCAAGGTTTTCAAACTTTTCTTCTTTTGAAAGTTATAGAAGCTTTCTTCAAATGAAAGGGCACAATGAGCTCAATGAGCACAAAAGGGAAAATGCTGTAGTTAAAGGAGGAGTGAAGGTCCTGTCCCCCATCTTCCCCTTATACACAAGAACACACAGACACATACCCCACCATATTCTGGGCCCTATGACACCCCTGCATTCATAGGGTCCCTTGAAGCACAGGCTTCAAAGATCAAGATAATGAGCAGTAAAAATAAATGCTAGTATGAAACCAAAGAATCTAAAAATACCAACTTGTAATCATAAGCCATTGCCAAGATTTTTGCCAAAACTTATTTAAAATTGGGAAAGATTAAAGACCTCAGAGTACCAATGCCATGCAATAGATCTTTTTGCCATGGTGAAAATGTTCTATATCTGACTGTGCAATATATTTGCCACCAGTCGTATTTGGTTATTGAATCTTTGAAAACCTGCCAAAGGTACTGGGAACTTAAATTTTAATTTATGTATTTTTAATTAATTTAAGTTTAAATTGATGGTCACATATATTAGTGACTTCTCTATTGGACAGCATGGTTCTAGAGCATTTCTCTTCTGTAGGAAAAAATACAAGGATAGACTCCACAATGAAGTACATGTCTACCCTCCAAAGTACATGTCTTATCCTCCAGATCATCCTACTCTTTGTACTTGCGTCTCTACCAGAAGAAACACTATTCACTTTCTATTGCTGATGTAATAAATTACTACAGACCTAGTGGCTTCAAATAACACAAGTTAATTATTTTACAATTCTGAAGTTCCAAAATGAATCTTCCTGTGATAAGATCAAATGTTGGCAAGACTGTTCTGTTTTCCTTGACTTTTCCAACTTCTGTTCCAGGTTGCTTGCATCCCTTGGATCATGGTCCCTTTCCCTGTCCTCAAAGCCAGTCAAAGACAAGTCAAGTCTCTTTCTAACTCTGCTCTCATCATCATATCTCCTTCTCTGACTCAGATGCCCTTCCATACCATTTCTAAAGATCTTTGTGGTGTGTCCTGGTGTAGTAGTAGTTTGGTCAACTGTATTTGGCCAAAGTGCAAGTGACGTACATCCCAAGGACCCAAGTTCACATTCTGGGTCAGGGAGAACAGTCAAGACATATAGTTAAATAAAAATAAAGTGCTTCTTCCTCCTTCTGTCTTTTTGCCTCCCTGCCTACTCTCCTTCATTCTAACCTGCACCTTTCCTTTTGCCTTGCAAGGGGACATGTACACAGGCTTCTATAATGTAGGCATCTTTAGGAGGCCACTGTTTTGCCTACATATTTGTTGTGGATTAACTTGAAGTGAGGCCAGTAATTTAACTTACTTAAACTTCAACTTCTAGAAGGTAGTACTGGGTTGTATGGTTTTCCCTCAGTGATCCACAAGTAAATGGAAATTCTCTCAGTTTTTTAGTCTAATCTAGTCATTCTTCAACTCTAGCCAGCAGTAAAATTACCTGGAAGGCTTGTGACAAGAGATAGCTGGACTCAAACCCCACAGTTTCTGATTCTGTACCTCTGGAGTTAAGCCCAATAATTTAATTTCTCAGCCAGGTGTGATATTTTTAACATACATATAAAAATCCTTTGACACTCCTCCCTTCCAAAGGTAGGATCTTACTTTCCTCCCCTTGAGACTGGGGTAGCATTAGTGACTTTCTATTATACTTGTTGGACATATTGGTGCATGATTTCAAGATGTTTGTAAAAGATGAAACAGTGTCAGCATTCTCTCTCTCTCTCTCTCTCTCTCTCTCTCTCTCTCTCTCCACCCCCCCCCACCTCCTTGGACCTGGTGCTCCAGCCCCAGATGAGACCTTGGATGATTGCAGCTCTGTGTGACATGCTGACTATGAGATTGAGATCAAGAGAGACCCTGAGGCAAGATCTCCCAGCTAAGCTACTCCTGAGTTCCTGATCCACAGAAACAATAGGAAATAACAAATGTCTACTGGTGTTAAAAGCCATTAAATTTGGGCAACTTGTTACACAGCAATACATAGCTAATACATCAGGTGATATTGAGGAGAACCACTGACCCAACCTCATACTGTGTAGGCTTTCCCCTGCCTGCACTGATATTCTCCAGAGAACCAGGGTGGGGGTAGTACTCTCAGGTTGATATGACCTGGTATTAATTTTCTCTTTTTGCAGCTGTACTCAGTCACCCCCAGTTGCTATTTTGTGGAAATGATTTTACTGGGAAGAATAACAACAGTATGTCAACTGATAGCTGGACTCCAGAAGCCTATTTCTGTCTACTCAGTCATAAAAAATGTTCTGCACATGGGTGAAAACCCAGACAGGTTTAGGAGAAAAGGAAATGATTAAAAGACTAGACCATTCCTCTGTCTCACACTCTTCAGTCTAGAGCTGAACAAGAAAACAAAACTCTTGACAAGAGAGGGAAAGACAGCACTAAAAACCAGTAGAACAAATATGTGTCCAAATACTAAATAATGAAAAACTGAAGCCTCCCTCTGGTGTGAGAGAGGCCAGTTTCTGAGCCCACTGTAGAGGAAATGGGAAGTTTACATTATCTGGGATGTCACTGAGAATCAGTGGACACACTTCCTGTATGATTCTCCCCACCCCTCTAGTAAAGATGTTTTTTCAGGGGTTTCATTTGTTGTTTGCTTTCACAATTGGCAGGTGTGGGTCAAGAAAAGAAAGATCAGTCTAAAAGTGAGGGACGGGAAGTAGCAGTGAATACAGAATACTACAGAGAAAGGTTGTAGGGGTTGAGCATGCAGTAAGGAGCATGCGCTAAGGAAGACAAAGATGCCTGGGCTACAGGAGGCACTGTCTCCAGTCAGGGTGGTGCCAAGGCTGGCTGGCCAGGCAGAGTCACATCAGAGACTCCCATTCTATTTGGTGAGCTTTCTCTGGTTTTCATATTTATTTTATAGGAACTTAAAATGTGACATGTGATTCCATTTATATGAAATTCTTGGAAAGGGAAAACTGGAGTGACAGAAGTAGAAAAGATTGTCTCAGACAAATATTGGTGAGGAGGTAACTTGAAAAGAACATGTAGAAATTTAGGGGGGGTGATAGAAATGGTCTAAATTTTCATAGTAGTAGTGATTACATAGGTGTATTCATTTGTCAAAATTCATTGAAGTGTATCTTTAGAACAGGTATATTTTATTGCACATACATTAGATCTCACAAGTGTTGATGTTAAAAGAGTGTGACATGTGAGATACCCTCTGGCGGGTTTGGCAACAATTAGCTTGGCAAAAGCAAGACTTTTCTGTTAGAAAAACTGGATTCATTCCATGGGTTTCAAACAATGGAACTAGAATAAATGCATAAACAGTATACAAAAGCAGATTCCTACTCAATGTATGAGTATAAATTACTTGTTTAACAAAGTTTTATTGAAAACCCTATGTGCAAAGGTCTTGACATTCAGATATGCAAGAAAGATAACTTAGCTTCTCTATTACTCAACTTAATTTCTATTCTAAAAGCCAATTTGCGGAGAATGGATTATCTATTATTTTGAAACTTTCCTATTTCCCTGGGTTTGTGTCTGAGCTCTAGTAGGGTCTCTTAATGACAAATCATTGAGAAGACATCTAGTCTCAAGCCACATGTCCATGTAAGCATCTAGTGTAATAGACATCTTCCCATTCTGATCCTTGGTCATGACCTCTCCATATATCTACAGAGGTAGTCCTTACTCTAGTTCACATGAACTCCCATATCTTCTGCGCTATTCCTGAGTCCCGTTGAGGGAAGGTGTCATAGTTGCTCTGCTTCTGTACTATGGAGGCATGGGGGAACCACAGATCACTCTGAAAATTTGTCCCTAGTCTCATTTGCCCAGACATGTGACAAAGGCATGTGACACCTGGGTACAGTGCTGCTACTTGCAAAGGATACTTTCTTGCACAGTAGCTGCAGTTCTCTCCACTGGTAGGTTCCCCTAAACATTCTGAAATTGTGGAAAGGCAGTATCACCACAGAGGTTAAGAGCAGTAAGTCCAGTCTCAGACGTCCTGGGTTCAAATCCTTACTCTTTTAGTCATTAGCTGCATAGCTGGAGCATGTTAGTCACTCTGCTTAAAACTCTGTGGTTTGAGAAGGAAGAGAGGATAGTTAGTCCACAGGATTACAGTGGCTATTAAATAAATTAATATGCAAAGATCTCCAAAGAAGGCTTGTCACTTAGGACTCTACCAATGTTGGGGAATAAGACTTAGAGAACTTGTCTTAAAATGCTCCTTCCCAGAGAAGCACTGTTGTCCCCTGGGCACCTGGCATTATCACTTTCTGAAATGTTTCTAAGTTCAGGGACACACCAAATCCAAAGGCTTGAGTTATTTTCCTACTTTCCATCCTGTACACACCTTTCCACTGAAACCACAAATGAATAATTGCATGAAAAACATGGAAGAAAACAGGAAATAACTGAAAGGGGAAAAAAGGTTCATGTTGATCTCATCAAGTCTAAAACTGCGTCAAATGCATTTTGTTTTTATGAAAATCTGAGAAAAATGTACATTTGACGATAAAGGAAATTTTGTAGTTCAGAAATATGATGCTTTCTACCTAATCAGTATAAAATTGATCTAAGCAAGATAACAATGAAAGAAACAAGCAGAATCTGCCCGTGGGGTTCATGTTGTGAGGGAGGCTCTGTGCAAGCAAATCAGTGAGTAGGTTTATGATGGTACATTTTTATAGATTTTATTGTAGTAATTATTCTGCACATTAAAATATCTTCCCATGTATAGGTTCTTCATTCCATAGCTATATGTCAGCATACCATAACCTCCACCAAATCACCAAGTGTTCTTCCCCATTGGATGAAGGTACATTTGAAGGGCTATGATGAATGTGCAGGATGCTATGATAGATTTGGGGTACCTACCTGAGACAGGGTATATGCTCAGGCACAGTCTTTGGGGGACCAATATTTAAGCTCAAGTTAAAACCTGGCAAAGAGCAGATGAAACTTCAAGTGGAAAGGTTTCGAGGCATTCAGGGAAGTACTGGACATTTTCAAGAACAGAGACCAATGTGAGTGGATGGTATTTTGAACATGTGAAAGGTATTATTAAGTCAAAGTCTTCTGAAGATTGGATGGGCCCTAGTCAAGAGAAGTAAGTTTCCAATAATTAGATGTATTCAGAGTATCTAATCGTGAGAGGATTTTATACAAAGAATTCCAGAATAAATTGAAGGATGTAGTACATATTAGTTTCCCAGAGCTGTCATAATATATTACCAAAAAATGGATGACTTAAAACAAGAGAAACTCTCTTTTTTAGCTCAGGAGGCCCAAAGTCCACAGGCATCACAGATTTGGTTCTTTCCACTCTTCTGTGTTTTCTCTTCTTTAAAACAATACTCGTTATTGGAGTTAAGGCTCACCAAGTAACCCAGGATGGTCTCATTTCAAGATCCTTAACTTAATTACATTTGCAGAAGTGCTTTATCCAAGTAAGGTCGCATTCAAAATTCCAGGTTTTGTGGAATCATCATGAAACTTGCTACAGAAGAGATAAAGTTGAAGGTTTTTCAAAATCTGAGAATATAGGATTCTAGATTATTTGTACTAAAGGTTTTGTGGATGATGTTCAATATGATATTTACACAGTTATAAAGGGCAGTAGTTATCTACTCTCTGGTTAGAAAAGGGGACATAAAATGAAAGGAGAAAAGAAGGGTTGGATACTCAGAAAAAAATAACTTAACTTTAGAGCTTGCCTAAATCAAACTCTGATGTCCAATCTATGTAATTTCTAAAGATTTAACCACTTATCAAATTATTACTGTGGTCTGAGTCTTTCCACATATACTGAAAAGGAGACAAACTTGACCTTGGCTAGAGAGCCAATTTTCCTATGAGGCTCAGGAAGGAGGAAGAACATTCTATAAGCTTTCTGATACTTCCTTTAACAATTTTGCTCTTCCCTACTCAATAATTGGGCATTAAAGCTGTGACTGGGGTCATTTTTCCTACTTTCCTGGAAAATTCTCGAAGGTACCCCTCAGCCTGATAGCAGAAGTTCTGGTTCCACTTAGGTCCTTGATGAATAACATCTAACTATTTGCAGATGAAATTGAACTTATTCTAAAGGTCCCCCTGACCAATGATCAGAATTGATGGTTTTCATTTTTCTTGAATTGTAGATGGCACATGTCATGTATGAATCAAGATGCTTTGGGGAGGAAATAACAGAAATTATAATTCAAAGTGGCCTAGAAAATACAAGGAGCTTACTATGTCTCACAAATAGAAATCCAGAGGTGCAGTGGGCTTCACACTTGCCTCTGGTCCCAACTTTTTGCATTCCCTGATTCTCTTATCTTCCACGTGTTGGCTTAGTCACTAAGCTAGCTTTCTTCTTGATAGCAAATGGCTGCAGTTATTCTAGAATTCAAATCAATCTATCCACCACAATACACAGAAGAAGAAAAACAATTTTTTCCTTCTAAGCACTAAAAAATTTCCAGATTGATTGGAACAATTGAAGCCATATGTCTTCCACAAAGTCAATAGGTAAGATTTTTCTCACTGGCATTAGATCACTCTGGGCTCACCCTGGTTGGGGATGGAAACCCACCAAACCAAGTGTGGCCTTATCCAGCAGGGGAGAGATGGGACGGTTGCCTAAGAGGTGATATCCAATGTCCCATTCTAATCCTTTCAACCAAAGAATGTTATTTCTAGGTGATAATTTTTTCCTCTAGGTGTTGATAAATAGTTTTGCAATTTTAAGGGATATTTATTAAAGATATTTGCATGAAAATCAGGCACATAATAAATCACACAAGTATTTACTACTGAGGTAGAAAAAATGACTTGATCCAACAATACTGGTGATCCTTGCAGAATTAATCTCCTCTGGTCTGTGGCCCAGCACAGTGGAGCCCCAGGGCCTCAAGTGTTTAAGAATATGTTTTTAATTACTATGAAGTTTGATCATAAGAATTATCATCTTGTTATCTAAGAGGTAATAATGCAAAAGAACAAAACTAAGTAACAAAATTAACTCAATAGGAGAAACTGTGGTTCAGGGAAATTAATATATTTACTGATGATAAAGTTAGTGGCAGAGCTGCAGTACAGTGCGGTCTCCTTTCTCCTTAGTCAGGTTCTTGCTCTAAAAGTACATACTACCTTCTTTGAGAAATCAAAGAAAACTCATTTTTGTCCGTTAGGTGGTGTGATGGTTATTTTCTGTGTCTACATGGCAAAGTCACAGCGCCCAGATATTTTATGTATACATGTTATGCCCAAATATTGCACATGGTATTTCTGTGAGGATGCATTTGGACGATATTTACATTTAATTTTTGGAGTTCTTGTAAAGCAGATTGTCTTTTATAATGTGGGTGGCTTCATTCACTTGAACTGAAGACCTGAATAGAACAGAAGACTCACCTTCCCAGAGCAAGAGGAACTTCTCCAGAAGACAGTCTTCAGACTTCATTTGCAATCTTGGCTTTTACTGGCTTTCTAGAAGACTGTTTCTGAACTTGAACCACAATGTCCTGGGTCTTCAGGAAGGCTCTAGGACTTCTTCAATTTCTAGTTTGCTGGCCTCCACCATCAGATTTTTGCCCTCACTAAGCCCCTAAAATTGTGTGAGCCAATTCTTTAAACTAAATGTGTGCACACATGCACAGATACATACACTTCACTCACACAAACATACACATCCTTTTGGTTCTGTTTCTCTGAAGAACCCTGACTAATACTCATGGTTGTATCGCATGTATCCCCATTAGAGGTAAAGTTGTGATTATTTTCCCAAGACTGTGTTGTTTTGGTTATTATTGCTGCATTATATACTACACCAAAACTTAGTGATGTAAAACTACTATTTTCTACTTCTCATAATTCTTCACTCTGTACAGGGCTTAGCTGGTTGTTTCTTTTGCTGACCTTAGTGGGGTCACTTGTGTGGATGCGTTTAGTTGGCAAGTCTACTAGTGACTGGGCTCAGCTGGCACGGACATCTCTCTCTATAGTCTCAGGGTCTTTCTCTTTCTGTGACGTCTTTATCTGTTCCGTGAGCAGCCTTTCTATCAAGGTAGTTTGACCCCTTATATAAAAACTCAGGTCACCCAAAAGAGCAAAAGCAGAAACCCCAATGCCTTCTTGAGGCTGAAATCCAGAATTGGTTTAGTATAAATTTCATTACAATTTAATGTTCAAAGCAAAATAAAACTGGCCCGGATTTAAAAAGAGGGCACTACCCTAAGGTTTAAGTAGTGGAAGGCATAGTCTCTTGAGGGTCATAACCTTATTTTATCAACACCATGGCCTGAGTGTTCCATTGTGCAAATGTATTATTCAGTCCTTTCACCAGAGAAGAGAAACTGAGATCCACTGGTTTTTAATTGACATGTGGTATCCAATGAGACACCAGCATGATGAGATGGAATTCCTCTCTGGCCCATGGACTCAATCTCTTTAAATCCTAAAGGACTTGTGAAAGCTGTTTTCTCATTAGCACTCATCAGCATCTATTGTCTCTATACATAGCATTTTACTCTCCCACCCAGAATAGCAGGTGACTTTTATTACCAGGTCCATTATACACAGATTCTTGCTTAAAAAAAGGGGAAATGGAGGATGAAAATAATTAACCTGACTCTTCAAGTAGGCTTTCCCACAGTAGGGGAAAGGGGAAAGAGAAATTGTCTTCATTTTCTCGCTCAAATAATCAGATGATAGTTGGAGCTTTGGATATATGATTCTAAGATAACCTTAACTCTCCATTATCTTTTTCAATCAGGCCCACCTGCCAGATGCTGTCAGCAGAACCTGTGCAGACTCACAGATATAGAAAGCACTTTGAGCCACGTGAATGTCATCAGCAGTCCCTGAGAAGAACATCTAGAAGCCATTGACAACCAGACAGGGCTGGACAGGTGGGTTGCGGAATAGACACACAATGGGGTATAGACTGTAGGGTCATTCTGGGGTGCTAGATCTTCCAGGCGGCCTGACTGGTAATGTAGAAAACCTGTACTCAACCAGGACTTCTTCAAGACTCTGAATTGAAAGCAGTCCCGCACTTGGCTCCTTGGCCCAAGGAAAGTCCAAGGAAAAGAAATCAAGCCTTGAGGAATACATTTCAAACCCATTCTTTGGCTCCTGGCAGAAGTAAAGTCTAAATTTAGATCTCTGAGCAATAGCTTCAGAAACAATGTCCTTACATGACACAAAATCAGCAGGTCTTCAGGAGCAAGGGTCCAGCTCTTCATTCATATGTGCTTTCAGTCACATGATACTAGACACATGACATGCTACGAGGCTCTGGAAGAAGGAGAGACTGCAAGGAGGAATAAAGTTGGCCTTTGCCTTAAAAACCCTTCTAGGCAAGAGCAGGTGTTGGAGTGAGTGTGGAGAAAAGGAACCCTCCTACACCATTGGTGGGAATGTAAATTGGCACAAACTGTTTGGAAAACAGTATGAAGATTCCTCAAAAAAATAAAGATGGATCAGCCATTTGATACCACAATCCTCCTCTTGGGCAATAGCCAGAGAATATAAAATCTCTAATAAAAAACAAAAACAAACGAAAAACCCTGCACCCTTATGTTCATAGCTGCATAGTTAACAATACCCAGGACATGGAAACAACTTAAATTCCCATCTACAGATGCCTGGATAAAAAAAAATCTGTGGTATATATACTGAATGGAAGTTAATGCCACTATTGAAAAAAAGGATGAAAATGTGCCCTTTGCAGTATCATGGATGGAACTGGAGAGGATCATGTTAAACAAAATAAGTCAGAAAGAAAAGAAGAGAAATATAGAATAGTTTCACTATGTGGAGTATAATGGAAGGAAAAAAGAACACACAAATCCCAACGAAAAAAATAGGATGCAGGACTTTGGATACCAGAGGTGCTGGGAAGAGGAGGGAAGGAAAGAGGGAAAAAGGTGGTGGTAAAGGACCCTGAAACTCTGGTGGTATGAAATACAGACTGACACAATTTTAATATCCTAGAACGAATATAGCATTATAAACAAAAGAATAAGTATTACTATTAAAAAAAAAGTCTTCCAGTCAAGAGATGTGGATGCTCACATACCACCAGAGGCCCACCTGGCATCATAACCACAGGAGGGCAGAAGGTGTTGCAGGCCTCCCTGTGGTGAGGATTGAAAGAACAGAAAGATGTGAGAGTCAGCAAGGTCAGACATGCTTGATTGGTAAAGATTTTGGCAAAATGGAACTGTACTGTATGACTCGATGAAGGAGACCAGCATGTGTTTACTTGCAGTTCTATATCCTCCAGGTCTCACCCACCCTGTGGCACCCTCCACTGTGGTGCCATTCTGCTAAGAACAGTGAGATCAGAAAAGCTGAGTCATTAGCTTTAGGCCACACAGCCAATTCTGAGCACATGGTGCATCCCTCAGGCTGTCAGGCTGCAGACACCCTGACACAGGGAGACAGGAAGGAGCATGGATCACCTCATCCAGAACAGGTGCCCCACCAAGCCCCAAAAGCCAAAGTACTCAGAGGGAACACTACCCTGAAGGTGACCCAGGGGAGGTGGACACAGTCACTGCTGATCTGGGGGCGGCTACTGCTGCATTCCCTGGATAGTAGCACCTGGTCCCCACCTGCAGGCAGAGACAACACAGCACTGAGGCTCTCTACAAGTACAGTGCCTGCAGGATGCAGGTGGAGGGAGGCCAGCAGGACTGTCATCTGCCTGCACCAGGAACCACACCACACCCCTCTAGTGGGCTAGGTGCCCCATCCTGTGCAGTCCTATGAGCAAAGCAGCATAATCCCTTTTCACAGAAGGTAAACCTTTTCCAAGAAAAAAGTGAGCTGGCAGAGCAGCAAAGTGTCCCAGCTCAAATGGGCCCTCTCTGCTGTCATCCCTTCCAGATGCCCCAGAGACTGGAAGACTGAGCAGGAGACATGTGACCCCCACACTGGAGTACACCTTCCTCAAAGGCAGGAATTTCTGTCTCTTTTGCTCACCAATGCAACCCCAGCTTTTAGAACCAGGACCAGGCATGTGATGGACTTTTCATAAATATCTGCTGAATGAAGTAAGAGCCATAAAGCACCATGAAATGCAAATGTTCAAGTGACCAGCAAACCACTCCACACAGAAGTCTTGCAGTTGAACATTCCAATTTTGTTTTTACTAAAACCTAATAGTAAGTCCCTTCACGATGGAACTTTTAAAAATAATGTCACATTTCTCTTGTTTGCATTGCTACAGGCATTTCAGGATGTTGAAATTGCACCTCAGTCTGTATATTTCACAGCACACCCACCAACAGAGTTCTTAACATGCAATGTGATTGGTGAGAGCTCCATCCTCAGCCTGCCCCTCTGGGGAGGAAACTGGCATGCTAATGGCCCTGGCAGCCACAGGCCTGAGCTGGACTCCATCACCTTCCACTCAACCAACTCCACATGAACACTAAGAAATGTAAACAGCGAACCCACCATGAGAAAGGTCTGTAGCTTTCTGAGACTTGCCAGCTCTTCTGCCCACTGGCCCGAGTGGACTCTGGCCTCACCTGCTTAGGGATGTCCCTGTGACCATAAATGGAGAATTGCTTGAAATGATACATTACTGTGAGCAGTGAAGAGGGTTCCACCCACACTGACTTTTCATAGACCTACACAATCTGTCAAGTGAGTTTGTTTTGCTCTCCAGATAAATGAGGAGCCAAAGGGTGTTGTTCTGACTGAATTCTTGGCATTTTTTCAGGCTTCTAAATAAGCACAGTTAACACTGCCAGTCTTCTCTGGCAGGCTCCAGACTGTTTAATGAATAATAGAATCTGGATCGTGGTGTGAAGAGGGGCCTCAAGTCACCTGAGACAGAGGGGTTCAGACATTGTAGACAATGGAATTCTTTCAAATACAAACTTAGCCTGAAATCCATCAGAATGTAATATATTCTATCCTATCATACATGATCAAAGATGGCAGCACTGTTGTGGTTGAAATCAAGTGATGCTTGGATGCCTACCAGCTTCTCTACCTTCCACAACTCCAGAAACCTCACCCCTACACTGCAATGATGGTAAACAGAGTAACAAGGTGAAGAAACTCCTCCGAGGTCACAAAGTAAGTTAATAACCAAGCCCAGCCAGGCACCCAGACCTCCTGGATCTGGAGTCCAATGCCCTCTTCAACCAAAACCTGCTGTCCCAGCCAGACACAGCTGCCTGGGAGGAGTTAATGGAGAGAAAGCGCCCATCTGTCCCCTAAAGCCTGGGCAGATCGTGGGCATGTGGATATCTTGAATGAGCACACCCGGGTTATGTATTAAATGTATAGCTGATGAGAAAGACCACTTTCACGTAAAACCTGAACTCTAGGACTGCATGTACTAACTCTGTCCTAACTCTGATCTCTGACAGGCAACACAATTCTCACTGGCATTCCCATTTCTCAAGGAAACTTTAGTCCTTAGAATGTGCTCTTTTGCCAAAAAACGACGACAAAGCAAAACAAAAAAAGAAAGAAACAAAAAGCAAAGTCACACTAACACAAACAAAACCTCTGTCCCAGTCTTTTATTTATGGGAGACAGATCAGAAACATACCCTGCAAAAATGACACCCTGGAAGTTGAGCTGGAGGCAAGACAGGGATTGGTAGACACCCAGCCTGTGCTCGCCCACCCTCTGCAGTTTCCCAAGAGGGTCCTCTGTGCCCACATATCACAGAGACTCCAAATCACCAAGCTCCCTCCAGTTCCAGAAGGCTGAGCGCCTCAAAGAAATAGCAAATAAATACCATTTCCTCTCCCCAGGTGGAGGAGTCCTTTACCATATCATCTCTTCACACAAGGAAAGAAGTGTAACCCGATGAGACACTAGCCCTGTTGCCTGAGCAAGTGAACTCCTGTGAGAAGAAATGCTTTTACTAAAACAAAACCGCTACAGGAATGCTTCCAACCCCCTAAATATCCCTATTTCAATAGTCCTTTCTTTTCTTCACCTTCTCAGTTTCTTTTCTTCTTAGCATAAGCTGCTTTGGAAATACTGTCCATATAGACCTGGAGCCAGACTTTTTTTCTTCCCCATTTCCCTCTCCTTCCTTGTCTCAGTGGATAACCTGGTATCAGAGACCAAATGGGGAAGTCTTCTCTATGTGCCTCCCCTGTCCTCCCCTTCTGCACCCCCCTCCTTCCCCAGCACACTCCTTC
Organism: Solenodon paradoxus; assembly: GCA_004363575.1. Taxonomy (NCBI): domain Eukaryota; kingdom Metazoa; phylum Chordata; class Mammalia; order Eulipotyphla; family Solenodontidae; genus Solenodon; species Solenodon paradoxus. The sequence continues at coordinate 932,423 of RJWH01000110.1, read as the reverse complement.
CCCTCCAGCTCTCGCCTTCCCTCCAACACCCTTCCCACCAGGACCCTCCTCCTCCCCATTTAAATTCTCCACATCTCCCCTCTCTCACCCCACCCCTCCCAGAAACACCCCTCCCCCATGTGGAAGCACCTCAAAAGGAGAGACTGTCTGGAACACTCAGTGATGCTTAGAAATCCTAAACACTCTGCCAGAGAGAACAGGGAGTCCTCTCAGGCCAGACTCTAAAAGGCAAGATAGAAGAAGCCTTATTAGGTCATCCAACCCAAGAACTGTGCAAGCCTCTCTCTTCTGCTCAGCAGCCCACAGAATGAAACTCCTGATCTGTGCTTACACCCCTCTACCACTAAATCCCCCATTTGTTCCTGCTTTGAGGAATTGACCCTCCAACAAAGACAGGCCAGCTGTTTCATCTTCTCCAGCTGTCTCTTTCCCCTTCCATCCTGGAGAGGAAGTCAAAAGAGCTTCTGGCCCCAGAGACTCAAAGGCCTTGGTCCAGTCCTGCTCATCTCTTCACTCCTTGCTTTTCCCTCATATTGGGCAACTTCAAACAGTCCATATCATGTCCTTATTTGTCATGTTTGTTTACTGCCCGCCTCCCTGCACTAAAATGTGAACTCCTTGAGGGACTGGCTCCCTTGGGTCATATATTGCTCTCAAAGTGCAATTTCAATAAATATTTATTGAATTACACAGAGATAACCCTCAAGGGCATGTTGTCTTGCCAGATGCCCCAGCTTCTTTTTCTCAGCTCTTTCTACAAATAAAGTCACTTTATATGTACATGTAGACAGAAAAGAGTTACTCTCAATTTCCTACTTCTTCCATCTAAAGTCCACAGTCCCTCTCCCTTTTCTTGGAGAAAGTGGACTGATCTTAGTTAACCCTTCATTAACTTCCTCATGTAGGTAAATTTCTAAAGGCTGCCAACCATTCTCTCAGTCCCTGAGAATGAGAAAACACCACTGCCCAAGAGGCCCTTCTCCAGAGTGAACCCGGCCTTTGCCTCTAGGTTTCCTTGCTGTCACCTCCCAGCTACCAACACGACTTCTGAGGAAGACACAAATTCTGCCGCCTTAGAGCATGGGCGCTTAAGGAAGCTTGTGGTGCTCCCGCCCCAAGAGCAGCTGCCCTTCATCAGGGAAGTTCAAGTCAAAAGAATGAATACCTGTTGGCCCAATGACAACATCTAAGAGGCTGGGTCTGGCCAAGCCAGACAGCCTGGATCTTTTGCTCCTGTGTCCCACAAAAGATTCATTTATGCTGTCTGATTACAAAATCAATACAGGATTATAGGAAATTTTAAGTGATAAAATTATATATTTTAAAATAAAACATTTAAAGTACCTGCCAGATCACTATTTGTAGATAAGCTTATACGCATTTTAGAAATTGTCTTTCTCACATTTTTAATCCAATCATTGACCTGTTTCTTGTTATCTCCTTTAAGAAAAACCCTCCTTTTCTACCCCCAGCCTGTCTTTCCTATTTTGATGACTCCCAGTTAAGTCCCAGACGTCCTGAAGAAGCATGGAAGAGCTTGAATGACAGGATAGCTGGTAGTGTGTGTGATGCTGTGGGTCTTTGCAGACAGGGTTGGCATGTGGCTTCCATGCTGGCACAGAGTAGGCGTGACCTCAGTGCTGAGGACTGAACACATTCAGGGCCATCCACATTAAATTATGGGGCATGGACACCTGGGTATTATTTCAAGGATTACAAAAGTTTTCCTCAAGTTAGAATTCCTTCTCTACCCATTTGCTAATACCTACAATTCTCTGTGAACACTACATTCTTGAACTCCAAACTGTAAAAGTGATAAAACTGAAATTCCCTGAAGGGTAATATGATGATTAAGGCCTTGAAATATGTTCAAATGTTCAAATCCAGGGAAGGGAAATATATAGGCATTATTAGTAAACTCACACCAGTCATAGTAACTGTGGGTGGGTCTTTCCCAAACACTAAAGGGCAATTTAGTCATCAGTTAGATCTTCCCTTCAAGCCATGGAAGAGGAGGACTTTGAGGGTACATCTGTTTAGGAAGATGGGGTAGGAATGGAGACACAACCAAAAAAAGTACATATGGGAGAGTAGAAAGGCTAGAGTCACTAAAAACCAAGTTTAAGCCCCCATCCCTGGCCCCACTCTTTGAGTTATTTATATTTAAATATAGTCAAACTCCAGTGGTAGGAAGAGCCTACCTCCAGTTCTGACCCTAGTTAATTCTGTGACTACCGTATGTAAGACAACAGGATTGGACCAGGCTCAGTGGTTTTTGGGTAGCAAACACAGATGCCTGGACCCTACCCTCTGAAATTCTTATTCAAGTGGTCTGATTTATAGCCTAGACATTGGTAAGTTTGGGTTTTGTTTAATTTTGTTTTTCCAAAGCTCCCCAATAGATTCTAACATGCAGCAAAATCATTTCTAAAGTCCCCCTTTAATTCTAAATTCATGCTCTATAACATGGGAGTAAGAAGTCTTGTATTTTGCTCAATTTTCAATGCCAGGATCACTGCCTCTGGCCCACACAGTGTGTCTGCACTCAGACAGCTAGATGTTTCCAAGCTACCACATCATAAGACAATTCCTAGTGGCGATACATACTGCATTGAAGAGGTTGACAAAGAAGGTGGGGTCCACAGTGTCCTAAAAACCTTGGAGTTAATTCTTGATTGACCTTTTGAAAAGATTCAGTATAATTCTTGATGCAGGGACAGCATAGCTTAAAATCTATAGGGCAGTATGCAGATGTGTGAGTAGAAAACTAACTGGCAAACCTGAAACTTATAAGAGGACCCCACCTTAGCAACTTGAGACTAGGAAACATCCCTAGGTACTCAACAGGTTTTACTCCAAGTAACTTGGACACACCCACGAAGGAAGAAACCCCCATCCCTCATGTATATTCAAGAATTCATCTTGCCTGTGTGAGAGGCAGGCAGCACAGGTCATACACACACCTATGCATTCCCTTGATGTAATCTTCCCGACCCACAAGGCACTTAAACTCACTGTTTCTGCTTTTAATAAACTTGTGTTCCTGACCAAATGGCACTCTCCATGAATTCTTTCTGGATGGATCCAACATTTCATCGGTGTGTCTTGCTCACCCTCACCCACATCACTTCTCAATAATTACTTCCCAAAAGCTCATTGAGTAGATAAAATGCTATATATGGAAACTATGTGGTTGTTTCTTTTCTCAGGCTGTTAATTTTTTTTTTTTAGAGATTCTTCTTTTCTTGCTATTGAAGCTCTCTTTTAATTTTTTGATTATATTTCTTATGTATACAGTGGTATATGATTTTTAGGATATTCAATTGGTAGAAATTCTTAAAACATTGTAAAACCATTTTTAAATTAAAAAATCATTGGGGGTGAAAGTAAATGCAATCATAATTTATCACACTGCCAAGCATCATAAACCTCTCTTTGATGTGCTAAAATCATCTGATAAAGATGGCAGAATTTTTTCTGTCTTCATCTCAGATTGGCAACAAAAATGGCAGCTTGAGTACAATATTCTGATTTTTCTGAGAACCCAGAATTTGCTGCAGCACGTGTCCACTGGAGCCAGAATGACACACATAAACACAATTAGGGAAAATAAGTTGCATTCTCAGAAAAGTCTTGGGGGAAATTTTTTATCCATCTTTGCAGGCCCAGAAACAGCCTAGGGCTTTCTTAAGTTTATGCAAATGTATATATTCTCCTATTGCTTCAGACCCTGTCCATTTCACAGTAATTAGTGTCTTAGCCTGAGGACTGTTAATCTGTTGTTATTTTCCCATCCCCTAAGTACAACTCCATTGGCAAACTATCACTTATGACCTCAAACTCCATCTGATTCTCATCAAATGTGCTCTTTGCTGTGAAAAGAAAAACCAAATCAAACTTTTACAAGGTCAGTACAGATATATCTGTACAGGTGCCACACTGTGTATATGCAAAATAAGAGGTCCAATTTTTTGAAAATAGACAGTTTTTAGCTGTGTAAGTTTTATTGAGGAATGAGTATGTCAGCCCCTGGGCCATCTCAACATCTCATCATCCATAAATAGGAAACCTTGAGCAGTGCAGATGTTTGAAACATATAGTCATAATCCAGGAAAAATGAATAAACACGTGGACTTTCTACACACCTGACCATCTGGAAAGTGAGTCAATTTTATTCCAATGGCATTAGAGTCAAATAAAAGATTGTTGTTGCCAATGTGAAAAGCCAGAACCTCAGTCTGGGTGCAACCAATCTATTGATTTATTACAAACCTTCCATATTGAGGGGAAAAACTAATCTAATTCTGGGATTGAAGCCATTCTTCATTACTGGAGGGGCAGTAGACAGCTGTCTTTGTGGCCTAAATTTGATGAGGATTGCAGCCAACCTTCATGTCTGAAATTTCTACCATTAGGGATCTTCCATTTTGTTCAATCTTGTATCTCTGTGTGTTCCAAAAACCTTCTCTGCAATATCTCTAGGTGGATACTTCCAGGGATATGAAGTTAATTATAATATAAGGCATTGATTTTGGAAATTTCTTCCTGTGTTGAGTTGAAACCCTTTTCGCAACTTCCTTTTATTCGCCCTAATCTTGACCCCTCTTGAGAGTTCTAAAGAATAAATCTATTACCTTTTCTCCATGATGGCCCTTCAAGGGACAGTTGTCTCTTAGAAGACAGGTAGCCAACTCTTCTCATTTCAGAGTCAAAACCCTAAACTTTTTCAAACTAAATTTGATGTATCTTCCAGAATCAACATTATTTGACAGTAGACCTGATCATTAAAATATGAAAGCAAAATACAAGGCACAGTCCTCAAGAAGTGTCTGACAGCACAGATTATAGAAGAACTGTTATTATCTTCCTCACTTGATTTTCTTTATTTCTCTCAATGCATGCTATGGTCTTGTTAACATTTCTGGGGGTAACCATATGCACTATGTGGGTTCAGACAGAGCTTACAGTAACTAGAAGCCTCTCAGATTTCTTCAAAGGTATTCCTATTAAACCAAGCCTGCCCCAACTTAAACCTGTGGATGTATAGCTTATATATTATATCAATACCAACCTCAATTAACAGCCCTGCTGTTATGTCATGCCAATCTTTTTGAGTCTCAATTCTTCCATTTAAGTTGTCAATAGCTCCCCCCCACTCCCAGTTTCATGTTATCCATAGAGTTATAAGATTACTTTTGCTTTTGTGATCCAAGCTGATAATGAAAATGAGGAACCCATGCAGAGCTACCAGAGGTCCTTTGCGTGGACAGCAACCTACCTTCAAGAACAGGGGTCTATAGTCAGGTATGAATCTATTCCTGACACTGTCTTCTCACCTATGTTTGCCTGTCTTACGAATGACACTGTGAAAGGAATTTTTCAGATTCCTGGCTAAATCCAAGTACAGGATGTGAAGATTTGGCATTCCTTCATGAACATTTTGTTCTCTGTCTTTAATTTTCTCAAAACTCTTACTTTCCTAATTGGATAATGAACAGACTCCCCTAATCAATGGAGTTTTCTGGAGCAGGAGAGAAGATCTACACTGTTCATTTAGAGAAGGTCCTTATTTGCATCTCTTATGAACTAAAAAAAAAAAAAAAAAAAGCTGTTTTTGTGGGCGCTTTACATGAGCCTCAGATCCTTCCAGGCCTTCCTACCAGGCCCTGCCACTTGGGACTTCTCTTAGATTATAGACCACCTTCCATTCCATGTGCTGTTTTGAAATGTGGGCTCCCCAGAGAATTTATTGTATGTCCATACCACTTCTTGTGCTGTGTCCCTCCTCCTGGGATTACAATACCTCATGGGGAGTATTTGTGGTCAATACCAAGCCAGACCTAGGAAGGAGGGGCCCAACTCTAGGCTCCTGTGTAGTAAAGAATTTGCCTTCTAAAAAGAGATCTAAACTTTGCCCTCCCACAGCCCCTGGATTGTCCTGCCCCATAGGAGGGTCTTTGGGGGTGTTAGCCACTGCTCACGATGATGGAACTGTGACTACATGCTGTTTATTGCGCAAGCTCAGAAGCTTTCCTTAATTTTCCCCTCAGCCTTGGTTTTGCAGAAGTGGCTGAGTTTAACATTGACGCAATGGAGTAGAATCACCCAAAATTCATTTGAAAGGAAACTAACAAGTCGCTCACAAGTCTTCACTATTGATGACAGAACCTTGCTCTCTCGATGGCCCTGAAGATCATGGACAGCAGAAGCAAATTAAAAAGCATCAAATGCCCCAGGTTGCTGCAGCCCAAACCTTTAACAAGTTCAAACTTTTCTTCAGTCAGTCAATCACCACACGCCCTACCCTCTACTTCCGTTTCCCCGAGTACAAGAGACAGATTGTAGCTCTGGCCTCTGTCTCCTTGCTTGTCAATCTTGCAATATAACCCTATCTTTTCCTCAAAACCTGGTGCCATAGCATTGACTTTGTGCATCAGGCAGTAGGCATTTATTAGACAGAAATTACAATACGATGTATGATGGGGACTTTGGGACACACCATTCCAGTTCCAACCTCCAGAGATATTAGCCCAAGCCTCCTAGAAGGGCTGAAGACAAAAGGTCACTCAAATAAGCAGCATGTGACAGAGTGGGCACACCACTCCTTTGGGCTTCCCTTGTTGTCAGTGCTCCATACATACTGTCATAGCCAGGAGGAGGCGAGGCCAGCCGTGGCTCCCTGGAAAAAGGTAGACTTTGTAACAAAGGCCAGGAGCCAGGGCCTGCTCTCCTAACATGACTGTAAATTCAAATGTGAATCCAAAGAGTTGAGAATTCCAAACTGAACTTGACCTCCAGGATCACTATGAAGGTTTTATTGTTGTTATTTTTTTAAGTGGCAAGACAGACTTATTTTATTTAATGTAATAGGTTCTTCACCTGATTTATTGCCTTTAAGTATCTAGACATATGGTATATGGGTCTCCATTTGTACTCTTGCCCCAGACTCTGAAGGCATGAACCAGCTAACTGCTAATTGTCAGAATTTTGTTTTTAGAGGCTCTTTCCTGATGATAGTATCTTTTAAGGGAGACTGCTAAAGGTTAACAAAGCACCACATGTAAACTTTCTCAAGAGTAGCTGGAAATGGTTGTAACAAGATGTTAAAATGGGATTTCATTTGTTTCATTTTCTTCTGAGCTTTCAAAAGACTAAGAACAAGAATGTAAATGCTAAACATTCCCACATTTGAAAGTAAGGTGCTAGACTAGAGCTTCAGGTAGTTATTGCTGTATAAGCAGGCATACCAAAACTTAGTGGAGTAAAACAACAATTTTATTTTCCAAAAATTCTCTGGCTCATACATTTGCACAGGGCACAGAGGGAGTAACTGGCTTTGCCACGAATGTCCAAGTGTAACTGGAATGCTCAAAACATCAGAAGGTCTGACCGAGATGGCCCTATGGAGGTCACATGACTATAGCCCAACTCTTCTGTTTGTTTGGTTCCTCCGTTCTCCTTGTGTGCCCACTCCACAGGGCTAGCTTGGACTTCCTCCCTGCATGGCAGTCTTCTTACACAGCTGTCAAATTCTCACAGAGAGAAAGTGGAAGATGCCAGTCCTCTTACAGGCAAGATCCAGAACTGGAACAGAATTATCTCACCATTTCAGTTGAGGAGCCTCACAGTATCCGGCCAGGTTGGAAGGGGCAGGGCAAAAATAGATTCTACTGTTGTAATGAGTCGGGCAGAAGGAAGGTTCAGGGAGAAGGAATGACAGGGACCACCTCCATAACTACTTGTGCAACTTGCAAAGGTGAGGACTGAACTCTTTTGCAACCCCACACTGCATACCAACTGAGGGTTTACAGTGTTTGAGGTAAGAAATTAGAGTTTCTTTGGGAAAATTTGCTGGCATACAGAGGTACTTTTCTCTGTTTCTCCTTTACCTCAGTTCTAGTTAAGAGGAGCTTCAGGGAGCCTCATGTTTCAGTTCATTTTCCCAGCTTTGCCTTTAGTGGCTTCCCGGCTTCATCAATAAACAACTTCTGGCATTTTTCCCCCAGCTTTGTGCACTGCACAGTCTTTGTGCGCTGCATTCTTAGCATCATTGTTCACAACATCCAAAAGGTAGATGCAACCCAAATATCCACTGATGGATAAATGAGCAACAAAATGTGAGCTATACATACAAGGGAGTATAATTTGGTCTTATAAAGGAAGGATGCTCCGACACATGCTACAATTATGGATGAACCTGGAAGACATTCTGCTAAGTGAAATAAGGCAGATACAAAAAATATATATGATTCCACTGATATGAGGTCCATAAAATAGTCATATTCATAGAGACAGAAAAAGACTGGTGGTTTCTAAGGGGCTGTTTCCAGTGCCTTGTGTGTTTCATTCTGGAACCAGAGTACCAGTGTCTAACAGACAGAGCATTTTATGTGGAAGATGAAATGTTCTGGAGCTGCATGGTGGTGATGGCGGTTGCATAACAACAAATATACTTATTGCCACAGAAAAGTGCACTTAAAAATAACCAGAATGACAAATATTATATTTATTTTAGCACAATAAAATAAAAGCAACATGTATGTGAGAGACTAGGTCCTGCCAATAGGGACTGACAAGTATTCTTCTACCTCTATCATCAGAACAGTCCCAACAGGAGAGAAGTTTGGGCAGAATGTCTCAGTTCTGGATCATCTTTGAGATCTACATTACAAAAGCCTTCCTCCTCCCTAATCATAAGCTATATAACTGGGGATCTCAGTGGTTGGCTCCTCAACCCAAGAGGTAGGAAGGAGCTGAGAAGCGGAGATGAGGAAGGAGCTGACCCACTGGTATAAGTAGTCTTCCCCAGCAGAGACCATCAATTGCAGTCATGAATCCAGAAAGACAGCTAAATTGGCTGAGATTCAGGCTCTTTCTCCCCATGGGACCTGTATCAGTTAGCTTTGCTTCATGTGCTATATAACAAATGACCCCCAAAGTCCATGCTCACCAACTCTTCCTTTTCTGATTTATGGTTCAGCAGGGGGGCAGGAAGCTCCATCTTAGGCTGCAAGTTAGGTTTAGGTCAATGCCTTGTGTATTTCATTCTGGAGCCAGAGTAAAAGAAACAAGACAAACCATACAAGCACATTTAAGGACACTGTTGACATTATGTTTATCCATGTCCATCTGCCAAAGCAAGTCAGGAACTCCAACCCCATAAGAATGGGCTGGGTGTAAATATTGTCAGCTCTAGTTGTAGATTCTGTAAAGTCGCATGGTAAGGGCATAGAGATATAATTCTATTGCAGGGAAAGAGTAAAGAATTGGGACAATAACTCAATCCACCACAGGGTACAAACTGGAGAATAGGCAAAACCATTGGAATTTTTATCCAATGAAAGGTAGAAAAGAGTTTGCTTGGGACACGGAACTGAAAAGGGCTCAGAGCTGTAGACCTGGTTGGGATTTTGAGTTGCACTGTGCCAGCCAAAAAGGTAAGTGAGGTTATAGAAGTGCTGGGAATGAAACCTCAGAGGATATACTTTGTTTTGCTACCAAAGTAGAATATGATCATGCAAGAACAACTGGTGGTGGTCTGGTGGGGATCTCGCAGTCTGTCTGGTCAGAGGAGCCCAGAGCTGTACACTGGAGCCTTCACTATTACTGCACCTGGGACTGGGGAACTACCTACTCCCTGCACGCACAGTCTTATTTGTGAAATATATAGTCCCCTCAGGCCTCAGTTCCATAATTATGTTTTCATTTTTGGTGCACAATTAGACCTGCAGGAAATGTCAGTGCAAAAGGCCTTTTATGACAGTCCAGTTCATTTTATGAGGGAAGTTGCAAAGAGCCAGGAGCTGACTCTGGGGACAGTTACGCCCATGGCCCTCAGGACTGACCACACACAGTGCTTTCTGGAAGGGAGAGAGCGCAGAAAAGGCTGGGCCTGCCCAACTTCAGGGGCTTCGGAGGCCTTCTGGGCCAAGCAGGCTCTGACACAGACTAGTCAGTGTTCCCTGAGGGGTTCTTATGTGACACTTATACTCCCTCAACTTTTATTCCCACCAATCATCTGGAATTTTCATTGCTTGGTGCTGGGATTTTCATTATTTTCATGAAGCTCTGATTATAGTTTTTTTTCCACCCCTTCCTTTCCAATACCCCTTTCTTCCTTTTCTATGTGAAGTGGCACATGAACTTGCTGTGCCCATCAGGCGACTGGGTGAGTGGGCACACAGTCCCCTGTGCACTGGGTGCTGGGGGCTGGTGCATCTCTGTACAGACAGGGCCTGCTCCATGCAGTGAGCATTGCTGAGTGCCACCAGCCCATCCTCACAGGAGCTCGCCAAGTTCCAGAAATCAAGTTCTAGCTCTACAGCTTGGGTTAAAGGGGTTATAGGTAAAGGGAGCTATACACTCAGAAGGCAGAGACCACAGGAGTCCATGTTTGGAGCTGCATCTGTGAGTCCACAGATGTGTGTATGTCAGGGTCAGACTCTGGTGGATGGTGAGGGAGGGAGCAGTCAAGGGCATCCTGGGGTGGGGGCAGGGATAAGGGAGGGAAATGACTGCTTGGGACCAGCCCCTTTTTCCCCACAGGGGCTTCCATGACATGGGAAACACAGAATGGCTCCTCCGGGGCCCTGTGAGGCATGGCACAGGGTGAGCTATGGCTGACCAGGCTCCTCAGTCCTCAAACCTCTGTGCTTTTTCTGGGCAGTTTGCAAGACACTGGAGAGAAGTCTTTTGAGAGCTGCATTTGGAGGCCAGATGAGGGATCTGTGTGAATGCTTCCCATGATGACATCCAGGCTTCTCGGAGGCTCCCTCTGGTCTCCCTGACAGCATTCCTGGACAGTCTTTGGCCAGGCAGTGGTATTGTGAAAAATGGTTCCTAATTCCCTGGCTCCCTCTGCTTGAACCTGGGTCAGGAGGTGGTTGAACCCTCTAGCAGTGCATGCAGGAGTGAGGTCGGGTAGCTGGCTGGTACTGAAGGCCAGCTTGTGTGCTATTCCCTGGGGGCTGCCATACTGGACTCTGAAAACCCCACTGACTTTGGTCGCCTGGTTGTCCCTGCTCTGTGCCAGACATGTCAGATGGAGGCGAACGCACATCCCCTGCCACACTGCCCAGCTCCCAGCCAATTGAGTCACTCTATCTCCCCAGGCCACCGAGGCCCAGACACCTTGGAGCAGGCACAGGTCAGTCCTGCTGGGACCTATCTGGGTTCCCCACCTCCCATCAGCAAATCACATAAAATACCTGTCATGTTCAGCATTAGTAACAGGGGCAGTGTATCAGTGCTTGTACTTCAACTACATCAGTACAGTGTTTTGTCGATTAAATGAATATTAATTAACAAGAACAAGGTCTAGCCCAAGAGAATCACCAGACCCGACTGTCCTAGAGGGCCTTTGGGCAGGAAATACTCCAGATTGGACAAAATCCACTTCAAAGTCAGCTTCACTTGTTTTGTTTCAGGTTTTGTTTTCATGAAAACACTTATTTCTCGGTCCTTACTTGGCTTCCATCAAGACAGTCTGACCCTGGAACTTTTCCCAAGCCACGCTGGGAAGGGGTGGGCCTGCTTTGTGACTGTTTTCCCCCAGAGCTGCCAAGAGATGAAAGGATGGGCAATTTCCTGCTCTGAGGGAATGAGTCTCTGCCCCACATTTTTCCATAGGTATGGGGGAGGGGGAGGAAGACAATATGAGGAAATCTACAGGCAATTCCTGGATTTGCCTCAGAATTTCTTGGCAAGAAGAAGGAAACAGCATTACTACTGACTGTTTAGTTTTTTCCAATGGGAGGGAGACTATATATACAAACTCAGAAGCTGATGGTGCCTATAAACACTCAATTTTCATTTTGAATTGATTTGATGTGTAATAAATAAGAAATTTTGAGAAGGCTTAGGATAGTGTGTGAATCAGTTAAACTCTATTCACATCTCATTACAGATAGGGAACTCACATTTTCCAGTGTATGTGATCTGCTCCTTAGGACAGGTCGTATTACATTTATTTTAGAGTTGAGTTGTCCAAGATCACACATTTATGGAATAGTAGCCCCAAGGTTAGGACTATGAGTTCTTTGTAAGCACTAGACAGACTCCAGCTCAGTTAACAACAAAGAGAATTCATCAGAAGAATCTGGACTAAGAACTTGGTGACAGCCCAAGTACTGCCACTCAGATACATGAACTCTTGTTTTTTCATCTCTGACCCTTTCCTCTCCCACTCCCAACAAGAAGGAATTGTGATTCAAAGTTCAAAGATACTCCTGGATTGCAAAGCATCTTCCCAAAACTCAGATCATGGAGGAGGAGTAAGTCCATCCTTTCTTCCCCAAATTGGAATGTGATTCACAAAGACAGTGGAATGAGTGCTGGACAACCCAAAGAACAATGAAGGCCCAATCGTCAGCACTACCCACTGCCCTCTAGAGCTGTCTTACCACTCAAGATCTGTAGGGGGCATTATACTCCTACAAAGCCTTGGAAGCTACTACTCAACCCCTTGGTGAGAAATGCTACCAAGATGGAAGAAGACCTAAGGGAACAGAGAAGGGGCTTTTCCAAGGGGCAAGGTTGGTTCAGCTGGAATAAACCTTCAAACTAAGAAACAACTGGAATTACATGTTATTTAATCCTTTTGGGCTTATTTTTGCAAGGCAATTTTGCCTGAGTAACAAGTTTGATAACAGATTTAATAAAAAATGGAGCAAATGCTGATGGAATACACAACATGGAATGATGATGTAATCTGTGAAGTAAGAGAGTAACTCTGGAGTTACAAATAATCTTTTCTAGCAATCTTCAATAGATCTGTTACCAAATATATAGTAAATATGCTCACTTTATGGAAATGTATTTCCTTTGAAAAGAAGGGAAAATCATCTATAATATAAAGTTACATGTGTGCTGCTTACATGGGTTTTATTTCATTTTGTGTGTGTGTGTGTGTGTGTGTGTGTGTGTGATATGTTCAACTCTTATTTAATTGCCTGAATAGAATAGGTCTAATTAAGCATTCCCTGGTTTTGTGCAACCAATGTGTTTGACTGAAAATTTGGGTAATTTCACTACATCTACTCCTAACTCTGGCCTAAGCTTTGTGAAATTGAATTGCATACTCATTGAATGAAGCATGTTGCCTCAGAAAGTACACTGTCCTCCCTTAGACCCGTGATTTTGAAGAGATCTAGAATTTTCTCCTACTGAGCCTCTGAGATTTTAAGTCTTTTATGGGAAGATTTCAAGAATTTTGAAAGCAGAATTTTTTAGTACTCTTTATTTTATGACACTTTCTAAAGCAGATAAAACATCGACAATTTCTTTATTACATGGCCCTTTCCATACCATTCCTAGCTTCCCTACACAAGGTAACAACCATCCTGAAGTCTGTGCTCATTGACCTCTTTATTTTTATACATCGTTACCTCATCGATAAATATTCTAGTAAAATATTTCATACTTGTTTTTAACTCTATGAAATGAAATGGGTGGATATAGAGATATCATTAAAATATTCCTTATTCCTTTTTGAATGTCTTAAATATTTATCCATCTTAAGGTGAAAAACAGATTTTTTTCTTGTTAAAGAAATATTTCTAAACTCTTTTTCTAAATATTTCTGTGGCATATGAAAGAGAAATGGTGGTATTGAAAGTTGATGTCCATAAGTATCTGTGGCAGATGTTTTTTAAGATGGCGTCATGTGGTAAAAATTTGTCTCATTGTAAAACTGGGTTTTCTACTTAGATCATTCAGAAAATTTTTTGAACTATATTGGCTTACATGGAAAGAGATTCTATTATAAAAAGTTCAGGTTCATCATCTGCTTGGTATCACAGAGAAAGAGAGGGAACCCATAAATATTTTCTGATGCCAGTGTCTTTCCTTTCTGGTCTCTTTCCTTTCCGGCAACACCCTCATTCATTCCCATTCCTGTCCCACTACAACTATGTTTTGTCCTAAAGCCAAAGAACTTGTGGGGATTAGGAGAACACATCCCAGACATGCAGTCATGATGTTGGGAACTCAGAATGTTTCTCCTCCAAGGTAGACTTGAAATTCTGACAAAGATCATTCCCACTGGAGACGCTGATGCACACAGGCAGGATTTTCAAGGAGGTGGAGGGGATAACATCTGAATATTTGACCTGAGAATGTTGGGGAGTTGGAGGGTAGAGGTACATAGTTACTACCCATCTCTCTCCTACAACTCTGCAGAGAATTTTTGATTCCATTAAGGAGAACTGCATTTACTGGCATCAGTGTAGCAGGCTCTGAATTACATATCTTATGGATATTTCCTCATGTAATCAACAAATTTCGCAGTGGACATCATGATGCCCATTTACATCTAAGAAAGCTGGGACTCTGAAAGGATCCCTTAGTCCCCACCTCCAAGCTTCACAGGAAGGCACAGAGATCAAGTGCTCTACTCTAAGCCCATAGCCCTCCTCCCAGCACACCTGTCTCCACACCTGAAGCCACTCTTTCCCTTGCCCAGCAAGCAGCCCTGGGAAAACACCTTGCATGTCATTTCAAATGCAGAGAGAATCCTTATCACTTCTGATCAGGACTGTCATCTCAACAGCTAAGGTCTGTGAAGAGCAGTATCAGCTTTGCTTTGCTCTACAGATAACTATTGCATTCAATGTTTTTCAGTTATCAAGATTCTCCCAGCAGATGAGTGAATGAGTTAGTGAGTGAGAATGATAATCAGCAGGCTGATTTTTCAGCAGCTCAAATCAGTAGTTATCTGGCACATGAATCTCACTGTCTGGACCTGAAATGATGCATTAAAACTTCATTCAAGGAAGCAACTAGAACTTGCACCTGGTATATTTACAATACACTCTTGAATTCAGTAACCATTCCTGTATTGAAATAGTATTTTACCTCTTTATCAAATTCCAGCTTTATTCTGTGACCTTGGATACAATTACAATTGGATTATACTTATCTCTACTATTCTATACAGACTGGCAGAAGACCACTAGATAAATTCGAGATGGCAGAGGGGCTCTTTCTTTGGAATCTTTCTCCTAACAGCATTCTCCCAGAAATAAAGGCCAACTTTCCGCAGTTAAAGACAGAATAATCAGAGCCCATCTCAGGCTTGCTTCTGCTGCCCCTGAATAAATGGAGTGAGAACTACAGGAGGCCAGGGCACATGAACAGGTACCTGGAGGAACAAGGGTGAAGGTATTGAGTGTGGAAATTGGAGAATGGGGAGACAAAGGAGAGCCTAGCTGCTTCCTGAGCACTTCAACTGATAAAGCCATGTGTCCTTCAGATTCACTAACCTGTTTTCACTCAGAATGAGCTTCCTCCCTGTGGGGAGAGAGGTACTCCCCCAGCAGACATTGCTCTGGAAGGTTGGTTGACGGCAGCATGTATTAGTTCTGCTGGAAGCAGCCAGGATCTCACAGCCATGGCTTGGGCTTAGAGGCAGGACTTTGTTTTCCACTCTTGTCAGGCCCCTCCATCATCACCCTAGATATCCATGCAGAGTCTGCCTGTCTATGAGGAGCTGGCAGGCCGTGGCTGACTTCATGGGACTTTAGGAGTGTGGGCCAGCAGTGAGGAGGACAAAAACTGCTGCCTTCTTTGTTCTGGCAACTGAGCTCAACTCTAATTATTTCCCAGGTGGAAATAACCATCCCAGGCAGTTATCTTAGAGCCACCAGCCTGACTTTCGGTCCAGGCTGTTTAAGACTGCTGGCTAAACTCACCCAAGACGGGGCCTTCTCATACCAAATCCTTACCAGCCCAGAGGAGGCTGGAGTCAGGCAGGCACAGCTAAGGCAGAGTTCAAAGACCAGTCACCTATGAGAACACAGATATTGAGATATATGGGGAACTTAAAGTATGCCAGTACTGATTTACAGTGGTGCATATCTTAATTCTGTATGTTGTTATGATGCAATGTTCCTTCAATGTATTTTAAAAAAACATTTTGAAAAATGTCTCCTTGACCCCAGAAGTTTTCTTTTATCCAAAGCCTTCTCTTCTACTCCAATCTCCAGCAAAACTTCCAAGTCCTATAATTAGCTACCAAAAAAACGTAGAGTGTATATTGAGCTCAGAAATTTAAAAAACAATCATGTTTTGTACACTTTGCACATAAATATAATGGGAATCATGTCCAAAGGCAGATATGACTCAGTAAGTCAGGCGGGTGTCCAAGATCCTGCATTTCGAATGAGCTCCCCTGTGATAGCACACTGCTGGGACTCATATTCAGCAGTAGGCTTTCACAATGAAGACTGTGGTTGTTTGGGCTTTTTCAGTTGAGTAATAACTGACATAGTATATTATATATGTCTATATAGAATATTTCTATTTGATAATATATATTCATAATATTCTCTGTTTATACACATTGTGAAATAATGACCATGGTAAGTCTAGTTACCATCATATATTATGGTTTTGAATCTGAAACATTTTGGCAACCACCAATGTTCTGTAAGATATATTGACACTTGTTCAGTCTTTCATTATCTGTTTATTGCTTTTGGTAGGATGTGACTCAGTGCTAAGCAACAGATAATCAGCTGACCCAAATATAGATCTCAAGACACCCAGAGTTCTCTGTGAAACTTTCAACAAAATTACCTTCAGTGTGATAAGCTCCCCACTCATGGTGGGTCAAGTCAGTGTTGTTAGCTGCCCTGCTCCAGTGATGCCATCCAAAGAAGGGATCACTCAATAGGCTATTTAGTCTGTAAGTGCTGATGAGGCCACCCATGTAGCTGTGAGATGGGGACTTGGCCTTCACAGGTGACGCAGCTGTAATCTTTTCAAGAAAGCTCACAGCTGCTCAGCTGTGGTCACACAGGAATCCTTAAAAGAGAACAGAAATGAAAAGAAGTCAGGAAGGGAGGAAAGGGGAAATGGATGAAAGAGATGAGTAAAGACTAACAGAGAACAAAAGAATTCCCATCCTTAGAGCCACCTTAATTATAATTCTATGATATTTTCTTTTTTATGTCTATAAAAATAATACATATTGAGGATAAAATAACTCAAATAATGAAATACAGAAAATGAAAGCGAAAGCCAAATTCTATACCCCAAAGAACAATAATAGTTTTATGTATAATATTTTATGCCTATTTCTATATACAAACAAATATAGTTGAGACTGAATAGAATCACAGTCTACATGTTGAATAATTTTCATTTATTATAGACTATTATATTATAGACTATTTCACGGGTCAATTATTTTTCTTTTACCTCAATATTTTAAATTTTTCCTTGATTTTTCATTTTGTACCATTTTGTATGATTCCATTTTGTACAATTTCTTCTTAGAGCCATTTGGATGGATACCTTTTACTATAATAAATAATATAATAACAAAATACTTGGATATACATCTTTGGATGCTTGATTTACATAAATACTATAAAGAATGACTCAGTGAAAGATGGCTTCAAATATTGCCAAACTATTCATTACAAAGGTTATATCATTGACTGACAAAATGTATCACAGTATCAATTCTCAGAATGTTTTTAATTTTTGCTAAAGATATAGGATTTTATCATTATTCTCATTTCCTAAATCTTCATGCTGCTAAGCATTTTGTTAGCCATTTGTATTTCCTTTTCTGAACTGTCTGTTTTTACCTCCTTGTTTATCTTTCTATTAGGTTGTAATTTTCCTGTTGACTTAAAGGAAATTGTAATGTCCAATGGATAGTCAATCCTTTTAAATTGCAATATATGTTGTAAATGTTCTTTCCAAACTTGAAGAACTATAAATTAGTGCAGAGACTTTAAAGTTCAAATATTGTGCCTGTAATAATTTTTCTGAATATTAAAGATGTGTATAAAATTTTACTAGGGCCTGGACTTCGTAAGTGACTCAAAAAGTCGCTTTTTCAAAAGGGTTGCTTGCAATTTCCTTTACAGTATCTTTGTTTTATATATATATATAAAATTCAGTCAAATAATCCTTTTAGTAATGCTTTCTGCTCTTATGGCCTGGCTAAGATCCTTTCCCCTCAAGGATGACAATTAGACAATAGGATCTCCTTCATCCACGGTTTCACTTTCCAATGTTTGCTTATGTGCCGTCAGCCACAGTCTGAAAAGAATACTTACAATAGAGATTTTCAGAAAAAGAGGCCACATTCACATACTGTTTATTGCAGTATATTGTTATAATGTTCCATTTTATTATTAGTTATTGCCATTAATCTCTTACTGTGCCTAATTTATAAATTAAATTTTATCTTATGTGTGTACATATATAAAAAACAACTGACAGAGGGTTCAGTTCTAACGGGTGCTTCAGGCACTAGATCAGAGTGATGTGATGAAGCTTCCCTCTCTGTCACCAGCACTGCACTCCAGAATCTCTGTCTGGTCACATCCTCAACTCATCCCTCATATTATTCGAACCTCAGCAGCATCCCACACAGCTCATCTCTACTTCACACATTTCCTTCACTAACCTGTGGGTCACTGCTTTCTGGGTCTTGGCTGCATCTTCCTCCTCTTCCTAACTGCTTCATAGCAGTGTCCGGGCTTACTTCTTAGCTCATTTTGACTCTTCATCCACCCTCGCAGCCTACGGCATCTCATCCAATCCCCTGATTTTAAATACTTTATGCTATTAAACCTCCTAAATTCATACTCTTGGCCTGAATTCCCTCTGAAACTCGGACCCATATATTCAGTTATATAATTGTCATCTCTACTCGGATGCCTAGCAGGTATCTCAGAAGTAATACGGCCCCAACCAGGGTCTCTGTGTACTGTTATCCAACTCTGCATCATCTAAAGTCAGCCAGCTAAGGGGGCGGAGGGACTAAAACCCCACATATCAGGTTTGCTTATTTACAAGCTCTGGTCTGGGCTACAATGGAACTTAGAAGAGGCAACTTGCTCCTTGGGGAGTGACTCCTAATATTCAAAGTGCTGCCTATAGGCTCTCTGTGGCCCTGGTCAAAGGCATCCTTTGATTTCTCATCACCCAAAACCTGCTGCTCTCCGTATATGACACCATTCCATTGGGAAGAAGGAGGAGGAAGAGGAGAAAGAGGGGGGCAAGGAAAAGAAGCAAGAAGAAAAGGTGGACCAGAAGAACAGAAGGAGGAGGAGCAGGATGAGGAGGATGGGCAGAGGGAGGAGGCTGAAGAGGGGAAGGGAGGAAAAAAAGGGAAAGGAAGGGGAGGACAGGGGAGGGAATCTAGTCTCTTATCTCTTTGCCTTTCTCTCTGATTCCCAAATACTTCATGAATCCGACCCTTCTCACTCCCACTTATGCTATACTAATAGTCTAAGACCCCAATATCCATGGGTGATTGGCAGGCTCCCAGCTGGACTCCTGGCTGCCACTCTTGCCTGTGCAGACAGCAGCTTTCTAAGATACAGATGCTATCTGACCTCTTACCTGCTTAAAAACCACCAGTATATACCCTACAAGGCTCACTAAGCTCCAGCTATCCTGCTCTCCATATTGTCTTGGATGCACCAAGCTGTCCTGCTTGCCATGCATTCTCCCAGAGCTCCCACAGTCACCTCCTTTTCATATTCAAGACTTAATTATACGTGACCTTCTCAAAAAAAAGTCTTTCCTTGACTCAATTGGCTAAAGCAGAGCTTTTTCCCCTGCGGTCACTTTCTGTCACATTTCTCTAATTTGTCTATTGCGCCTCTCACCTCCTGATGTCATTGTTTACTACCTCTCTGCTTCCTTGTTGCCTGCCTGTGCCTCCATCTCCCCTCATGTCCATCCGGAGGTTCCAACTCTTTCTGCCTATTCCCACCTGATCCCTGGTGTTAGGAACCATGCTGGTAGACAGCAGTCACTCAGTGATGGAACTATGTAACCTGGGAAGTGAAGATGGTGCTGGCTGGAAAGATCATAGGTCAAAAGAGCAAAGAAGAGTGGAAGAACATGGGAGGAAGGGGAGGTAACCAGAAAATGAAAGGGAGGAGCAGGCTAGGATGTGTGACTGGATCAGGGGAGGAAAGGCTGTGTGCCTTGGCACCTGTGGGCAAGCTCCTACTGTGTCCACATCATGCCAGGGTTAGGGCTCCACAGCATGTGATCTGGGGTGCAGAATGGGAAGCAAGTGCTGGACAGGTGGAAGTTCCCTAGTGCTTCTCTCTGCCTCCATTCCCAGTGACCTCTGAAGACAGACTCTGAGGTCAAAGCCAGGCTATAAGAACAGACAGCACTGGGCCTTGTTCCACCACCCACATTTAAGGGGTTTTGGAAACAAGCAAACCTCTGTCTCACTTACTCCATGTTCCCCATGTCCTGGAACTAAACTGGAAGCTTTGAGGACAGTATTCAATGGCGACCTGGGCTTTTGGACGGAAGGTGAGAGTGGCGGCTGCTGGAGTTGCAGCATGCCTCTTTGTACAAAGGCAAAGACAGGTCAAGAAATCTAGCTCTGAAATCACCCTTATAGCTGCTTTCTTAACATTCTTATCATTTTTTATCGATAGAGGCATAGAGGCCTCCTGCCAACTGAATGTGCCATCTATACTTTGAAAATGAAAAGCTTTTCCCAGGCATCTTCAAAAGCAGTATGCTTCTGACAAAACAAAGTCTGGATGGGACTCCCTCCTTAAAGGGACCCCCGAGGTGAGCTGTCACTGCCATCTCTGCAGCCACCACTACCAGACTGTCAACAGAAAGTGGAAGGAGAAGGGAGAGAGGAGCATGAGTAGTAACACAAATGCTTAGTTAGTACTCAAACTGCACCCCACCCTCACATACACAGCAAGAGATTCTGGGTACTGCTTTCCCCTTAGACTTTGGTCTCCCCCACCCCACCGACCCCCAGCAGCCCATGGCTCTGCTTGTAAATCACACACCCTGAAGATGCTTATCTCAAAACCATCTCAGACTTTTCTATGAGCCCTTAGAAAACAAATTGTCATGGCAGGTGCAAAATGACATCAACAGGCCAGCCATGCAACGGGCTCCCTGCCAACTCCCTGTCTGCTTAAAATAGCAGGGCTTTGCCTGAACAGAGGATTTCAGAGCAAAGTATGTAGCAAATCCCACCTGGACAAACTCAGAATGTGCAGGGACCTTCTTCCCTGCGTCAACACAGGTTTTATTTCCTCACATTTCTGCTCTGTGGAACACCAGAACTCTGGGTTCTTTGAGCTGTATGAAACCCTGCAGGACCTAATTAGCTGAACCTTGAAATGAAGTAGACACAAACTCTAACCTTGTATGGTCTGAAGCAAGGGGAATGACTTGCAGAACACTGAGCAGGGACTGCCCATATAAAGATCATTCTGATGGCAGGAACTCAAACAAACTGTGCAGGAGACCACATGGCTTACAAAGGAGAGGTCTGCTCATTGAACGTTGCTCAGTGGGCCACAGCCCAGAGTATAAATTTAGCTAGAGTCTCAATCCTCAGTCTATACTAGTAACCAGCCACATAGTGAAGGATTCTCTCACAAGTTGTAGAAAAGAAGAGATCAGTGTAGCATTTCTCTGAAAGATAATCTGGTGTGCCAAGTGAGGACCTGAATGGTTAAATCAAACCTTTGTCTGACTTTACCCATCTAGAAAGTCAATGCCACATCTCTGAAGGGTTCTCCTTCTCTGGATTCTAAGTTGCCAGTGATTCAGAAACTCAATTGGCAATTGGTTTATTGACATTTATAATTTGTACAGACTTCCCCTTGCTCAAGTTCAAGAAAACTTGGCAAGAACATTTTCTTGTTCATTCATCAGATCAGCTCTTTTGTCTTTCCAAAGTGCAGTTGTTTTCCCATTGGATTCTGGTAGATGTGGACAGGACAGACTGTCTACTGTCCTCCCTATTGATGGTTTGGGTCTATCACAAGATATGTAGAGGCCCCTTTTCCTACTCTGCTTACCAGGGAACCTTCTGGAAGCTATGTTTTCTCTTCTAAGAGGGTGGTATTCCTAGAGCAAGGGGGACAGTCTCACAGGCTTGGCATACATGTTCTGCGCAAGAGCTTCTATTGCCTCCTGTTTTGGTCCACTCCCCTGAGTCTCACTGCTCCTTTGATCTCCAGTGTCTCATTAGCTTGCACCCTCATACCTCTTTTATTTGCTGATACCTTGATTTCCATCTCACTGTGGCTCTTTTCTTAGACTTACAGTTGCATCAGGGAAATATCAAGAATAAAATTATTTGCCCAATGAATGCAATGAGGTTTAATCAGGGGACCACAGAACATCATCTATTACAGACCTTTGGAATAAAGTCAAGCCACTGTGTGGGAGGCTTTGGAGAAGGGGTGTTTGTGGGAATAGATGTTATCCTTCATGTCCAGGTTGGTAGACATAAAGAGACATATATATTGTGTTTTAAAATGTAATCAGTAGAACCACTAGAAGGAATCTTGGCTATTTCCAAGTCTAGACATGGATTGCATAAGAGATGCTGAGATATCTTGCTGAGCAAGGAAGCAGTCAAAAGAATTTTCACGTGAAAGGGATGCAGGAGCCAACAGGGAAATACTCCTATTGGTTGAAGATGAACAATTTAAGAATGAAAAAGACTGCTGAATGCAATTGATTAAAGCACAATTGAATTTATAAAAACCCATGAGTTTTCCTACCTCACTATCACCATCATCGTCGATGTTGTAGCTGTCATCATATTCTGAGAAAGACAGAGAGCCTTCATGGTCCACCAAAAATAAACAAGCAAAGAATAATGATAAACCCAGGCAATGAAAAGAAAATAAAACTTCTTTGGATACCACCAGAATTAATAGGGTGTTAAATTCTTAATCTGAAATTAGCACTTAAAGGGAAAGAATTAAGCACCTGTTCAGCGTTTCCTATATGAAGCATATTTGATGGTAACCAAATACAGATAAAGGAAAATCGTTTTGTGGAAGGGATCTAAGAAATGTGAAAAGG
Organism: Solenodon paradoxus; assembly: GCA_004363575.1. Lineage (NCBI taxonomy): Eukaryota > Metazoa > Chordata > Mammalia > Eulipotyphla > Solenodontidae > Solenodon > Solenodon paradoxus. The sequence goes on along the minus strand of RJWH01000110.1, from coordinate 909,578 downwards.
TTAATGAATTTTTTAAACAGTCTGTTGCAACCTCCAGAACAATGATTCATTCAAGCCACATTGCCACTCACTGGCCTTTACAGTGAAGGACTAGTAAGAGTTTTGCCATGAAAGACTTGGGCTGCCACCACCTGGCCCTGCTGCTTAACTGAGCATCATCCAGAGTAGATGACATGGAATCTGTGCCTGCTGATGGGATGCCACCTCTGACATCTCCTTGCCAACAAAGCGACTCTAAACCAAATCAAGCAACTGCAACTAACACCCATAGGCAAGAAAGACAGAGGACAGAAAGACATGGAATGAAAGAAGTCCAGAAAGTGATATTTCCACAGGACAAAAGATCCACTTCTCTGGTTGGGCATGAGTGGGTAAGAAATGGGCTTCTAGCACTCGAAAGAGAGCTAAGAGACATTGCATCAAAAAGTAATTTATAAACCTTATTTGGATCCTACTTAGTACAAACCAACTTCTCAATGAAAATTTCAGACAGACGAACAAATGTAAATCGCAGACAATAAGATGATCCCAGGAATTACTCTGTATAATAACAGCATTGTAGTCATGTAAAAAATGTCCTTAATTTTAAGATACTTATAGAATTATGCAGTGGTGGAATGATATCGTCTTCATATAAAAGAATCCATGGTACTATCATCTCTGCTTTCAAACTGTGGATTTCTCTATTCTGAATTTCTCACAACGTAAAAACTTTAAAAATTGAGATTTGAAATGAAGCCTTTAAAAAAGTAAAGTTGTAGTGAGAACTAGTTACCACACTACTACATTATGCTTTAAATGTTCAATAAATTGTTGACATCAAATTCTCAGCATTTCCTTTATGAATGCTAATAGTGAAGACCATATAATAATGAAAATTTCTAGAATATCACTGGGCACACTGCTTCATGAACAGGTTTATAGAGCTATTTTCAATGACTTAAAAATAAATGTACCTTCCAGGGACACATAGATGCGGGGGCACAACTGGACATGGGGAGGGTCTGAGAGACCAGTGTCCCCTTATTCAGGGAGACTCATGCTTTAGTCCCCAGCTAAGCTGCAGGACTCACATAGGGGAGCTGAGTGTGTCTCAGGTTTACTGTCCAATATCACCTCCCCTACCTCTGAGTGTCTTCTTGCTCCCCTGAAATTTCATGTGGTGATGCAACTTGTGATTGGTTAAATATCAGCAGAAGAGATGTATGTGACTTCTCAGAGGAAGCTTTTAGGAGAATGTGCCTGGTTCTTCTCCTCTCCCCTCTGCTGTGACTGCAGTTACCAGGGGATCATGTCCCCCCATGGACTTGTGCTAGACACCAGTTTGAGAGACAAATTTCTCTCCTCTCTCTCTCCCTTTCTTCTCTCTCCTTCTCTTCTCTTCATTATTTTCTCTTCTTTCTACTCTCTTCTCTCTCTCATCAGCCACTGGGATTTTGAAAATTTCGTTGCTGCCATGTAGCCTATATGATACTTTCTAATATAGAACGTAAATGGTGTGAGCACTGTGATTTTTTGCATCCCTTATATTTATTTTATTCTCTTGTGTTACTATTCTAATATCACCAGTTAATAAAAATTTACCATGATAAGGACTCTGTACACATTACTTTATTCAAATCTCATCACAAGCTGTGTGTAGAATTCTATGATTATATCGCACTTTATATTTGAGACAACAAGCTCAGAGTCAGAAGGTAGCTTGCCCAAGATAATAGAAGGCAAAATCAGGACCAGAATCCAGGCAGCCAAATTCCAGGGAGAAACTCTTACCTTTTAAGCTATACCCTCTTTGTCCTGTCTAGGAATCTCATCTCATGTTTGCAGGGGTTCAGTTTCTGCTCAAATTTGTTTATAAAATATTGTTTAAAAATAAATGTCATTTCAGAGAGCAATTAAATAAACAATAATTTGGTTGTTTGCTTATTTGCTGTATATATGACATTTTTCCAGCAAAACAAAAAACAAAAGCTCCTTGCAAATTAATGTTTATTAGAGCAAAATGTGCCTTATGGATTACTTGAACTGGATAAACAGTCACATTGAAGTCTCTGAAAGTTTCTCAGCAGTTTCTGTTTGAGTCAATGGGCAGCTCCCTTCCAAGGAAGACTGTTCCCTATGAACAGAACTGTCCTCAAATTGACCCCTAAACTCAAAGACTCCTTCCTACTTCCCCTCTCAGGAGCTGCTATTCCTGAGTGTGTGTGTGTGTGTGTGTGTGTGTGTGTGTGTGTGTGTGTGTGCATGTGTGTGTTGGCACTAGATTTTCTAAGTGATTTCTATGTGGTTACTCTGATGGGACTCTTCTGAGGTAGGTACTGTTATTAGTCCTCATTTCACAATTGGGGAAACTGAGGCATGGGGTGGTTTAAGTAATTCACCCAAGGCCACAGAGAACCATTTTAACTCCTGTGGGCTTGGTCAAGACTGTCATCGGACTTCACCACAGCTTGACTTGTCCCTCTGTCCGGTTCTGATGTCACCCCTCCCCTCCACAAGGGCTGATCTTAAGCGTACTCCTCATAAACATTCCACACACCAAACTCTGTCTCAGAGTCTGCTACTCTGAGGCCCTGATGCATTGGGACAGCCCTATCCTATGACAGGTGAACTATGAGAAGTAGGTGGACACCAAGGCCACATGTGTGATTTTATGGGTTGTAGTCTCTGCAAGAACCCTCAGGTAAGCTTCGGCATGGGGGCCACACATGCCAGAGGAAGTAAGTCTTTAATAATTGCACACCATTGTGTATGGCCTCATGTACTGCCCTGGTGGAGGCCCTCCCACCTTTGCCTTGGAGAAAGCCAAGAAAAGCTATAAAAGGGCCAATTTCCCCACTGACACCACCTGTCTTTTCTGGTTTCAGCTCTGCAGTCCACCTGCTTCAGTTATAGCCCAGTCATTCTTGCTTTCATGCAGCTGAGCTGATAGATTCTTCCCTTCAAGTCATGGAAGAGTCCTCATTTGCACAATTTACTAATGGTGGCAATGAGGACATTCAAGGCAGGTACCGTGATTAGCAAATGAAGCTCTCTGCTTCCTACATCTTTCTTTGAATTCAGAAAGGTTTGATTGATGTTATTTATAACTATGGAGTCATTCTAGGCACCTCCAGGGACATTGGAAGCCTCAGTATCAGTGATCGTCAGTGAGAATTGAGAGATGGGGTGCACAGAGCTCTTGCACTGGAATCATAAATTCTTCATACAATTTCATGTGTGAAGAGCACCTCTTTTTCTATTATTAAGAAGTTCTTCTGTGAGACACAAACCACTGGTCACAGATAATCAAGAAGAAATCTGTGTTCTTTGACAGTAACTGTTGCCTATGGCCACATAGTCATTGCTCCTATTTTCCCCTGGTAATCACTCTGGACAAACCCCAGGAAGCAGTTGGATGAAGAGAAACTGAGAGTCCGAATCTGGATTTCAATAATACAGGTGACACACATAAATAGACAAGTTCTGAAGTATCCCTTCCCCTTCCTCTGCCCCATAAAATGTTTTTCTCGCCACCTATTTCACTCCCACTCGCTTCCTGTCCTCTGCCTCTATCTCTATTTCTTTCTGTCTTTCTTTCATCTTCTTTCCCTGTCTGACAAAAGGAAGACTAATCAAATATTTGTTTACTTATTTATATACAGCCTTGTTTTAGAAAGGCTTATTAAGAAACTGTGTAAAACACAACAATATTTTTTACATGGAAAATGGGTCAACAGGAAAAGGAAAAACCAAGGCTATAAAAACACAAAGTCCAGGAAGAAGACAAAGAGAAACTTACTCAAGCCAAGCCAAGTTACAGTGCTCCACATTCCTATGTTCCAGAGGTGTTTCATGATTGTTTGTGGAACCTCCTGTTCCCTCTCTGTCCATGTCATTTGATCTGACTCCATGGTCATAAAGACCATTTGCACACTGACTCTTATAACAGCGACTGTGCCCATTATCCAGCAGTCTAGGGATAGGTGTTATTAAGGTGGCAATTCACCAATGAAAAGGTTATATTTCCACATTACCCTGCAACCATGTAATTAGTTTTGACAACAAGATGCTATGGGGGTGGAATGAGGTTCATCAAAGGGAGATGCCTCGACTGGAGGTGCAGCCTTTCACCTTCTCCCACTATTCCTCCTACTTGGAATGCTAAATTAATGGTGAGAACTCCATGCTTCATACTGGACCATGAAATGACCTTGAGCATGACAGCCACATGTTGAGGATGATCAAGAGAGACAGGAGTCTAGATCCTTGATGACAATCTGGGCCCCCTGTTAGCCCTGAGTTGACTCCTTCCAGAAGATGGCAATGTGAGGCAGAAATAAGCTTCCACATTGTTTCAGTTACTGATATTTGAGATTGTTACATGTAGCCATGCCTAATTCATAGTATGTAACAATTCCTTATCTAGACCCAGTTAGATATTAGACATGTCTACTTGAGTGCTGAATCTTAAACTGAACAAGACCTAAATAGAACTCAGGGTATTTTTCTTTCCTCAGCTTGGTTCTTCCAGAGTCTTCCTGATCTTAAGTGACACCAACACATGCACAGTTGTTCAGGGCAAAAATCAAGGAGTCATCTCTGATTCCTTTTTATTCATGCTCCCTGATTAGAGAAACCTCTCAGTTCTAATTCCAAGTTATACCCCACACCATCCACTTCTTATCACCTCCCTTGCTTCAGCCATTATAGTCCCCTAGATAATCAAAACAGCCTCCCAACTGATTTCGCTCCTCCCTGACAATCCATCCTCTGCAGCTGCCAAAGGATCTTTAAGAACACACAAACCAGATGAGTCATTCATCTGCTATATCCTCCAGTGTCTTCTACTGTGGTGAGACAAAAATCCAAACTCCATTCTAGGATTCACAAAGTTTCAAGTGAGCTCATTCCAGTCTACCTGTCACCCCACTTTTCTTGAGCTACATTTGTCACCCTCCTTGCCTCTTCCACCCTGACATCTTTAATCCTTCCAATAAACACAGCAGGAATAGTTCTCAATAATTTCCATTAGACTATCCCTGTTTGAAAGTTGATGAAGTCATTATCTCCAGTGCTCAAGGGGCAAATACAGAAATCATGATGCAAATGGAAACTTTCTTGTATTTTGTCATAAAATTTCAGGGGAATTTTTCACTTGGCTCTCTAATATATTGGACCATTGAGACAAAGCCAGAAAGAAGTCATGTTCCTTGTCTGACTTGGCGGGTCCTGAGCACAGTGATGTAGGTACCAGGAGATTATCTCCTGCCTATATTCTGACATAAGTTTGCTACTTTCCTACCCCTGAGGCATATAGAAACTTTTCTTGGAGTAAACTCCCTCAGAATCGTTGCTTGCCATGGAAAGGGCAAATGCTCCCATAGCTTTGAAGAGGGAAAATCATGTTATAAATATTAAAAACATGATATGGGAAAGGGATGGGCAAACTGTGTAAAGGGGCACAACTATATGATGAAGGATGGAAACTAGATTTCTGGTGAAAGCATAATGTAACCTCTACAGAGGTTAAATTATAATACTGTGCATCTGAAACTTATATAATGTTATAAGCCAATGTTACTTTAATAAAAAAATTTAATAGTAAAAGTAATGATGCAAGAGTCAAAGGTAAATGAAATTAGCCCATTAAAACAAAGTTTTGCATGCTCTGCAGCAGGATGAAGCAGTGAAACTTTCATCAAGACAGAGAGTGTAATCAAAGAAACAAAGAAATGAGTTGCAGCCTACGGAGGAGCTTTCTGCCAGCCTCCCATTGTCCTTGCGCTGCTTACTGTCCCTGAGTACCCCAACAGACACAGTGGCCCCCCTGAATCCCCCCGCAGCTGACCTTGCTCCCAGCTCTTGTCCTCTATTATGGCTCTTCAGCCCAAAGACCATTCCAGTGTTTTAATGAAAAAACAGGAGTATCCACTAGTCACTCTATTTACAATTCTCTCTTTTTTTTAAATCAGTTTTTCTTCTTAGTGAAAAATACAAAAATAAATATGGTGATTCAAAAATTCAAATAGTGAAACAAGATATACAATGAAAACTATAATTTCATAATGTAATGATTAAGAGTATATTTTGCAGGTGATCTGCTTAACTTCAAACTCAGCTCCTCCATTCACTGCCTGGGTGAATATACGCAAGTTACTGAAACTTTCCGGGCCTCAGTTTCCTTGTCTGGAAAATAGGGATTGTGCTACCTACCTGAGAGAACAGATGTGAGGATTAAATTTGTCAGTTCATGTCAAGTGCATAGCTCTAAATAAAGATTAGTTGATGTTATTTTTGTCTTTATTGCCATTTCCTTAGACTTTGATATAACTAGAGATAGCAGATTTGTATATATCCTTCTGGAAATTGTTTATGCCGTCAAGAGGATGTCCTCTATTTTTTGTTACTCTTATGCAAATCAAGTCATATATGTCTCTTACCTCACTCCTTTCATGCAAGCAAATATCCCTCATTTGACTAGTTCCTTTTAGTGGGCGGGCATGTTTGTTATTTCCCCCATTTTGTAATTACAAATAATGCTGTATTACATTCTTACACATGCACTTGGTGCCTATTTGTGAGTCTATTTGTAGAATAAATTTCTTGTTGTTGAATTGCTGAATGAAGGCTATATAGATTTTACATTTTGAAAGGTTTATTGACATCTCCCTTGGTCGATAGGGTCACCTCATAAGACAGCTGAGAGGGATCATCTAGTGATACAGGACAATACTCTCCATGCAGAAGGCTGTTCACTTCCCAATTGACCTGGGCCTTTCAGAGGATCCTTAACACTATACTTCCCTCGCCTGGCAGGTGGGGCTTCTTGTCTCTGCTTTACCTTACCTGGAACAGGCACCTTATTTTTCTGAGCATTTGTATGTTAGCCATTTCTAAATGATTCAACCCCTGCATTCTAGCGAAAGATATAAACAGACTCTACAGGTCTATATGAAAATTCTTTATGCATCTTATACTTATTTCTAGACTTCTATCATTCCCTTCTGATTTTATGACTTATTTCTTTGGTAAGTTTTCTATGATTTCTAGGATTTAAAGAATTCATCCTCTTTTACAGAGGTGGGTGGTTTGTCTTCTGGGAGCAGAGGAAAGGCACCATTAAGATTACAGTTCCAAAAATCCCCTAAAAATGTACATCTTTTAAAGCTCAGAGGCTCTTGCATTGCTGGCCTCACTTCTGTGTTACTTACTTGCCATTTCCTGCTGTTGAACAGCACACATGCTTGTAAAGTAAATTTATTATCCAGAATCTTCTTTAACAAAGACTGCTCCTCCCTTTGGACTATTCTTAAACCAACAATTTCCTTCAGAGTCAAGATCTGCAAGTGGATTTGTGCCATACCATGGGACTTGACCAGACCCATAGGACTAGGAACTGGGAAACATGGACTTTCCTCAAGGTCCTTAAGACACCTCAATTTACTCATCTGAACAGGCAGGGCCAGAGCCTCACCCCCTACCAGGATGAAAACTCTGATTTTTATTCACTTTTCCAGATGGGCTCTGTCTGCCAATAATATTCATGACCATTCTTTCTCAAAAAAACAAAAAAAAAAAACAAAGCCCTTTCCAGAAAGACATAGAGAAACAATTAAGAAAATGTTTTAAACACACATTTGCTCATTTATTCCCCTCAAGGATTATATCTGTTGAAGGAAATGAGAAGTAACTAAAAGGGACATAGAGTTTCTACCTAGAAATAACAGCACAACAAACTCACACCGGAATTTTGAGTTTGAGTTTCAGGGTGGAAGGTTTCTAGGGAGTGATGAGATCAGGTTGGAGTCTACAGTAAAATTTTACTCAGGAGCCTCCTTTTAAATGATATAAAGTGTGAAATAAGATTTATCCAAAAAAATGTAAATCTTTAAAAAAAGAAAAAAGGAAACTGTCATTGTTTAAACATTTCCTCTGTGGTTTAGCTAACTTTCCAAGATTTATATTTGTAGATTGTGAAAATGCCTTTCTTGTGGTCAAAATTCTCATCACCATGCATTCTTTAGAGCAACAAAGCTATTTGCAAGTAATGAGACAAAGAGAAAACAAAGCTGTAACAAAGAAAATGAGTTTGTCTTTATTAAACTGTTGGAAGTATTGTCTTTCTTGGCATTTAGTAGAAAACTTAATCAATAGCTCTAATGCATCAAAGTAATTTTGGTTTAATATCAACAGTGTAACTTTAACAAGAAAATAAAATTTGGAGACAAATTTCTCATTGAACAAGCTACCAACTAATGTTCTTTTTTAACAAACCTCTTTTCCTAATCTGAAAATCTGTGTTCCTTGCTCAGCCTTTTAGTTCCTCTATGTTCCTGAAACTTTCTTTGTTTCTCACTGTTTACTCTTTACAGCCTTATTGGTTCCTTTTGTGGATAATAACATCCAGAAAAATTTGGATTCTGTTTCTCCTGATAAGTGAATCAAGACTGCCCTTTCACTCACTTCTTGTCAAAACTTTTCCAGAAAGTATTTGTACATTGATTCAATTACCTAACACATACTTAGCACCAGCAATGCTCCCTGTGCTGGGACACGAGCTCTAGGGGAGGGGTTGTTCTCACTTTCCAAAGATTTATGATCTAAATTTTGCCTAGGGAAGAGAGAAAATTCTTCTGCCTGGGGAAGAGAGAAAAGTTACCTAGTAATATAATTCAATCTAGAAAGTATTGAAAGTTTTCTCTGTGCTAGGCTTGGGGACACAGAAATAAATCAAATACAGGGACACACACAGGTCACTGGGGAAGCAGAGTAAACAGGCAGTTCTGTGACCATGGGCTCAGACCTGCAGTAGAGACATGTGCGAGTTGCAGATAGAATGTGGAGGTAGGTAGGAGGGAGTGCTTCATTCTGCCCAGAAGAGTCAGAAAAGCCTACCTAGAAGGATTCTCCCTGTGCAAGACTTGCCATCTGACCAGGAATTTGCCAGATACACTTGGAAGTAAGTCGGTTTTCAGACAAAAGGAAGAGCAGAGAGTGAGCAGGCATGATTTACTCAGAGAAGGCAAATGTCTCCTTAGGTCTGGAGCCTTAAAAGCAGGCAGGCAATGGAATAAGATGAGACCAGGCAGGGTGATCGGGAGCAGATCATGTTGAGCTGGACACTGCTTACCATGGGGTTTGATTTTATGTTGCAGTCTAGATGTTGCGGAGCTGTTGCAGTGTTTAAGCAAAGGAGTCATACGACATGACAAGAACAAGATGCCACAAAAGAGTGAAGAAAACTTAGTGTAGCAGCAGCATTGACAGCAATTGGCAGTTAGGGTTCAAATTGTAGTCCTATTGTTTACTAGCTATATGGCCTGGCTCATATTATCCAGGTTGGTTGTACCTTGGTTCCCTCACCTGTAAAAATGAAGACAAAAGTTACGGAGTGGGTGCAAGACTTGACACATAAAGTGCTTAGGAAGGGGTCCATATGTAGTAAGTGTTCATGTGATGCAACCTATTATTAGTAGAAGCAGCACCATAGGTTGAGTAGTGATGTCACTTCATACTTTTGTCACAATGCAAGTGGGATTTGAGTAGAAGTTCCCACCAGAGAAGAAGAACCTGTCTTTTCTATTTGGGTTTTCCATTCAGCAGTCACAGTCTTTTGGTGGTGTTGAGTCTTGACCTTCTACAGCACTGACTGGGTTTTGTGAACTGCATTCTCCTAATGTCGCAATAGTAGGACATGATTCTTGAGCAGGTTTCTGGAGGATCACACTTTCCTTTTGCTGTGATAGGTCTTCACTGCAACTAGGGTCATGAAGTGTGGCACTAGGAAGGAGTCTAAATGTGTTACAGGTGGCGAAGGGGAAACTCAGTGGCTTCTTCAGGGGGTGGTTAACCTCAAGTCCAAAACTCTAGAGTCCTGATGCCCAGGTGGGTTTTCTTTGTAGTGCTCCGTGTAGCCAGATCACAGTGACTCCTTGTCTCAGGGACAGTTTTATTTTTTCCTTCTAGGAAACCTCCCACCTGATCTAGAGAATGAATACTCATTGTATGGCTCAGAATTACAAATACATTTTCCTCCAGGCCAAAGTCCTTCTGGATACCTGTCTCTTCATAGGAAGGGAAGAATAAACTTGTCTTTTGTCCAGAATCTTTGATCCAGTACCCGCTTTGGAAGACTTTTCTGAGGCCTTCCCAAAAGTCATCTCTGCCTTTCTCTTTCTCCCCCAATTACTTCTTATCTCTATTATTCTCTGCATTCTCCCTGAGAGTTGTCCCTTGAGAGTTTATCAAATTCTGTCACCAAATTACCACCCTCCACTAGAAAGACACAAGCCCCGGGTATCCTCTTCTATTCTTGTTAGCCAGGTATTGCAGGCTGGAAAAGTAAGGAAGGAGAACAACCCTTGTGACTTTGAACAATCCCTGGATCTTATACATGTCAACAATTACACTGTCTTTTTTCTTCTCTTCCAGAAAAATTTTGACAATAACACCAGCAGGCCTAGTCCACCAGCAGGCCTAGTCCACCAGCAGGCCTAGTCCACCAGCAGGCCTAGTCCCGGTTTTGGTTTTATTGTCAGGCTGGGTTCTGTTTGTACTAGGGTGCATTCCATTCTCAATTTAGTTTAGGATACACCACCAAGGGAATGCACCTTCAAAACATAATAAAATGTCATTCTAAGGAGAAAAGAGACTTAGCTCCAGGCCTCTGGCCAAATTAAGTCTGTTCTTTGCCACCGCTACCACCAGATGAAGCCTCATTCATAAAGGATTTGCGATAGGCAGTTTTAAAATGGTGACAGCACATTGGAAGCCATGTTGTTCAGACAGTATTTTGGTGACTTGTAAGTTCCCCATGTTTGGCTGGGAATGATTCATGCCAGAATCATTACCAAGAGCATAGCCTTTTTTGTAAAAAGTAAGAGAAATAATTAAATAATAAACATCATTATCATTAAACATATAAATAGATGTTTGTCTTGCTGTCTGGCATTCCATGCACACAGAATTTGAACAGCATTTTGTTCCTAATTCTGTCTGGTAATGTGGACAGCCTTATTAGGAAAGGTAGTGCTTTCTTGTGGAAGGGCAATTTCAAAGAACACATGTCTCTCTCTCTCTCTCTCTCTCTCTCTCTCTCTCTCTCTCTCTCTCTCTCTCTCTCTCTCTCTCTCTCTTCCTCAGTTGGAAGAACTGTCTACATGAAAAAGATATCATTTTTCATGTAGTTTCAGAGTAGGGATGCCACCTATTTTGTGGTTCCTGAATCCATCCCTATAGTAGGTGCTTTTCAGCCTAGGGAGATCACGACAGCAGTTATGAATTGTTCTCACATTTGTCTGCTCAATTTCAGTGTAGCTTCAAAGGAGCTCATCCTTTGAAATAGTGCATGAAGTTTAGAGCAGCATCACTGCACCCCTCCGAAAGATACAGTAGTAAAGCAGACTCCTTTCCAGCCCTAGCTTTCAGGGAAGTCCATGCCTATGGAAGTCAGAGATTCACATCTCCTCCCTTCTCCAAGGAAGAGTCCCTTGACTTCCACAGACACTCTCTGTAATTGCTCCCATGTCTATAATTGATATAATTCCTGGGGAGCATAATTTTCCACCGATTTACTCAGGGATCATACATAACAGAAACAAGACCCAAGCTTGTTCATCACCATGAATAAAGCTGGCTCTTATGGAATATATTGAAGATGATTGATAAAATATATTAAATAATAAGGTATATTATTTAATGACATGCCTTTAGAATCCAAAAATATATTTTCCAGAATTCATTTTATTTCATTAGATACTTTCCACATTTTGATAGGCCTATAATTTCTAACATTTTTCAGAGGTTTCACCTCAAAATGATCTGTTTTATGAACATCATTTGTATTTAGAGTATCTACTCTTAAGGGTTCTTATTTGGTTTTAATCATTTATTAAATATCTTGAATAAATTAGAAGACCTTTGACATTTTCTGATAAGCATTTTTCCAATCTCCAGACCGTTTTCAGGATACTACTCCACAATATATCTATGTGTATCTCTCTCTCTCTCTCTCTCTCTCTCTCTCTCTCTCTCTCTCTCTCCATATATATACATATACCTACATATATGTATGTGTACATATATGTATGCAATTCATATCTCATATCTATATGTATAAAGATATATATGTCAAATACTCCAGAGGATATAAACCAACATTTGCTGACAAGGTATAATGGTCATTCAACCAAAAGTTTGTGGGCTGACCAATGTTTCAGACATCATGCTTTCTTGCCAAATCAGGTTCAATTTTTTCCCACAGAAAATATAATAATTTCAAAGATAACATAATAAATGTAAAGTAGATATGACTTCCCTTTTCTATGAAGATGTAGAGATAGGAAAAAAAATTGGAAAAGTAAGAACCAGTTTGGGAAGGAGGCAGTGAGCAATCATGAAGAAAGAAGGAAGAACTGACAAGTCAAAACAGATCAGATGAAGAATGGCAAGGAAAAGGGTGTGGAAAGGAGTTAACAGTAATAGCCCAGTCCAGAAGCAGGTCCCGGAAACTCAGCTCTGGTAATGTTGAAGTTGTAAAGGTAATGAGCATGAGCATCCTCTGGACCCAGGAATACTTTAACTGGCTTCCAATTGATATTCCTGCTGACTTTAATTTTTTCACCCCTGATTTTTGTCTTTTACCTCTTCAAATACACAACACACACACACACACACACACACACACACACACACACACACACCACCCCTTACAGGTAAATTTCAAAACCAAAGTGTCCTGGGTTTGAAGAAAAAAGGTAAGTTTTGTTTTTATTTTTAACAAAGCAATAAGACCAACTATAGGACAACCCTAAGAGAAACAAACTCAGAGCCCATCAGAGTTGGGGATAATTACCTTGCATCCCACTCTTCCTCTGAAAGATGATGGGTCACTGAGTCACTCAACTAGAGCAAGTAGAAGGGAAAGGTCATACTCAATAGCTTACAGCCAAAGGGTGAATCTGAGTTTTATAAGCATGGATGCAGTTATTATTAAGGGTGATTAATGTCAGGTATGAATGGGAGGGACAATGTGAGGAAGTATATGCTGGCACAGACAAGCTCCTCTTTAGAGGATTTCCTGAGGATTTCTTAGTGTTCTTAGTATCTCAGATTTTAGAGGAAGCTGGAGATACTATCCTCAGACTCACCTCTGGAGGGAATATACTTTATTCAGTTCAAGTCAATAAACACTTTTTAAACAGAGTACGTATTACATGCCAAGCACTGTACTAAGTCAGTGATTTCTAAACTTGAATATTCATCAAAAGCACCTGGAGGACTAGACCCTACCTCAGTCTCTTGTTCATTAGGCCTGGGTGAGAAATTTATATTTCCAGTAAGTTTCAATCTGATGCTAATGCTGTGGTCTGGTGAACACACTTTCAGAAACACTGCTAAAAATATGGTAACTGTTACATGGTCTGGTAAGAGAAACAGACCTGTAATCAATTAGTTTCATGGTAGCATAATTTACATAAGGCAAACCAGCTTAAATTCTGGAACAATAGTGGCAAAAGAGGAGGGAGTAATCACGTTTACTGGAGTAAATCAAGGACGGTTTCATAAAGAAGGTCACAAGTGAGTTGAATCTTGATGTAAAAGTGATGAGTTTGTCAGCCATTCTAGGAAGAGAAAACATGTGTAAAAGTATGGTGGAGTGAATCTGATGATCTGGGAATCCAAGGAGAGTTAAGTTCAGAATGGCTGCAGTAAGGCATTCATATGAGTATGACCTGAGACATGAGGTAGACACCAGGTCATGAGGGCCATGTGCATCATGATACAATGCTAGAATTTGTCCTGTGGGTTTTGGTGACTCATTAGAAATTTTATACCAAGTTATAACTTGTCAAAATATCCAGGGCAATTTTGTGGGACAAGGTGCTAAAATCTAGCTAGAAGTAGATTGATTCCTCTGGAATAAATGTCCAAAAGCATAATTTTGAGATAATATGATAGTTGCATGTTTAATTCTTTAAAAAATTGCCAAGCTATTTCCTGGAATAATTATATCATTTTACATTCTCATGAGAAATATATTCATGATGCAGTTTTTCTGCACCCTCATCAGCATTTGGCTCTGTCATAATTTTCTATTTTTACCATTCTGATAAGCTTGTAGTTCACCATGATTTCAATTTCTTTAGGATTTTCTATGTAGACCATCATGTCAATTGAAGTAGGATTTTTTTCCTTTTGATCTGTATAACTCGTATTTCACTTTATTTTCTTATTGCACTGGATAAAATTTTAAGAAATATATTGAATAGAAGTGCTAAAATTGGACTTTCTTGCCTTATTCTCTATCTTAGGGAGGAAATATTTAATTTTTCACTATAAATATAATGGATGCTATGGGTTTTTTATAACTGTCCAATCAATTTGAGAAAGTTCTCCTCTACATTTTTCTAAGTATTTTATAATGAATAGGTGCCCACTTTTTCAAATATGTTTTCTGTATCAATTGATATATCAAGTGATTTTTATTCTTTAGCATGTTAATATTATAGATTGTATTGATATATACTTTTAATATTGGTCCAGCTGGGATAAACTCCATTTGGTCATGTTGAATAATTCTGTCTATATTGCAAAATTTGCTCATGTATATTAAGGATCTTTGCATCTATGTACATGAGGAATATTTGATTTTTATTATTTTTTGGTAATGTCTTTGTTTGATTTTAGTATCAGAGTACTATTAGCTTCATAAAATGACCTGGGAAATTTTGCTGTCTTCTATTCTGTGGAAGAAATGGTGTAGAAATGATGTTATTGCATTTTTTTGTTCTAAGTTTTAATTTGATTTTTATTAATATTTTATATTTCTTTACTGAGATTTTCTATTTCTTGGTTTGTTTGTTTTTAAAGTAAAGTTGCAGGCAGAAATGAAGATGAGAAGGAAGGCAGGAAGGAAGCAGGAGGAGAAAGAAATATTTATTTATTTTATGTAATTATTTATCTTGGTTGTTCCCCTGTTCTTGGATCTCAAGTCTGGGTCCTTGGGATGTATGTGGACTACATCTGGTCACTGTATCCATTAAACCAGCAGGGCATACCGAGATTTATATTCCTTTTTTTTTTTTGACTATTTTTTTTATTTGTTTCAAATAGGTTTGTGATTACTTGTTGAAACATGTTTATGATGGCTCCTTTAAAGTCTGTCAGATAGTTCTGATATTTTTATCATCTTAATATTGGAATCTAGGCTATCTTTTTCCATTTAGCTTGTGATACTATTTCTTGTTAAGATGTGATTTTATATAGAAATATGCATTCTGAATCTTATTTAAGCCTTCTGTGTCTGCTTACTCTGTGATACCCTTCTGGGACCATGCATGCTGTCTCATTATTGTCAGATAGGAGCAGAAGTCTAGATTCCCAGTTAAAATCCAAAGGACAGGGTCAGTGTGACGCAGTGGGGGTTGTTCACACTACTACTGAGTGAGAATTCTTACTCCCCACTAGATCTCCATGGATACATTCCAGGCTGGGATGTGTAGATGTCCCTCATTACTTCTCCCATGTGGCTTCCACTGACACCATGGGCTGGTGGCTCAGCTATTTCTGGGCAGTAGCAACAATCCAACACCACTGCTGAATGAAAGTGAGAGGTAGAAATCCAGGCTCCTCACCCAACCTTTGCTAGGTTGAGCAGAAGTGTGGCCAGTCTTTTCTATGACTTTTAGTTAGAGTAGAATGATTGTTGTATAAAAGCTTTCTGTCTTACAAGGCTGCCCTATTCTTGGCCCTTTCACTGGAGACATTAGGCTTCATTGAGGCTTTCTTTGGGATTTTCACGTTGCTAGGTGCTTCAGCTCCAAGTCTGGGACACATGAACTAGCAGAAAAAAAACAGAGAACTTGTCATCATGTTGTCACTTGGATCCTGAGGTCACAACCTGTATGCCTTCCCTGCACCTTTCAGGTTATTCTTATGTTTGTTTTATATGTAATATCCAGGGTTTCTAGTTATACTTAATGGGAAGAATTGTGGAAAAGTTTGACTGCTCCAACTGCCCAGGAGCATGCAATATTTTGGCACAATATTTGATACTTTCAAAAGAAAACAGTAAGTATGTGTGTTACAAACCATGATAGCATGAATACAAACTTTAAAAATACTAATTATATATAGTGAGCTGGACTTTTCCTAGAGAAAATTAAAATCATACTACTCCATCCCAAACTCATCCCCTGTGGCTGACAATCTAAGATACTTCTAGGACTCTGAGATAGCCTTAGGTTCTGGAACCTGCTGAGGGCTGAATCTTGACCCCATATCTTAGCATATCTCTGTGGATTGTTGCTGTTATTTAAAAACCACCCTTCCTCTGTTCTGAAGTTTCCTGCCTCCCAGCCACATGTCAACATCAGGAGTGACACAGTCTTGCAGCCGGGAATTCTGTGAAGTTGATGACTCAGGATGACTAAAACAAACACACTTCATAGCTGAGGACTTCCCCAGGCTGCTCTGACCCACTATCCATTCCATTCTGTGCCTGCTTTACTTTTGTCCTTCTCCTGGGTCCTTTCTTTTCCTCTTGTACAACAGGATGCATCTATACCTCTGTTTTCTGTACACACTAATTAATGAACATCAGCTGTCTGTGAGAAGTATCCTAATAGCTTTCTTGTGCGAAAGGGACCAGTGCAGGCATGCAAGGATCAGAATATACAAGCAGATCATTGAAGCATTATCTGGGAGGGTTCTTTCTACTGCGGGTGAGGGGATTGGTTAATAGTACATGGATGTTCCCCACTCTCCTGAACTCTTCTTTTTGCTGATTATACTCACAGGCTTCTGGAAGTGATGGGGCACAGGAAGCAGAGCTCATACTATTGAACAGATGAGAGTTCCAAGATCCAAATAACACCACATGGTGCCATTCCTCCCCAGTTAGCACCTCGAGCTTCAGAAACTCTGCATGCAGATAGCTGCAGACAGGCTGGACAGAAGCTATGCATTCTGTCTACAACACACTATTTATGTTGATCCTGGGAATAGATCTAAATAACAAAGGGTAGCTGCTGAATTATCTTATCTCCTGAGAAATGCAATAGCAATATCTTGCCTCTGAGGTTGCTATCTTTTCTCCCCACTTCTTCCCTTTTGCCAGCATTGGAGCTGTGGTGGAAGCATATTGGACTTTGTGTCAGAGAAGCCCAGATCTGGTGCTGTACCTTTTATTAGAGTCATGTGCACTTGAGCTGATCACTTTGTCTTTGAGCTTCAGTATTTTTGTGGATAAAACAAAACAGGGTAATACTATCTAGTCTATAATAGACAAACAGTGGAACAGTGGAACTGTCAGTCAGCACAGTAATTTTAAACTCAGGGAGGGCACCATGCTGGGTACTATGAAGACATCAAAGAGATGGAGAAAGACTGATAAACAAATGGTTACGAAATGGACTAAATTCCAGGGATAGATTTATGTTAGATAGGATTAACAGGGTGTCATAAAGGATGGCTTCACTTTGAAGGTGGGCGAATAAGGAGTTGTGTGACGATCAGGAAAGCTTCCCAGAAAGGGTAACTCCTAAAGTCCGTGTTGAAAGTAGGTGCTGGGAATAAGGAATTACAACAAACCTACCAAAGCACCAAAGTATGGGGGTGGATAAGTGAACAGACTCTCTTCTCTCTCCTCTCTTTCCATAATGCTTCTTAAAGATTTCTTCAATCAAATCATAAATCCCCACATCAGTTGTCAAGAGGACTAACTACTTACTTCATCCAAATAAAACTTACAATGAGAAGTTGTTAACACAAGACAAATATATAAGACCACCAAAAAAGAAGAGGAGAAGGAGGTAGAAGACCAGGAGGAGGAGGAAGAAGAGAAGAAGAAGAAAAAGAAGCAGCAGCAGAAGAAGCAGCAGCTGCTGCCCTCCCACAGGTTTATAGAAAGAAGAATAAAATTTTCCACACTGGTCAAGAAAAAACTGGATAACCCTTAGACCATGCCCTGGCTGTTGTCCAAGAAATAAGATAATTTCAAAGTTCTTTGTGTTGCTCTCTCCACTAACAGGAAACTGCTTGTTTTCTAGGTCCAATTTAGTGCCCATCATTCCTGTTTCCTGTGTTTATTTTGGATAATTGAGTCTGATGTTTCTCCTCATTATAATTATCTTTCTTGTACTGTAGAGTCTATTATCTTGTCCACATTAGTAATGTCAGTTTATTATCCATAAGCTTTATAAAAGACAAACAGAACAGAGACATTAAAAATATTAACACAACACCAAAAAAAACAATCTTTTTTTAAAAGAACTGGAAACATTTTCAACTTGTTTTTCTCATGCACTGGGGCACTGTGCACTCACACAGGAGCCTTTGCTTTCTGTTCCCAGGAGGGCTGTCCTTGGGTCTTCTTTCTATCTACACTTAACCAAGGTGGTCTCATCTACTGTCCACCTTCTTTTCTGCTGATGTCTCCCAACAATAGGTCCTTAGCATTGACTCTCTATTGAGTTCAAGGTCTGTATGTCTAATTGATACTAGATAGCTCCATTTGAATGTGTCATGGAATCCCCAAACCTGTATTTATCATCTCAAACATGCTCTACTTCTTGTATTTTTCTGGGCTAGGTACTCATCCACCATGCACAATAACTGGGAGCCAATGCTGGACTGCTTCTTTGTGCTTTCTCCCAGGTCTACTCGCTTTCAGCCCCTCAACAATGCTGCCACGTATTTCAGAAGAGGGTGACTTCTCCTTGGGCCATTGACTGTCTCTTACTTCCACTATCTGCTACTCAGCACTCACCTTTCACCTCTTGAATCAACCATGCCTTTGAAAGTATGCCTTACTCCTCTAGATAAACCTATTGGCCTTCTACTGACACAGGATAAAACACATATTTACAATAAGCAAGGCCTTTCACACTTAGGCACCAATCTGTCCTTCCAGATTAGGGCTGACTATATTTCCTTGAGACAAAAACAGGATATTGGGATGGCAAAAATGGGACAGGGTTATGTGCTGGCAACTAAGGGGAGGGGAGGAGGCAGAGCAATCTGAGCAAGAGCAGGAGCAGAGCAGCCAGGCCATTAACAAGTAGGTACTATTTGATGTCAATCAGCAATCACATAGTGACATGTGGTCTGGAAAGACTTTGTACATAATGGCCAGGGCTGGTATAAGGAAGTTTGGCACCTTAGGCAAAAAACACATTTTTCACCCTTGTAAGCCCTGTTCTAAATGTTCTGCCTAAAATACATGCCACTTTAACCACCCAGTGTCAGAAATGCCCAATAACCCTCACAGTGCCAGAGAGAACCCCAATAGCACTTACCTGCAACTAGACCAAGCTGTGATGTTCTGCTCCCTTTGGAGAAACAGGTATGTGTGGGGCGGGGTGGAATCCTACTCCTCACAGGGGGCAGGAACAATAGTGGCCACAGCCTACTACAATCAACACCAGCAAGGACTCTCTTTAATGAGGGCCACAGAGGCAGCTGCTTTAGGGCCCCTTCAACAGACTGGACCCAGAGCAACTTAATTTCCTTTGTGACTCACATTAAAGACAGCCCTGGCTTATTAATAATGATATAAAATTGGCATTAATATTAAAATTATGGGAAAGTAGGGAAATATTACAAAAACATACTTTCCCATTTAAAACAGTAGGTATGATCAGCCTAGTCCAGGTTCATAGCCCTCTTTGCTAGCCTGGAAACCAGCACGGTCCTCACCCTGAACTCTCCGCCATTATCTGAGCAGCTATTCTTTCTGTGCCATGCACGTGTTTGAATCTTTTCCCTACAACACCCTTATTTTTCCTCTCAGTGTTGACTTTCTAACAAATTAAATTGTGTTAGACAATCCCCAGGAATCCTTATACATGAATTCATCAAATATTTACTGAGCATCTACCAGGCTTAGTTCCAGGCAGCAGAGACAGCAATTACCAGGATTGTGTAAGTTTGATGTAGACAAATGAAGCAAAAGAGACAGAGTGGAGTGAAGGAGTAAGGCATATTTACTACTATTTCTCCCCTTTTTATAAAGTGGGGGGGGCCTGCATTTTCTTCTGTGTATTTGTTCCCTGGGGCTGCTCTAACAAAGTACTATCAACTTGGTGTCCTAAAATAACACAGCTTTATTATCTCACAGTTCTAATGACTATGTGTCCAAAATCAAGGTGTCAGTAGGGTCATATTTTTCTCTCACATCTCTAGAGGAGGATCTTCTCTTGCTACTTCCAGTTTCTGGTGGCTCCAGGTGACTCCAGGCTTGTGACAGCATCTCTTCAGTCTCTGTGTCCATATTCACATCACCTTCATCCCTCTGTGACCCTCTGGTCCTCTCTTCTTCTTCTAGGAACACCAGTCATTAGACATAGGGATGATCTTAAATCCAAGATAATTTCATCTTCATATCTTAACTAAGTTACATTTGCAAAGAACCTGTTCCAAATAAGAACCCATTCTGAGATTCCAGCTGTACCTGAAATTGGGAAGACACTGTTCAACCCACTGCGCTGTCAAGCAATTAGAAGAAAGTATCTTATTCTTACCTCTGCAAAAAGAAAGGTGAAATTTAAAACTAAATAAAGCACACATAGGATTTTAAAGGGAAATTCTTGTCTATGTGCATGTTTTTTCTTTTAGTTCAAAGTAACTCAGTTAATGATCATTGAAGGGATCGGGGACTGTGTGAGACGTAAAGGGACTTTGCCATTTATCCAAATGATTCCTCATCAAACAGGAACTGTTTTCTGCTTCCTCATCCATGTTTTCGATGGTGAAGGTCAAAGGGAGAAGAGAATCAGGTTACTAGCAGGAGTGGCTCATGGAAGGACACTGAGTTCAATCAACTGTTTCATTCATATTACCCAGATGTCTGTCATGACAGCCCCCTTTGGAAGCAGGGAAGAGTGTTTTTGTGGTCAGAGGCTGATATCTGATGTGTTCAACTTTTATTCCAAACAGGAATAAAATTATCTTACATAATCATAGCAAATTGAGGACAATAATCAAGCACAATATTGTTTTATCTTCCTTAATCCTTACAAAAAACTTATGATGCACTATGAATATTCTCATTTAATAGATGGGAAAATACTGAGACTCAGATGACATTTCATTTCACTCTTGCCACAAACACATCTGTATCAAGGAATCACCATGGCCATTGATTTACAAACCAGTGACACATAGAAAGTGGTTCTGAGAAGTACTTACAATTTGAAGTATTTGTTAACTTCATGCTCTTAAAATTAAACTTAGAATTTCCACACCTATTTTCAACATAATACAACTCATAAAATTGTTTTAAGTTTTTTACTTAAGATTTTTTGCAGGGATGTTCCTGTTATAGAGAATAATCACAAATTTTCTAACATCAAAACTTTCTGACTTTAGCTACCTACACAGTAATCCTTTTTTTAAAGATTAATTTTGCAAAGAAGAAAGCATTCCATGCCTGCCCTGGTGGAGGAGCAGTTAGATCCGCTGCCGCCAGCCAAGAGGGCAATATACATATATCCCAAGGACCTGGGTTCATGTTCCTGAGCTAGAGGAAAGAACCATTAAGAACAACTAAATAAGATAAATAAAACACTTCTTCCTCCTCTCTCTACCTGCTGACTTGCCTACTCACCTTCATTCCTGCCTGCGCCTTCCCTTTAAAGAAAGAGAGAGAGAGAGAGAGAAGAAAGAGAAAGCAAGAAAAAGAAAGAAAGATGGAAGGAAGGAAGGTCAGATTCAGACCAGTTTGCCAGCTGACTTTGACAAATATTTGCTGATTCAAATCCACCTGAGAACTTTAATTTCAAGAGAAAGTGAGAAATGAGATGATCAAATGTATTGTTTACTGTCATGAAAGAAAGAAAAGAAGAAAGGAAGGAAGGAAGGAAGAAAGAAAGGAAGGATGGAAGAAAAGAAGGAAGGGAGAAAAAGAAGATGAGCATTCTATTTGATAGGATGAATTAGAATGCATCTAAAGTGATTTAAAATCAGTTATCTACTGCCTTCACAGAAAAGAGAGTATTATGCTTGCAATATTAAACATTTTCAAAACAGCTATGTTATAATATCTGAAGGCAAGTGTTGAGTCATCTCATGCTCAGGGGTGACAAGGGAGCCCCAGTTTCTGTAGACTGCCTTGTGGTAACCTGCCTGTATGCCTCTGGGGTGCCCAAAGCCACCTTCCAGATATGGCATTAGCATCTATTGGCCTGAGGACTTTTCTGACAAACAGAATGTCTGTTCACAAAGCAGACTGGAAGTTCTGGAGACGGCACGTGCCAGTAGCGGCACTCAACTAACTGCTGATTGGAATCAATATATCAATACGCAGATGGGTACTCTCCTGGAAGCTCTCTTGCCCCTTGGGTGAACTACTGTGATGAGTGTGTCTTCTAAGGGCTCCTAGAATCCCTAGCAGTGGCCCAAAGTGATAATCTGTTTAATCACAGGTGCTTCCTTCCTCTCATTTTCCTCCATTCCCTTAGTCTCTCCTGTAGCTCAGAAGTAAACTACCTGTACCCTAATCCTCGTCAGCTTCTGAAGAACTCAGATGAAGACAATGTAAATGTCTCTTATAATTAATACACAAGCTGGGATTTTAAAAGTTCTAGATTTTATGTACATATGAACCTAAGTAATTTTCAATATCCTCAACGTTGGACAAAATTCTTCACATAATTGGTCATGACTTTTATTAAAATTTAACTGCATCTTTTAAGACATTTCCATGTTTTCTTATTGACTGATTCCTTCATTAAGTATTCTGAGTACTGAAAATTACCCGCATACTACCTGATATCTTAACTGGTACTGCACCAATAGAACATAAATTATGAATAGCACAAAGTGACTTCGAATTACCAGAAAATGATAATGGTAGTATGGGACACAGACCTCTTGAGATTTGCTCATTTCTCTCTCTCTCTCTCTCTCTCTCTCTCTCTCTCTCTCTCTCTCTCTCTCTCTCTCTCTCTCTCTCTCTCTCTCTTTCTCTCTCCCTTCTCTTCCCTTCCTCTTTTTCTCTCCATTGGAACCCAGTGTCTCTATTATCAGGCCTGAACAAAACACCACATCATAGAGCCTGGATCCTGTCTTCTGGAGTACTTACTACAAACAGGAAAGTGTAGGGTAAGTTTCCGGTGATGAGTGTGATGATGGAAGAAAGTGGGTAGGAGGAAGCTGGGCAAACAATGTCCTCCCCTGCTTCTTCTGTGGACCACTCTGAGGAGTGGTTCCTCCACAGACCCTCCAAAGAAGATCCTGTGCCCAGTACACAGACTATGGAGTCATGTGCTGTGACTCTAGCTGGTTGTGTATCCCTGCCCTGGACCTTCCTGTCTCCTGTCCTGACTCCTTTGCTTTGGGTGCACCTCTCACAAGTGACGTCTTAATCTTGCCTCAGGTGCTGCCTTCTAGATGCTGCAAAGGCTGTGGTGAGGGTCCAGTTCCTCTGGGTTTTTAAAGTCTATTTTAGGCGCGTCTTGTCTCAAGAACTCACTTATGTTGACTGTGATTCTGGACAATTTCATTTGGAATTTACATTGATTAGGGTTGAAGAATGATTGAAAGATACTTTGAACACATTAAGTTTGTAGTGATTCTGATTTTTAAAAGTCTGGATTGCTTTGGTTAAACATTGTCCAAAAAAGGTCAGATTCAGACCAGTTTGCCAGCTGACTTTGACAAATATTTGCTAATTCAACAGAAATTCACTTGGGAACTTGAGTTTCAAGAGAAAGTGAGAAATGAGATGATCAACTGTATTGTGAGAATCTCATTTGCTGTCATGAAAATTAAATAAATTAGATAGCATTTATAAAAACAAAGTTCTTTATATGCACACAAGGAATTGTTATTGGTATCCTGAAATACATGACTTGATTGTTTTGTAATGCAGAATAAATTAACATTGCTACTGTCTCTGCAGCTTCAGAAAATGTCAGAAAGGTAAATCAAGGAACATAATACGTTGAGAGTAATAATATCCTCCACTGATCCTTTAGGTGCCTTTTTGCTCTGCTCTCAGGCAGAATTCTGATGGAGAGTCCATCACCTTGACCCTTCTTCCCCGTCTGCTTATCCTGCTGATCTAGGCCTTCTTTACTCTTATTCTCCAATAGTATCCTTACTACTTGTGTGGAATTGAAGAGTACTGTGTTTCATCAAATGATGGCAAGTGCAGTTAAAAGGTTTTCTTTGTCTCTTTAATAAAAATTAAAAGGACATTTTATCTTTAATAAAAGTTAAAAACATTTAAGTACAGTAATTTTTTTTAAAGTCCAACAATGTTTTCCTTTTTAAATGAACATTTTATTAGATGTTAATATCTGGGCATAACAGTTTTGACTCTTTTCCTCAAAAGGTGCTCAGATACTGTTTTCCAGTTTGTTTGTTTGCCCAATCCCAGTTAAAGTGTGTTAGTCTTGCGATAAACAACCTTCCTACAGCAGGTTAAAGATTCATCTTTTAGTGAGAAACACAGTGTGAATTCTTACCATTCAGAATGGTTTATTGTTAAAGGACAGGCATCCCCAAGATGTCTCATTTTGGCATATGGATCATTTCCAGATAAGTTCAATCGAGACTCTGAAAGCTTATAAGAAACTTTCACCACTCCCTTAAGTACCTGGAAAAATACACATTGGGATACTGTCCAGAATTACAATATTAATCAGAAATTATTATTCTACTGGAGAAACCTATCTCTGTAACAGGACAATATCTAGTCACTGAGTATATTTTTTGTCATATGAATCACATTTTCCTTGTCTTGTGAGTCCCCTTCTCCCCTGGTAGTCTCAGATTCCTATCTCATTCCTTAGCTTAAACTTTAGATAAAAACCCTTATTTTGTGCCTTTTACTTTAAAATTCACATCCATATTGACTCTCCATACCTACAGAATTAAAGTAGTTCTTTTCTCTTATCAGTCTTTCTAATGTTGATTTGATTGTTCCACCAACCTAAAAGGACCCAGAGGCTTGAGAGAAATTTCCTCAGTGCCCTTACATTGTCTTTAATCACGGAAAATGTCTGCTTTCCAGATTCAATAATATGAACTATTCTTCCCATAAGCTTTCTTATCCAAAAGATCTTGCTACAGTCTGTGTAGTGCATGAAAGGCCTGCTATTAGAGAGTTCTTTCTTTGGTTTAAATAATTCTCACTTGTGGAATTCAAGAGTAAGCGAAAATTGCAACACATTATTCAATTGACTTTTAAAAACTTAAAATGTCCTTGCATTCTGAACAATGAGTACAAATGTGAGCATTTAGGATAGCAGAGCAATGATTACCAGGTTTAGGTTTCCATACTGTAAGTAAATAAAAATTAACGTTTAACTCTCACACAATCCTATTTTGTACACGGTGAGGTAGAACAGAAGATAGATGTTACTCTTATATTCTTCATTAAGTGTGAATGGAGGGAAAGGAAAGTTCTAGAAAGGGAAAGAGGCATGGCAGATCCTTCCCCCTATAGAATGGTGGCCTTCAGCACTCCTGTACCTGGAGCAATGGAGACTCAAGGAGCTGTGCTCTCCATCCAGGCTCAGAAGATGGGATGCCCAGCAAGATAGCTCTCAATTCAAGAGTGGACATGACATCAAGAGGTCTCATCCCTTCCCAAAGGAAGAGGCCTACTCATGCTTTAGATAAGCTATCACATAAAAGTCACAAAAAATCCATCAATTCTCCTTTCCTCCTCTTTTTCATTTTTCAAATTTTCACTTTTAAGAAAGGATGAAAAAGATTTGTAGAATTGAAACAAGCAGGGTGAAGGAGCAATGGGTTTCATGGCTTCTGGACTATGAAAATGTATAACTACTTGGTAGTTTTGGGGTTTTGCTAGCTAATGGAAGCTTTATTTTTTTTTTCTTCTTAGCTGCCCTGTACACCAGTCACTGCTTGCATTGTAACTATTCCTGCTTAAGACTCCTTTGTGATTCAACCCACCCCCTAAACCATTCAATTCTCCTCCTAGCCCTGCAGATAAGGGAAATTCCCAGTGCCCTGCATATATAATAAGACCTAATCTGGCCAATCTTGCTGTGACTTCTACCATACAGTTCTCTGACTTACAGGGATCTGATGTATCCAAATAAGAAAAGTCAGAGAGGGAACATGAAAGCTAAATGACACCTCAAGTGGACTAAACCACTGATTAGAGGATTCCGGCTTAAATACCCTTCTCTTCAACCTCCTACATGACAAGTAGGAGTCCTGTTCTCTTTGCTGACACCCTTAGGCATATGTCTAAATTTCTCTCTCTTCAAGCCTTGAGGTGAAAACCTGGAGTCCTATCCTCCATCTTGATGTCCTTATGAATCTTAAGTATAAGCTTTATTAAACTTTGAACTTTGTCTAAGGAATAGTCTGACCTCTGAGTAACTTCTATAACCTGGAATTGAAGGACCTATATATGTCTTTTATATCTCCATAACATCATCTTAACCTAGCATGACCCTCTGCTTAAATCTGACCATTAACATAATTGTCACATTTACTCTCTCATTCTTATTGGAAAATGATCTGCACACATCTTAATAATGGTTTATTCCTAATTACTTTTTTATACATCCTCTAAGCATAAGAGTATAACAACACAATGATATTATCGTACCCAGAAAAAAATAACAATAATTCCATATGTCACTTATGAATCAACAATATACTTCAGTATCTCTAATTGTCCACAAACTTTTTTTTATAGTTGTTCCCTTCATTTTCTGGAACAAGGATCCAAGTGAAGATTGCACATTGCTTTTGAGTTTTAGGTCTCTAGTTTTTTCATCCAGGACAAATTCATTTTTTCCTATAACACTGATTTTTTGAAGAACACAAGTCAGTTTTCTTGAAGAATGTTTCCTCTTCAGGAAATATCCAGTGTACATGCTTTGATATAATTTAACTCCTCCTCCTATATTTCCTGTAAACTATGTACTAGGTCAAAGCATAATAAGCTCTCCTTAACCTTCAGTGATGTTCAACCTGTTCTCTGAAGAATAGCCTCCCTCAGTAACAGTCCCAGATTACATAAGTTTTTAGAGTTTATGGTTTGTTATTTAACCATCACACACATGGGAGTTATCTCCTTGTCATTCATTGCCTCTGGGAGAGAATGAACTCTATACCAGATGGAAGGTATCCCATTAGAGAGAAAGGATCTTATGATTAAAGAACACAGCAGGAATCACTGGAAAGCACTGCTTACATAAAAACAATACCTGGTATTTGGAAGGAAAGGGGAATGAATACTAGATCCTGAGAAGATTCTCCCTTAGTCAATATCACTGGGCTGATCCTATGCTGAGCAGGGCACTTCCCCAAACTCAGGTCCCATATCTGGACCCCAAGCTCCTTCATGATGTAACTGTGCTAAGTCTACAACCACACTTGTGGTCAGTGTAGAAAAGACTGTTGCTGGGACTTTTTGATGCTACCAAGCTGAGCCTGAGCACTTTTCCTCATGAATCCTACTGCTAAAAGATTGAATATTTATATGAAATGTGAGTCAGGCAATCACTAGATAAAGCAGTTTAAAAAAGGAAAGAGCGAGAGAAAGAGGGAGAGAGAGATATGATTTCTGCTGAGTCCTGGAGTTACTAATGTATTGCCATTTAAATATGAAAATGAAATATAGATTTTCCATATTGGGACAGTTGGAGTCTCACAAGTTAGTTGTAATAATGTCAGCCAACATTTATTGAACTGATGCTTTAAACCAAGTATTCATCCTGTATGTGATTATCACATTTGCAGCCTCATAGTCTATAGGTTAAGTATGATTATCATCTATAAATTCGAGGTGCAGAGTGGTTAAGTAGCTTTCTCTAGGTCACACAGCAATTAGTTGGATGAGCTGAGATTCAGATCCAGCATATGAGATTTACGAGTCTGAGCATTAACTACTGTATATAGTGACTTTTCCTGTGTGGCCCAGGTGATAGCAGTTGGGAAGGAAGAGGTTGCCATGGGTTTCTCTGGGGCCAGGACCTCAAACATGTCTGTTGTTTGGTTCCCCAGGTTGGTGGGCCACCCCGCTCCCTGCCAAGTCTATACTTGCTGTGACACCCAACAGAATCTCTACAGGGGCAGGTGCAACAAGAGAAAGAAAAGGAGACAAGGGTTGATCCCTGCCTATTTATGAAACCCTAAACAGCTGCCAACCCCCCACCCCTCAAATGAAAACAAAAAGGTTTCCTTAGGAGTGTGTGCATCCTGAGCCTGGCTGTACACGGGTGCCCTTTCTGGGTGGTGACAGCAAAGCTGTTCCTTCTGCTGAACATATCCACACAGTTAGCGTCCTCACTGTCAGAGTGAGATAGCAGCAGAGACAGAATTGTGCCTGGATGTGGGTTTCATTGTTTCTTCATCAACACACTAATTTATAAATGAAACAACTCTCACCCCACCTTTGTTGGATTTTCTCAAAAGTTACCTGTTTCATTGAAAAAAAAATCTAAATATTGGGAATTAAAGAGCCTAGGAGCAAGATATTGCTGAATATAAAACACTCTGAATTTGTAGGTACCGCTGCATATGTTCTGCATTCATTTTTGCTAGACAATTAAAATGGAGACACTCATGGAAGAAATGTAGATTGAAACAAAAGGACGGTTTTTTTTGTTCATCTGCTTTTACAAATTATATTGGCAAAGACTTAAAAGTTTAATAACAGCCAAGAAAGCTGAGGGTGTAGGGGAATATCCTTTTATAAACTGTTGTTCACATATAAGTATCTTTATGAGGCGATGGAATATTTGTAAACAAAAAATTTATGTTCATATCTTTGGCTTTTGAAACTCTGATCTAAGAATTTATCCTATGGATACATTTTCACAAGTATGTCAAAATATTTGAATAAAGAATATTCACTGCAATATAGTGATTTTTAAAAATACGGATAATCTTAGTTATTCATCAATAGGAGACTCATATGTAAATTCAAGTTCATCCATAAAAAGAATACCATAAAAATAATGAAACATGTTTGAGATAAAATGTCAAGATATATTATTTAGTATATAATACATAATCATTTAAAAGTTATCTTTATAATATATAAATATTAAAATATATTTTCCAATATTTGGCATATAAGGAAAACTCTAGAATAACATACAACAAATTCTTAGCATTGTTTATTTTAAAGTATCACGGTGAATGAGAACCTAAGGAAAATAACTTGTCTTTCATCTTTTATATCCCTTTCTTCTATTTGAAGTTTTTAGATGGACATGCACTACACTTATCATTTTTAAAATAACTTCTATTTTTAGAAATAGTGACACTGAAAATTCTTGGACCATGCTCAGAATTTCCACACCCCTCTTTTCTATAGAACAGACAAACCACAAAGCCCTCCCAGGATTTAAAGAAAACCACTGCGAAATAACGGAAAGGAAGACTAGCTGATGTTACCCAACAGGGTTAGTTTTCCTACTGTCTTCAAAAGTTCTAGTTTTTCTACTTATTGCAGACAGTTCTACTACCCACTTGTTATTACCGGACTGCCATGAATCTGATCTGGAGTTCAGTTCCGCCATAGCGCTGGCATAGTTCCAGGCAACAGAAATATTTGGTGATGGAGGCTCTGGCTGCTAGGTCTCTGTGCCTTTCCTCTGTACTCTGATAGTAGTCCCCGTAGAGTCCATTGGTCATCCTGGGGCCTGTGCACAGGGGGACAGAGGAAGAGCACATTTACAGCTGAACTAACTGCAGACAGCAGAGAATGGAGGGGTGGACGGGAGTATCTCTGGGTTTTCTCTTTCTGAGTTGGCAGTCGCCTGCTTGCATGGTCTGGAAGCACATGACTCAATGTGATCGTTGGGTTTCTGATGTGGCTGGAAAATTTTGTGCCTGCTTTCTCTTCAAAAACAATTTTAAAAGGAGAAAGTATCTTTCCATTATGTTTTGCCTTTCAAAAAAGTTCCTTAGAAACCACTTTGGATAAGATTTAAACAATAAGGTTAGAAAGGCTAAATAATGTATAATAACTGTATAAGTTCCTAATTTTCCAATCCTAGAGAAGGGCAGGTTGTGAAAGGAGGTGGTGAGGTTCAGTGCAGGTTGCATGTGGGGGGCTAAGTCTTTTAAAAAGACTACATTTCCCTCTCCACACCCTCACCTACCCACCTATAGTGGAGCAGGTATAGGGGACTCAGAACTGCACTGGGGTCTGTGGAGGTGAGTATAAAAAGCTCTGAAGAGGTTCTCATCCTGGCATTCCCTCTCCAGTAATGAGGACCCCGCCACCACTGTGGGGTTGGGGTCTGTGCTTTCTTCTCTTCCCCATACAGAACATTCCTTTTGCCATACCCAGAGAGACCTGGTTGTATTCCTAACTTCACAGTTAGAAGGGAATTCAGGTGACCCATCTTCTTGCCTCCAAACAAATCTACCTGTGCATTCAAGGTCTCTAACTTCTACAGTTCATGAGCATCACAGGTCATAGTATGCAAAATGCAGATTCCTGAGCACCTGTCTTGGAGACATGGATTCAGTAGACATTGCAAAGGGCTCAGGCTGAATTTCCATCAGTCCTGCAGGGATTCAGGACCACACTTGGAGAAATGTGTATAAATACAAAGGAAGTGTTTAAACAACAAGCGAAGTTAGTGATTAAAATAATAACTGGGTAAAGTGATTGAAGAAGAAATTGGGAAACTCAAAAGGACTAAATTTTCAAGCATTTTAGTCACAACATTTGCTCAAAGATTTTTATCTTGAAGCCATCTCTGTAGAATAGATATCAACCAGCTACTCTGGTTGTAAAAGCCATTCCTAGTCCTCACATGCCACAGGTGGACTGTCTTTGTTCTGTCTTGCCTTGGAAACCCTCAACGGCTTTGAGTTTCAGTGAGAGTGAAAGACTTTCAATTACTAGAAGGAAACAGTCAAACAGCATTTCTAGGAGAATCAGCCTTTAGGCACAGGCCTAGCAGAGATGGGGACAATAGATTGACCTTACTCTTAGTTATCTCTTCCTCCATCATTTTGCTTTCTTTACAACATGTTTGAACTGCTCATAAATCCATACATTCATATTCCTAAACTAGCCCTCTATCTAGAACACCAGATTCCTATCTCCAACTCTACTCCACATCTCCATTTAGAAATCTAGGAGCCATCACAGAGTGAGTTGACTGATTTCTTCAACATACAAATATGCACAAACACATTCTTACACACCTATCACACTGCTATCACCATTATTACCACACTGCACATCCTATTTTTCTTGTCGCAGTAAATAATACTATCATCATTTAATTGCTCAAGCCATAATTTAAATTCATTTCTGTAGCAGAGAAAATTTTTCTGTCCACTGGATCCCATTTCATTTTTTTATTCTTAGACACACAGATTATTTTTTTCTAACTTTCCTTGCAATCAAGCAGTGGACATGAGATATGGGCAGAAACTGCATTTCATGCTCCTGCTTCTCTCATCCTGTCTCAGAGTTCATGGAGATGCTGCGTTCTGAATGGCACAGCCACAAGTTAAGGGAGGCTCCCATCTACCTGGGTCTGGGAATGAGTTTATGCAGAGGAATGCCCCTCCCCTACTACTTACCAATAAAGGT
The DNA here is from genome assembly GCA_004363575.1 of Solenodon paradoxus. Classification (NCBI taxonomy): domain Eukaryota; kingdom Metazoa; phylum Chordata; class Mammalia; order Eulipotyphla; family Solenodontidae; genus Solenodon; species Solenodon paradoxus. Next base: position 878,038 of record RJWH01000110.1, on the reverse strand, counting down.
TTAGGAATCTAATGTGAGTTAGAAATGAGCTTACGTGTGTCAAGTCATGGAGATATGGGGGTCTGTTACCACATGCTAACCCAATATTAATTATCTTAATATATTGTTTTTTTCTCCCCTCCCCCACCCAGACATCCAATTAATTAGCAACTCCAGATGACTCTAAAATAGTTTCTGAATTTTCACCTCCTGCAGGCACACTTCTACCACTACTGCATGCCAGGGCTTCTTGGTGACCTACCTACTAAAGTTGTGGGGTCTTCACTCTCATGTTGCCTTAGCTGGTGGGATATCTATCTCCAAAACTCCATTTTGAAATACGCTTTCTTAAACTGTTTCTGCTACCAATTCTCAGAGGCTGGGCTACCTGGGAAACTGTCTCTGGGATGGAAGTTAGCATGCAAAGAGTTTATCAGAGACTGATCCCAAATTCACATCTGTGAGTGAAAGAAATAATGTAGAATTGCACATTTTCTTAATATTATTTAATCTGTACTACTATTTTATATATACTACTTTCAATGAATGATGTATTTCACAATTTTTAAAAAGAATTTTTTTAATATCTTAAGACCGGTGGATCCAGAGGGTGGTCAATGAAATACCTGAACATCAGAATTCTTGGCATTCTTGGTATGTTACCTTGGGCAGCTATTTCAACTCTCTCTACTTCCATTTCTTCATCTGTAAAATAGGGATTGTAATAAAACTTACTTCTTGTAATTGTAGTGAATTAAATGATATTATTCATCTCTAGGGAGTTAAACAGTGTCCCCCCTATCCCTAAACTCCCACCTGGAACCTCAGAATGTTACCCCATTTAGAAACACAGCCTTGGAAGATGTAGTCAGTGGAGATGAAGTCACACTAGACTAGTGTGGGCTCCAATGACCAGTGCCCTGATAAGAAGAGGAGAAGACACACAGAGATACACATCCACATGGGATGATGGCCATATGACAGAGGCAGAGATTAAAGTAAGGCCACTGGAAGCCAAGGAACACAGGACTGCCAACAACCAGCAGACGTTGGACTAGACAAAGAAAGAATTCTTCCCTGCGTGCTTCAGAGGGAGCATGGCACTACTGACACGTTGATTTTGAATTCCTAGGCTACAGAATAGTGAGAGAATAAATTTCTGTCGTCTCTAGCCACCCAGTTTTTAATTCTTTTGTACCGAAGTCTCAGAAAATTAACAGGACACATAAATGTTTAGCTGGTCCTTAGCACAGAAAAAGTACCCACAAAAATTGTTAAGCATATAGATTCAAACCACAGTGTCAGTTATTTGACTTCTAGACTTCTAGCTGCTCTGGGTCTACCCAGCATTTCAGTTCATGCTTACACAGCACTTCACCTTGCATTGCAGCCTGTGACCGCCCACTCAGGCTCCCTGGCCTGTCTGTCTCTGAGTCACTGTGGGGCTGTGTGCTGAGTGCTGTAATAGGGACAAGGAGACAACAATGGTAAAAGGTTGGGCGGGAAGGACTGAGTCAGGCTCACTTGGGTGTGCATACCTCACACAGGAGGGCAATTTTTAGGCGGCTAGTAGTGTTCTTATATGAGGAAGGCAAATGAGAGCAGAGTCTCTAGGCGAATGCGATGATCAGACTGCCCTGTCCTGGTAGGTGATGCCAAGATGTTTGAACTCTATCCTGTAGAATAAGGAAAAGCAAAAAGTGTCATCACATTTAAATCTGCTGTGTGGGGGCAATTAGTCAACGCTGATCCTGAAAAGAAGCTTTTACTGAAAAGACTCAATACTGACAGGCATGGCTGGTGACTTGCAGCATGTTTGGAGTATTGCATTCGTTCCCGAGTCCTTATGTCACTCTGAAATCAAACTCCTGAATCTTCTCACATGCTGTGTCACAGTGATATTGAGAAATAGAATTAGGGAACTAAAAATTGAGAAGGCAGAAATGTTCTAGGAGAATTCAACAGAAATAGGCCGTGACTTGGGGACCTATATGGAAAAAGTAGTGAGGAGAAGAGAAAAGTAGGGCAAAGGAAGGCACACGTTCCCTCTCTGTGAATTTTAAAGACTTTGGTCTTAGTGGAAAGTTGACTAGGCAAACACAAACTTCTTCACACCCAGGAGTCCTGGAATTCTTAGGGTGCAGGAATAAAGATGGCAGCCTAAGAGATCAGGCTGCAGATCAGACAGGCAAGGGAAGGCATGATAGTTGGAGGCAACTCTGGGCTAAAACAGAACTCCCAGCTGGTTCCATGTCTCAGCACAAACAATGGAGTCTCAATATAGCCGAGAAGCTGAATAATAGGCCAGGTCCCTCAGCAAGATAATGGGGCTGCTTGGAAGTCTTGAGTTCACATGAAGAACATTTTGCAGATGGAGGTCTTCTTTATTATTCTCTATGTGCCTATATGCAGACTCTCATAATTTGACATTTATATAGCATAATATTTTCTGCTAATAAAATGTTTTTTCTTTTAAATAAATTTTATTGAGATATAGTTTTAATTCATAAAATACACCCAATTAAAGGTATATTTTGATAAGTTTTGACAAGTTTGTACATCTGAGTAACTACCACTACAATAGAGATATGGATGCTTCACCCCAGACAATTAATTTCCTTGTGTTACTTCCCAAGCAAACCTTCCACCCCCAGCTTTAGGTAACCACTGATGTGCTTTCTGTCACTATAGATCAGATTTGTCTTTTCTGGAATTACATAAAAATGAGAACCATACAGTGCATATTCTTTGGAGTATCAGGCTTCTTTTATTCCAATATTTAGCGATCCATCGATGTCATTGTGTATAGCATTAAGTAGTTCATTCTCCATTTTCACTTGACTAGCTTTTCATTGCATGTACATACCTCAATTTGTTTATCAATTGGCCTATTGATGCAATTAGAGTTGTTTCCACTTTGGTGCTGTTATGAATTAAACTTCTAGGAACATTTGTCTACCAGTTTTTCTGTGATCATCTATTTTCATTTGTCTTGGGTAAGTATTAGGAAAAGGATTTTTGAGTGTATCCTTTAAGGGTATCTTCATAAGAAACTGTCAAACTATTTTCCATAATGTTTGTACAGTTCTTCTTTCCCACCAGCTTTTTCTGAGAGTTCCATTGCTCAGCATCCTTGCCAACACTGAATGTGGACTTGGTATATTTTTTTTTATTTTAGACATTCTAATGAATGTGTAGTGGTTTCTCTTGAGCTTAGTCATGTGCCTCTCCCTAACTAACTATATTGAGCATGTTTTCATGTGCTAGTTGGCGATTCTTGTATGACATATCTGCTCAATCTTTTGATTTTTATTGGATTGTTTCTTATTACTAAGTCCTAAGAGTTCTTAAATATTCTTGATACTTTGATGAAGAGACTATCACTTCCTCCATTAATTACATTGGCATCTTTGTCAAAAGTCTATTGACTGTATATGTATGATTATTTCTGAACTCTATTCTGTTTCTTCAATCCATATGAATATTCATACACATTGTTTTGGTTCCTACAGTTTTACAGTAAGTCTTGGAAGTAGCTGGTATAAGACCTCCAACTTTGCTATATCAAAGTTGTTGTAGCTTTTACAGATTCTTTGCATTTCTATGTAAGTTTTAGAATCAACTTGTCGATTTATATAATTTTTAAACCTGCTATAATTTTATTGCTATTACATTGATTTTATAGCTCAATTTGGGAAGGAAGCTATGAAAACAGGATTACAATACTTCTCTACATTTATTTAAGTCTCCTTTTTTTCTCTCAGGATTATTTTATAGTTTTCATTGTTCAGGTGTTCAGTATTATATTTTGCTAAATTGTTCCTTACGTATTTCAGTCCCCTAAAATCCAGCTTCTTTCCTGATGCCCTCAATTGGGTTCATCATAGGAACTTCAAATTCGAAGTATCCGAGGTTGGACTCACACAATCTCTTCCTTCCTCAGCATTTGCTCTCTTGGTAAACAGCTTCTCTACTTCTCCGAATGGACAAGACAGAAATGTACAGTCATCCACAACACCCACCGCAGCCCCAGTCTTTCTCCACGCCCACTCAATGATTTTATTTCCTCGCTATCTCTAGAAGCTCCTCTTGCTCATCCATAGTCATCATCCCAGGCAAAGATTGTGGCATCCTCTCTCCTGTCTTGCAACATCCTATTATTACTGACTTCCCTCCAAGTATTTTAGCCTGCCTCTAACCCAGTCAGTGTGATTTCTATAAATGCAAATCAGATCTGTCACTGTCTTTCTATAACACCTCAACATTTTTCTTTACTCTTGGAGTAAAAATACAAAACTGTGTGTGATCTCAAGTTACCCACCTCATGAGCCCCATCTTCTAAGGTGGTGCCGTTTCCTTTAGCTCTTTTTCAAAAACCATTTTCTTTTCAAATAATTTCAGACATAAAAAAATTACATCATAGCAGATTTCCAATATGCCCTTCATCCAACTTCCCTAAATGTGAACTGAACATCTTAACAAAACCAGAGTACAATTATCAAAATAGGAAGTTAATATCAATATGCAATGCTATTTAATAATCTCAGATCTTACTTGAATTTCAACAGTTGGTTCAGGACACAATCAAGGACATCTCATTGCCTGCAGGTATCATGTCTTCTTCATCTTTAGTCTGTAGCAGGTTTCCATTCTTCCACTGTTGTTCATGACCTTGGCAATTATGAAAAACATAGATCCATTATCTAACAGCATGATACTCAGTTTGGGTTTTTCTGATATTTTCTTATGTTTAAATTCAAATTACACATATTTTGGCAAAAATATTACAAAAATTATGTTGTGTTCTTTGCAGTGTATCCTATCAGGAGGTATATGATATTATTAATGTTAATTTTGAATCCTGGGCAAAGTGTTTCTGCCAGGTTTCTCCACTTTAAAAGTTACTCTTTTATGGGGGAGAAGGAGCAAGGATAAGGGGGGAAAGAGAAGGAGGACTAGAGATTTTGAATCTATGTAAGTAGTCTTTCATCATATTTTTACCTGTCAATTTAATTATCAAATGATTCTTGGATGCAATTATTATTACTGTGGTTTTTTTCAAGTAGTTTTATTCTGTTTCCATCATTCCTTCTACATTTATTAATCCAAGGACTATTATAAAGAATAACATTCATTTTCCATTCCTTTATTCATTCAATTATTTATTACCACTGTGGATTTGTGGATATTTATTTTATTCTGTAAGTTATAATTTATTCTTATCGTTATATATTTTATTTCTCAGATTACCCCAAAATTTGGACTTGTCCTGTTTAATTGTCCTAAAAGTAACAAGAATGCATTTGCCACAAGGTTTTTGTATGCCTTTCTCTTAGCCCAGAATAATCTTCTTACCTCTCCCAATCACCCTTGTTCCAGCCCCAATTTCTTTGCACAATGCATCTATTTAAAATCTTGAGATTTCAGTTCCAGTGTTTCATCTTCCTTGAACCTCCCAGATATGGTCAAAGCCCCTATTCTGAGCTTTCAGACCACTATTTACTTTTTCTTTATAGCATTTAACATAGTTTGATATTAGAGTCTTCTTGCATGAACATTCCAGGTATTAAGTTAATTAATTAATTCATTCATTCAATCCGTTTTAGCCTAGCATGTTAATAAGCATTCAGTAAATTATTCAAATAGAATGAACTAATTAACACCTAAAAGTAAATAGATTGAAGTCTTTGTTGAAATGCCATTTTTACTAGTGATTCATGTTTTACTTCAAGAGAAGGTTTTCCCCAGAAATACATGGATTCAGATAAGACATGGCTGACAGTGAGACATAATGAACATTCATTTTTTAAAAAATAATTGAAATCTGACTTAGTGGCTCAGATGGGTCTAAAATGGTTTACTGCATGGTCTCTATTTCATGCAGGTTGTTTTGCTTTGTCATTGATTCTTACAAAGAAGAAAACTTGGCCAACAAACATATCTTATTATGACCTATCATAATCCTATAGTGCCTTATAAGGACCTACTTAAACTTTTGACACTGCATTGGATGAGTAGGGAGATGTATAATGAGGTATTGCAAAGGGCTCTGCCAAAACCACTGTTCTCTGAGCCCTGATAGTTCATAATAATTTCTCTTCATTCAGGACATGGAAGGTGATATATTTATAAATTAGATGTTAAAGCCGATACCCAGTCTTCAGAATCAGTTCTACACTGTTCCAATGAATTCTCACATTCGAATTTTGAACTTGAAGCCAGAAAGGATGGGTTAATAGGAGAGCAGACCTTCATCTAGGCAGTTTGGAAAGGATGCCCGTGGGCAGCGTTCTGGGTCATTTTCACCAGCTGGTTGCTTGGTTTCTCAGATGGATATGAAAACACCAAAGAAAATTATATTAGATGAGAACAGCACCGCATGTTTATACCCCCACACAAAGGCTAGCACACGTTTTAGGAGTTTTCAGTGGTCTCGGTCTGTCAGGCTTAAGAAAATGACATATATAGAGGAAGCTAAAGATTTTTTTTCTGGGCAAAGTCCTGAGATAATCAAGATTTCTCTCTAACTTCCTCTCTCTTGATTTAGAATGCTATCTGGCCATAAACCACCATAATTTCAGGAATTTTAAAGGCTGTGAGTTTTACCCTACTTGCCAGTTCACGAGGTAGTTTCCATATCTCTAGTAGTTTCATGAGTGCTGTAGAAGACAGGAGACCACTGGGTCAGAGACAAAGGAGAGTCTGTTACTCACAGCAATAATAATAGCTAGGGTATCAGAAGTTGTGCACCACAAATGTCAATTCCCACAGTGTGACGACAGGTATACATGGGTTGCATTACAAAAGTGGAGCCTGATCTCTTACATGAGCATGCCTGCTCTGCTATGGAGGGAGATGCTGTCTTTATTGCATTTGACAGTAAGTATGCCTGCTTTGATTCAAAGAAAGATGCTATCTCTAACTTCCAAGGCCATAAGCAAAACTGCTCTTTGCTCTGGAGATTTTATCTGTCTTCCAATGCTCTTTGTACACAAATGTCCTTGAAAGGATAGTTTGAAACAAAATGCAGTCAGTACATTAACCAGAAAATATACAGAAATACAAGAGAACCATGGGGCATTTTATTCCAACAACATGATTTTCCCTTTCCACTATTATTGAAGTCCCACTGTGTGTTTACCTCTAAGTTCCTGATCTCTTTCTGATGACTCATACATAACTCCCCACCCAAATTCATGTGTTCTCTGCTCCAAAATCCTTAGGACACTTACGTATTGTGTGGTAGGGTGATCTGTATTTAGATGCAACCTTGGCTGATACAAGTGCTTACTAAAGTTATTTTGGGGATGTAGGTAGACAGGAGGAGTCTCCACCACTCTTGAACTCTCATATTCACAGCACCTAGTGATGTGTTATTACATGCCTATTACACTCAACATACTGAATGAACACTCAATAACTATTAGCTATTATAGCAGTCAAAATATGCTAGAATTTTGTTATAGTAACAAATTATTTCAAAGTTTTGAATTTATTTTCTTCTTTAGCATGCCATTGATTCATGCAGGTGGCCTTGAGACTCTGCTCTCTCCTGTCCTCACTCGAGGACACAGACTGCAGGGTAGCCATTAGTGGAAGCATTGCTGATCCCAGTGGCAGAAAATAACCAAAGGAGAAACTAGTACAGGCAATTAAACTCTGATCCAGAAGTCATAAACATCACTTTAGTTCACAGTTCATTGATCAGATCTAGTGACATGGTTTCTTCAGTGAGACAGGGAGTATAATGCTACCATGTGCTCAGAATACAGAGAGACACACTATCTGGACAACAGCATAATGAGTAACATGGTTTTTATTACTGTTATTAAAAATAGTACAATGAAAACATAGCCTGCGGCAGAGGACATCATAACTGACCACTCAACATCCTTTGATTCTTTTCGTTAATAGAGCCCCAATTTTGCTCAGGTTTTTCCTTTTCTCTCCATAGTTACAGTGCCTCACGGGACCATGACTGACACTCTCAACACTAGGGGTGGGCCTGACTGGTCATGGAGCACTGAAGTCCTCTTGCTGCTGATTAACTTGATAGGAAAAACATGGAAGCCAGGCCAGTGGTACACAGAGGTTTCAAGTTCCTGTGGGCTTAGGAAGCATTTATTTCTCAGTCTTATTGAAGGGCTTCCAGAAGTTACTTTTCCTTTCTTCTTATGCACATTATTAAACAGGGACATGACATCTGAAACCAAACTGAGGACCACACTCCTGAAAAGAGCCTATAGAGAGTCAGACCCAACATCTCTGGACAAAGTGAATCCTAAAAGCCTCTATTTTCATTATGAGCCACACTACTGAAACCAATATGAAGAGAATTTCCTGTTATTTTTAGCTTTAAGTCTCCTGACCAATATTATTATCTTGTTATTATCTTTGGGTAAGAAGGGAAGTGAGGAGTGGGGGAGGGGCGGAGTTGGGACAACCAATACCATGGGTGACCGGCAGTAGCAGTCATCAGAATGTGTGCACGATGTCAAACTCCATCACCAAGCCTGTCACCATGACCAGAAACCTAGCTGGGAGCTGGGGCGCCCTGGGCATTTGGCAGGCCTGCTCTGCATCTGTCATCTTAATCCCTTAGGAAAGCTCTATTACACTGTCTGGAAAAATGCACTATACTTAAGATTTGTGATTAGCCCCAGATTTTGATATTTAACACAGATTTCCTGCTAGTTCTCCTTAAGTTCTCTTGAGGGATGTGCCTGCAAGGTTTAACTGCATTCTGGGCACCAGGTCGTAAGACTGTCCTGTAACTTGGTTACAAACCTCCTTGTCAAGTCAGCGGAGTTCCTACACATACCTTGTCTCACATGGTAGGTGAGGGCTTTTGATTTCTGATTTCCATAGGACCAGGTTGGATGATGCACCCCGGGTTATGACTAAGCAAACCAGTTGCTTTCATTTTTCTGGAGTTGGATTTCTTTAAGCCTTATATCACCTTCTCCAAGGCATATCAGGTTAGCATCAGAAGACAAGTCTTAGATCAGTATACCCAGTAGGAAAAAACACTCTTCAAGCCTCTGACTGCATGACTAATCTTTTATTTCCTGTGTTGTTTTAGTTCATTCTGAAAGGGGGAATTACTTTCTTTCTTTTTTTTTAATCCTACCATGTGAAGCAAACTCTTGGCTTAGAGTTAAGCAAGATTTTATAAGGAGGATAAAAGGACTGTTTCTAATAAACGGGTGGAATGATAAGAAACTTATCTCTGCAGTAGCTCAGTGATAAAACAAAAGCCCGAAAATCACAGCTATGTGAGGGATTATCATCCACAGTACAAGCGACAACCAGCTGCTTGCTCTTGCCCAGGAACAGAACTGGAGACAATAGACTTAAGTCGCAGCAAATGGCCTTTGGGTTAGATTGGGCTTGATAAAGGATCCAGGAACCTGGAAGTCAGTCCTGGTTGCTGTTGTGTGGGCCACTGTGGGAACCTCCACTAATGGTGGCGGTGGGCCCCCCAGGGCTCCTGCTCTCTTTGTCATGTAGGAGCAGGAATGAGCATTTGAACAGCATTGCAGTAGGTAGGGATGGTTTTTTCCAGGTCACTCAGTGGTCTTGTGCTGGCATAAAAATGAATGTCTACCTCTTGAAGAAATGTGACCTTTGAAGTGCTAGCAGAATGTCTCCCTGTGGTGTTCTGTCATTCTCCATTGGCTAACTTCTAAGCATCTGTCATGACTTAGCCCCTTGTAGGTGCCCCTGCACCCATTTTCATTCCTCTGCTTGATCACTAGCCCAGGGGGCACTGTGGCATCCACCTCTCGCTCCCCTGCTCCCATATTTGGAAGTCAGAGTTTGTGGAGATAAGCTTGGAGGGGGGCACCCCGAGGGGCTGTGCTCATGGCAGGAGGCAGAACAATATCTAAGCAGCTCTGGACACCCAAAAGAGCTCTCTGTGACTTGTGCTATGATTTTCACAACCCCTTTGACCAAAAATGACAGGGTGCCCTGATTTAGTGGACTCTGAGTCCTATGCAGTCCTTTCCTTCAAAGTTTCACCACCAACTTTAACAGCTAAAAAGGTTGGCTGTGCCATAGAACAGCAGCATACAGGACATGAAGACATGGCAGCTCCTACAGCAGCTACTTTGAAGAAGTCGAACCATTCGTGCTCAGCTTGTTTGAGCCCGTCTATATTTTCAACTTTTATTAGCACCTTCAATTAGGTACAGGTTTCCCCATTATCTGAAAACAGAATATTCCTATGAAAGCTTCTGTAAAATGGAAAGGGGAGAAGCAATTACCATTAACTTAAATAGAAACACTTTTTGTATTTTCGGACCCCAAAATAACCTACTAAGTAATATATAAACCTAAAAAACAATTACAGATAAGGCAGGATTGATCTGATAAATATATGACCTGCAGAAAGTGGTTCCCAGAGGAAGAGGTTGGTGGAGCCACTCTGGCTGCTCAGGGCACAGTGCTGCCACCAGAAATTCAATGCCAGACACTATTTTCTCACTTTATCTTCAGCAAAATTCCCTTTGGATTTCTTTCAGTTAGTAAAAGCCGGCACTATTGTAGATCTTTTATAAAAGTGAAATGGCATAATGCAAACTTTTGAAAAGTGGGATATACCTGGATTCCTCTTGGTACCTAAAGTGCTGTTAATTTTCAAGTTATGAGAAAAAGATTTTTTAATTATAAAATTGCACAGAACAAGGAATGATGAATGAACTATCACTAGAGACTCTTCGCTGCATTTAAGGAAAAACATTCAACTGACACCCGTCTACTTCAGTTTAGAAAGTTGAGACATGACCAGGGTTATAAAAAATATAAAGAATATTTTTCAAAACCATATTTTTTGCCAACCATCTTGGGGTTTTTTCCCAAAAAAAACAGAAGAAGAAGGAGGAGGAGGAGGAGCAGTTGCTGCTGGAACCCATTTTAAAGTTTTGCTAAAACTCATGCTTGCCACAGTCTGATTTCTTTCAGATTTCGTCTGTCTTCCAAAGTCAAAATACAGTTCTATAACACTGTTCATAGCCAAGTATACTTCTATTCAGAAGCAGGATAATAGAGAAGTCATCATTTACAATTTCTTTTTTGTTATTGCTGTGATAATTTTGACCCTTTCTGACCCACCCTATTTGTTTCTCTTTTCAGAAATCGTGTCCCTATTCCTCTGGTCCAAGTTTTTATTCCTCTAAACTGCCTAGACCAGAATTACTTAGCAATAAAAAATGTAGCAATGATATGTAGCCTTTATTTACATGGCAACCTTCTTTTACAGAATCCAAACTTTACACTAGGGCATGAGAACATTGCCTTCTAAATATTTGTGGACTGGAACTTGGTTCCTTGGTTAAAGGTATTTAATATGGATGGGAATACTTGTCATACTATCAAGGTTATAGTCTTGTAAGGGGCCCTTGTTATTTTCCTTTGTTACATCATCCTATCTCAATTTTCAGTAGACTTTCCAGATTAGTGCACTTATCAGTCATCAGAAAATTTATCTTTTCAGTTGCACACATTGTTCTGAACATTACAGATCACTCTGCACTTCTTATAGTTCCAACTTTAACACAGAAAAATTATATTTCTATTTCAGTAACGCTTAGCTTAATAACCTACTTCGAATCTTGGAACATTCATGATGGAAACCTGGTTGGGAAATCCCATGTCATTGTACCTTTTGCTCATGTTTGGAAACCTCTGGAGCACCAGCAGTGTCTGGCAACAAACTAGGTTTCCCTCCTCTCCTCTGTGTCACACATCGCATTTCTGCTGACCACTCTAGCCAAGATAATTTCCCACATACATTGTGCACAGTTTCACCCATCTCCACACATAAATCAGTCAACAAAGACATGTATAGGCTGCCTACCGCGCACAGAGGGAACCATTCCTTGACTGAAAGACTGGCTCAGGGTATCTTTCCAAAAGTTCTTCTCTTCTTAATGCCACCATTCTCTGATGCCTCCATGAATATGTGCTCTCTGGTGAGTATAACACTGGCTAGGACAGTGTCACTCTGACTTTTTGAACACAACCCACAGGAAGGAATTAATTTGACAGCACAAAGCTGTACACCTTTTGTAAATCTAGTTACTATACTAGTTACTAAGATGTAATTTTGGATTTTTAAGTATAATTCTAAATTCACTTAAAAATATACTTACCTTTACCCACAAAAAGGGCTTTATGATTAGCAGTTTGAAAAACTCTAAGGAACTCTGGGTATTTATGGAGCATAGACACTAATTAGAGATTTTAAAGCATGAACCCATGATTCAAAGAAGACATAACTTAAGGGAGTGTGTTCACAGAGTATTATCAGAAAAGCAAAGACTGCTCTAAATAACTTGCTCACAAAGGCTAAGTGTGATGAAATCGTCAGAATTTTTGAGAATGAATTTATTGGTTATAACAATATTTTGTAGCCTCCAGTTCAAACTAGACTTCGAAATTACAAAAATGAATATAGTTCTTGTCCTCCAAAACCTCACAGTTTAATGAAGGATATTGTAAAGTAACCCAGTAATTATGGCCCTTTAATCTAAGGACTATGACTGAGACCCACCTAGGGCGTTATAAGAGAATCAGGAACCCCTGCTTCAGAAAGGAGTGGGTGGGATCCTGGAGCTGTTGACTCCCCAGGAAGGCTGGAAGAGGTGTGACACCTTTCTAAACCAAGACAGTCCTAAATCCATGTGTCCAGAAAGCATGAAGCCTCTCACATGTGAAGGCACTGTGAGTTGTCCCAATGGATACAGTGAAGGCCACAGAGAGGACATGAAAGGTGAGCCTGTGGAGGGAGGCCAGCAAAGGAGCTTGAATTTTCTCCTGAATGCATTGAGAGGTTTTAAGAAGAACAGAGGATAACTAGATGTGTTTCTGAAAGACCCCTGAAACAGTGTGGAGGATGCTGGTGGAGAAGCCAGGCTAGAGCAAAGGATCTATATAGGAGGCTGGTATCAAAAACACAGGGAAATGGTACAAAGCACCTTGGCAGGACAACAGAGCCACTGGAGAAGGGAGGAGGCCTCTGAGATACACTGGCACAGGAGTAGGTAGATTGAAGCAGGCCAGGTCTGGGATGATTTCCAGGTTCTGGCAAGCATGGCTAGTGTGTTGTGTGTGAGCTGGAGAATGCAAGGGGAGGACAAAGTGTGGGGACAGAATTCAGGGATGGGCATATTGGTTTGAAGTGCCTGTGGTGAGCCAATCATACTTGGATCTAGAGCTTCAGGAGAGCCTGGAGTCAGATGAAGTTACAAAGCAAAGATATCAAGTAGGCACCAGTAAGTACTCAGATTTAGGGCAATTACTGATTTGCTGAAGATCAGTCCTTCAAATGCTTCTGTTGAGTGTGGTGTCAGTGAAATCAGCCCTTGTCCTTGCTTTCTTCCTGCCTTCTCTAGCTGTAAACACCTTCAGAGCTCTCATAGACAGCAGGAGGAATAGGGTCAATAATACTTTGTTAATGTGAGTGTTGAAGCTGAAGATATGATAGACTTCCATCCATATACAGATTGAGCATCTCCCACGAGCCAGGTCACTTAACAGCTGGCTCTTGAATTCATGAATAATAGTGCACTTATTCAAGACAGTCCTTTTAGGAGACTCCTGGAGATTGGCACAGATGCCAGGCAGAGGGCATAGCTCCAATAAAGCCCAGACAAAGGGAAGGGTGACTCTGTAATTAATCATTAACAAAGGGCCAACTTTGAAATGTTTGCTGGTTAGGGATCCCAAGTTCCTGGTAGATTCCCAATAATTTGTTTACACACTGGAGTGTAGTACTGCCTGTCTCCCAGAGGGCCATGAGTTGAGCTGCTTTTTATGTTTTTAAAACTAGGTTTTTAGTCCTTTATCTTCGAATCACAGCACTTAATTGTGTGTGAGTTCACTGGTTGGTCTAAAGTAGAGGGCCCAGGGAAGGAGTAGGAACTAGGGGAGGCAGAGATTCTACTTCTGTGCTAGAGTCTTGGATGTAGTGAAATCCAAAGTTTTGTTCTGAGTTGTGCCCCTCCAAAACAAAAACCCTCATATCTTGAACTTCTAATTCCCTGTACCTCAGGATGTGACTGTATTTGGAGATAAGGTCTTTAAAGAGATAATTAAGTGAAAATGAGGTCAGATGGGGAGGGCAGGCCCTAATCCCATATGACAGGCATCATTATGTGATTAGATGTGGGGAAAAGATGGCCCAGAAGAGAGGCCTCTGAAAAATTCAATCCTTCTGACACCTTGATCTTGGACTTCCTGCCTCCAGAACTGTTAGAAAACAGATTTCTGTTAGGTCAAAAAGCCTGCAGTACTTAGTTATGGCAACCCTAGTAAACTAACACACGCAAGTAATTTTTTGTGATTTATATATACGCACACACACACACATATATATATATATGTTTAGTGTATACAAAAGAGGAAAAATAAGAGTAACATTCTGAGGAAGAAAAAGAGATGTAGAGAAATTCAGTGTGAACACTAGCTACTGAAACAGACAAGTAGCACAAATGGATTTAACATATATAAATTTATCTACTGCTTTTCGCAAAACTGAACTCATTTACTCTTCACAACTGCCTCAGCATCCCCGGGGGAACATGTGAGAAACGCAAGTTCTCTGGCCCTGGGAGACTTAAACATTAGAAGGGCGACGGGGTAGGCAGCAGCAATCTGAGTTTTAACAAACCACAGGGGATTCTGATGAGCTACCCTATCAAGTGTGAAAACCAGGTCCCCTGGCAAGACCCGCAACAGGACTTTTTCACAGTTGTGAGTGGCCCAACAAGGACAGTCTCCTTGGCAACTAGCCCAGAACGCTATTGACGCCAGCGTTCGCACACGTCCGTTTTTGATTTTAGAACAGCTGGACACGCAGATTGCCAGCTCTGGTCTCTAAGGTAAGCGTCTGTGTGACCTCCCAGCGGTAGCTGGATGGCTGGAGTCAGGTGAAAGCGGCGCCCGGGAGCACAGGGATCCCAGGGCCACAGTCACTGGGCGCTTGAGCGCGTCCCCGAGTCGGGAGCGCGCCGAGGGGGTGGGTCCCGTCGGCCCCGCGGGCCTGGCCCTCGAAGGAGCTGCTCCGAGAGTCCGGCAGCCGACGCCTGGGACCTACAATCACTCTCGACACCTGCCCACGCCGGGACTCGCCTGCGCTTGGGTTCGTCCGGACAGACTACTCAACTTCCCACGGGGCTGCGGGGGGCACTTCCCCGGCCCTGCCCCGAGAGCCAGTGAGAGGGGACTACCGTGCCACCAGCACAGCGGTCCAGCGCGAGGGCGTCCCTGGCCGGGAGCCTAGTGCAGGGGCGCTACCTTTGTTGCCGTGGGAGCTTCGTGCGGGTGGCCGGCGGGGCAGGTGGGTGAAGGCGACCCGAGCTGGGGGACTTGGCAGGATCGCGCGGAGGTAAGTGGGGCTGAAAGTTGGGACGCTGTGTGGCCGCGCTCCGTTGTCGGACGCGAGTCCCAGCCAGTGAATTTCCTCTGTCCCCTCCTAGTCGCCCCACCAAAGTGTCGCTCAGAATCGGAGGTGGGGCGAGCGGGCTAACCTGCTGGAACTGTATTCACGGTGGCCACTGAATGCGTCATTTGGACAGTCACTCCCCCTGGCCTCAGATGGTCGTATGGAGCGATCTCAGGACTCCGACCGCTCCTGAGGCCCCCCCCCGCCCCGAAGCCTTTTCTTGCTGTGGCACCCAGGTGTCACAGCCCCAGCCCTCTCCTTTTTCCCTTTACTTCGGGCAGAAAGGGATTGTTGAGGCACAGGACATAAACTTGTCTTCACACAATAAAACTGCCTCTCCCGTGTTTTAGAACCGGCAGTGTACACGGGAAACCTCGTCGAGGTTTCCTCGGGTACCTCGCGAGGGGACAGGGCCAGTTCACGCGCGGGACATTCGAGCCTACTTAGATATCGGAGCGCGGGACCGTTCTGCCCTTGCTCTCGCGGTCGGGTGCCTGTCTGGGCTTTGCGGCCTGGCATTGTCCCGCACCTGGCCTGCGCTCAGGAACGGGTGACGGGGGTGGGGGCGTGCCCAGTGTTCCCGACCCTCTGTTAAGGCACTTCTCCTCGTCCCGGGGTGCTCCCGCCGGTGGCCCGGCAGAGGGCGCTAGCTCCCGGTCGCCGCGCGGGCCGGCGGAGGGAGGGGACTCCAGCGCTCCTCCAGGTAAGGAGTGTTATGAATCTTCCGGGGGACCTGGTCCCCGCTCTGGAAGACGAGGTGGGAGTGGCCGCGGTGTCGCTGAGAAGTTCGGAGTGCAGAGCCGGGGTTCGGCGGAAGTGGCGACTCTGCCACCAAGAGGGGTGGGCAAGCTTAGCAAGGTGAGGACCGTCCCTGCGCGGTGGCTGCGAGCCGGAGGCTGTAGTGTAGGGCCGAGGCTGGCGGACCCAGGGACGCGCCGCCGCTCCCTCCTCCGGGGCGGGAGTTGAGCTCTGGCTGGGGCGGTCCTGTCCCGGCGGCGGCGAGAACCCAGGTGCCGCCGGCTGAGGGAGGGCGGCCTGTCCCCGGGCGGCTGCGAAAGGGCGCTCGGGCTGCCGGGGTTCGGACTGATAACAAAGCGCCGCCGGTTGCCTCCCACCCACTTCCGTCCCTTGCGCCCTGCGGAGCCCAGAGCCGCGGGTCGCCCCCGAGCCCCTCGGCGGAGTTTCGGAAGTTAGCGCCGCGGCCCGTTAGCGGGAGGAGGAGGGCGGGCCCGGGGAGGGGCGCGCGTGTGCAGACTGCGACTCCGCCAGTGTCCTCTCCGTTCCCCACGGGCGAGTAACGAGAGCTGCTGTGACTCCCGCGTCCCTCCCGGAGTCGCGGCGCCCCAGCGGGACCCGCGCAGGTTTGAACTCCCCGCGCGGCGTGTCCAGCCAGCCGGGTGTCCACGCCCCTCGACGCGGGTCCCGGACGCGTGCGACTCCCGGAAGGGAGTGGTTTGGGCCCCGGAGA
This sequence comes from Solenodon paradoxus, assembly GCA_004363575.1. Taxonomy (NCBI): domain Eukaryota; kingdom Metazoa; phylum Chordata; class Mammalia; order Eulipotyphla; family Solenodontidae; genus Solenodon; species Solenodon paradoxus. Next base: position 861,143 of record RJWH01000110.1, on the reverse strand, counting down.
CAGCCAGCGCCCTGGCACCGGGAGGGGAGCTCCAGAGCGGTGATTGCATTGCTGTGAGTTAGTGACCGGGAGGCTCCAGGACTGGCTTAGGTCTGGGTCAGGTGCGGGGTTAAGCGCTCCTGGCGCTAGCATTACAGTTCTTGGGAAATCTGACAGGCTTTTGCAGTTTGAAGTTCTGCAGAAGGGAGAGGACAGCAGGGGGAATTGGGAGAGCTGCTTGTTCCCGGGTGGCCTCGGTAACTATGCGGACCCTAGCACAAGCTAGAGCACTTTCATAGAAATGACTTGGGCAGCAGCTTCTCCACCCCGTGCCAGACGCCTGATAGGAAGATCAAGGGGCTCTGCGGAGGGAGGGAGACACACACGGGCACTCATCTTGGGTGTGAAACCTTATCTTCAGTTGCCTATGGAGGGAATTCATTTTTTCTTATCTTATGTGCTTCCACCCCTTTCTGTAGTGAGCAAAAACTGTTTATTTTTATTTGTTTTTTAATTTTTTATGAGATTCTCTAATGAGAATCTTACATACACACTTTGGAAGGATCATCACCATCTTCTCTTAAATCTCACAAAATTCCTCCAAAGAGGTTTTACAGATTAATTTTACAGATTAGGAAACCGAGGCAGAGGTTTACAGGACCAGCAGGAGTCTGGACTGTTTGCTCACCCGGATTCTCTGGCAAAAGCTGTCACTAAAGAGTTTCTTATTCATTCCTGATCGAATCAGAAATGTGTATGCTATAATCCCAGGTTCAGGTTTGGCTGTTAAGCATTAGGGTAAGATCAACTTTCCACATATTGCTGACTTTTGTAGAGCTGATGTCTCAACTACCCCAGCTTTTAATATAAAGCTTAATTTATATGAAGACAACTCAGGCTTCGCCCCCAAACACTTAGAATTATCTGACAACTCCAAAGAAAGAAACAGCTGTCCTTTGCTGTCATTGGTGTCAAACTAGGTTGCAGGTCTGGGTCAGGAGCTCTACATAGCATGGAGTTCTGCCCTTTCTGTTGCAAAGAGTTGCTATTCCTACCTTGTTGGAGCTGTGTGACTTTGTCATTGTGCTCCATATGTGTTTAAAATTAGATAAAGTCTGTCTTGGGAACAGGCCAACCTAGACTGCCCAATAAAACCCTAAAATTTCTTTTGAGGAATCTTAGAACATAATTTTATCCACAAATCTTTGGGCATCATTCAGATCTAGTTTATAGTATGGGACTGGAGCTGTCCTGAGTGTATATAAAATGTAATCCCCTAAAGAACGATGTAATTTGAAGCTCTGGAATGACAGTCTGTGACTCAGAATGTCCTAGTGCAGTGCCAGTAGTAGAGGCAGCCAGGCATGATAATTAAGGACAAGTCTCTAAAGAGAGAAGGCAAGCTTCAAATGCTGCCCCCACCATTTAGAGCCCTGCAATATTGGACAAGTAGCCCACCCTCTCTGAATTTCACTTTCCTCTTCTAAGACAGGGATGATGATAGTAGAATTAAGCTTCAAGACATGACGTTTAATTTGATAATCCATGAGCACAGAGCCTGTACATAGTAGCTGCTCAGTGCATGAATGCAGGTTAACTAATAGTAATGATGTTTGAGAATGGAATCTTTCTTTCCTTTCCTGTGATAAGGAGGCAAAATAGTTGATTGTTGCTTTGAATTCACTATTCTTAGGTAACACTGCATTATAGTGCAGTTAGTGATTCCTCTTTTTGTGGGGGACAGCATGTAGGTTGTTTTTAGTGATGGAAAACTTGGCCTTGCTGCCGAAGGAATTTACAAAGGACTCCGGAACTGTAAAATTATTCTGTTTTACCACTGTATAATTTTGCAGCCAGCCCTCTGGCCATTTCTCTTTCCTTTAAATTTGAAACCTGTATCCTAATGGCCAAGATGACAGGACTTTAAAAAAGAAAAACAACACACACACACAAACATGCACACACATTTAAAACCAAACAAGTTAAAGAAAAGGAAGAAAGTATTTTCTTTGCTCATTCCTAATTTACTTGCCATTTATAGCACTAATGAAAAATATCTGCTTCTGTGAAAATTGTTCTGCCTCTATCATGGCAAGAGGAACCATTTCCTTCGAAAAAATAATATTTTGGGGAGTCTGTCAGAGGCATGCCATCAAATTCATAGAAGAGGTTGAAGAGTTTCAGAACATTTCAAAGCAATTTGCTCAAAAATGGTAACAATGTATGATCTGAAAATTGCTCAGCTGACTTAGAAAGTGACACAGAGGTTTAGGTTAGTTTAACTGACTACTTAATGACAACCAGTATAACTACTTCATGTTAATTGAAAGCTTTTCAATTTAGCAAATAAAAATGGAGAAATTATTTATTTATCTATTTATTTGTTTTAGCATTTTATTTTTTTTAGCTCATCCTGGTTGTTTGCCCCAGACCTTTGACATGAACCCACCGGAGCACACAAATTATTTATTAATCCTTCACGTTGTTTTTGAAAGTTCTCCTAACATTGCTCTTTTATAGTTTTTTTATCTCGCTTTTGCTTTTATATTTAAAAAATGCGTCTTGGACTAAAATGCTAGAAACCATATAATGTCATCGAAACACCCCCTCCCTGCTCATGAAAGTTATACGAAGAAGTGAGCAGGAGCAAGCACAGGGAGGACTGGCCATTGAAAGCATTCCTTAGGTTTAACATTTAGATTTAAAAGGCAGGTTCCACCCTAACCCCCAACCCCCGTGTGGAACCAGATGACAGCATGCAAAGGGTTAGGAGCAAGTCCCAGCTTTGTGCACCTTACTCCTTTTGTGCCACGTGCGCAGCCAGGAAGAGGCAGCAGCTGCCGGGCCTGCACCAGACCTGTGCTGGGCTGCGGCTTCCATTGTGGGGAAGATGAACGGGCAGCTGTGTTTGGGATCACATAGCAGCTTGTTCAAAAGCATCGTGCGTGCCCCAGCTGTTCACAGCTTCTTAGCACATGGGAGAGGACTTGCCAGCTGCTGAGGCAACTGTACTCACATTTGCTGCGTTTGTGCAGTAACCACGGAAGGTAAAACTCCAGACACCTTTGCTGAACTGCAGTTCTTGTGAACAGCCTTACTTGTTTCTGTTATGCCACTGTTATTCCAGATACAGTCTCTCAAACAAGAAGGTGTAAAAGAAAATGTCAGAAATGATGTTGTTTTTTTTGACATAAATATAACTAGCATGAATTTCCCCCTACTTAAAATCGGGCCTGCTTTTATAGATTATTGGATAACAAAGGATGTGTCTGCTATTAGAGCGTGGGACTTTTTTTTGTGTCATATGAATCAGGTTCTACTATGTATTTTCTATTGCCTGGAATATGCAGAAATTACAATATGTATTCAGACAGTGCTTTTTTGTTTTCAGATTATTAGGTTATTTTACATGTGTTAGAGCTGGAAGGTACAGTGCCATGCCCTTTATCTTGTCCTTGAGAAAACTTGAATTTCCTAGAAATTGTTACTTATCCAAGATGATTAGTTCTTTGATTTAATTGAGTAAATCTCATGCTGAGCGTTCACAATCCAGGACACGTGAAGTCTAGCCCTGGATGGACTCCCAATTCAGACACCACAGATAGAAACAAATACTTGCAAGATGAGGACCAGAGCAGAGGCACTCTTGCTACGAAGGCACCTTTTTAGGCACTTTTTGTGTCATCAAGTCAGCTCAAAGCCAGCGTAGTAAGTTCACATGCCAGTAACAATTGAGGAGAGTCTGGGTACAGGAAATCAAAAGAGGTATTACATGGCATATCGTATTTTGAGTACATATACTTAAAAGTGAAGGCCTTGTGTTAGATAGAGATACCTCCATATCTAGGCCTCCCTGTCTTCCCTCTCCTGTCCAGCTCTAAATCATGTTGCTCTCCTAATTACTATGAAGGGAGATGAAGAAATGCCCTCTGGTAGGTACAGTATAAATCCGAATCCTTTCTTGGGATTCAGTCAGCTTCAACCCCTTTGTTCTATAAGAGGTTATAAAATAAACCATAAACACTTGGACGGACATATATAAACCCCCTGACCAAGTCTCATCTTACTTAGTGGCTCTTGTACTGGAAACTGCTGTGGCTTCAGATCCCCTACTGACTCATAGTTGCCGAGTTAGACCCACAATTTTAAGCCCTTTAATTCCCTTCTGGGCTCCACTGATACATTCATGTATCTTTTACTTTATCCCTGTTGTGCTGTCATATTTGATTTTTACCATGTTTCAGCTGATTTTGCTATTATTTTCATTTGAAACTCTGAAGAGCTGGAGGAAACAGGACTGTTTTGCATAAGGGGAAACTGAGGACCTTGTCTGGCTAGAAATAGAATGAAACTCACCTGACTCCAAACTCAGCACTCTTATTGGCTGAGTCTTGGAAAGATCAACATACGCAAAGCTAAAGGTGGAGTTACCTCTTTCCAAGGCTTCACTGTGCGCGCCCCCTGACTATGGTGGTTCTCACTAGGTTTTTTTTTACTGGGTTCTTTCCCTGAGATCACTCGTCCTAAAACATTTCCCTGCACACTGTAATTGTTCTCTTACTAAGCTATGTGTTTAAGTCTTATGTCTCAAGTAAAATTGCCAACTTTCTAACACAGACATCCCTGTATTCTGCCACACACACACACACACACACACACACACACACACACACACACATACATCCATCCAAAAGGCTGTTGGATCCATTATCCTTCTTCAACTAGTGCAGTGCCTTTAAGAAGATGACTCAACGTTTACTGCATCAGAGTGTTTATTTCTGTTGAATGGTTTGGAGTGCTCTGCAATTCTTGGTGGATGTCAGATACAGATGAATGATCAAAGTTAACCTCTTGTCTTTCCCAAAGGGGACTACTGGAAAATGAAGCAGCTCCCCTGGATCATGGTGGCCATGTTGTCCCTTCAGCATCATGCTCCTTAGAGGTTAGAGACAACAGCTGTTTCTCTGTAGGAGGAAGGTAATGATGAGCTTTGGGGATGCAGATACAGAGGGCCCCTCCTTTGCTCAGGACTTCTCCAGTATTTCTTGTGCAGCCACAGTCCCGCTGCTGTGTACACTCTATACCCACCCCCACTCCCCATCCCTGCCCACAGCTTTGGCAGCTTTCTCTGAATTCTGGGACCCTTTGTTTTCTCTTTGACATGCTGGCCCTCCTGCTCCTGGTCTGCTGCTGCTCCCAGCCACTCTGGCAATCCTTGGTTTCAAGTGTCTTAGGGACACTGCCTTGGATGCCCTTATCTCCATCTGTCATTGGTATTTAATTGCTCCCCCCGGCCCCCTCCAGCCTGCTCTTTGACAGGGGTAAGTTTCCCCTCGCCATCCTTTCTAATTACTTCTCTCAGCTTTTCCTTGCAGCGCTTAAGTCTGCACTTTCCCAGGCCTTCTCTTCGTGTCTTTGTTTCTCTCTGGAGCTGCCCTGCCCTCTCTTTCTCCCTTCTTTCCTTCCACCTCTTTTTGAGTTCAGTGCTTCTTGAGAAATACTTTCTTTCTCCTTTATTTTTTCCTCTCAACGACTTCCAAACCCTTCTTCCTTAATCCTGAGCCCATCCTGTTTGACTGTCACCTAATTGGGTGTAATGCTAACATTATATGCTCTATCCTGGTTTTTATTTTGAGGACTCTTTGCTCTTAAAAGATGGTTCTTTGGAGTGGAAAGTTGGAAGCACCGATTTTGAAACTAGTCAGGCTAGGGCATTTCAAAGGCCTGAACTTTGGGGGAAAAGGCTTGAAATTTATTTTGGCTTCCTTTTCTCATGGCTGTACCTTGAGTATAATGAAACATAGGCTTGCTTGGGATAACCACCTCTCCCTTGTGAATGAAAGCTGCGTATGCACAGAGTGGAAGTAATTTTTTTTTAATTCTTCAAATTGTATTTCTGAGGATCTTGGAGTTGACTTTGGTTCATGGCCAGTCTGGCCTGTATCTAAGTCATGAGAACTGGTCATTTTGAGACTGTGTATTGAGGGCATCGCCTAGCAGAGACCTGTATGCCTGAAAATTGCTGGGAAAGAAACTGATGGACCCCAGTTGTGGGATATTCATTTTCCTCCTCAAAGCTTTGGACACAGAGGGATATCCATAGTGTTCTGAAATAAGCAGTTAGCTCTTAGGAAGCACAGGAAGGGGTCCTCGCCCTGCCTGGAGCCAGAGCTACAAGGAGAACACCAGGCTGGCGTGACTCCTGCTCTGTTTGCCATGTGCTCTGGGGTCCTCCAAGCCAGTACTTACTCAATGCATGAAAATTGCACTTTTTCTGAAAATTTGTGTTTACTGACCACTTAAGTCACCTTTCCCCTTACTGTCTCTCTTTTTTTAAGTTCTAAAAAAAGTAAAGAGATGCTTACTTGTACCAAAAAGGGGTTTGGTCCTTTAATTTCCAAATTAAATGGGAGCATCATTTTCTGGTCCCTTGGATCTGGGTGTCTGTTATAGCATTTGGTCAGGAGTCTATGTTGGTAAGATGGTAACTTATGCAGACTCAGGAACCTTTATTTCAACAACTTTTTCTTTTGCGTCAGAGTCCTGGGGTAGTCATCAGGCTCAATTAGTCAATTTATTTGCCTGCAAAATCTCTACAGAAAGTTTTCTCTCTCTCTCTTTTTTTTTTAACATTGGAATTATATAGACACAAGAAATGAAAACAGTGAGATTGTTTATTCAGTGACCTATTCAGCAAATATTTATTAACCACATGATATGGGTGTGCTTATATGTTTATTTCAGCAGGTATGTACACATGTGCAAGCTTAGTATTGAGACTGAGAGTGAGTCCTGCTCTCACAGAGTTTACAATCTGGAGGTACAGTTACAAGTACAGAAGCAGAGGAAAGTGGTGATGGAAACACACATTCCAGATGTCATGGAGACACAGAGGCTGTGATTGATGGCGGGTGGGTGCTGTGACCTCCTTGGAGCGTCTTGTGGGGACTGTGCACAGGTGGCAGCTCAGCATTGGTAGTTCTCTGAATCAGCAGTCTTGTGGGTGAAGTCTTGACGGGTATTTCAAGTGAGGTAAGATAAAAAGTAGTAGAGTCTGGATAGAACTCAGATCCAAAGTCATAAAACTTATGAAACAAATGAGAGAACATGTATGTTTCTTCTTAGGTTCACTTTTCCTTCTCTGTCCTGTGCACATAGCTGTGTGCAATACAGGAAGAAGGGCCCTGGAGAGTTATTCTGTATAAAAGGTGTATGGTTGGAATCTAGATCACCTACTGTCATGTCACAGGTCTACTGGGCATCTGGTCTTGACTGTTATTCTGGATTTGTGATTACACATTTTCTCAGACATCCTTTAGATTCATTGTTTTACTAGCTGTCTTTCTAAAGAGCCTTTCTCTTCCCTCTACCAAGCTTTGTATAGACTGACTGCCAGCTTATTGTCCAGGGGGAACCAGACCCCACAGCTCTCTACCTCTTTTTCTGGTGCCATGTATTGAGTCAACAGTCTCTGATTTCTGCCTTGTTCTTCCCAACTATGTGGTAGTGAAGAAAGTGGTTCTATTCTGGGCCTGTTAAGAGAAAGAGTGACTTTTTTCTCATCATGCAGACACATAATTGTGCACACACAAAGTGCCCTCAGAAGTCTTGTCTTCACATCCAGCAGCCTGTAGCCTCCACTGCTCTTCTCTTCCCATTTTTGCCTTTTAAGGAGGCAAATGTCTGTTTCTGATAAAACCCCCTTGTGATTGTCAGAGTACTGATGGGGCAGGTTGGAGGAAACCAACTAGGAAAGGAGAAGCTGATTCTGTACTTCTGAGGAGAGGACAAAGGTTGCCCCTCCTTTAGGATGAATCACTGTGGTGCCAAAGAAGAAATGTTGACAAGTACATCCTGAGTAGAGCCGAGTCCACGGATTCCATTGCAGATGTGGCTCCTGATGGCAGTGCAAGTAGAATGACAGAACTCTGTCCCTGAACTCTGTGCCTTAATGAGAAAATTCCATGCTTGAAAAATTGGAGGTACACATGCTTTTTAAAAATAAAAAGACTGTAATTTTTAGTCTATTGAATTTTATATCTAAATTAGCTCTAAGAACAAGCCTAAGAATCTAATTACTGGAAAAAATGATAGATCATGTGCTCATGTTTATAGAGGGCTTTCTTCAGTCAATTTCCATCTCAATCCTAAAAATGAATTTGATAAGATTTTTAATAGGGTTTTATATATACAATTTTCATTCTGACCCCAGAATTGTCCAGTTTATGTATTGAAAAACAATCATCACATACTTATGACATTGAGTTTCCAGGAAAAAGAAAAACATATCCTATACTCGACGAGAAACTTATATGGTAGAAAAACATTCTGGTTGATTATTTATGTAAACCCAATATCTGTGTGTTAAAAAAAACAAAACAAAAACAAAAAACACTTCCTCATCACTTTTTAAAAAAGCTGAAGGCTTTCATCACATGGCTTTTTTTTTTTTTTTTTTTTCTACACTTGGTTCTCATAGAGTTGGAAGAAAACACAAGCTAGTTTCAGCAGGCAGTGAAAGCATTTTATTTCTTTCCATGAACAAATTAGTTCCATCTCTAATGTCTAAGCTTTTAGAAAAAACATAGAAAAAAAAATAAAAACAGAGGAAACAGCATACTTATTGTGAAAAACTTCTCACTTTGATTTTAAGCAGATACCAGTTCTAGTTTAAATAACAGTATTCTTTATCTGTAAACCCACTTATTTTTCATTTGCCCCAACCATGTTTTCCGGTACCCATTTTCTTCTCTATCACTTCCTCTGTCAGCTAGAAATTGGCTTTAAAAAGTTAAGTGCTATGTTTGCATAATTATCAACCAGTGCTTTTTATTTTCTTAGCTTTTTATCCTCTTTGATGACGAATTTTCATGGATTTCTGAGAGTTACCCAAGAATGGCTTTGTTTTATTATATCCTATTTCCAAATGGTTTTCCTATTGTTTTCAATTCTAGGGACACTTGGAGAGAGTTAATGAGCTATGGAAGACTTGCCTCCATTGTGTTTAGGCTTATGAAATTAGTTATCATCAAGTGTATTAAGTACGAGAATGCCTACAGATGTAATAATTTTTAGTTTCAGTAGAGTGGAGACAACTTAAAAGATAAAAAGATTTCTTAATATGAGAGAAGTTTTCTCTCAAGATATTTTTCCTATTATTATTTTGTATCATCATCATTATCATCATCACTATCATCATCTTCATTATTATTCCCTAAGCTATCATCATCTGATTGGACAAACAGCTCTTGCTAAGAGAAATTCCTTCCTAGCAGTGAATAATGGAATTCTACTTAAAATGACTCAGCATGAAAATCACTTAAATTTAAGATGGAGTTATTCAAGTTTATAAATATTGATGAGCACTTTCTTTGCAGGGCACTTTCACATACCTAATGTCATTCAGTCACAACCACCATATGAAGTGAGTGTTGAGGCTCACTGAGGTAAAATGGGAAAAATCACTTACCCTAGTGAGCAACAAATGGAGATTTAAATCTAGATCTTCTGGTTCCAAGTTCAATGTACTTTCCATTGCATTAAGCCGGTAAATAAATGATTGCAATATCACAGTGAAGGTCACACATATCCTTGAGGATTCCAGAAGTACAGTTTGAGGGTGATGTGGTAACAATTTAAGAACAAAGCTCTGTCAAGTTAGAGTTGGAGATTTTAGTGCCCTTAAGTCTACATTGGAATAGGAGATAGGACTGCGTATTTGCCTCCTTTTTTTCTAAAGGCATTTATTGTCCCAGACTTACCCAGTGAAGTATATTTTTAATTTAATTGCACATCCTCCAAAAACAACTGCCTTTCCTCCCTCCCTTCCTTTCTTCTTTCTCTTGCCAGTGTTTCCTTAAATTTCTAGCAGAGGGTTGTTTTTTTTTTTAAATTTGGGTCAATATTAAACCAAAATATCTTAATCTCCAGGACTTTATGATACAGCTTTGGATAATGTACTCAAACTTTTTCTTGTTGCTACACTTCTTTATCTTATAAAGATAAGTATTTTCAGTAGTAATTTTGAAAATTTTTGAATTTTAAAAACTCATGGTTATTGACAATATTGAGTGCAGAAATATAAGGATGAATAATAGTAGCTTGTTATTTAAGAGTTTTCTCCTCCAAATACCTCTTGATTTTCTATTTTAGTAGAAGTAATACATAGTCCTCATCACTCTAAGTAGTAATTACTTGCATTTAAGTATGTTTTATAGTTTCACATGCATCTCATTATTTTGACATTCTATAAAATAATCTGGTTTGTCTTATCTTTCTTTTATAGATTAAGAAAATTAAAGCTCACATAAAAAATGTTCTATTCAAGGTCATAAAGGAAGTGGATGGCGGAGTTGGACCTGGAACTCCCAGCCCTGTTTTTTCCACACTTGATTTGATTAAGTCGATAACAAGGGATAGAAATTTCCTATTGGTTAAAAAAAATAAAATACTTAAAGATTTTTCTGTTGCGTTTGCCACAATTTAAGACTTTAATACTTCTACTTATTTCTTTCTCTGTTAACCTATTATAAGATGGAAGGCAATAGCTGTTAGAAGAATGTAAATTACCACAATAAATAGAGTTCTTCATTGAAGGTTAGAAGCAAAAGTTTTGGCTAAGTTGAATGGTGTCTCAGGATTCTCAATAATCAGAACAGAGATAATGACTGGCTTTGCTGTTGAATATGTCGAGCTTCCCCATCCTTATTAGGAATATTCAAGGAGCTGTGCTGGAAAGTGAATCTGTGCACAGAAATAGTCACACTGATTAGTCAGTGCTAACAGGAAGGGAATTAATGTTTATTGATTATGCATTCTGTTTAGACTATGTGCTGAGCATTGCCTATACATTATCTCACAACATCTCTTAACATAGTCCTATAGATATCTTGAGGATTCAAATCTAAGTGATGGAACTGGTGTTATTTCCAGATCTAAAAATTATTGTCCTTCTATAATTTATTTTTTAAAATGATTTTCCTGCAAATACCTTCTTTAATTTCTAGTTAGCCTGAATATGAGACAAAAAAATTTCCAGTTGTAATGATATTGAGAAGTTAAAAGAAAAAATTAGATAGCAGTTGGCTTGAACTGGGCTGTCTTCTCATTTTGAGTAGTGTAGAGCTATGCTTCTGAAACTTTAATGTTCATTCAGATTACCTGGGGATCTTGTTCAAAATGTTTTTGTGTCTATGATTTTCTGTCTACTTGTTCTATTAAATATTGAGAGGGCAGCATTGACGTATGTGATTCTTCTTGTGCATTTGTCTTTCTCCTTACAGATCTATCAGTTGTCACTTCATGTATTTGAAAATCTACTTATTAAGGTGAATAGAATTTTGGATTCTTAAGCCCTTTTAATGAACTGGACACTTTATCAGAATGAAATTATCTCCTTAATAATAGATTTTATATTCTTTAAAATCTCTTCTGAAATCCACTCCATTTCTTTGGATTGGTGTTAGTGGACTACTTTCCTTCTTTTACTTTCAACTTATTTGTATTGTCCGTCATATGTAGTTGGGTCTTACTTTGATTTTTCAAATAGGACTGTCTCTGTATTTTAACTGTAGATCTTTAGACCATTTACACTTAATGTAATTTAACATGGTTGGTTTCAAGTCTGTCATCCTGCTATTTTTCATTTAGTGTGTCTTTTATTTTACTTTTTTGTTTTTCTGACTCTCTTGGATTGAATAATTCCATTGAAATGTTATTCCATTTTCTCCCCATTGATGGGTTATTAGCTTTATTTCTTTGTTTATAATTTTGGTGGTTGCTTTAGGGTTTACAGAATACATGTTTATCACAATTTACCTTTAAGTGGTTATGCCACTTCCCAAATAGCAATCTTAAAATAGTCTATTTTCATCTTGGTCATACTGTTGTATATTTCGCTTTTACATATGTAATTAACTTTACATAAATTGTTATAAAACTTTTGTTTTAGAAATTATTCTCTTTTAAAGATATTTTAGAAGAAGAAAAAGCATCTTATGATTTTACGTACATAATTATCATTTTCAGGGCTCTTCATTCCTTTGTTACCCATATTTATGCTAGATATAATTTGCCTCTGCTTAAGACATTTCTTCTTATGGAGAACTGCCACTGAATTCTTTCTACTTTTGTATGCCTTATTAATTCCTTTTTCTCTTTAGTTTTGAAGCAATCTACTCCACAGCTCATTCATGCACTGTGTGTGGTATTGTTGTTTTGCTCTGTTTTTCATTTTGGATGTTTCTATTGCTATGTGTAAAGTTCATTGAATTTTTTTCTTTGACATCTGTCTGCCATTAATTCTATCCAGTGTATTTTTCATCTCGCACTTTGTAAAATTTGCGGGATATAGAATTCGAGATTGGCAATTTTTTTTTTTCTTTTCAGATTTGTAAAGATGTTTCTTCACAATCTTGTCACTTGCATTGTTTTGGATGCAAAATATGTTGTTCTTTTTCTTGTTTGATGTATTTTTCTTCTGGTTGCTTTGAAGATGTTTTCTTTTTCATTGATTTTGATCAGTTTGAGTATAAGATTCCTCAGTGTATTATTCTTTATGTTTGTTGTATTTAGGGATAGTTGAGTTCCTTGTTCCTTTAGATTTATATTTTCATAGGGTTTGGAATATTTTTAGCCTTTGCTTCTTTAAATATTATTTCTGCTCCTCACCATCCTATGTGAGACCTTCAGTTACGTACTCTACTATATATTACTATACTTCAATTATCTCCACAGCTCATTCATGCTCTCATTTAAGTTTTTGGGTTTTTTAAGTCTTTTTTTTTTTAACTTTTGGATGTCTGTTGCTATGTCTAAATTTCACTGATCTTTTCTTCTGTGATGTCTGTCTGCCATTAATTCTATTCAGTGTATTTTTGATCTCACACTTTGAAAATGTCATTTCTAGAAGTTTGGTTTGTGTTTTTATTAATACCTCTACTTAAAATCTTGAATTTTTTGATCCACATCTGCTAATTCTAACATCTGTCATAAATCCAGACCAGTTTCTGTAGACTGACATTTCTCCTAAAAGGATTATATTTTCTTGCTTTTTTTGCATGCCTTGCAATTTTTGATAGGATGGTCAACATTATATTATCTTCTTGAATGTTGGATATTTTTGTATTACTATAAATATGTTGCAGTACCTTGCCTTTAAGGCTTATCAGTAGGACTAGAGCTCAGTCTAGAGCTAATTATTCCCCACTAAAAGGCAAATAACTAATGAGTAACTAATGTCCCTGAACTGTGTACCTAGAAGAAACAGGTACTAATGTTGGCCCTGTGTAAGTATTGGGCAGTGTTACCTTTAATCCTTTCTGGCATGCCACGCCTTCCTCCTCCCAGTCCTAGATAGCTTGTAGACAGTAGCTTATAGGCATTAAGTCAATGCTACATTCTCAAAAGTAACTCTTTGCAGATACCCATGTAGCTTTCTCTTCTGTCCTCCTAACTAGAGCTGCCTTGTTCTCCACATACTCTCATCCATGTATCCTCCATTCAGGGAGTTCACTGGGATCTTCCTGCATTCCCTCCTTCTGTGTCATGGCAAGGAAATGTCTTAAGGTACTAAGATGAGACAAGCATAGGCTCACCTCATTTACTTTCTGATGTCCTCTCTCCTAAAACTGTTGTGTTATATTTTTTGCCTTATTTTTTCTTTCTTTTATTTTTGAAGGGGTAGTTTAAATTTGTCTGTTTCGTATTGCCTCCTCTTGGCCAAACATGGGATTCTAAACAAAATTCAGTCTTATTGGGTAGGTTTTAGTTGGAGTCTATGAGCCTACATTTCTAAGAAATTTTAGATAATATTGATGCTTTTGGAAAAAGACTTTTGAATAATCAGTCTCTATCTATTAATTAGAAATATTTTATGAGCTACATGTAAATTTTTCAAATTTTATAAAGAATTATAAGCAGGTGAAATTAATTTAATACCTTATTTTCTTTAATCTAGTCTACCCAAAATGTTATTATTTTAACATGTAATCAATATAAAAATATTAAGAAGACATTTTAATTTTGTTTTATTGACTAAGTCTTGTAATTTGATGTGTATATTAGACTTATTGCAGATCTAAATTCAAACGTTACATTTTAATTGTAAGTACTTGGTTTATATTTAGATTTTATAAAATTTATAGTGGAAAAAGTATATATGTGTAACCAAGTTACATATTAACTTTACAATAACTGAAATGTTAAAAGATAATTTACCCCTAATATGTGCATCCAAAATGACAAAACTTGTTCATCTTTTCAAGAATTAATTTGAGATTAATTTGAGCATGTTTTATTGCTGACTGAAGTTCAATCTTTTTTGTATCCATACTGTATTGGAATATTGAAAAATTTGACCATATTTTATAATTTAAAAAATAATTAAAGCAAATATTTGAATTTAATTACCAATTATGATTTGTATAATTATCGCTCTAACTTGTGTTGTCTGCATTAAATATTCCAATGAACACATTACATTGTTACATCAGTGTGTAGAAAAGAATTGTTTAAACTCAATCACCTTGTTAATCCCGGGTAGATCAATGATATGTTTATGTGTTACACTCATACACAAATATAATCTGAAGCAATAGAACATATACAGTACATTAGAGTCCTACCAAAATAATATGTTGGTGTTAGATATTTTACATTGCTTCAGTTTTTAAAAATAAAACCCATTAAAATTTAACATTTTGTTCCTCAGTTGCACTTGTTATGTTTCAAGTAGCCTTCCTTGTGTGGCCAGCGGTTCTTGCATTGGTAGGTCAGGTTGGAGGATGTTCATTGAAATCTAGAAACCTCATGCCATCATGCAGATAGGTTCTCATACTTCTTATCCTGTAACTGTCTCTTCCTTGTCTAGTCCTATTGCACCCAGGAATTTTAGGAGTGTATCAAAGGAAATCTTGCATAGTTAAGTGGTTTCTGAAGGATTATATGACCGTGTCTCAAGTGTTGGACAACTTCCCACTGTGCTAGGCCATTAGGACAAGTCTCAGGGCAGCAGTTCTGACCTCAGGGACAGTTTGTGGGTTGTAATATTGGGACTGTGCCAAAGCAAGGTCTTTAGGTCAGCTGCAGCTGTTCTCCATCTTCTCATGGACTGCTAACCCTGAACCTTTGGATCAATCTGACCTGGATTTAGTTGGGTGGGAATTCTGTTGACATTACTATGGTTTTGGAAGAAGCAGGCTTCATTTTCACACCATTATCGAGGATGTTAGGCAAAAGCTATCCCTTAGCTAAATTGGCTAAGAATTTTCAGAATCCATTTTTATTAATAACCATAGCCTAGGAAAGTACACCCGAAAAAACATGAATAAAATAAAATGATTGACTTTTTAATTAATACAAAAAGAATTATGTTGTAAGACATTCTAAAATTCAAAAGTCACCTTACAGACTAGATGGGCATACTCAAATCTGGGTAATCCCTCCTTGCCAGGATCACCTGGTTAAACACTGTGTTGCTCTTTTTTTTTTTTTTTTTTTTTTCCTCCCTTCAGTTAGTATTTCAAACACTTCAGTGTTTGGGAATATGTTGCTTTGTTTCATATTTTTTGTATTATCTTCATGAAAAATTAGGGATGCTAACTTAGATATGAGGTCTCCTTTTGCCCCCCCAATACAGACTGTACTGTATGTTCAGATAGAGTTTAAGCAGTACTGCTTGTTACTTCCTTGGTTTAAAATACAAAGTATGCTTAATACCTCTAAACCATATCTTCTAGAATCATAAAAAAATGAGAAAAATGATTTTATTCATTCTCCTTATTTTCTATTTTTACGCTCGACCACATATTAAAAATGAAAAAGACACATTGAATGAATAATCACTTTAGCATTTCTCATGTTTCTAAAGATAAGATCTAATTCCATAGTCTTCATTTCTTTTTTTTTTTTAGATTTGAATATTGTTGCGTCAGTGTAGTTACATTGTTTTGAAGTGTTATATATTTTTGTATCCGGAAGTCAGGCAGAATAGAGATATCAGCTTTGCACTGGTTTACTCCAGAGGCATCTGAATGGACATCTATGACTGACTGCAAGCATCCTGCACTGGGTGGACCCTGGTCCCTCTTCTGACACCATCTTGTTGAGTAACCTGGGGCCAAGTAATATACTGCTTTCCGAGTTTCATTTATTCATCTTCATAGGGTGGGAATTTGATTTTGACAGTTTCCTCAACTGTTCCATGGAGCACTGCTGGCCTTTGATACTTCTCCAATGTATTCAGGCAAATTGAAGAAAAGTTGTACCTATAGATACTTCGTATTGGGTTACTCAAGGCACATTAGAGGCTAAAGTCCTGGAGGAAAGAAGTCTGCTTCACATCTAAACTCTTTGAACCTGGAAACTCTCCTTTGGGGGAGAAGTACCCTTAAATATATCAAAACATTCTGATGTACATAGTTTGGGAAACACTGGACTTGATTAGAGTTCAGCAAATTATAACCTGAAGGCCAAAGCAAACCTACTTTTTGTGTAAAGTTTTATTGGGAGACAGTCATGCCCATTCATTTAAGGATCATCTTTTCATACCACAGTGGCAGAGTTATATAGCTTCCACAGTGACTTTTTTGACCTGCAGTGCCTAAACATTTGCCATCTGGTTATTTACGAGAAAAGTCTGCCAAATCATGTGGTAGATGATTGCTTTCTAAACATCGAAGTGATTCATGATTATGATTGAAAAAAAAAAGGATAGTAGAGAACTGCTGATAATGAAATACAATATTCTTGTTATCCAGAAACAACCATTTTTACTGGTCCTGTTCATTCTTTTAGTGTTTATTACTTCTACAACCCTAATAAGATACTTACTCAGCTGTTTTTAATGTATCTGCTTTGGATTTTCTCTTGACTTTGTGATGATAGATGAAGCCCCAGACTCTCACCATACACACCTGTTGTGCGCTGCTTCTCAGTTTGATCCCTATGCAAATTCTTTTGTTGATTGACATTGACATTTTAGTAGTCAAAAACCTTTCTACCTTGTTCCATTGACTTTTTAACTTCTATATCTAGTTAAAAATTTGTGAAATGAGAATTCTAAGTACCACTATCCTTATGGCTACCTCTTTTTCTACTTGTTCATCTTTCCTTTTTCCCCAGCTCTCTCTTTACTTTGAAGTGTTGCGGTTGATCACATTTGACTTACCTAATTTGCAGTATTTTCTTTGTTTTGCCCATAGGTTGAGTCTTAAGGTTGCAAACTGAGCATATTAATGCAAATGCTATCTGTAGCAAAACCAAATGATCTGCCATAATTATATTTCTCTCTCTATAATTCTGCTCTCACAACTGCATTACTCAAAGGAGAAAGCTCAAGTGTCATTTTTTATGGATTTGTTCTATTAGACTCTACCAGTTGTTCCAAATTATGGCGCTTTTGAACCAGGTCTTTCTTGAATTTTGTTGGTATATTTGACCTGAGTTTGTTTTTATTGGCCTCTTGTTTCATTTTGCCTTATTGAGAGGAAAATCATGTCTTTATCACATCCCTAGTACTATCTTCTTATTTTTCTGTTCCTTGGAATAAATGTGCTTCTTTTAAAGACATCTTTGTAGAGCTCATACATTGAAGTTCTTATTGCTTCCCAGGTCCACTTTGGTCCATTTTCCTTGAATTCCAGTCTTTGTCCTACTAGTCATGTATCCTGCATTTCCCCTCTCTGGTGTTTACCCCATTTTGATGGAATAGAGTCTCACATGACTTTCTCAAGTGAGTTTATTCTGAGTTTTGCATGTTAGAAAATGTCTTTATTACCATCAGTATGGATGTATAGGTTTGAAATAGTTTTTCCTCTAGACATCAAAACTTTTGCCTTACTCTTGCTGATTTGAAAATACACGTGCTGTTCTAATTTTTTTTTTTTTTTAAGGAAAGATGTATGCAGGAATTAAGGTGAGCAGAGACAGGCAGACAGGAAGACGGAAGAGGGTGAAGTACTTTATTTTATTTTGGGTTTTCATCTTTGTTGCTCCCCCACCCAGGACACGAACCTGGGCCCTAGGGGTGTATGTGGACAATGCTTGGCCATAGACAGTTGACTAAATCTGCTATTCCTCCAGGATAAGCCTGATTTTATTTTTAATCTGTTTAATGAAATTCTTTTGTAAGTGCCTAGAGTTTCTCTGTTCCTCAGTATTCTACAATTTCATAGTAACTTCACACTGAAGTGTCTGCTGTAAGTCTCATGTATTATGTTTGCAGTATCAGTCAGTTTCTATTCAGGAGATAAAAATCACACAGATATTTGAAAAGGGAGAGTTTAAAGGACTATCAGTTAGTAGCAGAGGATTGACTAGTAAGACATTAGCAGAGGTTTAGAAAAGAGAACTATAAAGAAAAGAGGGATAACAGATACAGGGAACTACCTCTGGGACTGAGGCAGGATCAAATTCAGAGTGGCTGTCCCTCATCCACCCTCAAACACTGAGAGATCTCCTTAAAGGTGTGCCCTGTGGCCCACTGTGCCAGAGCAGTTGCCTGAGAGGCTCTGTATGGTGGTGGGGGAACCACAAACTTGTTAGGAAGCCCCCCAGCAAGTGCCTGAAGTACTGGTTGGAGGCCAGCAGAGGAAGCTGACTCTATATACCCATGACATTGCTGCTGTGCTTCACTGGGAAGCAGTCACCGTGTTACTGGGTCACTGGAAGCTGTCCTCCAGGATGCTGCTGAGATTTTCTGGTGTGGACACTGCAGGGCATTCTGCATGATGCTGGCCACAGAGGGTAGCAGGAGCAAGCTAAAAGAGCATACTTTAAACAGAAGCACCTTCCTCCTGCATTACACCAGCTCCCTAACAAAGCTTAGCCTGATGTTAGCTGGCACAGGAGTGACCTCCCACGCTCAGACCCAGTACACTTTGTTTCCCCCAGTTTCAGTTAAGCGTGGTCAACTTCGGTCTGAATATATTACCTATGATATTTTGAGAGACCACATTCACATAGCTTTTGTTATAGTATATTGTGATCATTCTATTATTAACTATAACAGGTGTGTACATATAGGAAAAAGCACAATATATGTATAGGGTTAGGTTCTATTAGTGGTTTCAGGGATCCCCTGGGGTTTGTGGAGTGTGTCGTCCATAGACGGGGAGATGTCTGTGTATCATGAAGGAGGGCAGAGGAGGAGGGACTGGAGCTTACCAGCCATTACAGCGATGACTATCACAGTCTGGAGTCTGGTAGCTGATGTCTTTCTTCAGGTCTGGAAAGTTTTCTTATATTATTTCTTTGCTAATTTCTTCCTTTTCTTTTCCCCCAGTTTTCTCTAGTTTTTAGAACTCCCTTAGTCAAGTGTTAGAATTTGTCCTCTAGTTGTCTGTCTTTTTATCTTTAATTTTTTCATTTCTTTCTTTTTGCTCTATGTTCTGGGAGATTTCTATAACTTTAAGTCTTCTATTGAAGTTTTCATTTGATAATCATTTTTTATTCATTAGCTCTTTTCTATTTCCAGATTGTATATTTTTCTAAGAATTTCACATTCTGATCTTTTTTAGTAGTTGCACATTCTATGGTTCTATTCATCATCTCAAAATATTTCATAACCTTTTGTTTCCTGGTGATGGATTCATCTCACTAATGTAAGTTTATACATCTTAAAAAGTTATTTTTACCATCAATTTGGTGGGTCAGTCTCCCTGAGTTTAAATCATAGCTCTAATATATATTAGCAATGCACCTTTTCAAGCTTTAATTTCCTCATCTATAAAATGTGGATGATGATAGCTAGTGACTATCTCATAAGTACTAGGAGACTAAATGGGCTCATGCCCGAAAAGTACTTAGTACAATGACTTTATCTATTATTTTTTGTAAATATGCCACACTAGTTTAAACTGGTTATAGCTGATTATTATTTGAAAAATAATTGTAGTCTATAAAATACTGTTTCTTTGGAGTTTCTTTTTTTTAATTATAATTGCTGTTGCTGACACTGTTATCACTTCTACTATGAAGGTGGTCAAATAAGCAGATGTAGTAATTAGCAGAAAAGCATAGGGTAAAAATAATGATAAAGATATGTACACATTCCTTTCCTGCATGGCACTGGACTATATATAAAGGGGTATCTCTACCCTCATGGAACCTTCATTCTAGAAAAGGAGCTAGGCATTGAACCAGGAAGTCCATGTTTATAATGTGTTGTGTCCTCTGACGGGCACTGTGAGGAAAAAGGGGGTGGGAATGGAGTGGGGGGGCATAGGTGCATCTTAGAAGAGGTGTCACTTAGGCTGCAAGTTTGAGAGGCCGTCTGGCTGGTGAGGAATATTGATGGTAGCACCAGCGGAATGTGCAGGGACCCGGGTGGACTTACGTTCACAACATGTGTGCAACTTCAGTGTACTTTTTCTTCATCCCTCCGCTTCCCTTCGCCTACTATAGAGCCTCAAAACACAGACAGTCACTGTCCCCCCAAAGCTGAACCATTTGTGTGGGTGGATAAATCAGACCCTTAGAGTGAGATGTTTAAACTATGGCTCTTTGTATTCTTTTGCCTTATTTGAAGAGTTTATGTTCTAAGGAAACTCCACATTCCCACCAACAAAAGTTAATTTTTCAGTTTCAACCAGTTCATCTTGGTTGTGAGTTAAGGAAATAATTGGAAGAAATTATTTAAAAAATGAAATTTACATTTTAAATGGAATTTAGTGGACAAATAATTGGAATCTACTCGATAGGAGGGCCTATGTTAGATGCTTCTGAGAGATTAAGAAAAAACAGAATGAGAAAATAATCCCTGCTAGTTATAGACATGGTATACACATTTCAAAAGTGTTGTAAAACAACACATTTTATGTCCTAATTTAGCATGTTGCTCAGTTACAAAGTGAAACACACACATGGGAAAAACACCATGGATTTAAGGAGTGCTATGAACTCTGTGGACTTGGAAAATGTACTGGGAAATCCCAGCTTTGACTAAAGGGAGGTGTGGTTGCCATTTTGGTCTTGGCAGGCAGAGAGTCTAGCCCACAGGCGCAGGAAATACCAGTGCACTTTGACGTTAATAAGTATATTAGTCAATTCTGGCTCCTCTAAGAGAACTCCATGGATTGGATGACATAACAAACATATATTTCTCCCAGTTCTGGAGGCTGGGAATTCCAAGACCAAAAGCCTTTGGTGTCTGGTGAGAACTTGCTTCCTGGTTCATGGACAGCAGTTTTCTGAGTCCTTACATGGCAGAGGGGTGAAGGTGCTCTCTGAGCTCTTTCATAAAGACATTAATTCCACTTGAGGGCCCCTTCCTCATGATCAAATCACCTTATAATGGCCCCCCATCCATTCTGTCACCTTGGGGATTAGGTCTGAACATATGAATTTTGGGGGAACATAAATCTATGGCATAAACACACAATTCAAGAGCACATGTGATGGTTTCTTCACTGGGGAAGACTTTTACACAGACTGGATTATTTCTCTGGGCTGCTGAGCAATTCCAGACAGGATGTGAAACACCCCATGTGTCAAGGCACTGCTGCCTGCAGATGAATCCAGGGACACCCACTGACACTTCTCTTTGAGGCCACTGATATCTGGACCCTTCAGGTAGCACAGGTTGCTACCCCATCCATGTGTCTGACCCAAGCTGGGTGTTTGTTCAGAGTCCAGAGCCTGAGGGACTGCTGGCATGCATTTGGGTACCTGACTGATGGCTGTGTGCTGTCCTCCCTATCTCTCTCCCTGTTTGTCATAAATGAGCAGCACATGAGTGGAGAAAAGGAGTGCACTTGAGGTGAACGATTCAGCTTTCGAGTGGGTTAACAGAGATGACTGAAGAACCGACAGTTCTTTATCGGCACAGCCAGTCTGTGAAGGAGAAGTGCAGACTGCTCCTATCTGATATTGACCCTGCATTGACCCAGGGGACCTTCCAATCCAGTGGTATGAGGAACCTTAAATAAGTGAATCCAGAGAAATTCTGAAAAGTACTGATGAAAAACCATGAAAATGTAGGAAGATAGTGGATGTGTAAAGTTACTTTTTTATTTTTACAAACATGGAGCTCTCTTTTTCTTGAGTTAAAAACACCTAAAATACTTCACATTACCCACTGAGCCTACATTGGGCCTCCTCACAGTTTTGGAGTCTTGACTGAAACAAGAAGATCCAAGTTTTATTTCATTTTGTTTTTGTTCTTACAGCAAAATGAAAAGAAGTGAAATTTATCTTATTTAATGAATATTTATTTCTTAGGCAGCCTGTTGAGTTCCGTCAGAATTCAGGCCAGGAAGTGAGATCAGTAAGAGTCCATCCTTGCTCTTCTAGAGCTGAGGTCTACCTTAGGAAGCTAACACTGGAAAGCAAAGTGTCATTGTGGACCTTCAGGACATGTCTAGTGAGCAGACTGTCCACAGAGAACATGTCTGAAAATCATGAAAAGTCAAAGGTCTATGAGGTACGTCAGGTTGAGGGTTTTGGTTTTTTTTTCAGTGTCACCATAATACATTGTGAAAGATGACTATTAGGGTTGCCTTGTTTATGAAATTGATTAACTTATTGATCAACATCTCTCATGTCTGATAAACTTCAACAAGATGTGGTCTGATCTAACTTCCCGATTCTAGCTAAGCTCACTCAGTAGTCAGAGAACTAGAGTGTCTCAGTGAGTGTGGAAACACTGAACCTGCAGTGGATGGCTGTTTGGTGGACCCGCCCAGCAGTTCCTCTTACACAGAATTGAGAATTCAAGTTAGAACAGTTTCTGCAAAGCATGTGATCATTCTTTGAATGTATTTGAACAATTATCTCCTTTCCAAATACAGAATGTTTTATAAGAAATAGTAGCTGGGCATATGATTTGATTTTTTTTTCCTATTAATTTTCTTGAGTTACACATCTTCTTTTTCTCACTCAAACTAACTTAACCCAAATGTTGGATTTGTCGAATTATATAGTAGAAAATTCCAAGGGCGGAGTAGACGTCAGTGCCTCTATATATTGACCTCATTTTCTCTTACAAGATGGGCCTAAAAGATGACTGCTGACAGCTCTTACAACTTCAACCCAATGAGGAAGAAGAGTGACCTTCTTTCTTCTAGTGCTGTTTTAAAGTGTCATGAAAGGAATCTTCTTGACCCTGGTCATGTGTCCTTTGCTATGGACCCGGGGATCATGCAGAGTCCTTTGCAGTGAGAGGTGGATGGAGCATGGTGATGGGGAGAGGAATTCCCAAATGAGAATATGGATTGAGAATCCATATACATGGTAGTGGGGCCTGTTCTCATTAGGGGCTCCTGTGTTTGAGCTGACGCGGGGCTAGACAATGGGGAAGTAGAGCATGGCAATACCAGGATAGCAACTACTTGTTTCCATCCTTCTCCTGATAATAGTCAGGTAAGCTGGGGGATCTGGATTAAGTAAAGCGCTTATCTAACTTTTTTTTTTTAAAGTACCAGAACAGCTGAGAAGGATGAACTTGGGATGTGGCAGAGGTGAGGGGGATCTAGGGAAGCCGCCAAATGTGATCTTTCATAAGTAATGGAAATTGCATAATTTTTTTCACTGTGGGAGGAGATCCACTTAGGATGATGGTCAGAATTCTTCCTGTGTCATTTTCAGTCTCCTTTTGGTTGAAAGATTTTGCAAGTGGGTTTTCTCCGTGACAGGGGCCCAGGGATCATGTGGTAGAGTGTTTTCGAGGAAATATTCATTATGGTAAGAAACATGACTGATGCTAACGTTGTTGTTTTTTTTAACCATGATGTTCATATGCAAATATAGAATTTCATTCTGTACAGGAAGGCCTTTCTCATTTCAGCAGATTTGTCTAATGCAGTAAATAATCTCAGTCTTGGCAAAATACCCAGTAGAGGTTACATTTTGAGCCTCTATTTCAGGTGAATAATTGACTTCATCTACTTTTTTACCATGTGTCATCTTTTTATTTATTTTTTTTACTTTTTGAAGGAAAACAGCAGTTTCAGCCCTCGAAACCTCCCTACATCTTTCTTTGGTAAGCCAGGGTTCATTTAGTGTTGAATAAACTTTAAAAATCATTTTCCATTTCCTTGTACATTTTTCTAAAGAGACGATTGAGAACGCAAACCCCTGTTCAATTTTTTTGGTTTGCTTTTCCATACTTTACCATTTTGCCAGCATTTCCATAATGCTGGGGAAATGGTCCTGGGTGTGTTCTCTGGAAGTGGGTGGCCTGCCCAAACCCTCCAGTGAGCCGAGACCAGCACCCTGAGCTCTTTTCCAGTCTCCTGCCTAGAGATTTGGTTCCATCTGACTTTTCATCCTACACCATCCACTAGCCCACCAATAAATGCTACTCAAAACAAAGTTTAAACAAATCTTGCTGAAAGAAAAAAAATCTCTTTGTCAGTTTGACCTCAACATGTTCTAGCTACTATTAAAAATATAATGACTGAACAGCAGTTGTTCAGTCATTGAAAGCCATTCTTTTATTTAGCTATCAGACAAAGAGAAGGGCTGGGTTAAACCCAGCTGGTTGACCAGTTGTTGAGATCCCTCTTTGAACACGTTGGAACACAGAGTTTGTAGTGTCATTTGATGAGGGTGCTTTATCAGCCAGGCTGCTTCCTCTCTGCTCAGACACAGGTGCAGCCACATCGGGCCAGAGCTTCGCCATCTTGTCACCTGTTAGGGTAGCTTTTGATACAGAGTTTGAAAAGAGACCTTCAAGCAATTTTTAATTTGTACGAATGTGCTTTTTATTGTCTACACCCAGCCACCTCGATCTTTATTTTTAAATGCTAAAAATGGGGTTTATTTCCCTTCAAAATTTGACCTTCTCTCTGAAACGAGATGATTCATGCAGTTAGCTTTTCTCAGGGGAGACATCAAGGTTATCCACTCTCCAAAATCACAGGTGGCGTTTTAAATAAGCAGCTAGTACATTCTGTATTTATAATGTGACTGCTGAAGGGCTAGCTTTCTAGTGCTACTTCATTCCCAGTCTGCTTTCATTTTTGTAGGACCCAGGACCTCTTTTGACCTCTAGAAAAATTATTCTCTAAGCCCCTGGATCTCTGATTCACGAGTTTCCTAATTTCTGTCTCAGAAATGTGAGTAGTGCAGTACTTGTCGTAGAGAGGAGCCCAGCTCTGCAGGGGTTCCTCGGTCTTCCCTCTCATTAGCTCTTTCCTCCTGAATTCAGTCTTCTAAAACATCCTGTCCCTGAGGTTGTTTAGTTCAAATTAGTTAGTGTGTTAGTTCAAACCTCTCATACTGAGGTGTCCCCAACATTCCAAATTCTTTAGTTTTTCTTCTTTTCTTTGGTTAAGAGTATTAAACTGTAGTTTGGAAACAGTGTTGCAGCCTAAACTATTAACTGTAAGCACAGATGTAATAACTATGTTAACTGATGTTTTTCAATCTTGTGTTTAGCAGGTATGTGTCTTCTTACTGGGGTGCATTGATCATTCATCATAATTCTCAGGGGTCTCTTTGGGATGGTGGGAGTTGGTTGTTGTGGTCTTTTATATCATCTAGAAGCTGGAATTTCAATTATATAATATATATATCAGTCATTGTGGCTTGGGGCAAAACACTCCATAGCTTCGGCTTGCCTTGAAAGTGGGGATAATATTTAATGATGAATGAAGATTTGATTAATGTTGGTAATGAACATGTACAGGTCATGTACATATTTGTCCATAATGGTTTTAGCAACAGTTAGGGATTCTGTTTTTTCTCACATTTGAAGGCAGACTTTCTATGGAGGGAGAAAGACCTGGATTTCACAGGTGCCCTGTGTTTTGTGCAGTTGTGATGACCAGAGCAGTGTGGTTCTAGATAGCAGGCAGATCTACAACACCTTTCCTCTCCACTGACAGCCTAGCCCTTCTCAGCTTTCCATGCTTCAGCATGACAGCATTCTGCCTAGTGCCCTGACTTCTCTAGCCTCTGACATCTCCAAGTATCTCTAGGAAAATACTGCCTAATTAATAGAAATTGAACAATTTTATTTGAAGAACCAGCCAGTGAGAATGAATTTGATGTCTTCACAATCAAAATCTTTGCTATATAAGCACACACGTGTGTATGTATTTGTGCATGCATAAGTATGTATGTGCACTCTGGGAGAAAGATGTAGAATGTTTTTATTGACTTATTCTCCCCTCCCAGCTTTTCCTCCCCTTCCTCCCCTAGTTAATACACAGAATCAAATACACTACCCCTAATCAAATACACAAATGCGGATTCTATATGGACTCTGAAGCTGCCATACCTGGTTTGAATTTCAACTCGCCTCTGACACCAAGACAAGTTGCTTAGCAGTCCTGTGTGTGCCAGTTTCCTGATCTGTGAAATGGGACTGAGCACAGTTTCTATGTCAGAAGATTATTCTGAGTTTTAAATGAGTTAAAATATGGAAAACAGAGTACCTGGTGCTGTGTCAGTGTTAGTGGTCATTAAACCAAAACTGCAGGGGCTACACCTATTCTGTAGTAACTGTTAGGAAAAAGGATTTTAGGATGCTGCATCCTGAAATATTGCCTTTTCCAGGTTTCACAGGTTAAAAAAAAAATCCTAGTCACTGTTTTAGGTGGACAGGATCAACTTTAATTACAGAAAACATCTAACGTAGTTTCCCCCAAGGTACAGAGAAAGTAGAAAAATACTCAATTTTGCAGATAACAGGAAAAATAACAAGTAACCAGTAATGAGTGTTTTGTCATGCAGGAGCTAATAAGACCTTTTTTTTTTTAATGAAAAAGTAAAGATTGGAGAGTTGAGGAAAATTGCCTGAGTTGGAAAGTAGCTCAGCACAGCCTCTGGGATCCTGAACCCACCTAGCCAATCTGCTTACAAGGTGTGGGAGACTTTGCCTCCATTGTAGCTAGAAAACCACTAAGCAGAGCAGGGCAATCATCTTAATCACAGCACCTCTTAGGGTTGCTAGTCAAATAATACATTTCCTTTTAAAGACAGTTTTAATATTGCTGAACATCTGCTTCTACAGTAGTTGGCCAAACAAAGGAAGGGAGAAAAGCCTAATTCATCATTTTTTGTTTCCTATGGTCTGATCAAGCTTCCCTGAAAGACACCCTCTTGTAATACAACCGAAGCTCTTCCCTGGGGTAGATGGTGACTTACTTGAGTTTCCTGCTAATTGCGTTCTAATAAGAGGAGCAGAGCAGAGGATTGTCCTGATCACTTAGCGCGAGTCTTAAATATTTAAGAGGGTGATTTTGAGCATTTTCTTTGTGTTGTTCTTAGACCACTGTGTGATATAGTTTGAGTGTCTGCATATTCCACATTTTTATTCTTCAGCCTCTGGTGGTTGCAGGGAACTGAGAGCTTTGTTGCCTTTCCTAGAAGAAACTATTAGCCATATCTTAATCGTGAGGTCATGCTTACAGTCTTTTGAGAGATAAGTAAATTTGATAGCAGATTGAATCTTGGTCTTGACCTTTGAGATAAGATTAGCAAAGAAACTAAATCATAACTTGTTTATTATTTTGGTCATAGAAACTGGAAAGTTCCCAATAAGTGAATCTTTAAAAGTTATTATTTCACATACATTCAGTTGTTCATCATCAATTATTTAGACTTGGTATTATTACAGATAGGAAAAGTTCAGGAAATTATCCTGTTTAGAATGTTACAATTTTGTTTAATGGAAAATATTTTCTTTTCTTTCTCTTCTAGAAGAAAATGTTCCACTGAATAATTGATGCTTCCAAAATGAAGCCTTGTGTTTTTATAATACTAGAATAGCTTTGATTATCTAAGTGGATATAAGAAAACCTTGAATATTAACTATTTTTGTTTTATAAACACTTTGAACATAGGAAAATTCAGCCAACTTGATTGTTCTCAGGTGAAGTTCAGACCATGAATTATACAGAACCACAGATAATTGCAGATGATAGAATGAATCACAATTTTGTAAATCAGCAGCTATTAAGAGCCATATGAAGGGTTTACCCATGGCTTTGTTCAAATAGGGTATTAAAACTGGAATCTATACATTATTATACTTTGACAGTTTTTACAAAAACTGAGACAAATATAGTTATTTGAGCTACAATCATTAGTTTTATTTTGGATACAATACAACATAAAATGCAGTATTTTTGATGGCAGGGATAAAATAAAAGAACAGTATGTCCTAGTATTTCATATTCTGGATTTGAAGGTCCTACTTCTAAAATGTATGCTTGGCTTGATATAACTATCCTTCATATTACTGATTTATATTTTTAAAAATTCTTTCTGAAGATTCTATAGCAGGTCCATGTTATCCAAGGCTAATTCAAACCAGAAAAAGACCTTTTAAAGTGAATCCACTTAAGTGGGGACCAAAATTTCATCATATAATTCAAAAAAGCTTTGGGACTTTATCCTGTAAAAGAATAAATGGAAAATTTTGAAACTAAGTTTATTTTAGTTGATTTAACAAAAATTAGAATATAATTTTGACCATTCTAGGCTATATCCTAGAATGAGCAATGCAAAAATAAACTGTTTTGAGAAGTGTAAAATTTTGGACAAAATTATATGATCATGTGTTGTTGTACTTTTAAAATCTTGTTTGACATTTACTTCACAGTTTAAAAAATATTCCATGTCTTGATCATTTTCCTTTGGGCTTTTAAAATTCTTTACTATGAAACTCATTCTGTATTTAAATCTTTGTTACATCCAACTTAAACTTTTCCCCTTCAATGATTGTTTCTTCACCAAACTGCTTTGTCTTCCTTTGGTTTTGTTTTACCTGTCTTGGGAGAGGTTCTCCAATGCCATTTGATTGACACATGTAATGCTGTATTTGAGGGACAAGATTTGCTGTCTCATTTGGCAGTGGACACGCATGTATATCATTTTGAAGTAAAGACACAAAACCCAGTAATGGGAGCCATCAGGTGTCAATGCTGACAGCACACAAGAATTGAATTTGGAGTGGGAGTTCCAGTGATAAAATGGTTGAATATTGGGAAATATTTGAGCATGTTAAAGGCATATTCTCTCCCCGCTCCCCTAGGCTCTTACCTATAGGGATTTTGTAACAGCTGCTAGAATAACTATGCCCCTGAATTATTTGATGACTGCATTGCAGTATGCTTATAGAAATGAGGACAGATTCCTGAGTGAGGAGATCTGAGCACAAGTCTTGTTTCTGCCAAGACCTATCATGATCATCATGAGTAACTATATGATCATGGATGAGTCACTGAATTTCTTTTGCCATAAATATAACAATCTGTAAAATGAAAAAGGTTGAGTTCCAGTACCTTCTACTTACAACATTCTGTGATTCCAGAGTGTTGGATGTCTTATACATGGTGAGAACTGTATCACTTTATACAGAATCTTAGAATTTAGTCATCTGCCAATTCCTGCTTTTAGTTTATTTGTACCATATATAAAGTATAATAAACTGCATCTATAGGCAATCATACTCGTGTTAAAGTTCTAACTGGCACTTTGGAACAACTTTAAATTCTTACCTGAATTATCAATAGTGTAGTCTCTTCTATTTCTACTTCCTCTGCATATTATAATCTTAGTCTCTTTCTTTTTCACATTACCTGTCATAATGAGTGCCTGACAGCCCATTGAATAAACGTCTTAATATTCTTAAATTTAGACTTTGGACAACTGGGCCTCTCCATATTTTAGAGTTTGGGGGCCATGTTATTTAGATATCGTTGCAGGTACAGCAATTTTGGAAAAAGAGCTTCTCATACATATTGCACAATTCTGTGTTCATTGTAGAATTAAATGCCTTTTGCTGCTGTAAACAGGAAGAAGCGAACTAAGGCAAAGTGTGTGGCTAAATGAAGGGGGAGGAACAAGGGGAACTGGAAGAACATTGATTTTGTTGATTCTAAGCAGGGCAAATAGAGATCCTGGGAAGTCTGGAGTTTGGTAACAAAGGAATCAGGGAAGGCATAGAAAACAGAGATCTGAATGGCATCTTCAAACTGCCCTGTCACACTGTACCTAATATTTAACCACCTGGGAAGGTTGGTGACCTTTGCTTTCTGCTGTAGCACTCTGGCCCAGAGAACAAAGCCCTCAATCATGCCCAAAGGGGAAGACAGTCTCAAGGAGCAGATATGCTCACAGCAGGAAGCATCAACTGGGCTAATCCTGCATTATTAAAATGTGCAGCACTTTTCATTTTAATTCAAGATCTTGGAAATCTTCAATGCATTTTGGGGATGCTAACTTGTTCATCTGTTAATAGTCAGATTTGTTTCCCCATATCAAGATAAGCCTAATGGACACTTAGCCCTTCTTACCTGTAATATCTGCTTGGGTCTGTGGGTGTTGTTGCTTTCTTGCATATGTGGGTGAACTGTTTGCAATGTTTGTTTGACATAATTTACCACAGTACTGAGGTGATTGGGCAAGAAAGGGAACTGTGTTACTGAAATTGGCAGTGACTTGGTTGTTTACAGTTAATTAATGGCAAATATTTCAAGTTAAGTGAAAGTGGATTCAATCAAGGTGATTTTAGTCATGATTTAAGTTACTAAGCAGATA
Organism: Solenodon paradoxus; assembly: GCA_004363575.1. Taxonomy (NCBI): domain Eukaryota; kingdom Metazoa; phylum Chordata; class Mammalia; order Eulipotyphla; family Solenodontidae; genus Solenodon; species Solenodon paradoxus. The sequence continues at coordinate 830,675 of RJWH01000110.1, read as the reverse complement.
AAATGAGAGAATTGTAGCAATTATGTGTCCAATTCAAATTCTGCTGGTTCATCTGGGTTATGGTATGACTGAGGGACATTGATAAGGGAGGGTGTATGTTCAGAGATTAATTTAAGCACAATGTAGTTACAGCCTTTGATTTTTAAAACTTTTCTTTTAGATTCTAGCTACATTGCAGACTGGTTGTTTTCTCAAACCGAAGGAGAAGCTCGCAATAGGACGGTGAATTTTTTCTGAGTTTTGAGGAACAGAATAAAAGGTAATTATTGATAATTTTGTAATGTGTTTGCAATACTGTTAGGGAGATTAACTGAGATTAACTTCATATTGCTCAGATTAATGGTTAGATTTATAGTTTAAAAAGAAACATGTAAATTCACACTGATTATTTTTTTTCATTTCATTTGTTTTTTATTTTTGCTGTTTAATATTTTTATTATTTAACATTTGTTTTGATTTGCAAAATAATATAAGCCCATAGGTGCAGGTTCACCATTTGTCAAATATATGACAACACACCTGCCCACCCCTCAGTTCTATTGTCAACGTTCAAGAACTTGATCTATGTTTTTTTTAGCCAGTATGTCCTAGGGCCACTGGGCTGTGAATATAAAGAAAAACCCTCAGGCAAATGTTGGAAACATCTGGCCTGGGGGAAGACCTCCTCTGTGGAGACATATTTGACTTGTGCGCCTGTCTGAGGGGGTTGTTGTGGACAGGGAGCCCAGATGAATGGGGAAGAAGTTTTTCTAGATCTGTTCTAAGGAAAAGAAATTCTATAGTTTCTCACTTGACTCACAGGAAGTGAAGATTTTGGTTTATGTGGAGTTTATTCCCACCTTCCACTCCCCATATTTAAAGCATTAAGGCAAAGATATTCAACTAGATCATTGCATTTGTCATTTCTGGTTTATCTGTCATGTTTTGGGGGGTAACTTCCTTTAAACTCTCCCTCTCAAACTTTTATCCTGAATACCTTGCTCTTAGCCCTCATGACCTTGGAGGACTGTTTGGAAAGAGTGATTTTGACTGCATTTCCAAGGTGGTGGTATGCTCAGCAGCAGTGCCTCAGGGCAGTGGGGGGTGTCCAGTGTGGCCTGGAGGGTAGGGGGGAGCTGGGCCCAGACCAAAGCAACCTGAAATTGCCCCCCCCCCCCCATGTGAAGTTGTCAGAGCAGGTGATCAGGGAGAATAACAGTGGGACGCTGTGGGTTCTGTGCTGGGGAGAGTGATAAAGGGATCTCTGAAGCCGCTCCTATGTGTGTTTTGCTAGGTTGAGAGGGAGAGGGTTACCACGAGTTGATTATAAACCTGATTGCTGATTATAAATCATAATGTGATCTTTGAACCTCATATTCTCTGCCACCCTAGGATCTTCCTCCCACAGCCAAGCCTCCCTTTTTTGCCAGGGCAGGCACTGACAGGAGAAAGATCATTAAACATGGGATAAAACCGTTACCAGGAACCTGTTCTAAAAGCTTTCCCATGACCATCCCTGTAGATAATATACATTTGAGACCATTAAGGTGTGTTTGTTTTAAGCAAGATTTATGCTTCTGTTTCCTCAAGACCTTCTTAATTCCAAAAAGAAGTAGTGCCTCCTCTTTTCCTTCTCAATGCATTGAATTTCCCCCTCCTTATTCTTGCATTACCTCACTGATTTGACTCCTTTTATTAATTACATGTGGAAAAGTTGTCTCCTTGCTTATTCCTAGGATATTAGCTCTGTGAAGCAAGGGATTTCTCTGTTTCATTGGCTGCTTTAGACCCAGAACCCAGAACAGTGTCTGTACATAGTAGGTGCTCCATGAACATTTACTTAAGCTAATCATTGCATCTCCCCAAAGAACCAGAAGATCCTTGGGGATGAGACCACTCGCTTTATCCGGACTCTCTGGGCTGACAAAACAGCAGCACTTTACCCCGACCACGGTCTGTGGGCTGCAGTGGCCCACACTGGTCCTCCCTCTCAGAAGGCTGAGGAAGGGCAAGGAGCAAGGTGTGTTGTCACTGTGCAGGTGACCACAGGTGGTTGTGTCTGTCGCTACTCAAACCATGAAACATTCTTTCTAAGATGCCTACCAATGAGATGTGGAGGGCAAAAGCCAAGAGCCAGCATGCCACAAGATACCTTACTGGTTGTCATCTCGCCCCTCCCAGGAAACCTCTCTGATGGGAGGGGGTGGGGGGGGTGGGGGGCAGGAAGGGTGTGTGCTGGCTGTCACAGTCACCCTGTGGTCAGGTCTGAGAGGAAGCAGCCTGTGGAGGGGGCAGTGTTAAAGTGGCCCTTTGACTTCCCTTTCGTGACACATCCAAGGAGTCCTGACTGTTGACATCAATGAAGGAGTACAAAGGAACACAGAGAGAAGGCCCTCTATTGCAACGTACATCATTTGATTTGTAGCAGATAAGACGACGTCTGACTGATGGAAGAGTCAAATCTAATTTTGGTGATCTAATAATATCTTTGAGTGGGTAGCCTGAGGGTGAGTTCTGGTGTTTTGGCTTCACAGGAGGAGGTTAACTGTTCAGAGTCTCTGTGCTAAGTGAATTTGTCTGAAAAGGAAATTTTAACTACAAAGATCTTCACTTCAAGGCTCAATAGTTGCTGTTTGGTCAGCTGATAAATAATCAAGACAGCCACATTCTCTCTCTCTCGCTCTCTCTCTCTCTCTCTCTCACACACACACACACACACACACACACACGTTCTGAGTTTAGAAATTGTCATGCCTTTGCATGTCAGGCTTTGTGCTGAGGTAGCTAGAGCCTCTCTCTTTATTGCCAAGTATTTAATCAGCTTACTCTGTGTCTCATAATTCCCTGCTCTCCTGCACATGCCCGAAGTCTCACCTCCCAGCCCGAGTTCATTTGCTCATGCTCTCCTCCTCATGCCATCCCTTTCCCAGTTTGATCATTAAATCCTATTCCCTACAATGCTGGTTGCAAAGGCAACACCTCTATGAATGCTTTCCTGTGCCCACACTATCTGGAAACCTGCTCCTTCCCAGCCTTGCAGTTTTCTGTGTCTCCACCAAGGCTCTCACCTTTCTGGGACCACAGTGAGGATGGAGGGAGCCCAGCTGGGAATGCCAGGCATGGCGACCTCAACTGCCACCACCTACCCCCATGCCTTGCCTTGCCACTGACTTTGCTCTTAACTCTGTCACCCTTAAGTGCATAGTAGTTCATATATTTGTCTAAGTATTCTGAATCATTGATTGTATTCTCAAAGCTAAAGCCTCAAGTCTCAGCTGGGTCTACACAGCCCTCAGGGAAGGCTCCCATCCGAGCCCCATGCACTGTAGTCATTCATAATCCTGTCGGCTGAATCTCAAATTTACAGCCTTGCCCAGGCTATCTGCACTTCGGGGAAGACCTTTCCCCTTTTTCAAAGGACTAGACCTAACTAATCACCTAAGATACCACCGCCAAGAAGTCAGCTGGGTCAGCTGCTCCTGTTGGGAAGGGGTCTTCTGGGCTCCACTGAACTGAACTTGTGTTTATGTGTCAGTGTTCCTGATGCCAGTCTCCTTAGAGAGAGCAGACTTCCTCAAAAGTGGGACTGGATCCCTGGCCTCTAGCTGTGCCCCTAACAATGTGTTCAGAAAATATCTGGATGTCTGATCTGCATACTAGACCTTACAACCTCTGATGAATGCTTTCAGCTTTCTAACAAAATATTTCTAACAAAATGAAGTGGTTTCTGCTGCAACGAGGAATGGAGCATGTGGATTGAGATTGTTACTCTTTTTCGAAGCATGACTTCAGTGACTTTGCCAAGTGTATGTCAGTGCGTTTACTACTACATTTTAGAATTGAGAAAGTTAGTGGAGCAGGATAATTCCTCTGCTGTTGACAAACAGCTATGCAACCAGGTGATCGTCATTTTCTGTGTGTGCTGCTGTAAGAAAACAGCAGCCAGGAGGCGACCACATGTTCAGCTCATCAGTTTCATTGACTCAACATCCATATTATCCTAAAATATGAAAGGAGAACCGTACATACTGTATTTCAATATTCACCAAACTCTTGGGATGTTTACTCTGTCTAGTTATTTCTGTTTAGACAAAAGCTTGTTCTCTGCACTCAGTATCAGCTTCCAACATTGTGCTGGACAAAACTCCCCCAGGCAACAATGCCAGCTCATCTCTGATACATGGCTGTTATTCACACATTCAGAGTTCCAGCAAGTTCTAGACCTGTTGTCATCTAGAGGAGGCAGACTCTGGCTTCATTGCTAGGGTCTACCCCACTGCAAAGACTAATGGCTTTTTAATGACATTAACTTGTTTCTCACTAGCAGTTCCTTACCCATAGACTGAGAGGACCTAGTCAGGATCTCTGGGGTATGTTCTAGCTTTTCTACTTTGGGGGTTCTTTGCGTTGTAGATAGCATTATGATACGACAAATGTCATACGAAGCATCAAACATGAATTAGCTTCTGAGGGTGTGTGTCTGAGTGCAAACAACAGCACTCAAATGGAGAGGGAAGTCCTCCCTCTTCTCTCGTTGAAATTCCTAGTAGTCTGTGAAACTCTTTTCCAACTATCCTTTTAGTGACACTAATAACATTTGGAACAGGGGAAGGTTTGGTTCTTCTGATAGAATGCTTTCTTTTGACTTGGAATTGTTGAAGTACATGACAGAAAAAAGGGAAAATTTCTAGCATTTCCCTCTTTCATATCTAGAAGCATTACTTGGTGGAAAGTGAACACCTTTTAATGGAATCTGTGTTTCCAGGCCAAGGATAGCAGCTGAACTGAGAGGAAGAATATATCAACAGGACATTGAATGTTTGGGACATTCACCTGAGAGAGATTCACTCTAATTCAGTTTCCTTTAACTTTTTCATATTCGAAATAAAACAAAGATTACAATTAAATAGCAATTATTAAACACTGAATTAATCAAGGTGTTTCGTAAACCTTTGTTTTGAAATATTCCTGGGGTAAGTAATCTCTAATCTAGAGGACAGATGGTTTATGATGACCTGGAAAGAACTCTTGTGCAAGTGACCAGGCCAGTTTTCAATAGATATTTCCAATACCCCAGGTCACAGCTGTGTGCCAATAGGAAAAGAGAGTTGGAAAATATGCTCCATAGAGCCAAATGGGTGTTACATTTTAGGCATATGCCAGCTGGAATGGAGTTACGCATGTGGCCAAGGCTGTTGTCAAAAACAGAGGAGCTGATTCTAATTTCCCCAAGTCCGAATCCAGCTCGGTGTCCAAGAACCAACTGCTTTAGCCCCTGAGGTGATATCTCAGGGCCCAGAATGAGCTCCCTTCTCCATCCAGAGCCAGTATGTCGCACAGATCTTTCCACTTATCTTCCACATGTACAGTCTGAGAAACATGTCTTATTGTCACAGTCAAAAACTACTTAGTAAGGTTCCAGGTTTGGAGGTGGAGGGACACAGGGTGAAAACTTCCATACCCTTCTTGGTTCTTCTAAACTAGCATATAATCAAATAAGCATCAGACAGATTTTTCAGAGAGAAAAACCAAAAGAAATTTAGTAATAACACCTAGCCCTCCTATATACATGAGAGAAACCCAGTAAAACAAGTAACTCGACCACATGACTCAGTCACTACCTTAAATACCATTATCCAGAGACAAAGGATATTGTGGGTAAACGGTAGGTCAGCCATAGACGTGACCAAAAAGGCACTGGCATGAAGGCAAGGATATTATGCAGATTTAGTTTCTGCCTTAAAGAGATTAGGTCTTACCTAAACAGAGAGACAACCCCCAGAGATTTTTCTTTGCACATGTAGGTGTTGCTTTATAACCTCAATCCAGCCTTCAGAGTCCCATCCTATGAAATAATATGTATGCCAAAAAAGACTTATTTGGGGAGTTGCTGATTATTGTTCTCCTACAGGGGAACATTTGTTAAGTAAACCTTTACTTAGTATTTATTAAGTATCTGTGTTTCATAAGTCTTTGCTCTCAAGAAGTTTATACCACACACATGAGTGTGTACATATACACACCTTTTCTTTGAACTTTAAAAATAGAATGATATGTCTTTACTATAATTAACACATTGATAGAACTGGTTTGGTGAATAAGAAATGGCAACTTCTAGGGTTGTACTTGTAGAACAGAGAGGGCGTGCTTCTTTGAGGCACTAGGGGTTGATTGCCTGGGTAGGAGTAATATTTAGCAGGCAGGAGGACTGATTTCTATGAGTTTTTGTGTTCTAAGTTTCACACTGAGTCATACATGTGACCTGGACTGATTGACTTGATTTCTACAAAGATAGCTGTAGTGGAAGGAAACATGGTTCTCCAGAGATGTGCTTGTCCTAATCTCCAAAAGTTGGAATGTTAGGGTACATGGAAAATAGGAATAAGGTTCTTGTCAGCTGACCTAGAGATGGGAAGATTACCCTGGGTGATATGGGGGTATCACAGTCACAAAGATTCTCTAAGGTGAATGAGGGAGGCAGTGTCAGGGTGATGCCATGTGACAGAGTCTACATCATTTTTGCTACTTTGAAGCTTACTTTACTTTGACCATGAGCCAAAGAATGCAGGTTGCCTCTACGAGCTGGAAAAGACAAGAAAATAGATTCTTTTCTAGAGCCTCCATTGGGATGCAGCACTGCTAGCACCTTGAAGCCTAGTGAGACCCATCTCATACTTCTAACTTCTAAAACTATAAGATAAAAAAGTGTATTTTTTCAAGCTATTAAGTGTGTAGTATTTGGTTACACAGAATAGGAAGCTATCCAACTTGGAAACTTGTTTCTATTTTGGAAACATAAAACCCTCTTAGTTATCTATGAAATATAATATCATGGAAAATTTTTGGAATATAAATAACTCAGAGAAGAATCATCTTAAAATTAATTTTGAGATCTCATAAGCTAACTTATTTTATTAAAGTGAGAATCAGAATTTTGTTTCTGTACCATTATATCTTCACAGCCTTGTTCAGTACTTGACTCATTTTTTTAAATGAATAAATCTCATTTAAATAAATCCACAAAACACTAAAACAACTCTTTTCAAAGAAATTACTTTATGCTAAAGCATATCGTTGTTATGAGAAATCTTAAATTCAGGCTTTTGTTATAGACAAACAAACATGTTACTTTACATTGTCATTCAGGGATGAGAGGTTTGGTTAGAGGACCGTTTTTATATTCTTGGGTTTAAACAAGAGTCATTTTTGCTTTGTTAGGTTCTGTTTTTTTGAAGGAAAGGTACTGGCAGGAATGAAGGGGAGCAGAGGCAGACAAGCAGGAAATGAGGAGGAAGAAGCACTTATAATTTATTTATTTTATTTAGTTGTTCATGTTTATCTTGGTTGTTCCCTCCTGCCCTGGGATGCAAACCCTGGTCCTTTAGATGGATGTGGACTGTGCCAACTGGAGGCAATGTATTTAACCACCATTCCACCAGGGTATGCCCTAGCTACGTCTTGGTATCTAAACATAGTTGTAGTGTTAACTTGCCTTTTGCTTGTTCAGTAATATTGCTATGATGTGTAGCAAGTTGTAACCTTGTATTTGTGATCCCAAAAAAGTGCTTCTTATTTGCAAAACTCACTTTGGAAAGCTTGGTATTATTTACTAATATAAATGATCTTTGCATGGTATGCTTTAGAGTTCAGACTATTTCTAGTATTCATTTTCTATTTCTTCACTCATTCATTCTCTGAAAAAAAATTGACAGCATCTTTCCATGTGTCAGACTCTGAGGAAACAAGATGACACTTCTCGTGGAAATTTGCATCGTAGGTAGAAAGAAAGAGAAGTTGGTAAATGAGAATATAGAAATCAGGGTTGAGATAATTTGTGGTACCAAGAGGAGGAAGTGCTCAACTCTGCAGGGAGAAAATAGCAAAGAAGGAAACATTTGAACCAGGTGGCCAAGGACCAACAGGAGGTCGGCAAGCAGGACATGGGGCCTTCAAAATCTCAGGGACTGTGCTTAGCACTTTTGCATGTAACTTTGTTGTTTAATTTTTACTTTAAGCAAAATAATATTCTAGATATCATTTAAAATGCCACAGAGTGAGATTTATAATCATTTTCTTACAAGTCATTGGTTTTATATCAGAAGTGGGCAAATATTTTTCAGTAAAGGACTGGATAGTAAATATATCAGGCTTTGTGAGCCAGACAGTTTCTGTCACAGCTATACAACATCATTGGTACTTGAAAACAGCCATAGATAAAGAAATAAATGGACATTACTGTGTTCTAATAAAACTTTATAAACTAATAAAACTTTATAAAACTAATAAAACAGAATTAGGGTCAGGATCAGGCTTATGGATTCTATTTTGTTGAACTCTGTTCTGGAACAGAAATATGGATATCATTTTTATTTTGGACTATTTCTGGAAAGGGAGCTTATGTTTCATTAGCTTTTCAAGTGAATCAGTGACAGTTTCAGAATATCTTCTAGAATCTTACCAAGAAATGATGTCAGACTGAGTTATTGAAGACTCAGACTGACTTAATTTTCTAACATTTCACATCATCATGGTTAATATTTAACAGACCTCTGAAAAATCTAGATGTAATACATCTTTAGATCATTATAGATGAGTCCAAGAGAAAAGTCATATTAATTCAGTCTTGGCTGGAGACTTGACATTGCCTGGGTATATGTGTGTTTTAACTTTGAGATTTGGAAAAAAAAAAAAGAAATAGAGAAGATTAGTCTGGAATTATTGGAAAGAAATAAGATAAATATCTGCACAGATGACCTGAGAGAAGCCTAGAGTGTAAAGCTTGGTTAGCACTGTCTTCTGGAAAAAAGCAGAAACATCTGGTTAGTATAATGATGAGAGGCTATGTGAAAGGAAGTCCTAAATTCAGACTAGAAAAAACAGAATACATCTTGACATCTTAAAGCAACAAGCCAGAAAAATTTGTCTTTAATAGTTGGTGTTGTGGGAGGAAAAATAATCACTAAATTCAAATTGAATAAGGAATCCTTTAGAGCAAAACAGTGATCTCTAATTTTTTTTTTGAGAACAGATCTTTCCAAGAATACATCCTAAGAGATATAGTTTTGTAGGAAAACACCTGGAAAACCATTAAATGGCTTAAAAATGTACCAAAAGGAAACACTGGGAAGACATTTAAGCTGTTCTGATCTATGTGACTAAGAGGAGATTTTTCTCTTGGCTGATGCTGGAGAGAGCTAGATTGGCATGGTTACACTGAGGAGCTAATTTCTTCGGCATAAAACTTGTAGAAAATCAAAAACAGACTAAGTTTATAAGATGGTTTCAATTGTGAATGGTTCCAACTGGATGGAAACATTTTCTCACCAGCAGTAGATGAAAAGGGATGTGTGTGCCTGTTGCCTCTGGAGGTTCCTGAGCTTGATCCCAGTGCATTTTCATCTGATTCCCCAGCAGGCCCTGTGTTATCTTAGGGTTTAATTGAGGTGAAGAGAGAGGAAAAATGGAAAGTATGGAAGTTGATACCTTCCTGGAAGACATTGCACATGTTAGCAGACTACAGTTATTCCAATCACAACAATTTAAACTCGTCCTTGTGATTTGGATCCTGGCCACAAATCTTGTCTTGGGCCAAACAGATATGATTTTGGGACATGCACAAAATCCCAAAATATAGAAGCTGAATCTTGCTGATTCTCTTACTACGCACCTCACTCCAAAATACAGGCATCAAACTCGATTCAGTTGTGCATTTGTGTGTTGTTTCTGGCCCCTTTTCTAAGTTAGTGGCTTAGTGTCTCTGGAAGTCAGAGCTTCTTCTGCATACAACTCTTAAGGCAGCTGAAGTAAACAATCTGTAGGACACATAAATGCTTTGATGTAGATTATGGCGAGCTAAGGGTGTTTATATAAAAGGCTATCTTATGTAAACCAATTAAAGACTTTTTTCATTTGCTCTTTTGCCCATCGGACAAAGCTTTTTTATAATGTAAGTATAGTAAAGAATATTCACATACTACAACTTGCTGCCATTATTTCAGCAAGGGTTAAATAAAGGGGATCTTCAAAGCGTCCTTGATAGGTTTTAGAAAGCTTTGGGGCTTTTATTAGCCTCACTGGAAATCTTTGTTTCTTGCAGAGTTCACTAGTGGAATATATGGCTTCTTACAGAAATCCATTTCTTAGCTTTGTATAATAAATAACCTACTCAGTGGGGATGCTATTGCAGAACAAAGTTAATATCTTAACTGGTCCTGCATCAGCTATTTCCACTGTAAAGCTTTATAGTCTTCAGGTGTCATGTTGTGTGGGTCAAATTAACCTTTTCTTTATCTTAAGTTACCTACCTCCCTGTTATTATATAATAAGTTTTCTAGCAACTCAGATGGCTGCTATTAAATATGGAACAAACCTGCTCTATCTCAGTTAATGGCACCATCATGAACCAAGTTTTTCAGTCAGTCATTTCTATGATCTCCCAGTCCAGGGCCTACTGTCTCCCTGTATGGCTTCCTGTCCAGTTCTTCTTGTGCACTTCCCCATCTTCCTACCCCACAAGGTCTAATTTCTTCAGAGCTGCTAGAGTGAGTCTTTAAAACAAAATATGTCACTCTCCTGCTCATACCCTACATAGCTTCTGAGAACTCAGAGTAAATGTCAACATTTTTTGTTGGCACAGGGCCTGTTAATTTGTGCTCTGCCCGCTCTGACCAGCATTTCCTGCTGGCTTCCCCAGTCCCCTCTCTCTCCCTCTCTCCACACCAGCCACACTGACCAACTTAATAGTCTCTGGACCTACCAGTCACACTCCCATCTCAAGATCTGAGACTTTGCAATTATTGTTCTTGCCTCTATCTGAACATGCTCCCTGGATACTCACAAGCTTTTTCTGCCTATTCTTCTAGTTGCTTGTCCCAATATTAACTCCTCAGAGACACCTGACCACTTTACCTAAACTAGAAGCCCCTCATTCTTTTACCTCACTTTTCTTTCTAAGCTTATATTAGCTGACATTCAGTCCATTATTAATGATCATTTATGTGTTTATTTACTTATTTATAATCTGTCACTCCTAAGAGAATTTGTATCCCATAAGTACAGGGACTTTGATTTATCATTATCTCTAGTGCCGAACATAAGTAGGCAGTCAAGATGTATAGTGAAGGAAAGAACCAGAACTTCTCACATTATTTTTGATCTGTATAAGTAGAACGAATCATAGCACAGTTCTGCTGTTCAGTAGTACAATGATGTTTTAGATATCCCTACCCTACTAAACGTTTTTCATTCAGCAGTCAAGATTTAGAATTACTTCTTGCTTAACAATTTCAGCAGTAATGTTGGTTTACTTTCAGTGTAGTTCAAGATATGAATCATAGACATGGCATGTTGGGGATTTAATGGTTTTATAGATGGACAGAGTTGTTGGAATCTTGTCTTCTTTCCTCAGTAAATAGAGGAGAAAGAGCCCTATATGCAAGTCTTTATTTAAGACAGGAGAGTTCATAATTACCTAAAGACTCAGAGGTTACTTTAAGATATTGTATAGGCATAAGGGAACATTTTCTCCTACAATTGAGCATCCAGTAATCTTCCCATAAATACTATATGAGGCAAAGTGGCAGGTGGGAGTTAAGAGAGGAAGTTGGATAAATGGTTTGTAGAAGCTTGTAGAAGGTATAATAGTCCTATTCTAGGAGATCACTTTGTTGATGTAATTGCTCTGAGACTTTTTAAAATGTCACATTTATTGATGTATAGTTTACACCTAGTAAATTAACTGGAGAGTTAATGAGGTGTGACAGTTACATAACTATCATAATTAAAATACAAATTTGCATCACCCTAAAATTATCCGAATACTCTTTTGTGATCAGTCTCTCCATTTAGTCCTGATTCCTGGAACCTCTGATCTGTTTCTATCCTTATAATTTTGCCTTTTCAAAAAATATCATATAAATGGAATCATAGAGTATATATCTTTTTGAGTCTGACTTATCTCATTAATGCACTTGAAACTCACCTATGTCATTGTGTGTTTCCAGTAGTTTTTTATTCCTGCGTAGTATTCTGTTATGTGCATTTAGTTTATTTGCTCACTCACTAGTTGAACGACATTTGGATTGTTTACAATTTGTGGCTGTCATGAATAAGAATTCCTTGTTCACATTCATGTTATTATGGGAAGATGAAATTTCATGGTGATTAGCCCTACCCCAAGGTCTAGGGAGAAATTTCCTGTTATTTCCTGGCAAGGAGGTGTTACCCTTTAGGTGGAATATAAAACTGCCTTTGGACCTCCAGAGAGCTGAAGATTCATTGTGTCCCAGGCAGAGATGTTAGAAACAAATTTGTAGGTAATTAAGAGGTATAACTTTTACTTATCTCAGAGATACCATGAAGGCTTCAGGATCTTGTGAAAAGAAGAGGCCAACTCTACATTAGTTTCAAGTATGCAGTTGGATGCCTGTGTATGTTGTGTAACGATCGCTATGATAAGTCTAGTTAATGTCCGTCACCACAGCTTTGTGTGTGTGATTTATTCTCTTAGCAGCTTTCAGAGAGTTTCACTCCAGAGCGCTCACTCTGCACCGCTATGCTATGCTGTGCCACTGATTTAAAAATAATGCAAAAGCTTTAAGAGAAATAAAAAATCTTTTCATAGGACTCAGTGTTTAGAACAGTGCCAAGTACATCTTATTAGTATTCGTTGCTGTTATTGTTATTCTCTAAATATTTTCCCAACACTCTGAATACTATGCTTTTTATGCCTTTGTCAGCTTTTCACAGCTGCCAAGAACTAGATACCTGTTCAAGAATGATTGAAATTTAATTGAGAACCAGTGTTTCATGATGTTACTTGGGAGAAATGTCTGCTTTTTTATTATCCTCAGGCGCATGTACTTATACTCACATGTGTTAACTAAGTCACATTTTTAAGTGTCATCAGGTCTCTGGTTTAGTTTATTTCTTTTACTCTTGAAGGTCCAGGAGGAAGTTGTGATTTCTGAGATACACTGACCTCCTTCATCAGGAGGATGTTCCTGCTTCCTCTCTTTGAAGTGTTGTATTCACCATAGTTTGGTCATTATATCAGGGTACAGGATTTTCAATGATCTTTTTTCTTTCTTCCTGGTCTCTTTGTTGTTCTCCATATAAAAAAGACTTTTTTAGCATTGCTTAGCAACATTTTTTCCTGAAATTTCCTTACAGAGGTCATCTCTCCCAGGAACAGAGCTGACCTGACTTTCCCTCTTGGGATACTGTGGTTTGTGGGAGTCTAGTCAAGTTGCCTATTTTGGGGGGAACCACTCCCTCAGGCCCAGGGAATGGTCGTGGAACCAATGAGCACACACAAGGCCAGCAATTCAGGACTGCCTGTGCCCACCGGGGATGGGATGGCCTGCCCACGTGTGTTCCTGGCTTTGACAGTGCTGTTTTGCTATGGGCTTCAGAGTTACAGGTTGAAGGAACTTACGTTGTTCTAAGCATTTTCTGTGGGCTGAATCATGTCTCGCAAATATTCTATGCCTTTAGATCCTAAGTTTTGTGACTTAGAAAAGTAAACTTGTGAGATGCACTGCTGAATCATGCAACTACTGGCATGGGGAGGGGACAGGAAAGTTGTGACATTAAAAAGAGGCTCCTCATACCTGAAATTCTTGAGACCTGTCTCTGTGACATGTCTCCAGAGCACACTACTTAAAGATGTGAGAGACAAGTTGACGGTGGAGTTAGGCAGGACCCCTCAGGTCCTTTACTGTCATGAAGGTTAATTTGCAGAGTATGTGGGGAAGATGTCTCCAATCATTACTGCTCATTTTTCTTATCAAACACAGTGTGCACATCAACAGATATTTAATTGAATTTTATTGTTCACTTAGGAAAAGAGAGCAAGATCTAGTGTAGTACTCTTATTTTTGTTAAGACATGCATATATAAACCCATACAAAGCAGAGGTGTTAGCTTCACCAAGTGCTGGATTGCATGGATAAAGTGTTAGTGTTTAGGAGTCCAAAGAAGGGTCAGGGTATTGCAGTTGCTTTGAGTCCACAGATGGGGACCCCCATCTGCTTTGACAAAACAAATTGTGAGTGTGCCATTCTGTGAAGGGTCTTAGTTCTCTTTTTGTTGTGACCGCTATGCATCTAGTGTACTTCCTGAAATGCTTTATGTAAATGCACTCATGGTGGTTTTCAGACATATTTGGGCTTAAGCACACTTGGCAAAAGTCATGCTGCCCTTTGAAGTACACTGTGAATATTGAAATGCTGCCTTCTGGTTTTGTTTTATTTTAGCATATCATGTGTTCTGTCATTATGTAGACAAATATCTAAACAATTGGCCCGGTGTATCTGCAGGTTCTCCAACTGTGGGTTGATGGGTTTAACTAAGTGGGGTTGGAAAATTTACTATGTAGTAGGGCTAAAGGGCTGTGGCTGTACTGAGTGTGTATAGACTTCTTTTCTTGTCATTATTCTCCATATAGTATAGTACAAGTATTAAATACCATTTACATTTAAAATACATTGTATTAGATATCATGAGTAATCTAGAGACAGTTTAAGTAGTAGGAGGACATGGGTAGGTTATATATAAATACTACATCATTTTATATCAGGGACTTGAGCATCTAAGGATTTTGGCAACTTCTGGGATCCTAGAGCCAGTCTCCTGAGGATACTGATACAACTGTATATATACGTCACTCACAAATAGATTTAATTTTTTGCTAATAAGCATAAGTTGGCTCTTACCATATGTCTTAGTAAGTTGAGCTATTATAACAAAATATCATTGAAAAGGTAGCTTAAACCACAGACATTTATTGCTTACCATTCTAGCTGCTGGAAGTTCAAGGTGTTGGCAGATTTCGTTCCTGGTGAAAGTCTAGTTTCTGGTTTAGAGACAGCTGCCTTCATGCTATGTCCTCACATGGTGAAGAGCAGAGAGAAACAAACTGTGTCTTATCTTAGAAGGGCACTGATCCCACAGTGAAGGCTCCACACTCATGACATCATTACCTCCCAAAGGCTCTACCCCAGATACCATTATATTGGAGATGGGAGCATCAATATACTCCTTATGGGGGCATGAAACATTTGGTCTATAGCACTGTATTTGAATTAACAATGTAAAATCATATTCAGCTCTTTCAAATAGCAAGCTAAGTTTTTCTTCAATATTTGTTTGCTACTTGTTTATTCATTTTGTGGTTGCTAACGGGCAAGTAGTGGGAAGCCCTAAAGATTAAAAAAAAAAATACCCAAGAAAACTTAAAATTGAAAATTCTGCCCATTAACTTAATGTTTCCCCCTTTTTACTTTGAATAATACCTATGTCCTTTGAATTTTGAAGCAGAATATCTCCCAGGGTTTTACAGGGATATAATTAAAGATGTATGAGGACCTGACAATGCCTTTGGAAAACTTATGCTGTAATGGGATATATGGGAAGCCCATTCCATAGCAGAAAAACCCCGTAGGTGGGAAATGTGTCTTCATAGAGGCATCCCAAAGATCAGTGGGGTGATGGAGTTTCTGAATCTCACTAGGGAGGGTTATGATGCTTATTTTAGTTCCTCCTTCATATATCCCCAGTGCTATTTTAATTATGAGCATCTTCCTGCAGCTGGTGACATGATTACCAGAAGTCCTCACAGGAGGACTGAGCTGCCCCGGGCCCACTGGTACCCTGTCAATCATTCAGATCTGTTGTCACGCACTAGACTTGTGCCTCTGAAGGAATAAAATCATACAAGAGTTGTACATATAAAAACACAGAATATCACTTTGGAAAAAAACGCACATGAAATACAGGCAACTCTTGATTAAGAGAAATAAAATACAAGTCAGGTTGCCACAAATTGTACTTCAAAACACATTATACCCTTCCTTAATGAAAACTACCAACATTTACTTAGAGAATAATGCCATAGTGAGGAAAATATTCACTGATATAGATATTATACTATTTATAAGCATTTTGGTTCAGGATCACAACTCTCCAATAAATTACTTGACGAACAAAATGGGCAAGTGGCTAGTACTCTTCAAGTTCTTTAAGTTCTGTCTACCTCCACACACTTATTAAAAAAAAGCAGAGACAACCCTAATATGGTACTAAGACCTTTTCTTTCTTTTTCTAAAGATCTGTAGGGGTCCAATGATCTTTGAAGAGAATGCCCCCCTCTCAGTGTCCCTGCTGCCCTGTCACCTGGGACACCAAACCATAGTTGTCATTGCTCGTTGACCTCTAACCTTGGTTTCTGTCCATGAAGATCCAATCACTGACTAAAGTTTCTCCCATCAATTTATGTAATCCTGGAATTAATGCTAGCAGATGACACCTTGGTCACCAGTATAGTAAGTACATATCTGAGTACCAGTGGAATGGCACTGACATCACACCGTTACAAACCCACAGTTATTATGTAGTTCCAATAGATACCTTCGAATGGGTACCTGGTTTTGTTGGTTTGGAGGCATTTGAAAAAAAATTTTTTAAATTTATTTATGTATATATTTATTACCAACACAACAATAATTATAATGACTACTGTTTTATATGATAAGTTTTTATTATTTTAATGTGACTATTACAACTAGATGTGTGAAAATGTATGAAGTCATTTATAATCAGACATTTGGTACAGATTCAGAAGTTAGAAAATGCATCATGGAAACTGAAGGCATTGAGCTGAATCCTAAAGGGTATCTGAGGTCTGTAAAGGGTAAGAAGGAAAATGTCTATGAAAATGTCTTGAAGAACTTCTTTTCTTTGCTCTAAGTACCTGGGGCAAAAATGGCGGGAAGTGGCCAGAGTAAAGGTTGGGTTTCACGGAAACTTCATCGCCAGGGTCTACAAAGGGGGAATCATTGAACTCCAGGTAGAAGAGGACAAGACCACACTAAATGCCCCAGACCTAGAGGTTCCTGGCACTGTAATAAAATCAGATGTGAATGACAATCATCAGAAACGTCACTTAACTGTGGGCATCTCCATCAGCACCTCCTGCCAAATCCAAGTTTTGAAATGTTAAGATACCCCCAGTCTAGCTCCTCTCCAGATGTCATTGGTCTAGAATTGCTTGCATGTTTCAGAGTTTTCACATAGGGAATGATAATCATCTGAAAGTTAAGCCAACTTTTTTGTTTATGGTTTTTTGGTTTGTTGTTGTTGTTTTGTTTTTGACCAGGGAGAGTCAGAGCCCTGGAGAGAAGACACAAAACCTCATGGGTCTAATCTTAAGCTGAGATCCTCTTTCTGCTGCTCTAATGATATTATTTCTTCTTTCCCCAATGTCTTGTTTTCCTCTGGATTTTTTTCTGCTTTCATATAGTATTGGCTAATTTATTAAACTTCTCCCTGTCAGTTAGTTGGTGGGAATCTCTCCTGGTTGTAGTCTTGCTCCTTCATCCCACCCCCCACCCCAAGTTATTTGATTGCATTGTTTTCCTGTCAGTGTCCTATATTTTGGCTTTTTTATTATCTAGTCACTGAAGTTTTCTCTTTGACTTTGAGCAAAACAAATTCCTGGAAATAAAGCATTTCGGATATAGACCTATCAAATAGCTCTTGGTCCTTGGGATCATGATCTCCACTATAGATTTTTTTCTTTCTTGACTTGCAGCTGTAGAACCTAAGGACTTTCTTCTCCATACTCAAATTTGAGAACCCCTGTTCTAGAGGGCACTTGAGGGACATTGGACAAGGACAGGTATGAGAGTCTAGCAGAGAGTAGAGCACTGTAAGAGGCAGGGATGAGGATTTTCTCTCTTCCTCTTGCCTGTTGGACTTTTTTTTTTTTCTTTCATTTTCTTTTTTTTTGGTCTGTGTGTTTTGGTAGGTTGTTGTGGGTTTTTTTGTTTTTTTTTTTGACCCTTTCCCTTTTTGAAGAATTGCATATCCTTTCTGTGTCTCCGTACAGAAAGTGTATCTTCTTTTTCAAAGAAGGCAAACTCCTCCCAGTTTAGCATTTTGAAGAGGAGCCACAAGGGAATGAGAGCCTTAGATTGGTCTAGCCTAGCTCACAAGGCTCGAGAGCTTTTTAGTAATAAGCAGATTTCAGAGGGAGGAGGGAAAATGATTTTTTTCTGGCACCAGAAACATTCTGCTTAAACCCAATTGTTTGTCTGTGTTTACCACAACCATCTTTGTGGCTTTAAGTAATGAGTTCATGACTGTCTGAATTTCACCAAGCAATGGTAACATTGATGTTTTGTTTTTTTTTGCTTTGTGGGAACTTCACATGGGTTGACTCCCCTCCACTCCTTCACTGCCATAAGCTGATTCCTTTTATTTGCCTCTGAGCCTGGGCTTCTGAACCGTATTTTCTATACACAAGGGAGGTTTATGAAACCTGCTGCTTATATGCTTCTAAAAACTTGAGTCAATACCAACTCTAATCCTTTGTAATGCTGTTGTGTCACTGGCTGATGTCTAGGTCAGGGCCTTCTGAACTCTTTCCTCAATGACTTTTTCAAAAATTATTGCAAAGAAGTTCTGAATAGACATTGGGAGAAGCTAAGAAGCACTTCAGTAGTCTAACACGAAATATTTTCTAAAGTCACCCCTAACCACTAACCAACTAGTCAACTAGGAACTTTCCTTTCAGTCTGGATTTCAGGGCTTGCTTATACTGAGACTACGTCTCCCAGGCCAAGTTATCAGAGCACCACTCAGGCCATCAGACATTTTGGGTGTGAGGAATGACTGCTACCATGTGGGTCTTATTCTGTACAGATTACATTCAGTGAGGCAAATCTCATGAGGAAATAAAGATTTGCCACAGTTCCACTCTGTTGCAGGTACAGGTGGGGTTTCCCTCATTCCCCAACCTTTGAGGAAAATAAATGTTGAAGATTTTCTCTGCTTGGAATTTAATGGCAGAAGCCAAGTTCTAACCTGTTCACTCACTCTGGATATCATAGACAGGTTACTCTAGTTTCCTAACTTCTTTATCCAGCATCTCTCAATTTTTCTAAGAAATTGGGTTTTTGTTAGTTCATTTTGGCTTTAGAGTTGCCCCCTTATATATATGAGGGGATTGGTTGCAGGACGCATCAAAAGGACATCAAAATTGGCAGAGGCTCAAGTTCCTTATATAAAATGGTGTAGGATTTGCCAATAACCCACACATACATTCTCTTTAACACTTTAAATCACCTGTAAGAATACTTGTAATATCTAATACAATGCAAGTGCTATATAAACAGTGGTTATGCTATAAGTATAGTTTAGAGACTAATAACAAGAAACTAAAATCTGTGCATATTTAGTATACATGTAACTTAGTAGATAAGTGTTTTCAATTCACTATTGGGTGAATCCTCAGATGTTGAACCCTCAGATACAGAGAGCTAACTATATATCCAACCCCTTGATAAGTTACAAATAATTGTTCTGTGTCTTCTCTTGTTGTTACAGGACTTCTCTTCCCAGAGCCCCTTATTTGAATCTGATAAAAATTTGTATTGTAGAGAGTACTTGTACTTACTCTAGATAACACTTTTTCAGGCAAAATATATAAAATTTCACTCACCATAGAAAAAATAGAGCTTTGGAGAGCTATTACATAGAAAAAGTTTTATTCACTGAGTTTAAGATGAAAGAGAAAGTGTAGGGTTTGGTTGTTGTTTTATAAGAGGATTAGAAAGATACTCTAACTACCTCCTATAATTTGAGCTTGCTGATATAGATGAGTAATTGAAAAGGAAAACGCTCTTCAGAAGCAGAAAATGAATCACAGTGGGGCATATGGCTTTGCTTAGACATGCTGTTGTCTTATATTGTTTACTATTTCCTTTCTTAGATATCAAAGTAGAAAAATATTTTCTTCTCTTTTCTAGACAGTTTGAAGCCTCAGAGAACTGAGATATGAAGATTTTAAAGTCACTCTACATCTGAAGCCATGATTTAAATATCAGCATTACAGTAAGTATTTAGGAAAGAGAGATAACGGTTTTGTGGATACATAGCCTCGGTTTTGCCTGCACTCTGAAAGTAGATGAAAGTACACTGTGAAGGGTGAATTTATTTGAATGACATTCAACAAACCAGAACTCTGAGAAAATTGCAGCTACCTTTGTGATGAGGTCTGGGACCACAAAGACCCAAAGGAGAGGAGCCATTCTGATTGTTGGAACAAATCTTTGTTTCCTCAGTATCCTGATGTGTTCTTTAGGACCTCCAAGAAAAAAAAAAGAGGAAAACTTAATACTGAATTTTTCTGAACTGAGCTGTAGCTATGAGAGAGCATTTTAGCAACTTTATGCTAGACTTTTTAGATGAAGAACAGAGCCAGCTGCAGAAAAGAGAGATGCTTCTAGGCTTCAGGTAGCCTTCTGTGCCGTCAAAACTGCCTCTCTGGAGCAACAGTTCTCAAACTGCGTTCCCTGGAACAGAGCTTCCTAGGTTTTTAATGAATTGGGCACAGGGGTGGGAAGATGGATCTGTGCTCAAAGGAGTTTAGAAAATATTAGATTAAAGGTAAACAACTTTCTTTACTGAAGAATCTTAGAACCTATGAGACCTGTGAATCTCCAGGGTGTATGTAGTCAGCAGTGTTTACCAAAGTCCTGTGAAGCTCTTTTCTTGAGGGGCATCTTGACAGTAATGTTCTATTTATTCCTTCAATACTTATTGCAAGCATGGTGTTAGGTGCTAAAAAAATACAGCAATAAGTGGGATAGATGATGCTATGACTAGATAGTAAATAAGGGGACAAGTAAATAAAAGCAATTATTGATAGACTAATAGATGTTTAAGATGATGGTCGCTATAGCTAAGGGTCCTGGGCTCTAATCCTGAGACTCTCATGTACACGCTGTATGACCCTGAACAAGACACTTAACCTCTCTTTCAACTTCTTCATCTGTAAAATGATGACAATACCATCTACCTAGTAAGGTTGTTGTGAGGATTAAAATGATGGCTATATGCTAACAAATACTAAGACTCAAGTGCTATCAAACTTTTTACATGCAATAATGATGGCTGAGTGTTTTGAAGTCTGTATGACAAACTGATTGGGAAAGGGATAGTGTTGGATAGGTATTTTTGAATATGAATGTGCAGGATTCCCTGAAGTATGGATACTTGCAGAGATGAGAAATACTGGGATATACAGATAATATATAGGGAGAGCACAGACAAATTTTGCATTTGGCAAAATCCAACACCTCCTCATGATTAAAAAAACAAAACAACACATGCGCGTGCACACACACACACACACACACACACACACAAATACACACAAATCCTAAACAACAAACTAGGAATAAGAGGGAACTTCTTCATCATGAAAAAGGCATCTATGAAAAACCCATAACTGATGTATTTAATCCTGAAAACTGCCCACCTAATATCAGGAAGAAGGCATATCTACACTCATTGCTTCTACTCAGTGTTGTATTAAAATGTCTAGTCAGGGCAACTAGGAAGGGTTATGGAAGAAAAGCCTTCTTGATTACAAAAGAAGAAGTACAACTATTTCTATTTGCATATGATATGATGTTGTAGCAGGAAAATTCTAAAGAATCTCTTCCTCTTGCATTCCCTTCCTTCCTTCCTCTTTTTCTTTCTCTTTCCTTTTTTACTGGCAGAAAGTTAAGAAAAGGATTTTATTGATGTGCTTTTTTTGAAACTTAAGTAGAATTGTTTAAAAATCTATTTGAAATCAGTATAAAGAGAAAAAAGGCATTCCATGCTTTTTGACACAATGAAGGACTTGATACCCCAAAGTCACGGCTGTACATGTATGACTGTTCCATATTTCCTTGGATGCAGAGAATGCAGTGTTCGGCCCTCCAAGACACTAAGGTCCTAAATTGAGGTGGAAGGAAATGTGGTCACTTTGTCAAAGGGTACACGTACAAAGGCTTCAGCTAGATGCATTCATAAACCTCGAAAATCTGTTGACCATGGATATTTCTTTACTATTTTAGACCATGTGGGGACAACATTTTAAGATACGTGTTCCTTCACCTAACAACCCAGTCTTCACTTTCTCTTGACAATGGACTGCCACTAGGCTATTAAGCCCATTTGATGTTTTAGGCAAACCTCATATTTTGAGCTCATAACTATAGACTGTTCATTTTGGTTTCTTTTTCTTTCTTTCTTTTTTTTTAGATTGCTCATTTTAGATGAGTCCAAGTACTATTTGTTTCTTCTTTTATGAAGTGTGTGTGTGTGTGTGTGTGTGTGTAAATGTACACTTACTTTGATGAGTCAGATTTACATAGTCAATTACATCTGAATGGTCTTAGCTCAAATTTCTGCTTCCACTTAAATGGAATATAAATGGTCTATCATAAAACAATATTTTAAAAATCCAGTGTTTTCTAAATGATGTGTGAAATTAGAAAACACCCATGTCTTTAAAGGCTTTTTAAAAATCTCCTTGCAAGCATTTCTCGTGCGTGTCTGTGTGTGTGTGTGTGTGTGTGTGTGTGTGTTTGGTTCTGGTTTGTGTGTATGTGTGGTGATTTTTGTTTGGTGTACTGTGTTATATAAATAGAGGGCATGTATTTGGGGACTTCAGGGAAGAATTTTTTAGTATTACTTTTGTTAGTACATTCTTATTCTGAAAGAGGCATCATAAATTGTTTTAGAGCACAGGTCCAGAGGGTTTTACATTTATTATGACAAAAAAAATGATATCAGTAGTGTGTCCTACTGATTAGAAACTAAACTACCATCCATGAGAAAATCACCCGCTTAAAAGACACCCTGATTTCTAGTGTATTCTTTTTTTTGTTTTTGTTTTTTTTCAAAGCAGCTTTTGCCCTAGGTTAAAAGATTTTGTTAACTTCTGTAACTTCCAATCAAAGGGTAATTAGTCATTATCTGGGAGGACTCTTGTGAACCTCAGCCTGCTCCTTTGAATGTAGGGCCCTGTAAGGGGCACTTTTGACATCTTGCTATTTAAAAGAGCAAGAGAAAGTGACTGCAAGGAAGAAGTGTTTAGGGTT
The DNA here is from genome assembly GCA_004363575.1 of Solenodon paradoxus. Taxonomy (NCBI): domain Eukaryota; kingdom Metazoa; phylum Chordata; class Mammalia; order Eulipotyphla; family Solenodontidae; genus Solenodon; species Solenodon paradoxus. Next base: position 807,759 of record RJWH01000110.1, on the reverse strand, counting down.
TGTTTCTCTCCTGACAGATGCCTGTCAAAGGTGCTCATCATGACTTGGATTGGGCAAGGTCAATTCACAGTGTCTTCTAGTTGTTTTCGGCGCATCGGACAGTATTAAGCAGGTGCTGCGGACATTTCAGATCATTTTCTGGAGGAGTATTGATTTAGTTTGCTCAGGGTGGATCTGTGTGAATTGCTTTGTTTCTCAAAAATGTATCGTTTATCTTGGGATGCAACCAGGCCTCCCATGTGTGCGGTGTGTGCTGTGTCACAAACCTCAGACCCCAAAGCCTGAACTTTGCTTTTTCTGTCAGATCAGAGAAGCGTGCACAAAACAGGCAGCTAGCGTTCGGGGACTGGGGACACACTAAAAGTGATGTTCCTGTGCCTGTGGAGGCAGCCTTGGGGCAGATTTCTTTGAGATGTGGGAATCTAGGTGATGCAAAGAGAAAACAGAAGAGTACTAGTAAAGGACTTCTGGATTTTCTGAAATAACTCCTTTAAGTTACATTTAGAAACCAGCTTAGCTTTTCATAAGCTGATGGAGACCTCATGTTCGTGTGTGTATGTGTGTGTGTGTGTGTGTGTGTGTGTGTGTGTGTGTGAGCATGTAAATGTGACAATTATTTTTGGATGTGATGATATACTTAGTTTAAAGCATTTCACCTAAAAATGGCACTCATTTGATTTTTAGGTAAAAGTATTATCAAAATCAGGGGGGTGTTCAGAATCCCTAAATAGAAAAAACAAATAGGCAAACAGAAATCTTAAGGAAGTCTCCTTTTTTGTCATTCTTTTATTAATTGCTTTTTAAGATATAAGCCTTATTTAAAATAAATTTTACTGGAGAATGGGAAGTAGAAGTCATGGAAGAATAGAAATATACCTTTGGACTTGTGTACCTTAACTGCCCCCAAGTATGCATGCACACTCACTCATATACTCACACATACCCCTCTACCTATATTTGCATGAAAAACAGAAACATTTTGAAAGGCAAACAGAAGGTACAATAGAATCAGAGACGTTGGATATAAATTGGAAAACGTCTTAACTTTTATTTCACTTTCATTTGGATACGTTTACTAATTCTCTTTGCTAGGTTTAGACTTTTCAAACATTCTTTGGCCCTGGGAGGGAGTTGTATAACCATAAAACTTGAGAATCCTGGCCCTAGAATAAATGTTCCCTTAAAAACCCCAAGGACAGAAAATTGAACACAGCTGTGTGAAAGAAAAAAGGGGAAAAAAAAAAAGGGCCAAACGATGGTTGAGGATTGTAAGTGCCTGACCAGTTTCCCCAGTGCACAGAGTTTGTGGTTTCTCATGGGAGATGGTGAACATCGCTGCTCCTTTTGAAAATTTCAGGAAAAAGCCCAGCCCTGCCTTCAGAATTGTATGTTTCTGTGATGTGGTTGAAGAGCATCCTGACGGCATGGTCATCTACCACTCTGCTTGTCTTCTGCATATTGTCGTTTTCCCCTGGAGAGGATTGGAGTTTCTAGTCATTTCCTAGATGCCATGGTTCTGCAAACCTTACAGTTCCTACTTGCAAGCAAGCTTCAGCTCTTATGCAGTTTATATCACAGTAAGGAGACAGAACAGAAAAGATTGTCGAGCCCCCAATTCCTATTCTTCAGAATCAAAAGCTCAAAAGTGTGGTCCTGAGAACACGGGGTAGTTGCTCTCCATTCTCCCTGGGGAAGAAAAGCATGATGCTGCGTCTCTGAGGTTTGCCTGGTGGGTCCTGCTGTTTGGTTCGTGGCCTGTGGGGAGCTCTCACTGTGGACTCTAACCTCTGGGCAGCCTGGGATTAATCACTTTGCTCCGATGATTCATACTTCTTCCTCTACAAGATTAGATTACTGCAATTTTCATATCCTGGACTGCCCACTGGGGATTTGAACTAAGACTTGTTGGTATAGAAAGCAGTATCATGTTTCTGGGGAAAAGGACAAAACTTGCCCACTTGGCCAAATCAGAAAATGTCGAGGGAGGGCCTGTCGTGGACCTAATCTGGAAAGTAATCCTGCCTTCAGGGGCTTCCAAAGTCAGTTGGTTTCCCAGAAAGGCCTGCCAGGTGGCACTGAGTCCAGGTGCAGTGGATTTGCATAAGTGATGCTTAAAGTTGGGAATGTGTGGACGACTTTGCAGGGGAGTTCTGTATTGAAATCAGGCACCGCCTAATGAGGAAAGTCTTCCCCAAAGAGGTATTTGGAAAGGAGGTAAATGAATTCAAGCTTGTGGGGATTGTGATCACAGATTGGGGCCAGGGCAGTGTCAATGAGAGGCAAAGTAGCCTTTGAAAAACTCCTTGTTTGGGTATTTTATCCATCAAATATGTGCTATTATTCTGTTCCTTCAACAAATATGTACTGACTCTACTATATCCTAGGCACTAGTGTTGTCACAGGAGATTCATGATAGCCTACGAAACAGACAAAAAATTCTCTGTCCTCTGGAAGCTCATGCTCTCATGCCATAGGTGCTGGGGGTAAGAATCTGGGCTGAAGAAAGCCTGAACCAGGATTGAGGATAGCAGATCCTAGCAGTGTCATTTCATTATAACATCGATGAGAAAGGAGAAATCCCAGCTGGCACAGTAGGAGACAGTGTTATTCATTCTGTTACTTTGCTTAAAGAGGGCAGGAATTTGGTGTGCACTTGCGCAGCCAGGGGGCTGTGTTTCAGAATTCCCGACTGCAGCCTCAGATACATTTTAAGTCCAATATATGGTGGTTCTGTTTTATAGGATTCTTGGTTCTGTGGTACTACTTTATTACAGGTTTATCAGGCTTTTGTGGGTTGACCCAAGTGCGTAACCATCACTTATAACTACAAGAAAATTGAACTCCACAAAAGAACCCTTGTTGAGGTGAGGAATGCATGCACTGGGTTTCCAAACAATGGTGTGCTGGGCTTCTTGGCTGGTAAAGGCTGGGAGGACATGGCTGCAGAGAAAGCTGCTCAGTTGTTTCCGGTGCATCTCTGAGGTCTGGATGTTGCTTGTTTTACTTTGCAACACAGAGCCGAGGTTTGCCTCTCTGCAGCACCCACTGAAAAAGCCATAGGTTTTTCATTCAGGACTAAGTTGTTCATTTCTTCCTGGGCTTTGTAAAGAAAAGTACTTGCCATGCTAAGCTCTGTAATGTCAACAGCAGCATGGAAAGGAAGGAGCCTCTCAGGCCTTCTCTCTGAGGAAGACTGTGTAATGATTGTGTCGTTCTAAATTCATGTTCCATGTGAGAAGCAACCTCTGTGGTTTTGTCATGCCATGAATAGACAGAAATCACATAGTTTTAGATAGATGGTGGTTGAGATGGAACATGCCAGGCTTTGTACATCTCGGATTACTGTTAAGACTGTCTGGAGTCCAGGAATGTGATGTTGGTCCGGCCGTGTGAGAGGCTGTGTGCCTGGAGCCAGCACACATAAAACATGGGCCGGGCCCCCCTGCTGCCGAGTGAACTCACATTTCATTTTGACTGTGAGGCCAGTGGTTCTGTGCATGCTGAGCTTTGCTCCACACCCATTGCTCTTGAGGCAGCAGCCTGGGAGAGAAGAGTTGGCTTGCTCATCTGTTGTTCAAGCCAATGACCTAAGCATGACCTTGGGGCTTGAAAGATTATCATTTAAAACCAGTGACGTTCCATAAGCTTTGAAAGAGAGAGTGATTGATTGATTTAGTTTATCTGAGGGAGACTTATTGGTTGAAAAATATTGTTAGCCAAAAATAAGGTACCTATTTTTCACCCACCCCAAAATAAAATTACTTGTCTGTGGTATGAAGGCCACAGTCTCAACCTTGAATTGGGGTATCAACATAGATTTTAGGAGACTAAGGCATTCCCTGTTCACTTGTAGAATCAGAATCCTAAACTTACTGAGAAAACAGGAAAAAAACGGAATCCACATCTGGTTCTCCACAGCAAAAATGAAGACAGAACTCTGGGCCTGGTTAGCTAGTCTTTCTACCTGCTAGAAATGAGCAGCTTGAAAAACACTTGTGATGACTGCTCCAGGTCATTGTCATTTAGAAAGTGGAACCTTTTAGAAGACAGAAGCAGTTGGACAAAGCTATGTTATCTTGGTTTCCCTGCACTGAGAGTTCTGGCCAATGCTCTGACATCGTCGTTCCTTCAGAAATAAGAGCTTTGCAGGGAGAAAAGTGGCCTGTGAGACTCTTGCCCAAAAGCTAACTATATCTCTTTTATTTTCTGCCTATAAAATGAGGAGTCAGCTTGTCATTCTTTCTTCAACTTTAGCGTCATGTTAACTATTGATTAATCAAACCTGAAAAAAGAATGTTGTTGCAGAATTCAAATGAGAAAAAGAGATCGAAGTCCATGCTATTTTGAGTTTTGAGTCTTCACATCACAAACATTTATTAAGTGACTGACCTCGCTAGGTTCTAGGCATACCGACAGAAGGAACGTATTCTGAGCAGAGAAAACAGCCTGGACACAGCACGATGGTCAGTGTGGGTTCTCTGGGTCACCTCCTGGTGGGGAAGGATGTCGGGACATAAGAGATAGGAAGAGACCAGGTTGGAGCAGCAGACTTTGGGGTTTTCCAACAGGTCAGTCATGCTCCACTTTCTTTTTTTACACCAACACATGTATGGTAGGTGACGTATGTATGTGTCATACAGCTCCTGATTATATCCAAATGGATGATGTTTATAATAAAGCAAGACATTAAAACTCCTTGTAATCAGCACAGCTATTGATGATACAGCTATAAATGTGAGTCACCACGGATCTAGGTCCATTTGAGATAATCTCTGGGTCAAGTGCAATTAGAATGTTTATTTGTAATGTGATCGCTTTCCTGCTGCATGTATAAATGCAGAGGGTGAAAGTAATTGTTTTAGAAGGATATTGTACACTTACTCTTTGAAAAATTTAGTTTAAAGAATTTATATTGTGACTTTCATCAATGAGAAGTCCCTGGCTGTCCCTGAGAAGAGAGGTGAGCTATCAGAGGTTGCAGTGGGAGCTTTGTAGCCAGAGAGGAGCTGTTTAACAGGCTTTCTGGAAGCAGTGGAGAGGGTGGGTGTGGAGAGGGAGAGGGGAAAGAGCAATTTGGAGACTTGCAGTTGTCCCAACAAGAGTGAAAGGAGCATTGAGGAGGAAGCAAGACTTGGTGATGTTGAGAGGAGAGGGCTGCTCTCCCATGAGGTTCTAGTCAGTAGTGTTGTGATGGGAGAGGACCAGTGTAGCCTTACTTATCTTGAGTTTCATAGTCCCATAGGGTGTCTGGGTATTCTGAACTCAAGGGAGTCATCACTGTCCTTAATTCTGCTGCAGGGTTGACAACTCATTCTGGAAGAGGCAGAATGAGAAGACTGTCAACGGTCAGAATCCTGGGAAATACAGTCATTTGAGGGTGTAGGAAAGAAGAAAGGGCATGAAACAAGTAGGGAGTGCTCAGCAAGGCATGGGAACAGCCAGAGAAAGGAGTGTCAAAGACACTTTTATAAAGAACATGTTCCTTGAAGGGTGGGCATGATCAGAAAGTGAGAGCCCAGGGCTGGAGGTGACACTGGAACAGTCATAGTTGGGGGAGCAGTTCCTGGATGTGGAGGGAATGGGAATCAAATTGCAAATGGAGACTGGGGCTGGGGGAGAAAAGACTGTAGTTGAAATGGAGTACTAGTGGTGATAGAAAGAGAAATAAGGTGAGTAAGTACTTAAAGTGGGAGGTTAGCTGGAGGAACTTTAAGAGGTGGGAGGTGTAAGGAGCCCCGAGTACTCTCTTGGGCTGCGTAGCTGTCCTTCAGCGAATGGAAAAGAAGTTTCATGAATTCTGTGCATCACCCCATGTACCGCAGAGCTAATCTTTTCTAAAATTAAAGTCCAAGGTAAGTTAGCTTGGCCCCCAGAAAGGGTAGCTCAGGATACTTGAGTCTAGGCTTTATGTTGTGCACTCTGAGAGCATAAAGATAACTAGAATATTCTCAGTTGGCTCTCTGTACCATTGGGAAGGCTGAACTTTTGTCTTTTCGCTTTTAAGAATGAGATGTCCAAGACTATAGAATTTTGGTATGCAAAATTGTGTTGCTTTCTATACTTATAGTGACATTGAAATTTGAAATGACTCAGTCTTTCCCTTCCTGAACGCCGTTCCCTTGCTATTTGTACATTGTAGATCGGGTTTTGAAAATGAATAATCTTGGGCAGTGGATTGAACTTCGCAAAATTACGTAGACATAGTAGCCTGCTCTATTACTGGATAGGTTCTAGGTTTAGAGACGCTCTTTAGATACTCACATACTTTTCCAATCAGATAAGTATATTTCTTGAGAAAACAATGTTTTGCATTTATTATTCCTTATCATATGTTTTACTTTTGATCAGGAAACTTCCATTCTTCATTTCCAATTTGCATTTCTTAATATGGCACTGGCGACAGGTAAGACTATATAGATTGACTTAAAGTACAATTAAAATTAGTAGCCCATGTATAACATAATTATCTTTAAAATTTTTTGATGTGGGTTTTTGAAAAAAGATTTAAACTTTTAATTTTGAAATATAGATTCATATGCAATTGTAAGAAATAATACAGAGGGAGTCTCTGTTCTTTTTACCCAGTTTCCCGAGGAGTAACCTTTTACAAGTGGTATCCTTACCAACATGTTAGCATTGACACCATCAGCAGGACAGTAAAAGACTCCATGACAAGGATCCCTCATGTTGCTTTAATAGCTGGTAGACACCCATCCCTCAACTCTAATAACCACTAATCTCTTTTCTGTTTCTATAATATTTGTCTCTTAGAGGTTACATGCATGGAATCATACAGTTGCTAACCTTTTTGGGTTGACTTTCTTTCACTGAAAAATTCCCTGGATGTTCATCTAAGCTGTTGAATCTATCCGTAGTATGTCCCATTTTTATTGCTGAGTAGTATGCCCAACAATTATATGGCACTGTTTCTCTGACCACTCATTCAGTGAAGGATATTGGTACTATAACATTGATATTTAGATTTTTGTGAGAGATAGGTTTCCATTTCTCTGGAATAAATATCAGGGAATACATTTGCTGAATCATATGGTAGTTTTGTCTGGCATGTTTAGTTTTCTAAGAAATCGCTCATCTGTTTTCCAGAGTGACTATACCATTTACATTGCCACCAGCAAAGTACATGATTTATTTTCTCCTTGCCAGTATTTTGTATTGTCACTATTTTTCATTGTTGCCATTCAGATAGGTATGTAGCCACATCTCATTTTTGTTTTAATTTGCATTTCTCTAATGACTAGTGAGGTTGGACATCTTTGCATGTGCCACCTGCATATCTTCAGTGAAATGTATTGTCATATCTTTTCCCCATTTCTAATTGGATTGTTTTTTTCTTTTTTCTGCTACTGAATTTTGAGAGTTCCCTATACTAGACACTTATCCTTTTTTATAGATATATCATTTACAAAATATTTTCTCCCATTCTGTAACATATCTTTTCATTTTCTTAACAGAGTTTTCTGTAAAGCAGAAATTTCACATTTTGATTATTCTAATTTGTCCTTTTTTCTTTTTGTGGATTTTGCTTTTGGTGTTAAGTCTGAAAATACTTTTTATAGGTTCTGAAGACTTTCTCCTATTTTTTCCTGAAAGTTTTACAGTTTTACATTTTACTATGTAATTCACTTTGGTTGTTTTTTATGTAAGGCATGAGGATTAGGTTGAGGTTCTTTCTTTCTTTCTGTATTTTTGCCTAGCCACGTCCAGTTGCTCCAGCACCATTTGTTGAAAGTGCAGATTTGTGTGTGTTTAACTACTTTCTGGGTGCTGGGTTCTCTATTCTGTTCCATTACTGTAGCTGTGTAGTAGAAGTGTATAGAGTGACTCCTCTATTTCAAGTTTTAGCTATCCTAGGCCCTATGCCTCTGCATAAAAGTTTTAGAAAAAGCTTACCTGTATCTACCAAAATCTTTGCTAGGATGTTGATAGGAATTACTTTAAATCTGTAGATCATTTTGGGGGAGATTTGTCTTCATTACAATGTTGACTTCTCCAATCCATGAAAAGACTGTATTTATTTCTTTAGGCATTCTTGGATATCTTTTGTCAGCATTGTGTAATATTCAGCATACAAATCCTGTATCTGTTTAGTCAATATTATATCTAAACATTTTTTCCTTTAGAATGGTTTTAAATGGTATTCAGGTAGAATTAGCTGCAACTTGAACAAAGACAGCTGAGAAGAATTACTTAATTAGACTCCACTGCACCCCTCTAGGCCAGCTTGGTTGCTGCGGAGAAGCAGTAAGCAGCAATTTAAAAGGAAAAGAAAACTTAGATATTTATTTGTGGGAGTGAATCTTTTTTGGGGGAAGAAAAAAACTACATCGTTTTTAGAGTGATTCATTTTCTCCACCTATCCTTACTAAAAGAGAAGCTCTAATAGTTAACTGTTTCAGTTTTTATTTATTTCAACCCTGCTTTGATCCAAGAGTTTAAAACAACTTTTATATGTATTGATGGGTGATTGGATGGATACATAGGCAGGTAGGTAGGTAGGTAGATAGGTAGGTAGGTAGATAGATAGATAGAGATTAAAAACTAGTTTAAAGCAAAATTGGTCAAAGGGGAAATAAAATAAGGGCCAAACTGGGATTAGGAAGCAAAAGTTTCATGTTGTGAATTTTTATTTGTTGTCTTGAAGGGGGTAAATCTTTTGACGTGGACTCATTGTTTGTTTAACCCTTGCATAAATAGTCATGATGCTGGTATTTCGTTATTAAGACTAACTGGGATTTTTGCCATCTTTTCACCTGGCCTCAGGCCTACAGTGCAGGGGGAGGTTTTGGCCTGAAGGGTAAGTCAATCACAGGAATTCAGATCCTGCCTTGGGAGGCCTCTGGACTGAAGCAGCTGGTGGTCTGAGAACAGACACCCAGAGGCCATCCGCCAGGGCCAGGCAGCTCAGAGCTTTGGCTCCTGCCTCCAGTTCTGAGCTTTGTGATCTGTAATGACATAAGGAAGAGCAATTAAGACTTTCTGTTATTCTTGGTAACAACAAAGACACCTGAAATTGTAAGTATTTTTGTAAGTAGGGCTGTAATATTTCATTCACTGTCTAGAATGTGTAAACAGGCTTTTAAGAAGTGGGCATATATGGTAGTTCACTTTTTTCATTAAAGGTTCCTGTGGTTTTGAAGTGATTTGAGCGACCTGAGATTTTTCTTAAGATAGAGCTTATCAGTTCTTATGGAGCATGTTTTTTGGTTTTAAGACATAAAATGTGTGTTATTTGAAAGAGTGCTTCTTGAGCACAATTCTTTCTTCGGATGAGTCATTTTCGACAGTGGTTAGAAGTGGGAAGAAATCCACAGATGTCTACACAATTTGTAATGTATATGCATATATTACACATATGTGTATATACATACATTTTATGTGGTGTGTATATTTATGTATGTTACTTATTTTTTGAGCATTCAGTATCTAAGTTTTATCAAAGTTTACATGTTCTTTTTGAATCATAAAACCAGAGTTGGAGACACGTTTTCCCACTCAGTTTTGTAGCATCGTGGCCTGTTTAGTATATTGCTGTGCATTTTTAATTTCTCTTTAAAACCAGATGAAAGACAATGTGGACGCTCTAATTGCATCTGAAAGTAGCTTCTGGCCAGGCCCGTTGCAACAGCTGATGGGCTCCTCTGAGTTTCAAGAGCTATTTCTGGTTGATTAGCTGGATCGAGGCTCTCAAGTTCAGGCCATAAAAGGCCTGTCCCATGTGCAGTTGCCTCACTGTTCTGCAGGCATCCTCCCAGGCTGAAGTGTCCTCAGGTTTCGTGTGGATTTACTCAGTAATGGATGGTCACACGGAGGCCAGACTGGGGAAGTTCAGCATCAAGGACACCAACGGCCTGAAAACTTCAAAAAGAAGACTCTTTTTAATAACACTTTGGCGATCTTTTTTCAGAGAAACTTTGGGGATGTAGCCTTCACCTATTGCCTTTGGCATGCTTTTGGGAAAGCACCCGTTCTAAATTTATCCTGTTGTGATCATTTCTGATAGATGCTGTTGCCTTGTTTGTGTTCTGATATTTGATTTTGTATGATGCTCCTTGGGCTAACTTTTGATATTTTACCTTTTGTTTAGAATTTGAAAGTAGTATTCATTGGAAGGAGGCTCAAAGAAAATACTTGAGGACATCCAAAATCGAATTAGAGGATCTATAACTCACTTTGCTTTGTTTATTTTTTAATTAGAGACATGAGGAATCACAGTGTGATTTTCTCCCCTTTAACTTAGAGGAACAAGGCGTATACGGAAATTTAAAGTAAGTGAACAATCTTCCTATAAATCTAAATGCAGTTGATATATTTTTTTTTAAGTGCCATCTGTCTGAGCATGCTTCCTTAGAATTTGTTGACTGCAAGCATTGGAATGTTCCTGCTCGTTTGTACTAGTCATAGCAGTCACTCCACTAGGTACCTTTGGGCATGTTTTTAAGTTTTGGAAAGACTGAATTTTTTTCTTAAAAACAGAAAAACTTACTTTGTGGTACAGAGACATTTATACTAACAATTTGATTGATACAATTTAGTAAGTATATTCAGGCTAAATGTTCACTGGAAATCTTGTATTAAAAGCATATTTACACTCTTTGATAATTGTATGGCAAGCATGGGGGTGGGGCTTAAAAGGGCAAGTTTTATCTCAGTTCTTTTATTAATATGTGGAAATATAAATCACCAGTGACCTGTTTGTATAATTTTTGTTTTGAAGGTTCTTTTCCTTGGTACTCGGATTCTTTAAACTTGATTAATATATCAAGCTTAATTGATGTTCCAGAATTAAAAAAAAAAATCTTGCTTTAGTTTCTAGAATTTGAACTGTGTTTTTTAATTCCAAGGAAAAAATGCTGTGTCAAACTTTGTAAGTCCTAGAGAAAGATAACTGTGATCTCGTAATTTAGTTTGGCAATTTGCTTCTGCAGAAAAATAGCCAGGAACTATACAACATTTTTAGTTTATTTGACCTATTGCTCCTTTTTTTAGGAAAAGATTGTTTACTTATACCATATCAAATGGATGAGTTGGGGCAGTTATTATTTTTATCAGGTAGAAAAACAGAGTATTTATAGAGATGAGCCTCATCAGTGAACACTGCTGTGGGTCACTGCCCTGGGGGGCATGTAGAAATGCTTGGAGTGTTTCTGGTTTCACAAAAACTACTGCTAGCATTTGGGGTAATGTGGTTAAGAATTGTAAATACTCCTTAATCTGGGACAGTCTCATTAGACCAAGCATTGCCTTGGCCAAAATAAGGGCAAATATCCCCTTCTGAGAAAACTCTGAGTTATAACTTGGGCTGCCTTTGCTCTCCAGGGGCCAAGCTCTTGGATCTTTCTGCCAGGTGTGTGGATAGCCTTGTCACACCTCTGAAAAGCAGAGGTGACACAGGCGGGCTGAGGGGGATGCTGGTTAGCCCTAGAGGAAATGCTGTTTTGAGATTCGTCTCTGGTGCCACAGCATAATTTTTAATGTCAAATTCATTTAAAGCACAGCTTGCTTTACTTGCATTCAGCAAACACCAATATCTTCGTGCTTTTGAGATATACTATCTCTTGTTGACCACACTTTTGGGTGATTTTGGATTTCAGTTTGGATTTTCAGTTCAGTTTGATTTAAAATACTACAATTGAGGGATTTTGAGCTTCCCTGCAGTGCTGTGTTCCTTGTTTTGTAACTCTAAGCTGGAAGCCATGACTTTCATTCTTGAATCCTCCCCCAATAGGTCACCAAGGTCGTTAAAAGGGTTTGTCTCTGAAATGATGCTCCTCCTGCTGCCTCCACCTGAACCACTTCATCCCTTACCTAGATGGTTGCTATTAATTGACCCCTTCACTCCCAAGTTCTCCATTGTCCAGTCATCATCAGAATGACCTTCCTAAACAAGGATCTGATCATGTTGCTCCTCAAAAGCCAAGCCCTCTGGTTTCCCAACTCAGCCTCCACAGCGTCTTTGCTGTCATGTTTTTGCTGATATCCCTTCCTGGAATTTTTTCCCTTCCCTTGCCTTCTGAAAAGGCGATAACAAAAGAGATCTTCCCTAAAGCTTCCTCTGACCTCCTGCCCTGAGCTCCAGGGCCTTGACTCCTGCAGAGTGGGCCTTAGCACTGGATCCTGGTGCTCTGGCCTCTGTGGGGGTGCCCCATAATATTTCTGGGTCCCAGACCTCTTGCCATCCTGTGTCTAGTTTAGTACCTGTTGCCCAAATGCTTCACAGTGTGAGTTTGAATCGAATTACCTTGGAAAGACCTGTGGCTTCTCCGTCTGAAAACTTAACCGTGCTTTAGAAAATGCTTTTATCATTGTTAAATAATATTTACTATAGAAGTGAGTGTTCTGTGTTATCAGTTCTGGGTTTTTTCCATATCTAGTAATGCAAGCAGAAAGACTTGTCTAACTGTTATAAGCCTGATGGGATGTATGCACATGTATTTTCACCAGCACAGGAAATTAAGGTACATTTGATGAAGTTAGGCACTTCATTACTGGAGGCTTGCCTATATGAGGAAAGTTATCAGGGGGCATGATTTGACTTGTACCTTTCCCAAGCATTCAGCTTCATCCCTTAGGTGGTTTGCACACAGGCCTGGAAGCAGGGAGTGCACCAAGCTCCTTAGTGTTCTTCACAGAGATTTGTCTCATTTTCTTAGGGCACTCCCCATTACAGGAGGTTTTGAAAGAGGAATGTATGTTGTCTCGTAACTTGCTTGTTCCTTTCTAAAACGTGATCCTTTAATCTCTAAAAAAGTTCATAACCTATTTCTAACTGCTTTGTGTCAATACAAAGAAAGAGATTTAATATTTGCTTTGGGATAGTTGACTTCTCTGCTACAGCAGATAAATCATTTCAGCATGGAGGTTTGGAGGCTTCACCCCCTCCATATTGCACACCCTGTGCAGATCTCCAGGTTGGCTGAACATGACTGAAGCATATTCCCTGTGCTTGGTGAATGCTTTCCCTAGAGGGATTCAGGCATGGACATACAAAACTATATGACCAGTAGGCTGGTAGAATGAACTATAGCCACATGCCATCCATTATCACTGTGTGCCAGGCTAATTGCCAAGCTCCTTGCAAACATTGTTTTCTTTAATTTGTACAAAGGCCACTGAGAAATATTACTACAGGCATATATCACTGCATGCCGTATTGTGCTTCAAAGATACCAGTTTATTTTTTATAAGCTCTCCCACCAGCAAAAATAATTATGACTCAATAAAGGCTCAATGATGGTTACCTTTTTTTTCTTCAATATGGCATTTTTAAATTAAGTTGTGTACTTTTTTTAGACTTTATGTATTGCATACATAGTAAAGTATAGTTTAAACATAACATATTTATTGGGAAACCAAAGAAATATGTGTGGCTTGCTTTATTGTGATATTCACTTTCTTATAGTGGTCTGGAATCTAACCTGCAGTATCTCAGAGATATGTCTGTGTCATTATCCCCATTCCACAGGGGAAAAACTAGGCTTAGAGAGGTTTTCCTAAGGACCTACACAGTGGGACCAGGTTAGAGCTGGATTTGAACCTAGATCTCTCTACTTCAGTGCCTATATTCCTAACAACTGTTTTCAACCGGAGCTTCTCAAACTTCAGTAGTTTAATGCTACTTTAATGTGCAGATTCTGACTCAGTAAATCTGAGGGAGAGCACAAGACTCCAGCTGGTGCTGATGTCTCTGGTCTGAGGACCAACTTTGATTAGCACCATTTTAAACTACTTCCTTGTGGAACCACCAAGATGGACACAACCAGTTCCTGGGGGTTTGGGGAAGGCTTCCCAGGGGTAGAAGTGCTCCTCCAGGCTGATCCCTTCTGTCCTTTCTGCTCTCTGTCCATATGGTTGTCTCCCATTTCTTTTATTTTCAATGGCTGCCTTTCTCCTGGCTCTCTTCATGTTACAAACTTATTCAAGTTGCCTCCATCCTAAATAAAGCTCCCTTGACCCAAGCGCTCTCTCGCCCATTTATTCCTGATACCGCAACTCCATATGAGCTGTTTTCTCCTCTGCACATCTTACCACCTCCCTGTTTTCCTTTGACTGCCCTGATTTTGACCAGTGAGTACCTCTTTATGAGGCTCCCATCTCAGATCCTACAAGGCTGCTGTCTTTGCTTTGAATATCCACAAACTGCTGTGTTCCTAAGCTCTTCTGTTGCCTTTATTTTAAAATCATTTTCTGTTTCCACATGCTCATGTTTTCCTTCTTAGGGTCCGTGTTAAGATGAAAATTCTTATGCTGCTCTTCATATTGTGGATTATAGGACTTGTCTATTTCAGATGGAATGTATTCATTTGGATTTTGTAACTTATGTTCTCTTTTTAACTAGAAGTTTCAAGTTCACTTCTAATTAGCCATACTTGGGTTTGTCTTCTATGTGACCAATATTGATAGAATTATGCATTAAAAAAGAACAATGAGTTTCTGAGTGAAGACTCCAAAAGGGCTTTTATTAGTAATGCACCTACAAGTTATGAACTGCATTTTGGCTGCTCAGAAGCATCTTGTTTCTTTCTGTACTTTCAGTTATTTTCTGAGTATGGAAATTGGCAAATAACTTATTCTTAGACATATACAGTTATGGAACAGAAAAAATGATGTTTTTAGATTTTCTAAATGCTAAATATGTTAATCCCTGAACTTTTCATATATATACTCTGAAATAATTAGACCTGATTTTATCTCATTTCATCAAAAAATTTAAATATGCACATCTTGTATGTGCACACATGATACACAGACAAAAAACAAGTCACTCCAGTCAAAACCCAAATAGGAAAGCAGTGGCGTTTTCAGCAGTTTAAAATATACTGAATGAAAAAGTAGGTTATGAAAGGTAAAATAATCTTTGAAAGGTTTAATACTGTTTTGTAGACAGATTCTCTTAGAAAAATACCATGTTGATTTTCAGTTTATCATGTGCTACAATGGTTCCAAATTCAGCTGCGTCTGTTGATTTTGCAATTACATTGTTCCTTTAACAGTTATTTTGAAATCTAAAGACAAAAATCACATTTTAATGTCTATTACTTACTTGAAAGTATTGCTTCAATACCTAACACAGCGAATGACTCTGTATGTTTAAGCCTGGTTAGAAAAAGAAAACTGGTCATGTGGTGAAGAGATAGATGGTTCACCAAATTATGCTCATCATGGTCTCAATTTCTACCAGAAGTCCCTTTCCACACAGTCATTTGGCTTTATTATTTCACACATTTTTTATTGAAAGTGTTAAATATTTAAAAATTCTGTGTTTAAATGAAAATTTTTGTGATGCTCTAAATGAGGATGAGTAAGCCTCACATGGTGCCTTATACCAAACACAGGATCCTCCCATTGGACATGGAATTTATGTGAATTTGTATCAGTTCCCTCCAGTGGCTTCAGGGAGCTTGCAGGCAGCTTGCAGGCAGCTGACAGTTCTTAAATATTTCAAAAGGAAGCTGCACTAAGAAGGTGGTGTGGGGAGGGAAATAATGTGACATTGATGGTAGCAGCAAGCTCTGTGATCTATCTGCCCTGAACCTGTCTCCCAAAGCTCCAAGAAAGTATTTTCCCTGACCTCAGTGGAGGAGGATACCCATCCCTATTTTTTTGCACCATACTCTTTCCACTGTCAAAAAGTGGAAAAATATTTTTTAAATTTATTTCTAAAAAAAATTTTATTTCGAAAATGTTGACATTTCCAAGGCAAAGGTTGATGTTAATATCATTCAGCCAAGCTGTTCCAGAAATAAATCACTGAATCAGTTGACTTCTTTCTTACTTTCATCATTGTTTCTCTTAAAATGGTTATTAAACAGCTTTTAAAAGTAAAGTTAGTTTTACCTGAAGACTTTGAAGTCAGAGTTTAGAATGTGTTTAGTTGCATCAGACGAAGGTTTGTATATCACCAGTAGAGGGAAAGTAGTTGTCTTACCATAGAAATTTTGGAGTCCATCATCTTTATGTGTGTGTGTTTAATATTATTCACTTGGTCACCTCTGCCACGGAGTGAAGCTTATCTTAAACCAATTAATACATTCGCTGTCATCCTGCCTACATTGTATGTTGATACTATTTTTACATTTAATTTTGCATAGGTTATAAAGACCATACTTGGCTCACAGGACTACAAACATTTCAACATTTGTCCTTCATAATTATTTCATTAAAAGTAAATTATAATTTATTCAGAAGCTCAAGATAAAAATGATAATCAGATGATAAATGGATGGTGTAAGATTTGAAGAGGACAAATTACCTTGGTATTTTAATGGAGAGTTTTCTGAGCTAATTTTTATGCATAACATATCTCGGGCTAATGTGAGAGCTAATGATGATTTCTATAATTTATGAGCTCAAATTAAAAGACAAAAAAGCCTGACAGGTAGATATCTCAGGGCAGGACAAAGCCAAAATTGTTATTGTAGGGAAGTTGTGTTTCAGAACCAACACAAATGATTTTGTTCAGCAGATGTTTTTAAACAGGTTCATGAACAAACTTTAGGGGCTTAGATTAACTCCTGAAAACTATAGAACAAATATTTCTGATTTTGAAAGCTCTTTTAATGGAAGAGAAGATTCACTGCTTTCAGCATTTTTCTTAAAGGGACCGACTTCAAAAAATTAAGAACAAATGCATGAAAGACTAAAGTCATATTCTGAGCCTTTGTGTAGAAGTGAGGATCTTAGAAGCACCTGGAAGTTTCTCTGTGACCCCATCTGGAATGGGAGGGCACAGCAGAACCTCAGAGCTCTCAAGTGACCCTTCCCCTCTGAAATAAGGCCAGCACTCTCCAGCAACCCTTCTGTGTTGAGACACATGTGCTTATGTGTGTGCTGGTCCAGAGAGCGACTACTAGCACAGGGGGCTGTGAGCACTTGGAATTGTGGCTGGTGTGACAAAGGAACTGAACTTTTAACTTCTGAAGTTTAATTTGTGCAGACTCTAGTGGTTCTATGTATTGGGCAATGCAGGTCCAGAGTAAGTGTATTCACTCTTTATGTGTCTGTCCATATGAGTTGGAGAACAGTAGCACATCACCTGTTGACATATCCATGTGATTTGTGATGCTTGGATGGCAGAGGAAAAATTTAAAATATTATGCTTGTCTAAAATGAAGCTTGTTATATCAGAGAAAAAATTTCAATCAATTCCCCTACCTCCTACCAGTCCATAAGTACACACTCCAAGTGCGAGAATACACTCACTCACACATATAAAATGTATTTTTGTAGGTTTTCTGTGGTCCTGAGCACAGTAAATGTTCATTTACACATTTTGAATTATGTACTTGAAGATACTGCTTTACAGTCTCACCATCAGTAATAATAGAGTTGAATCCTTTAAGCTAATATCAGACAGCTCTTGCTTACTGATCAGTTGGATAGAAAGTATAAATTCAGCATCAAAAGTTAAGGATTGTAATATAATATGTTGCCAGTACTTCCTTTGACTATTTTATTGTCCCTTCCTAGGTGTGTGTTTTGGCTTAAGATCATACGGTTTTGTGAGGAATTAATTTAAATGATTTTTTGTTTTGGCTTTGAAACTTTTTTACACTCATGGGTGTGAACTAAAGCTGTCCTTGGGGAATCAAGGCTGTAATGTGTGTGATTAGGTGATTTTTCTTTGATGGTAGATTGCGTTCAGTCTTATACTTACCAAGTGACTATTTACTTGTCATTTTTCATTCATTCCAGTTATTTTTGGTTATTACTACACAAATGATTCTGAGTATTTTCCCCAAAATATCTATGGCTTGTAAACTCCTGAAGGTTTTACACTAAGAGGCAGTTTGATTGGGAAAACTGAGAACTAAAAGTACACTGTGAACTTGACCTTTATCTAATGAGCAAGGTGTGAACCACATCATCTCTAAGATTCTTTATGCTGTCAAACCTGTGTCTGTATGTGTAGCTTTTCCTCAGAAACTATAATATTAAAATGAATCCATAACATAAGGGGATGAGAACTCTTAGACAGTGTTGGAACTGTATAACTGGATGATTTATAGGATCAGGAGGGGCCAGACTACCAGACATCTAAGGTTATGGCCCTCACCCCCTGCCCATGAACCCAGAGGTAGTTGAGATGTCCTTGGGAAGCCTAGTGAATTGCTGGCCAGAGAGCAACCCTTCCCTCTGCACCATGAGCTCAGGCTCACTCTGTACTAGCAATTTATTCTCAGGCACTGGAGCCTTCCTGCTTGGCCTGGGCATCAGTACTCTGCTCAGTCCAGAATGACCCTCATTTTGCCAACTCATTGAGCTTTCCAGCCCTGAGGACCTTGTTGCTTCATTGGGAGCCCTCCTGGAACTAAGCAATTCTCCTTTCCTGCTCCTGTAAAAACCTACTCCTTTGGGAACAGACTCATAGAAAGTGAGTTATGTGTGGTGACAAGAAGGTGAGATAATTCTCCACCATATTTCTTTTCATCGAAAATCAAAATAGACTAGAGTGATTTTTCACACTATAAAAAGACTTACCTTTTCTTAAAAGATGTAGTGATTTGATATTAAATACCTGGAGTAAGAAGGCAGGGGTAATTCCTCATGTCCCCTTTTTAACCCTTGCATCTAGTAGGGTAGGGGTGAATAAATGTTTTTAATTGGATTAGGTGACTATCTATGAGAAACAGTTTGGCTCAGCTGTTGAGTTGAATGTTTTTAAAATAACCAACACAGTTGGCTATTCAAGTTACCACCTGACCTTTGGTTTGTCAGAGGGATGGTGAGTGTTTAGGGACAGTATTAAGGTGAGTCAGGCTCCTCCTTCCTCCACTTTCCTGCTATCCTCTCCTCCCCCTCTTCTCCTCTTCTCATTTCCTCCTTTCTCTTCATCATTCTACTTTTTATTTTACTTCTATTTTTTCATTTTCTTTTCTCTTTCTGCCTCTCCTCTTTCATCGTCAGTTAAAAAGTCAAGACATAGGCAAACTAACCATGGATATCTGTAAGTTTTACTGATTTTAATATGTGCAATGATAATTTTAGCATCATGTATAAATATATGAATGCATCTTTACATAGATATGAATTTCCCTCTCCACAACTCTGGTACCTTTTGGAATGCTGTTAATATGATAAATGATCTTTTAAAATTATTATATTCTGAAATATGCAATTGATTTTTTAGGTATTATTATATTTTGTGCAAAGAAACTTATTGTTAAAGTGAATTGATAATCTCTCTTATCTTTGTTTATATATGTATTATACATGTATTTGAGACTTCATATGAGTAACAATTAAAATATATTTACTTAGATTTTTTAAGGCCATTTGCTACTCACATTAAGGAGAAAGTGAGTATATGACATTCTGGTTTAATTTTAGTAGAGCACAAATTAAAATCAAACCTCAGCTTCTGCTTTGGTGTTTGTTAACTCAAATTTAAAATTAGAAATGTGGTAATTATTTGGCAGTTCTGATTTTCTGAGGGAAACTATGTCATACTGTGTGTGTGTGTGTGTGTGTGTCTGGCCTTAAAAATAGATATTGCTGTGAAGGCATGAACTTCATCGTCTATATTGATGACCAAGTTCTGGGAATTGGTGGTCTTTGTAAACAGTGACTGAGTTTGTGTCTCTTCCAAGAAGGCTAAAATACCATCTTTGACTGCATTAAATTCATCTTTCATGAAAGTCCTTTTGCTTTCATAGCTAATAGCTGAAGAGTAAATACTCTTGACCCTGATTGTAAACATTAGTCAGATATCTGGTTAGTCTCAGTTTTAACTAACCAAAATCATTTTGGCAGAAGTCATTAAAGTTTGACAGCTCAACAAATTACACACAATCTTAAACTTCACGTTCCTCATTTCTCTCACATAGGCATTGCCTGTGATCCACAATCTAAAACATTTCTTCTCTGGTATTGAAAATCTCCTCAAATATATATTCTTAAGCAAATGAAGTATATAAAAGAATGTAAACATGGATGACAAAATGTGTTGTGCATAGACTCCTCTGGGGAATTCAGAGAGGTTCATTCCTTTTAAGGACTTTGAGTTTTGATTCTCAAGTTCCCGGCTACAACCATAGTTCATCATCTGTTGAATTTTTTTCCATTGGGTGATTTGATTGCTTTCTGGGTTCCTGAGACCATGGCAAAGCTCCCTGTGCCCTTAGTTGCCACTCTGAGCACAAATCTATCCCCAACCCTGTCTGCTTATGGAGCTGTTGCATGCTTGGTGGCCACACTGTGGTGGATCAGGTGTTTGCTGAAGGACCCCATCTGTCACCTAGAAGGGAAGGGGCAGCAGGGACTACTGACTGTGAGTAGATCTAGGAATTCTCTGGGTCTGCTTGGGTAGTTGTGTCTAGATAGCTACATATGAGTAGAGGGGAAGTTTGTGTTTAAAGGTGGCTGAGAGGGTCCAGGCTGTGTCAGGCACATGGGTCTGTCCTGAGAGGTACAACTGAGGAAGTCTTGGGTCTGACTG